>OY856413.1:636740983-637431399 GCA_963693085.1 Alisma plantago-aquatica | reverse complement strand
TTGGCAGAGCAACTGTTGTAAATATATTCCTCGAGAAGAGATGGTACATGTTATGTACAATATGAACTATAATGTATACAGTACTTTGGTTTTCTTTATAAGAGTTTCCTGAAATTGGATCTCTTTGCAAAAAGGTTTTAATTTTTAGTGATTTTTGTTATTCTACTGATTATGGTTAATTTTGCAATTAATTACACAGTGACGGTCTTATTTGTTGTCGGGTCATCACACGATCAGCACAACTGAGCCCACCTCAACACGGTCGGGTCGAGGCCAAGGTGTCATGACTGCGGCACCCCAATGCGACCGATACGCCTCCGTGGCTGCAACACATGAATGCGACTGCAGCATAGGCATATCGACTGATACACAACCACCTCAACCATGGAAAACACCTCAGCACAGTCGGGTGCACACTCAGAACAACCATGCCGAGGAGTAACACGACCGCTACTGAAGGTCGTGATCGTGATAGTTAAGTCAGTGCTCTCCATATCTGCACCTATAAATAGATGATCCCCTCCTTCTTTTAAGGAATCTCTTCTGCTCCATCCATGCTGACAGGATTCCGCTCTATACCCAACTAAGGAAGACAAGCTTTGCCACCAAAGGCTACCTTCGTGGTGTCCTTTCTACTCTGCCATCTCCGCTCCATCAAGATCTATCTCCTAGCCATGAAAGTGGTGGGATTTCTTATCTGTAGCACCTTCATCCATCAGCCATCTACCACTCCATCTCCTACAAGCAAGAACATGAGAAGAGAAGGAATAAGGAGAGAGAAGATCATCCTCATCTATATTGGTGTTCTTCCCCTCCTCATCTAGATCTTCCCTGACATCGTGTAGAAGACCATTTCTCCACCGACCCGTGATCATCTTCTTCACCACGACCATGGAAGAATCTTCCCTCTCTCTTGTGCTTTTTGTTTCTATCATGAGGAGCAAGTAGTCCATTTCATTGGGGTGTGGGGACTAGCCCCACTACCCCTGCTTACATGTCCATTTTATAACATTCCATGGCTTGTATATAACTTTTCATTTCATTGTTAATCATTTAATGCATACTTTGTGGATTGATCACCTACCTTGCATGATCTATTATATTCCTTTATTGCGAGAATGTCAATACTTAGGATTTGAATATCGATTAACATGGTTGATGCCCAGACGAGAACTTTCGACGGGATATCTCTGAGGTAGTAAGTGTGTGATTTGTGGGTAATGAAATATTGAGCCTACAGAGATGCTTACACAAACTCTATTTCCTAATGAATAGTCTTTTATTCCACTTTGATAGTTGTATCTTGCCTGGATGGGTTTTGGATGTGTTTTCATGTGTAGTGGTGTTGAAACCTAATTCCACCCCAGTGAGTTCCATCATTAATCTAAACTCAATTTTAATCTCACTCTTTTACTTTCCTTGCAATTAGTTTAACTAAACCCAAATCAACTCTTATTCTAAATATTAGTCTCAGTTGATCCAGATTTGACTAGAAAGATTCTTAAAAATGTAGTCCCTTGGGATTCGATCCTTAACTATACTATAATAGGCCCCGTCCCCTTGGGGGTGGTACGATTACACAAGGTTTTGGTAAAAACTTAGGAATTTCAGCCCAAGGTGGATTTGTTAGTGCAGTAAAAGCCACATCAATGGTTGGTCATCCTCTCAACATTCATCCACTTTTATTGAACCAAGAGCAGACTATATGAGATAATGTGACATCAATATCATATATTAATTCACATGTACATGTGCATGCATTTCTCAGTCTCGCTAATCAAGTGGCCAGGATATCATACTCCAGTAGGAGGGACAAATCCCATATCTATCACTCACAATCTATCCCCATGTGTTAAAGTCACCCAATCATCACCATTATAACAACCCATGTTTTAGGATTGTGTTTGATGATGTCAAAGCGTACCCAATGACATGTAACGACTGTAGTGATTTTAGGTCTAAGAATCACAATCACCACCTTCACCATGAGAGATGGCTTTGACCACAAAACCATGTGTCATTCTCAAGGTGGGTCTGTCTGATACACTATTCTCTAGTATGTATATGTGTGCTTGATTTGATATTGCCATATCATGACTAATAAGATTTAGTCATCAACCAACTCACACTCTGGTCTTATGTGTTATTGTTGTCTATCAACCTTCCACAATAACAACCGATCATGGGCATAATGAGAATATGTATATGTACTCTTAACATCCGTATGATCTCATCACAAGGGTAAGAACTTGACAACATACATCATTGAGTAATATAATTCTTTAGACATTCACTATGTATCCTCATTATCCCATAACTGAGTGAAACAGATGAATTGGAAGCTTGCCTTCATATATGTTATTATTGACCAAATCCTTTTAGGTAATTGCCATGTCAATCATTATATGATTTTCTCTTTGGGCATACCTTACCAATAGTTCATTGAGTAATCAAACAATGGCTTGACTTGGTTAAGTTGGTGACTCTTTCGGGGTCACGAATCGATGGTTTCTCTACATGGTTTGTTCAAGGTGTTTGTTTGTGTACAACTGATGGTTCTACCTACTCAACATCTAATGGTTTTGGGGTGATGCTCTTGGCATGATGGTTTGGTTTTGATGATGTAAAATCGATGGTGTTATATCCTTAACTTGGTAGTCTTACCTTTTCCCTCGTATGAATGGAAACTAATAGCTACCAAAAAGAGCTAATGAGTAACCTTAATACAATTAAGTGATGATGGGTAATTATGCTTAGTTTACCTTGTTGAACCTAACCCTAATATAAATCAATGATGGCGATTGATCATACTTAACTTCCTTGTCTGAATTGTCTGATAATGAATATTATCTCAATGTTGTTGCAACCCCTAATGTGTTGTTATAGAAACATCATAGCTCTTTAGTGCAAGGTTATACTAAACATGTGTATTACAAGTATGGTGATGGTTGGTTGATCCTTTGGTAAGGCATGGAAAGATAGTGATGCTCTAGTAGGTGATTATGGTGTGATGTTCTTAATGACCCTTGGGCATGGTTGAGCCCTAAGGGGGTGTGACCCTCTTGCTTATGTGCCAGGAATTGATATCAAGTGGTGATGTGACAAGATGTATACCTCATAGGTTTTATATATTCTAGAGTTGCTATATATCGAATGCTTGCTAGAAAAAAAATAGGGTTTTGTATGTCCACCTATTTGATGCAGCCTTAATTCACCTAATTGGCAGTAACTAATCAAGTGAAACCTTAATCATGTAGTTGCCCTAGCCATAGATCCATTCTAGTATTAGGATTTGTTGTATGGTGAAAAAGGTTCCCCCTCAATGGAAGCTCAAAGTCATATACTATTGAGTATATGCATGTTCATAGGGATAACTGTGGTCATGCCCTAGCAGGAGAATAGTTGAGGCTATATCTCAGATGATATGCTTTAATATATGCGATATGATTGAGGACAGTGTAGTTGTACCTCAGATGTTTGGGTTTTGTATACCCTGGTTTCACTAGTATCATGAACTTTACAAGGGAGGACTAGGTTTTTCATTAGTGTCATGACCTATATACAAAGGGTGAACTAGGCTATTTTGTACCTTGACAACATGTGTCATTTTGGAGGATTCGTATTGACCGAGGGCGGATGAGATATGAAGATTCTGTCTCTCCTAAACTCTTGTATGACACTGATTTTGATTTAGGTATGACACTGATTTCGACTTAGCAGTTGTCAGTTGGAGTTGAGTGGTATACTTTAACTTCTCAGGGCTTAGTAAAAGACGTAATTCGGCCATGTTGTATATTTGTTCACGGTTAAAAATGATCACATTAGTTTTTTACCCATGCCTTATTTCTTATGCTGCTTAGTTGGTGACTGTGCAACTGCTTAGATTGTGATAGCTTATTCTATTATGTAGATATTATGCTAATCAAGCTTGTTGTTATACTACCTACTAAACATGTTGTAGTTATTTATCCAGCTTAATCTGCTTAAACATACTTATCTTGTTTAATAATATAACCGTTGTAATCAATAATCATTGTTGAGAGTTCTATCTCTCACTGGGACATGAATATCATTCTCGTGGGTTACCACATCTTTTTAGGCAGTCATTAGTGATGTGGGAAGGTTCGAGGTGTTGAAGAAGAGTACCTTGGAGATCCGTAGGCTCAAAAGGTTGGATAGCTGCTAGTTTTTGTCGTAGTAGAGTCCTAGTATCGTCCTTGTACTCCCAGGCCCGAGAAGGGATGTGTTTTGTAGAAGATATGTATAACGACTCAAGTTTTTGGCATACATTGATGTTGTATATGACATGTAATTATGGAATACAACTTTTGTATACAGGTTGTGGCCTCAGCCACTGGACATATATGTAAATACTTGATATGGTATATGTTGTTATGCAAATTTTATGGACCTTTATGTAAATGTTTCCGCTCTTGTAAGTAATGTTTAGATTGGTTTTAACTTACCTCATTTTCCAGTGATTTGGATGTTTAATAGTTGATCACTTGTTTTGTTTTGAGTAATCTCGTTGGGTGTGGCGTTGGGCATCACATCTATCCTTTCAACTTTTTATTTGTATTAGGTTTCTTCTCTTCCCCTCTCTATAGTGTCTGATATGAGATTGACCAGTTATGTGGAATATTTATTTGGGTGGAGTCAATTTTTGAGAAAAATGTTCACATAATGTATTGGGATAAGGTTTGACTTCCAAAAAAAGAATGAGGCTTGGGGATTAAAGCTACCAGAGATGTTGTGAAATCATATATGACTTATAATACATGGAATATAGATATTAAGCAAGCATCACTGGAAGTCATACAGATCCATGGAAGATACTTTAAGAGTGATTCTGTTTGGAGCATTATCCTTAGATCTAATGCTCCCCAAATATGGAAGCAACTCAACCAATTAAGAAACTTCATGATTCCAAAGAACAACTTCTTCTCTAGAGATGGAAGCAAGATTCTCTTATGGATATTTACTTGGCTCCCAAATGATTTTATGGATGATACTCTCACCAGGAAAGAGACGACCAATCTTGGTAAAGGTAATTTATTTTTGTGTGTAGAAATGGTAACTAACAGTCAATTGATCACCAACTATTCAAGGCATGTCTAAAGAATTATGGATGTTCTAAAGCTCCACTTTAACCCCCTCTAACATAAAATGGATATGATTCTACTATATGGGAAGGAACCTAACAGAGCTAAGGAGTCAAAGCTAAAGCTCCTATTTTTTTTTTGGAATGGCTAGATTTGAAAATCCAAGTATCCAAGAAGATGCATGTTTACCTTTCGTGATAATCTTTTTGAATAAACTCCTTACTCGGGACCATTTATACAACATGAGTTTTATTTATCCTTCCTTTGCATGCTCCGTAGGAAGGATAGTGAATCTATAGTGTATATTTTTTATAATTGTAATGCATCCTTTATATGCTTGTTTCACTTAAAGATTTGTATATCCAATTGATCACTCACACTTTTAAAGAAGTTGATAAGCTTCAAAAGCAAGAATCCTCACCTCACTTCTTTGATGGTGCTACAAGAGATATGGAGAGAGCGTAGTCAAAGAAATTTGTAGAAAGAGAACGACCATTGACATGTTTTGGAGGTCTATTAATGCTAATACATGTATTTTACTTTTAAATTCTTTCACCTTATCTTTGTTCTTATATAACCTTTTATTTTCTCTTTCCTTTTTCTATATCTTTCCTTTTATACTGTTCATATCAATATATAAAAAGGAGGAACAACATGCTTTGGGTGATAGAAAATTTGATTCAATACACGTTATTTAGGATAACTATACCCTAACTTAGATAAAACTCAACTGATCCATCAAGGCGTTTAAAAAAAATACAGTGAGGAAATCAAGTCAAACGAGGGAGAGAGAAAGAACGACAAGGAGAATTTATGGTAATGATGAGGTGAGTTACTTTTATTGTTTCGTAACTGAGCTGGTGAATAAACACCAAAGAACACTCTATATCTCCTACCATTTGGAACACTTTTATTAGTTTCCTTACGAAGACAGGCTGGAAATAAAGATATACCTAAGGGAACCAACTTTTATTAGTTCACGATGAAAGATTGGTTTATAAAAAGACATTTAAGTGTGGAGTGACATTTGGAAGTGACACCAATTAAACAGCGAATGATGTTGAATTCACATGATGGTTCGTGGGAACAAAATATTTCTTGTACAACGCTGAATACCTTAACATGATAATACACGAATGTCAATCAGCAAGCAACCGAGATATTTCAATATTTTTTCTATACATGTTTCATGTACCATTTCGTTGTCTATAACTTATATATATTTGAAAATGGAATCTATTTCAATATCTATTTTCTTCGAATTGAAATCTCACAATAGAAGCCTATGCTGGAGGCGGGGTGAAGAAAAGCAAGTTAACACAAAGGGTACAAAAAGAAAAAGGGCTATCAACTGTCATTTCCTTTGGGACAGCAAAGTTTTAACTTTTATTTGACCCTTCTTTTGCACGCTAGTCCTTGTCAATTTTCTTCGTTTTGTGCAAAGAGCCTCTCTTCACTCTTCACTGTTCGGTTGTCTCCTTCGTTTGGTCATCGTAGCCTCCACTCTCGTCTCCTCCTCACAGTAGTAAGTGAAAAGGAGGAAGAGGGTTGGTGGTGGGTTCGATCCAGGATACCTACCGGTAAAGGACATACAAATGCATTCCGCTGGACTGGAGCAGGAGCAGCAGTTTCAGTAGCTCCTCTATTTCTTCCCCCACCGCTTCTCCGATTCTTCCAGGTTTCTCTCTCCACTCTCCTACATTACTGCGGCAAAACAATGCTCCCCTCAAAGACTACAAACAAGTAAGTTCCTTTGCCGTTATTCTCTTTAGACCACTATGAGATCTGATATGGGTTTCGTCTAAGTTTTGGTAGGGCCTTTGCGGATGGCCATTTGCTTAAGATCTATGCCCACGCGTTCCCCAGTATTTCTCGCTTGCATAATCACTGCTTAGTGCCAACATTCGGTTTCGGGTCCTTTGGCATTGACAATTCTTGGGTTGTTCCTGTTTCTTATTTGCCAGTAGTAGTTTATACCGATCCTTAAATTTGGGATTTTGGTATGATCGAGCTGTACGTTCTGGTTTCTCTCACATTGTTCTTGGGTTGTTCCTATTTCTTATTTGTCAGTAGTAGTTTATACCGATCCTTAAATTTGGGGTTTTGGTATGATCGAGCTGTACGTTCTGGTTTCTCTCACATTGTTCCTGTTAGTGCCAGTATCTGGTTTGAGCTCTGAGATTGCTACGTATTTTACTTGTGTAGATCTAAGGTATCAGATACGCCGAACAGCAAGGGCTCACCAGCCACGCCTAGGGTTAACAGATTCGGCAGGACTACTAGCAAATCTGAGTCCGACTCTCGGTCTCCCCTCCAAAGCTCGCGCCTCACCGTCGAGCGCTCCCCCAAATCTGTCGAATCCAAGCCTATCAATGCCCGGCGAGCTTCCAACATAAATTCTACTACTCCAGACGTAAGTGGCTGCCGACAATCGGAATGTAATCTTACTCTTTACAATAAAAAGAAAGTTTTTATGAGTTTGCGGGCTTATACCATCCCTTTTTGGTCGTGTAGAGACCTGCCACTTCTGCTAAGAGACCGGAGTCACGGGAGCAGCTGAATGCTGCTCGGGAAGACCTCGAGAAGGTCAAGGAAAAATTGGAATTTCTCGAGAAGGAGAACGCCCGGATTCTACAGGAATTGAAGGAGGCCAACGCCCGAGCTGATGAAGCCAGGGAGAAGCTTAGGGAGACCCTCGCTCTTCAGAAGCAAGCTGAGGAGGACTCTGAGATTGAGAAGTTTCGGGCACTAGAGCTTGAGCAGGCTGAACTCGAAGTTGAGCAGCAGAAGGATGAGATATGGCAGAAGGAGATCGAAGGTGTCCGTAACCAGCATGCCATTGATGTTGCGGCACTGCTTTCAACAACTCAGGAACTCCAAAGGGTGAAGCAGGAACTGGCTATGTCAACTGAAGCGAAGAATGCTGCTTTGAGTCATGCTGAGGATGCTATGAAGATTGCGGAGATCAACGCAGAGAAGGTTGAAATTTTGTCTGGGGAGATTGTGCGGCTGAAGGCACTGCTAGAATCTAAGTTGGAGGAGAAGAACAGGGAAGCGGGGGAGCAAGTTGCAAAGTTGAACTCTGAGATTGATGTTTTGAAGAGCGAAGTGGAGATTGCAAAGGGAGTTGAGCTGAAGTTGGCCGAGACTGAAAATTTGGTTGTAGTTCTTGAAGCGGAGGTGGTTGATGCAAAGAGTGCAGAAGCTTATGCACGCAATTTGGTAGATGAGTGGAAGAAGAAGGCCGGCTTGCTCGAAGCGAAGATGGAAGAGGCAGTCCAAACTCACAGATCCACATCTGAGTCTCTTGCTTTAACTGAAAATCAATTACAAGAGAGCAATGCGGGTCTCCAAGCTGCAGTCTCTGAGATTGCTTGCCTTAAGGGGAAACTGGAGTCACTGGAAGAGGAGGCTGCAAAGCACAAAAGGGACTTGGACGAATCTGATCAACAACTGGAAATGGCTGTTCAAGAAAAGCTCGAATTGGAGAGGATGATGGATGTGTTCAAATCAGAGCTTCAAATTGTTGAAGAGGAAAAGATCAAGGCTGCGGAGAAAGAAAAGAAGATAGTTGCTGAACTTCAGAACTTAATAGAGGATAAGGAAAAGATTTTGAACGAGCTGGAGAACTCTAGAGAGGAAGTAGAACACATTAAAAAAGCCATGGACGGTCTAGCTTCTGCTTTGCATGAGGTCTCTGCGGAGGCTAGAGAATCAAAAGAACAACTGCTAACTAAGCAAGCTGAGGTTTCAGATGCCAATGATCAGATAAATGAATTAGAGTTTTCCTTGAGATCTACTGAAGAAAACTATGAGTCCGCTCTTGATGATCTGAAAGATGAGATATTCCGGCTAAAAAATGCAATGGAAAAATCTGAACTTGAATCTGAAAGACTTAAATCTGAGTGGGAATTGAAAGAGTTGAATTTCATAAACTCTCTTAAACAATCAGAGGGGGAAGTCTCTGCCGTCAAAGCTGAGCTGAATGAGTTACTTTCGAAGCTCAAAGGCGCAGAATCTGATGCATCAGCTGCAAAAGAAGAAGAAATCCTTCTTACAGAACGAGTTAAGGAAGCAGCGCTAGAAGCTGCTTCTGCCAATGAAGCTGCAGAAGAAGCAAAGATGGCAAGCTCACAACTTAGGGAGAGATTGCTGGACAAGGAAAACGAATTGCAGAACATTGCTCAGGAAAATGACGATCTCAGAGTTAGAGAGGAAGCTGCGCTTGAGAAAATAAAGGAATTGTCTAGGCTACTTGATGAAGCTGCAACAAGAAAAACTGATGAACACGATGAGTTATCAAGCAGCGAGAAAGATTATGAAACAGTGGAGAAGGCCACAGAGGTTCTGAGTAATGGGGCTGCTGTTCATGAAACTGCTGCGTGCAAATTGCGATCACCAGATGCAAAACTACAGGAGCAGACATGCTTTGATTCTGATACTGTGATTGCTAATGGAGCTGCCAATGAAAAGGACCGTGCTGGCAAGGTTGATTCTGAGAAATGGGAAAGCAAATTAGTGGATAAGAGTGTATCACCTGATCATGAACCTGGACAAGATCATTTAGATGACGAATTAGACTCGAAACATGAAACTGAAAGCTTGTATCAGGCGAACGGACATGGAAGCCCAACGGTCAAGGAGCAACAGAAAAAGAAGAAACCAATACTGCGCATGTTTGGTAGCCTTCGTAAGAAGAATCAGAAGTGAAGCTGCAATCTTCTTAGTATAGTGCTGTACCCTGAATGGATGATCTATGTGTATTGTGTTATGCGCATAAGATTCAGAAGTACGATTTCTAGTGCTTGCTCTAAATTTTTTTCATGTGCATGCCTAAAATTTGGTATCAGAATACGAGATTCGTCTATTATTGTCTTGTATTCAGTGTTGGATGGTTGGATTTCCTGTACTTCTTTGAAGTAGCTTGGAAATTGCACATCAAAGAGTTCAAACTGAACCTAAACATATCTTTCATTGTTTTCTGTATTCTGTCTGTATGTTCGTTTCCGATGTGGACTGGAAAGGATTGCGAGTCTACTGATTGTGTTATGCATCCTGGTGCTACCTAATCAATCATGATTATAAAGCATCTTCTATCCACCAAACAAGTATGCTAATAGTTAGTTATCTGTCCTTGTTTTCACTTTTTAATTGTGAAGTGGATGGCAAGAAGTGCCACTGACCACATTTGGGAGAATATTTTATTTTTTTGTCCTTTAGTCTTGGCTGGATCACAGCCTTAGATGTAACTTTGCACATTTAGTAACAAGTCAGAATATGATTTAAGCCCCTGTTTGGCAACGGATTAGAGATTTCGTAGTCTGGACTGTATTAGACGGTTGTAGTCAGGATTCAGTCTGATTCTGTTTGGCAATCCAGTCTGATTGCAGTCTGATTCTGTTTGGCTATTAGGCTGGATTCAGTCTGTATCTGCTGATTCTGTCCTGATGTTGTAGAACTGTTATAACAAGAGTAAGGAATGTGTAGTTGTGATGCCGCTTAAGCAGAAGGACAATTAAAAAAAATCAATGTAGATTTTGTGAATTTTGTGAATGTCAGTTTTGTACTTAGGAAAACTAAACATAATATGAGTATGGTCATAAGTACATGATGATTTAAAATAAACCAACTATATTGTTGTGTATGTTGTAAACAAGTTGTACTTTACATATTTGATCCAAGAACTGTAAAATGAAAAGATTATTGAAATTGTCCTGTTATCTTATTATATGCTTATAAATTAGTGATGAGTGCAACTTAGTAAATATATCCTATCTGTGGACACTAACTCAAAATCATATTGTTTAATCTTTGTGGACTGCTCTAATTTTCTAAATTTTAATCAGTTCGTTCTCTTTTAATTGTACATTAAATTAACATGATTATTAATACAGATGCAAAGAAAATTGCGATATGTCAAGTAATGTGTGTAACACCTTGATATTGTTGTTGTTTTAATGAAAGATAACATTCAAAGATAATTGCATAAAGAATGTATTATATAATATATAACAAATAAATAATATATAAAATGCATAATTTATGCATTTAAATTCAATGATAACAAACATGTGTAGCAAAGAGAATGACATGTCTCCAGCAGAACTTAATACCACATAAAAAAAGATAATAATTTATTGGTTCTCGGGCAAATACATCTCTAACATACAAACTGAGGGACACAAAGGAGAGGTCTGCCCTGGACCTAGACATAGACACCGCTACATAATCTAAGATGGTGAGAAGCCACTGTGGGGGACAAACTTTGATCCCAGGTAGGAACGTCCTAGTCGGCCAACTTCATGGCCTCGTCGTACTCGTCCCATGACACAGGAGATGCTTCGTTCAACAATTGATTGGTTTCCTGTTTGATGGCGTCTTTTGGCCATTGAAACAACAACGACAGATGGTGAATAGGAAGAGTAACACCCTTGGCTTGTTCGTGGCTCCCATTTGTGCCCTCATCACGTGTAGGCTCGCAACATTGTTTCTTGCAAACAAGATTTTCTTCTACATATTTTCAAATTTTCGACGGAGACATCAATAATTTTTCAAACTTTGTCGTTGCCTTTGACCGCGATGACGACATCTATAGTTAATAAATAAATATAAATATTAGCAAATATCAATAACAGTAAGATAACTGTGACAATATTGAATACAAATAAATTTTTCAACCAAACTTAGCTACAAATAAGTAGAACGTGATGTATGCCTTCAATACATAATAATAAAGTAGAAGTTTTTCAAGTGATGGTCCAAACAAAACAATGCAACACATAAGTTCTGCAACTAAATGTTGTGAAGTAAACACAAACAACTACAATGTCGTGGAAATATATTACAAGTTCATGTGTTACTTTCGTCGTCTAACGTGGTTGTTTGATTCACTCATCGGTCTTAATAAGGTATTCAGCAACCCCATGTAGGTAAATGCGATGAGTCATCACGAAGTTGCGTTGCACGACCAATGGCGGGAGAGGCGATAAATCTCCCAAAATAAAAAGATTGTCTCTTATGAACTCTCTCCTTATGTGTTGCCATCTCATCTGCAACTCAGTCAAAGATATGTAAGGCCCCCCATTTATGTTTCAGAAGTCACACCATTACTTCATCCAAGCCTGTGTAGTATATACTCCATTAACACATCTCCCCAACTCATATTGGTTTCTCATCATACCTCTGAGAACCATATCAAGCTTCGTACACCACATAAAATAAGGCGTCGTTGGAGGCCCAACCATATTACAAATTCTGTAAGTAATATATTTCAGACGTAAGGGTGTATGACACAATTAAGGGAATATAATATGCATATTCGGTGCTAACTAACATTCAACATCACGATGAAAACACATACACTAATATTACGATAAATAACAAAATCCTGTTAATGTAGTACAACAGATGAATTAAGAAAGATTTAATGTTAAAAACATCAAATGGTAGACAATGTAAATCGAGAAGACAAACTAAATGTAGCTCTGCCATTCAACGTTATGGCGTCACCGTGGGTGAAGGAATGTCCAAAAGAAGACTACAATCTTCCTCCAGACTGGCAACATAGCGTTCGAGAACCTCATGCTCATATTTTTTTTGGGTGTATATATCATCGTAGTTGTGATGAATTTCAACAAAGTCCTTCATGTTCATTGCTTGGCCCCACAGTGGCTTGCATTCGACAGTTAGTAACATAATCTTAGCTTTCAAAGAATCAATTGTTAGGGGGAGATCGACTGCCCAACGGAAGTATCTGCACCGATCTTTTCCCTAAAATATATTATCAATTTTAAGTGAATGACAAAGAATGTACAACGTACACAAGGGAAACCTATTATGTATGTATTTACTAGCGCACCTCATGAGAAGGACATATGTAATATATTTCGCCTAGCCTTTCACTCAGAATGCCAAAATCATGCAACCCTGTATCCTCTGTGTTAAGCCGCAAGGCTGCATCTAACCCACAATCACACCTTGGAACTTCAGATGGATTCATCGACATCTAAAATATGATTGATGATTAGTAAAATAATGTCAGGTTCTGAGCATAGATTTCAAATAAAAATTTCCAAACATAAATTAGGCTTAACTGCTTGTTCAAACATAAAAGTGAATTCAGTACGAAAGGTTGTTCTACATCTATGATGTATTGTATCCGTCCTCGTTTGAAGAGTCATTATTGCTCGTGATGTGAAGTCATTGGCGAAGATATTGACACCTCTCCCATAGAGTGGAAATATCTTGTTGGAGCCTATTGGTGTCTGCTCTTGTCGAACAAGCAAAGTCACATTGTTCAGACCATAGCTTGCGTTCGTTGCGTGCATATGTAAGTTGTGTTAGCATAGCATCCCTAACTGTAGTAAGTGTGGCAATTGTGGGTGGTACACGTTGCGCGGGCAATCTCATCTGACATCTGTTCGAAACAAGACCCCTACCACATGTAAAATATAGTCTGTGGGGTTGTTGTTTTCAAAACGTCAATTTGCCGCGTCTGCGACATCCATATACACGCGTACAATGTATTGAAGGCCGCATGTACAACAAGGCATTCCATTCTCCATTTCAATACAACCTACCAAAACATTATGTCATGTATATTATTAGGATCCAATAAAAAGTTCATAAAATAAACAACTAAAGGCTACAAAGTTATGTGGTGGATGATTTATCAAATAATGTCAAAGACTATTACAAATACAACTGTAGGTCAACGGGCATCCCATAGCAAATTAGAAATGGATTCATGTAAACGATTGCCCTCCCTTGAATCAGCCTGATTTGTTTGTTGGAGGGAACTCAGGTCAACCCCAGAAGGGGGAACGACAGATGTTGAAATGTCATCTGGGAGTTCATCCATGATACTGTCGCCATCATGTTGGCGGCGTATGAAATTGTGGAGGATACAACAAGCCATTACGAGGCGACACTACGAATGTATGGGATATGTCGCCCCCTTTTAAGGTAGGCAAACCGCCACTTCAGCACCCCAAATGCTCTTTCTACAACATTACATAATTGTGTGTGGCGGTGGTTGAACATCTCCTTCTTGTTGGTGTAGGCATGTCTGTTTCCTCGGTACTCATAAATATGGTAAGCTATGTTGCGATACGTGCAAGGAATTGTCGAGTGTTGGCATACCCTAACTAGGTAAAACTTTTGCGGAGGAACTTTTAACCCGCACATGGTCGTCCCTGACTGTAGGACCCATTGGTCAGTAGCCGATCCCTCCCACCCAGTTAGGACATATGTAAACTCTATGGAGAAGTCAACTACAGTCAAGACATTAAGAGAGACATTCCCTTTTCTGTCTCGGTAGCGATTTTTCTTGTCTCGTTTAACCAAGACTGGGATGTGTGTTCCGTCAATTACCCCGATGACATTCCATAACACCAAAATAGGTTGTAAACATACTAAATATTTCTAAATGATTAAAGATTGTAGGGGCTAACTATTACCTTGAAGTACGGGTAGAACCTTGGGGTCTCTAATATATGAGAATGTGTTGCCGTGCATGTCGCTGCAGTTTGCATGACAATATAGTCATTGGACAACGGACACACAACGTCCAAGACTTCGTTGAACTTTCTACCGATGGTCTCACTAGAGTGAATGTAGTCCTCAACCAAAGCATGATTTGTATGTCCATGGCCAACCATCTGTAGGAAGTAGCATACAACCTCAACTGAAGTGATGCCTCTAGTACTTCGTAACAAGGCTCGACTCTCAAACTTGTCCACAAGGGCTAATATAGTATGTGGTCTCATTCGGTATAGGTCATAAGCCCTTTGTTCATGACCGTTTCATATTTCTAAGACTTTTTGGTGGCCACTCCTAATGCAAACTGACCTAGGTATTGTATGTGGTATGTCAGAAATGTTGTCGATGATGGAGTTTGCTATGGACTCATCTATTGTATCAACAATGTGATTAGTTGGACCAGACAATGTATGTAGAATGTGCGTGAGGAGGTCAGGTGTTTCTGTTTGGTCACTGGTTGACATGATGCCTACAAGTGGAATCGTAGCAAGGTTTTCATGGCAACAACAATGAAAAAATAACTACTCGACAATCATATGTAACCATGGACATGTAAAATAATGGCTTGCATGATACATAGTGAATTAGATTGAACAAAAAAAGAGCATGGCAGTGAAATAAAATATTACAAAAATTAATCAATTTAGTTTGTGCGGTAAAATAATGTCTGGACGGGAATAAAAATATTACAACAATTCAGCAAATTAGTTTCTACGGAAAGAAAATGTTTGGATGGGAAATAGAGTATTACAACAATGAAAGAACTTTCTACTGATTTGCTGAGTTAAATGTCTGACCGTTAATCAAACTAATGTTCCCCCTTATGATCTGGAAGGGTCAGCATCATTGGACGGAGGAAAAAATGCATGGTGAGATGGCTTAAACGACGATGGCATACTTGGTCTGTTGCTGAAGTTGGGTGTTGGGGATTGCAGGAAAAATGAATGGTGAGATGGCATAAACGATGATGGCATTGAAGGTGTTGGTGTTGTATTGGTGGCTTGGGACCTTTCCCAAAGGTCTTGCAACCATATGGTTATCTTTTAAGGTGTGTCTATAAGGTTGAGGTAGATGTTGCAGTTTGTTGAGTCCTAGATGGCGTTTATAAGTGTTGTAAACACAACGGTGGGGGCATCGAGGTAAGTGTCATGGAAATGTTGTAAGATGGTTGCAAACTATTTCTTTTCAAAGGCTTTGGTTGCCATACCAGTGCCTAACTCATGAACCTTTGCATAAACCTATGTGAATTCAGATAATACTTCATTTGAAAGCCCACATCAGTCTTGAGCCATTGATGGTCGCTTCTTGCGCCTAACGACAGGAGGCCTCCCGCCAACACTCAGTGTATCTGTTCCGCCTCCCCTGGTGTCTCCCTCACTTTGCATCCCATATGTGGCCATATTCGATTCCCCTGATTGCCTAAGTATACGAAAAAATTGTATTAGGAAATTTAAGTGTAAATATAGGACATTACTTTTTTTTGATTAAGGGACTGGTTATTGGACATACCTCAAGGCTCTCCCTCCACTCAGGGGTGTCAGGAAGCGTGGGCTAATGCCTAGTGTCATCCCATCCAACGCCACTCTTATTCGTCACAAGCTTCAAAGTGGCATAGTCCCTCCTCAAGTTCTTCCACTGAGTTTTGAGCTGGTCTATATTGTAGGCCGTCTTCCCCATCCTATTTTGCATTTCCACAATCGCCTCCCTCCAAGCCCCCTAGTGAAATGGCCATAGACACACCTACCTAGGTCATATTGTCTGCGCAATGCTGATACTAGAGTGGCATCAGACTCTCTTGACCAAATAATACGAAACTTGGGGTCAGTGAAATACATACCCCCACAGGTGTTGCAATATATTATGACAGTGAGGAGTGGCTACAATGACAATTAATATATAACATGCTTTATTTGTAGGGGCATATCCCATCACAATACACAAATCTTTATGCTAACAAGAAAATACTGTATTGTAGTACATACAATAAACAACCATCATACTGTAGAGACTAGGTTGATTTATATATGGTGAAGTTGATATCACACTAACAGAGCTAGGTCTTGATGGAAAAATGTGCATATGGTTGATAACACCAATTTTCGTGACATTTTTGGCCTTTATTCTGTTATCAAAACTGCCCTTTTCTGCCATTTTCCTCTATTTTATATGCAATTTCGCAATAATTATATGGGACCTTACCCCATCGTAGCACGTGTTGGGAAGGTGGCCTACAAGTTGAATTTACCACATGAGTTGTGCAAGTAGCATCCAGTGTTCCATGTGTCCATGTTGAGGAAATGCCACCAGATACTGAGTTAGTGCTACAACCATTGGAGGTTGAGTTGGAAGAAGATATCACGTATGTTGAGGGGCTCATTTTGATCCTTGGTAGAAGAGTGAAGAAGTTGAATATGAAATATATAGTGTTGGTGAAGGTTCTGTGACATCACCATGGTGTTGTGGAAGCCACATGGGAGCTTGAGGAAGATATGCGTAGGACAATACTCTCAGTCCAATATTTCCATCTTTTGCAGAGTTTCCTCCTATTTTGGCCCATTTAGCATCAATAAGGCCGTTCCGGCCCGCAAATAAGTCCAAGACTGTCTCGCCCCCCCCCCCCCCGACGCCCGATACACACGCTGACCGACGGGGCTGCGCGATACGACGACGCGCGATGCAAGAATGCCGCGCGATAGGGTACCGATGGACGACACGCCTCTTTACCCGACAGGGAGCCGAGCACGCCGCAACTACTCTTGGTGCCGTGCGATATCAGCCACCCACCGGCAGGCGCCTCTCGCCTCGACGCCCGACAACCGACCTCCTTGTGCCGAGCGATACCGGGAGATAACCGCGTCAGCTGACCACCAACTGAACGGCGGAAAGCAGGACACGTGGCGTTTCGAGCACCATATCTTCTCACGACCAGCTGCCTATAAATAGCAGCTAAAGGGAGACGAAAAGACAGTTCGGAGCTTAGACAATTCGGACAAGCTTGGTCACTTCAGGTTTCGGAGAGTCGAGTGATCTTCGGAGGAGGCTGCGAGAGTAGGCGTATCGTGCTCCAGTGTTCGTACCGGACGACACTAGATGAGCTCTTCCCCATCCCGAGAGGGAGGGGACTGGTTCACCTAGGACTGTACCGGGCGACACTGGGAGCCGATATCGGCCGATGTAGATACGCGACACGAGTGCCCGACACCAGTGCCCGGCGATAGGATACGCAACTCCATGCCCGACACGATAACGAACCCGATACGCTCCGCCCGTCAGGCGTGTCGCCCGAGAGGGTGTACCGACCGACTCGAGCGTATCAGCCAGGTCCTTGAGCGATGCAGTCACCCGTCGCGGCATGCCGCTTGAGAGAGCGTGCCTCCCGACACGGCTGTATCGGGCTAGGCCCCTGTCCGATATCGGGCAGGATGGTTACTGTAGCCTGTCGTCCTTCTACATCAAGAAGGCGACACATATCTTTAATTCTGTTATTTAAATTCCTTTACTTATGCATTGTAATTAAGACCTTTAATGCTTATAGAAATAGAAATGCTTAATTACTTGCTGCTCTATGCTTGGTTCAATATGTTGGATGACTGCTATGTTTGATATCCGAACTCTAGCTTGCATGTTTTGGATCGCATTTCGCTTAGCTACCAAATCGTGTTTTCCCGTTGCAACAACTTCGAGAGTTGTGTTGTGGCTCTAGTGTTTGGTCCGATTCTGGAGTACGAGAGTGCCTGGAACGGAGTTGTTTCAGTGACATTCCACTCTAACTTTGAGCCCAGCAACCTCGAGACGGGTGCCGAGGCTTGGTAAGAGGTACTCGCTCTGAGAGAAGGGGTACAAGATGTTACCGGTGCCGCTTGTTTTGCTATAGTCTTATCCTTCGTACCTTGCTCTATATCTAGTTTTATCTTTCTGTTTCTATCGCATGAAAACCCCTAAAAATTGCTAAATGGCTAAAAACCTTAAATCCTTGTAGTAACTCCACTTGGAGATAGTTTTCTTGTTTTGCTTGTGACATCTTTATGCTTCCCTTCTGGGGAATTTACAATCTATTTTACCTGCCAGAGTGTAGCGTGTCGATTCACGGGTTCTCAACACTACCCCCCTTGTCCCTGTGTTCGACCCCGTATATCTACTTCGATCCCGTAAACAAAGTTGTGGGGGCCTAGAAGGATTCGGGTTTATAAATGTAAAAGCTCGACTACCTCAAATCTGCCTAAAAATTTAGGACGCGCGATTTAGGCCGGTCAACTTTTTGGCGTCGTTGTCGGGGACAAGGCAAAAATGGTACTGTAGACGAATCCAAATCCACTAACTACACTCCTGTGCCTCAAGCTTGGAAACAAGCTTGACAACACCCTTTTTCTTTATTCTTTCTCCTTACTATTATTCTTAGCCCAAGCTAAACAATTCAATTTTCTAATTTGATTTTTTATATGCTCTTACAGGAACCCTGAAAGCTGACCTGCTCCAACGAGTTTTGATATCATGTCTTGTTGTGAGCAGTCTCTTCCTGAAGGTGAATGTCAGGGCCGAGGCGAGAGGGTGAGCCAGCCCAACTTGGTTGGATAGCTTTCCGCCTACATAAAAAGACAGAACACCATTATCAGCAAACTGATACAGGATACGCTTCCCGGCCCCGGTGTTCAGAATTCCATGCAACACCAGATGGCGAGTCTGTAGATGCGCCAATGGGAAGTCGATCAACGATTGGCCCAAATGGCAGCACTGATGAAGAACCCTGCGGGGAAGACACTCTCCTACCCGGAAACTGCCAGAATGGTGGTACTAAGGTCCGGGAAGACAGTGGAACACACAGCTGAAGCCGAACTGGATCCTGAACCGAGGTCTAAGAGCGCTATTCCAGCAGAGGATGGAGGTGGACAAGCAGAAGCTCAAGAGCCTGCAAAGAAGCCTTCCGATGAGCTACCTGGCGGGAGGAATCCTTACGCTCCAAGGCCGCCGTTCCCGTATAAGCTGATAAAGGCAAATATGAAGAAGCGCCATGAGAGGTTCATGGACTCGATCAGGAAACTGCATCTTGAAGTCCCCTTCCTTGATGTATTGGAAGAGATGCCTATGTATGCCAAGTTCCTCAAGGACCTTATCACAAAGAAGAGAAGGGGAGGAAGGACAGAGACAACATATCTAGCTTCCACCTCCTCCACCTTCTTGAAGCCCGAAATGCCAAATAACAGAAGGGATCCCGGAGCTTTCACAATCCCGTTCGCCGTAGGAGACAACGTCGAGCACAAGGGTCTAGCAGACTTGGGAGCAAGCATCAACCTCATGCCCCTAAGTTTCACACAAAGGGTGGGTTTGACCGACATGGTTCAAACCAACATGCAGATCCAACTGGCAGACCACACCTTCAAGAGACCTATCGGCATTGTTGAAGATGTGCCGATCAGGGTTGGAAATTTCTTCATCCCCTGTGACATAGTCGTGGTCGACACGACTGAAGACCCCCGTTGCCCGATCATCTTTGGACGCCCTTTCTTGGCAACAGGAAGAGCGTTGATTGATGTCTCCGAGGGGATAATCACTTTGAGGGTCGAAAATGACCATATTGACTTCAAGTTGAAGGATATCACGAGAAGCCCTTCCCTGGCTGAATCAACATGTTTCGCAGATAGCTACAATAAATTCTGCGAGGAAATAGAGGAGGATATCCGGACAGTGGACCCCCTCGCAAGGGTTGAAAGTAGTCAGGATCCCAACCTCGAAGATCCTGAAGTCACGAGGTATCTCCACCTTTTCGACCTTTCTGACAAAGATTTGCAAGAAGAAGATGAGGTGGTGGAGTCTGCAAGGTATGCCTCCCTCGAAGGTGAGCCTCGAGAGGAGGTACCCAGACCGAAGCCAGAGTTAAAAGTGTTGCCTGAAGGCCTGAAGTACGAGTTCTTGGACGAAGAGCAGAGAAACCCTGTCATTGTAAACGCCAATCTTTCAAGAAATCAGCTGGATCGACTCCTTGAGGAGTTAAGGCTCCACATGGGGGCTATAGGATATTTATTAGAGGATATCAAGGGCCTTAGCCCCACCCTGTGCATGCACCGTATCGGCTTAGATGAATCAGCCAAGCCTCTGGCTCAACCCCAGAGGAAGCTGAACCAGATGCTCAAGGAGGTCGTCAAGAAAGAGGTAATAAGGCTTAGGGATGCGGGGATTATTTACCCAATCAACGATAGCAATTGGGTAAGTCCTATCCACGTAGTACCCAAGAAAGGCGGAATGACGGTGGTTAGGGGTGAGAAGGGCGACGAGGTGGCGGTAAGAACCGTCACCGGATGGCGGATGTGTATTGATTATCAAAAGCTAAATCAGGCTACAAAGAAGGATCATTTTCCGCTACCCTTTATTGATCAAGTTCTTGAAAGGTTAGCGCATCACGATTTCTTTTGTTTTCTTGATGGCTTTTCAGGTTTTTACCAGGTACCCATCTTGCCCGGCGATCAAGAGAAAACAACATTCACCTGCCTTTACGGCACTTATGCCTTCCGAAGGATGCCCTTCGGACTCTGCAACGCCCCCGCCACCTTTCAGCAATGCATGATATCGATGTTCTCGGATTTTCTAGAAGACATCGTAGAAGTTTTCATGGATGATTTTTCCGTCTATGGGAAGGACATCGATAGCTGTCTGAAGAATCTGTCATTGGTTCTTCAAAGGTGCGAGGAGAACAACCTAGTTCTAAACTGGGAAAAATGCCATTTCATGGTGCGGGAGGGCATCGTCCTCAGGCATAAGATCTCGAAGCGTGGGATCGAAGTGGGCGCAAGCAAGGTTGAAGCAATATCCAAGCTTCCTCCACCAAGATCCGTGACGGGGGTGCGAAGCTTCCTCGGGCACGCGGGATATTACCGAAGATTCATCAAGGACTTCTCAAAGATTTCCAAACCGCTGTCCAATCTTCTGGTAAAGGACGTTGAATTTGTTTTCTCTAACGATTGTCTAAGTGCTTTTCAGGCACTTAAAAACGCTTTAATATCACCACCTATCCTTCAAGCGCCAGAATGGGGTTTACCTTTTGAGCTGATGTGCGACGCTAGCGACTACGCGGTTGGAGCAGTCCTGGGGCAAAAGAAAGACAAAAGGCACCATGTGATTTGCTACGCTAGTCGCACGTTGGACGAAGCTCAGGTAAACTACACAACAACTGAAAAGGAGATGCTCGCTATCGTCTTCGCGTTCGATAAGTTCAGGTCGTATCTCGTCGGAGAAAAGGTCAAAGTATACACAAATCATGGGGCAATAAGATACTTGATGCAAAAGAAAGACGCAAAACCCAGGCTGTTGAGGTGGGCCCTATTGCTCCAAGAGTTTGACCATGAAATTATCGACAAGAAGGGCGCATAAAATGTGGTCGCCGACCACCTATCAAGGATCATGACTGAGAGACAGGGAGGGCCACCTATCAACGATGACTACGCCGACGAGGCCCTTAAGTTGGCCGAAGCTCAAGAAGAAAGTCTGCCCTAGTTTGCGGACATCTGCAATTATCTTGCTTGTGGAGAACTGCCTCCTAACATCACATACAACCAGAAAAAGAAGCTATTCGCGGACGCCAAGAACTATTACTGGGATGATCCTCTCCTATTCAGAAGGTGCGCTGATAACTTATACAGGAGATGCATCCCAGAAGAAGAAACTGCGGACATCCTGAAGCAATGCCACGCCTCCCCCTACGGTGGTCACCTGGGTAGCGAAAGAACAGCAGCGAAGGTGCTACAGTCATGTTTCTACTGGCCCTCATTATTTAAAGATGCCGCACAATTTGTGAAGACTTGCCAGGAGTGCCAATTTACGGGGAACATAGGACGGAGGAATGAGATGCCAATGGCAAGCTGGATAGAAGTAGAAATATTTGACGTATGGGGGATCGACTACATGGGACCGTTCCCTCCATCCCGGGGGTATCAGTACATACTTATGGCAGTGGATTACGTATCGAAATGGGTGGAAGCGGTAGCCACCCAAACCTGCGACGCCAAGTCGGTTATCAAGCTCTTTGAGAAGACCATCTTTCCTCGTTTCGGTGTCCCATGCACGGTTATAAGCGATGGAGGGTCACACTTCGGGGAAAGGCAGTTCGAAGCACTCCTGCGCAAGTACGGATTAAGGCACAAGATCGCTACTACCACCCATAGACGTCAGGGCAGGTAGAGGTTTCCAACAAGCAAATCAAGCAGATCTTGGAGAAAACTGTCAGCCGAACAAGGAAGGACTGGTCCATGAAGCTTGACGACGCACTTTGGGCCTACCGAACTGCTTACAAGACGCCCATTGGAACCACCCCCTACCGAATTATCTACAGAAATTCCTGCCACCTGCCTTTGGAAATGGAACATAAGGCCCTTTGGGCAATCAAGTTCTTAAATATGGACCTCGACAAAGCAGGAGAAAAGAGGTTTTTGCAGCTTCAAGAGCTCAAAGAGCTGAGATTGAACGCCTACGAAAATGCAAAAATCTACAAACAGAGGACAAAATTGTGGCATGACGCCCACCTCAGGAGAAAAGATGTAAGCGAGGGGGATAAAGTCTTGTTATACAAGTCCTCTATTCGTCTCTTCCCTGGGAAGTTACAAACGAGATGGTCAGGACCGTTTACCGTGTCAAAAATATACCCATCCGGAATGATGGAGCTTTACGACAAAGACGATCCGACTAAAGTATTTCAAGTGAATGGGCACAAGGTGAAAAGATTCTATGAGGATGAGGCCTTTGTCAGGAGAGCAGAGATCGACCTGCAAGATATGGGCACAGTCGAGAGCTGAACAAGATGATCTTTCACCGGTCGTGCTGGCGACGCAAACTTCAGCGCTCCTCGGGAGGCAGCCTGAGTTTTTCTTTCTTTCATAGAGTAGGATACATTTCTCCTATTCTTTGTAAAAACAAACATTATGGCATGTAATAAGGTCCGAGTCGGTACATGCGTCGAGCGCACCGACTCTCCTGTTTTATGGGCCACCGCTGTAGTATTTTCTGAGGTCAAGGGCTTAACCCTTGGCCGATGATGTTTTGCCCTTTAATCGCTGTTTCTGCTCTTAGGTTTTAGTTTTACGCCCGCCTATTTTAACCATGTCGGGCAGCCGCTCAGCTGGCGCGCAGGACCGCCTGTACCAGGCTTTGGTCTCTCGGGCATCGCAACAGCCGTGACGGTTGGCATTCCCGGACGGCATGCACCATATCGTGCAGGAGAATAAATGCCCTTAATAAGGCTGATACGACCATCGTCTCGGGAACCGCCTGACCCGTTGGCCGACGCGCGCCTCAGAGATGTCTGTTTCGCACCCGGCCGAGCCGGCTATAAATAAGAACGGAGGTTTTACCGTGTCGGGCTGTCACACTTTACTCATTTTAGCCACCTGTAACACATGCAGTAGTCCGCCCTTTTGCTCCCGTGTCGGCCAGTTGCCTTCACCGTAGTATCAGGCGATGGCTCCTATGAGCAAAGGTATAGCCCGATAATCTTATCGACCGACTGGCCTCTTGACCGACATGCTTATCGCTCGACAGTCTTATCGGCCGACAGGCTTATCGTCCGACACGGGTTTTTCCTATCGCGCGCTGTCGATTTTGTATCGCCCGACGCAGTTAAGCGCGACATAACGGCTGATGGTGTCTGCCCGACACACCATGTCAGGTGACATGTTTTCTTTGGTGCAATCCTATCAGGCAGTTGATCTTTGACGACCTTATCGGCCGATATACCCATATCGGGCGGCGTGCTTCTCACGTCTTGCTATCGAGTTTTTGTTTCATGTGACCTTGTTGCCCGACATGTTTGCCGCCCGATACACCTGTGTCACGCGACAGTCGGACAACGCGGCAATCTCGTATCGCCCTGGATCTACCCGGGGTTACACCGCGAGACAATTTTTAACAGTTTTTTTTATCGGCATAACATGTAAATAAATTTTAAATCTGAATAACAGGTATGGCTCGTACGGAGCAAACCACCGGCCGCGCCAGCAAGCACAACGCGGGGATCAGCAACAACTGTCGGACAGAAATGACACCAACAAGAAAGGGATGGATTCTTCTTCATGTGATAGCTCAAATGGAGGGTCACCTTGTTATCAGCCTGTCTCTGCAGTGGTTTAGGACCATCTCCAGAGACAGCACGAGTACGGCGACCAAGGCCTCCAAACAAGTTCGGGGCATTCCGGTTCCGTCCTCCTAGGGGAGAGGGCCCACCCTGACTACACACTCCTGGGACTGAACTGGGACTGATAATCAATCCTTTTTGATCATGTTCACAATGGAGATCTGGAGAAAAGGTGGGCCAGAAGTGAATTTTGAGGGTTTACGCTCCTGCTCAACCTCTCTTTGGCCACAGCAAACCCGCTAGACAACCTCCCAATGGCATGCTGCAACTTCGTAGGAGCATATTGCAGCACATCAGCGAGCTAACCCTCACTGGCTACACATTACCTTACCCTGCCTTCTTCGCCACTATGGGACAGAGTGTGGAGTAAGTTTGGGGGAGTATGGGGTACCTGTGTGCCAGTGAGGGAGGTATAAAATTTTTAACTCTTCAAGCTTTCTACGCTTAGGGTTCCTTTTTTTATCTAATGTGCTCTTATAGCTTCCTGTATATCTAATCTACGCATGTATGCCATATAAAAATTTTCAAAAATCTGCCCCTTTCAAATTTCTGTCCCTATGTATATGTACAAAGTTGCTGTAATAATAATAAAAACTTGATACAACTACTTGCCAAGTTTATTTTCTTTGCGCTGAATGTGATGCAAGTCCTGTTATATCTTTTTGATAGTGCTGCTTCAAATGAACAAAAGAATATGTTTTGCCATGCCAAAAATTTTGAAAAATATAATAATCTCGCAAACAGCTAAGAGACGAATATGGAGAAGGAAAAAGCTGCCCAAATAGCAAGAATCTCTTTGTTTCCCCTTACCAGACAAAAATCCTAAAAAGAGAGAGAAGCCTTATGAGCGTGAATAAAAGCATGAGAGTTGTGCCCAATAAAAGAAAAAAAATTTACACACACTTGTTTCCCAAAAGTACCCATCTTTAGGCATGGTAGATCTGGGGCTGTGGTACGTAGGATGTGAAATCACTGCTCTAAAGCCAACTGGCTTGGACTGCAGGGACCACTTTCCCGTTAATGGACCCATACCTGGATGGACTGATGGGAAACAAGAAGAAAACCCAAAAATCCTTAGCCTACCCTATACACAACTTTTTGCCCCAAAAATAAAGCTGTTTGGTGTGGAAGCTAACTTCGGAATCATACAACAACGTCTCGCCGAAGCTGTAGAGAATAATCTTACTTAAAAAATAAGGCAAGAAAGACGAAGTCTTTTGTTCGTAATGAGGCAAGTCTTTTGTTCGTAATGAGGCAGCATTATCTCTAAAGGCATTACGATACTTATTTTACATCTTAGCCTGAGAAGCATACTACGCAAGAAGAAGCATCGCCAAATAAAGTTTAAATATTGATTGAGGACAATCAAAAAGCTAAGTTCAGGGGAGTTGATAACACCAATTTTCGTGACGTTTTTGGCCTTTATTCTGTTATCAAAACTACCCTTTTCTGCCATTTTCCTCTATTTTATATGCAATTTTGCAATAATTAGCCAAGCAATGCTCTCAGTCCAATATTTCTATCTTTTACAGAGTTTCCTCCTATTTTGGCCCATTTAGCACCAATAAGGTCGTTCCGGCCCGCAAATAAGTCCAAGACTGTCTCGCCCCCCCTGACGCCCGATACACACACTGACCGGCGGGGCTGCGCGATACGACGACGCGCAACGTAAGAATGCCGCGCGATAGGGTACCGATGGACGACACGCCTCTTTACCCGACAGGGAGCTGAGCACGCCGCAACTACTCTAGGTATCGCATGATATCAGCCACCCACCGGCATGCGCCTCTCGCCTCAATGCCTGACAACCGACCTCCTTGTGCCGAGCGATACCGGGCGATACCCGCGTCAGCTGACCACCAACTGAACGGTGGAAAGAAGGACACGTGGCGTTTCGAGCACCATATCTTCTCACGACCAGCTGCCTATAAATAGCAGCTACAGGGAGCTGAAAAGACAGTTCAGAGCTTAGACAATTCAGACAAGCTTGGTCACTTCAGGTTTCAGAGAGTCGAGTGATCTTCGGAGGAGGCTGCAAGAGCAGGCGTATCGTGCTCCAGTGTTCGTACCGAATGACACTAGGTGAGCTCTTCCCCATCCCGAGAGGGAGGGGACTGGTTCACCTAGGACTGTACCGGGAGACACTGGGAGCAGATATCGACCGATGTAGATACGCGACACGAGTGCCCGACACCAGTCCCGGCGATAGGATACGCAACTCCATGCCCGACACGATAACGAACCCGATACGCTCCGCCCGTCAGGCGTGTCGCCCGAGAGGGTGTACCGCTCGACTCGAGCGTATCAGCCAGGTCCTTGAGCGATGCAGTCGCCCGTCGCGGCGTGCCGCTTGAAAGAGCGTGCCGCCCGACATGGCTGTATCGGGCTAGGCCCCTATCCGATATCGGGCGGGATGGTTACTGTAGCATGTCGTCCTTCTACATCAAGAAGGCGACACATATCTTTAATTCTGTTATTTAAATTCCTTTACTTATGCATTGTAATTAAGACCTTTAATGCTTATAGAAATAGAAATGCTTAATTACTTGCTTCTCTATGCTTGGTGCAATATGTTGGATGACTGCTATGTTTGATATCCGAACTCTAGCTTGCATGTTTTGGATCGCGTTTCGCTTAGCTACCGAATCGTATTTTCCCGTCGCAACAACTACGAGAGTTGTGTTGTGGCTCTAGTGTTTGGTCCTATTCTGGAGTACGAGAGTGCCTGGAACAGAGTTGTTTCAGTGACATTCCACTCTAACTTTGAGCCCAGCAACCTCGAGAGGGGTGCCGAGGCTTGGTAAGAGGTACTCGCTCTGAGAGGAGGGGTACAGGATGTTACTGGTGCCGCTTGTTTTGCTATAGTCTTATCCTTCGTACCTTGCTCTAGCTCTAGTTTTATCTTTCTGTTTCTATCGCATGAAAACCCCTAAAAATTGCTAAATGGCTAAAAACCTTAAATCCTTTTAGTAACTCCACTTGGAGATAGTTTTCTTGTTTTGCTTATGACATCTTTATGCTTCCCTTCTGGGGAATTTACAATCTCTTTTACCTACCGGAGTGTAGCGTGTCGATTCACGGGTTCTCAACACTACCCCCCTTGTCCCTGTGTTCGACCCCGTAAACAAAGTTGCGGGGGCCTAGAAGGATTCGAGTTTATAAATGTAAAAGCTCGACTACCTCAAATCCGCCTAAAAATTTAGGATGCGCGATTTAGGCCGGTCAATGGTGAAGTTGATATAACACTAAAAAATCTAGGTCTTGATGGACAAATGTGCATGTGATCAATTTCATATATATATATATGTATATATATAATTACACTATGGAGAGTTTTTTTTCTTATCTCAGCCTTGCATTATATCTTTTCAGAGAAAGTATGTACTTAGATAGTGGTATCTAAGCTGCAATTACACTATGAAATAACCTTGTGCATCAGTTACATATATTTTCTTTGTATATAGTAAAATCAATGTATGTATGTGAATATAAGTATAGTAGAAACAATAGAAAAGTAGTGACAACACACTATTTTCAGCACATGTGGTACATTTTACAATAAACATATGAGTTCCCACTCAGTATATTTACTACCGTGGAATTTGATTCATTCCATCTGATTCATCTCAAATTGTACATGTTAGCTAAATTTAAAGATGTGTTTTGTTTGCTGATAAGATCTTTCTCTTGCATTACTTGCTATGCCAATGAAAGCATGTACTTGAATGGTGATGGCTGAGCTGCAATTACACCAAAATTACTCTATACACCAACTACTGCTCTGTTGGTGTGTCCTGGAAGTATTCTGTAACCAAACTTACTCTATACACCAAAATTGATTCCATTTTTTATAGACCTAGGTATTCTGTAACAGAATCACTGCTAAATTACACATGTCTGTAAAAAAATGTTCTATTTCAGTGTAATGTACAGGTTCAGTGCATGGAAAGTCAACAACAAGCCATGATAGGATAATCCAAGCATATTTTTTTGATGACTTTCAAGCAAAAGAAATATTATCATATCATTTCAATGTTATAAATCATGACACATGGTAGGTATACCAAGAATACTACAAGTAATGTATAAATAAAGGTAGTTATTAGTACTCATTTTTGACCTATAATACTGCAATACTGATCAATAGATTAAATTGATTCATTTTTTTTACAAAGCTAGTTATTATGTAACAGAAACACTGCTAAATTGCACACGTATCTAAAAAAGTTGTTCTATTTCAGTGTAATCTACAGGTTCAGTGCATGGAAACTCAACAAGAACCCATGACTGGATAATCCAAACATATTTGTTTCATGAGTTTCAAGCAAAAGAAATATTATCATAGCATTTAAAAGTTATAAATCATGAAACATGGTAAGAAAGAGTATGATTATATATTAATATCACAAATGTAAAGCAAGTGTGCGGTCGTCAAGTAAGAAAGAGATTTGAACTGCAAGTTGTTGAAATAGAGGAAGTTGGCTCATTGAAAACTATTCCTAGCTATAATAATCAAGTAGGTCGACAAAATGTTTAATTTGGATTTAAGTTAAATGATGCTTAAACTGAGGAATTGTCTAATGTTGTATCATATTAATAGATTGAGTAATTCGTGTATTTTAGTAAAATTCCATTCTGAACCACAACATTGTATCTACATAAGAAAATTCCTACTTTCACAAACTTATCTAGTTCAATCAAACTAGACATCACATGAACTAGGCTTTTTTAGTGCACTCGTGAACCTATGCTTATGCAGGAAAATCATCAAAAGATGTGTCTTTCAACTACAAATCATATGTCATAAATAAATTATGGTGATCAATTAGACTCAATGTAATTCAATCATTGTGTAGAATCCAAAACAACAATCATTTATTAAAGATTATCTCTTCCTAGTCAAAACTAATTCCATATTTTACAGACCTAGGTATTCTATAACAGAAACACTGCTAAATTGCACATGTATGTAAAACATTGTTCTATTTCAGTGTAATCTACAGGTTCATTGCATGGAAACTCAACAAGAGTCCATGATAGGATAATCCAAACATATTTGTTTGATGAGTTTCAAGCAAAAGAAATATTATCATAGCATTTAAAAGTTATAAATCATCAAACATGATACGTATACCAATAATACTACAAGTAATATATAATTAAAGCTAGTTATAAGTACTCTTTATCATTTTATTATTCCCTAGATGCACATAATCATTTATTACAGTTAATTTTTCGACAATAAAATCATTTTGGGATACTTGTGGGTACTAGATAAAGACTATCTCTTCCTAATCCAAATTATCTCCATATAGCAAGCAATAGGAAATGAAAAAAGCATAAGAACGGGAGAGAAAGAAGGAACTTTGGGGTAGATATCAAACAAAAAGGTTGTGTTATTCCCTGGCCTCCTCTCTGACCATATTCAAACATGAATAATGAGATTGATATATTTCTCAACAAGTTTTGTTTTCAAGTGACCTAATGTCAATGATAGATCATGATTGTTTAATGATTTGGATTAATTTTAAGTCGTTTCAGAAATTGCTAGATCAATTCTATTAACCTTATGTCAGCACTAATAAAAATGGTTGTACAAATCTAGCCTTCAAGCAATAAATATGGGTCGATGAATTGACCCCTGGGATCTCTAGCATGTCTCTACAGAAAAATAATCAATGTTATCAACTATATGGTTGATGTTATCGACATGTTGGATGGTAAATTTGTATTTCCTCCAGAAAACATGTCACCACCGCTATCAAATTGAATATCTAATTTGCTCCTATCCATGACAAACATTGCTTAAACTATGCGAGATTCATCGACTGATAAAATGTGATTGTCATACACAACGATTAACTTATTTGGAACCAATGTCGGCTGAATAAATACACAAATTAATGACCAATCCACCTCAGAAATGTCTGCCCTAATCGACATCACAAACAAAGCGTCGGCTACCCTATTTCGTGACCAACCTTAGCAGGAAGGGGCGACAAAGATGAAGCACTACGGAATCCTGGCTCTGTGTAGCGCCGCCAGAGCACCAGGGAGGAGAACCGCCGAACTTCAGCAACGAATGAGGCACAGCTTCCGCAGATAGCTCCACCAACAAGCGAATGTGGAAGTGGAGAACCTCGCAGAAGAATGACAGGAATAAGAAGACACATAGACATGGACACTTGGTAGGGTTTCTTCTTGACTTGGCCGACCTAGGGCATCTACTGTGCATCGACAAGACAAATCAAGGTCGCGACAGGTAATACAGAAGAGCAGAGCAGGCCAGGGCATGGGTACCTTACTTTTGAGGGAGGTAGCCGCCCAGGTAGACCGACGGTGGTAGACGGGAGCATTGATTCTCCATCTCCACGCGGACGCTTTGTCCGACGACGCATGCCATCCATCCATCCGCGATCCGCGACCTGCTCGAGGTAGCAGCCTTCGCCTTTACTTCTCTCACTGATCAACAATAGGGAAGATGTGCGACTGTAGTGCAGCGTCACGAGGGAGAGGAAGGTTAGGGTGAGAGGGAGAGAGAGGGGCACGCGAGAGATCGGGGTCGGGGCCAAACTGGACTGAGATCCCTAATCCTGCCTCGAGCGGGACTGGCTTAAACCGGATAACGGGATTCCATAATCCCAAAATGGGGTTCCGACTCGCTTGCCTGACAAACGCCTTTGACGCCCAATCCGGTCCGGGTTTTGCAGACGAGGCGCAAAACGACAACGCCTAATCCGGACCCAGTCCGTTCCCAAACAGGGGCTAAAAGACTGAAGTAAAAAATATATCTCAAAGATCTGCAGTCTTCTAAGCTCCAAATCTACCCAACTGTCGTTGGTGCCACTCCCAATCTAAATAATTAGCCAGCGGTTTGACCATGTGAGTTCTTCCCAGAAGACTTATGGAAGCGTATAACATACTGATATCACAGGGCCATGTGAGTTGTCAGTTGTGACACAAGTGATTCCATCTTGGAGCCCTTTGTCTCAGTTTCGCTTGGCAGGACGCTGCTCGGGATATTTTAGGATTCCCGTACCTTCTGTAAGGAGGTAAGCTTCTCCTCAAGCGTGCTGCAGCAGAGCTGAAGGCCATATTTTTTACCAACAGCAACCATAATATCATCGAAGTTCACCTGCATATGTTCTGCTGCGGTGTCTTCTCGGCATGATTGATACTGTAGAAAGCTCACCAAGGAATCTTATCTACGAGTTAAGAAAGTCTTTAATCACAGTGCTTGAGCCTTGCAGCCTTTTTGGAGCAGTGGTCTTCCAATGCAGAATCAGCCGGTCATCAGAAATTTTTTTGTTTGACATATACAAATGAGAAGGCTGATAATACAATGAGGAGACTAAACGGTAACACGTAGCTCCTGACAGATAGAGCATAACCAGCCTCTCTAGGCATAGGGGCAATATCATCTCGAATGAAAAACTGCCCATGGAGAGAAAAAAGCATCAGGCGGAATCACTGGCAGTGTATTCAGCAACCAGGGGCAAGTTTTGCAACCATCTCAATCTTCCACTAGGGGCTCAAATGCAGGGTGTTCGGTGTCTAAAGGCAGGAGTAAGCAAAAGAGGAGATAGCTACCTCGAGGGAGCAACAATGAAGAAATGGATCCACACCAAGAAGGAATTAGGTAGCAAAAGAGATCATAGTGAGCTTATTATTGTATCAAGTTCACGAGGAGAATAATGTTGTATCTGGAACACCCTTGTATCTTTTATTTTTCCAAACTTGCCACGAATGGGCATATGAAATGACAGTTTAGATTAATTGTGACAAACCAACCTGTAAATCTGAATCGCTACAATAGTTGAAACGTGAATAATTTTAAGCCGGGATTCGGAAAGATAAGTCGGTATCCAAACATCCCCAAATCTCCTCTACCATAGGTGAGAAGAATAAAAATGTGGGGAGCACTTTACACCTTATTGCAGCATAAGAGGCACAAGTGTGGTCCGACTAAGCCTCTTTTAGTGAGGTCCCCACGAAAAAAAGTTTTATTCATATCGAGGAATCAACCGAAGGTCTTGACGATATTCAGTACTCTTCTCGAAGGGAGAGAACATACCTGTATTCATACAAATAAGGTATGCCTTCTTAGCCGTGAAAGCTTCACTCCATTTCCACATATTAGGTCGTGGTGGCAGCGGTGCGAAGAGCGTGGAGAAAATGCGCTTAGTTATGCTTGTGAGGACGCCAAAGGGAGCTAGATTAGGATGCACATGCACTTCAAAACATGTGTCGTACCTGTGTCCGAAACATATTGGACACACATGGGCACCCTAATCAGCCGTGTCTAACAATTTTTTTATTTTTATAGGTGGACAGGACTTGGACACACAGCCTGGATATGACCAAGCCCATTTACAACCCACAAAAAAGGTTTGGCTCTCCAATAATCCTAGTCACATAACTACACATCCAAACAACATGTCTTATGTATATCAAATCTATTTCTATTCACAAGAGGGCAACAACTGTATTCTTGCTATTTTTATCGCATATCTAAATTTAGAGAAACAAAAACGGTCTCCCTATTCTTATTTTTATTTAATCTCTTGACTCATTTGTAATGATCCGTTTACAAATTAATCATAATTAGGGTTTACTTAGATGATTGTATGCTTAACCATATTGTTCATTGTTTAAAGTTTGATTAATGATAGTAGTTTAATTTTAATATTTTAAATCTAATGATAAGATTTAATCATACTTGATTCACATAATTAAGATTTAAGAATTTAAAATCCTAATCAGAAAAAATTAGGGTTTGATGGCATATGAATATAAAATTTGAAAAGTATAATGGTGTACTAAATAATTTTTAGCTTTTTATATACAACTCTAATTTAGTTGAAGTTTGGATATGATCTGCATAACTCAAATGTAAGAACTCTTGAAAAATATCAGAATTTTTAAATATTTCTATGATCTATTTGTCAATCGAGTTTGCTCAGGACAAACAGCTGATCATGTATTCAGATTGAAATATAACAGTATGGAAATTTAATTTATTTTTATATTAGTACATCCAATTGATCTAAAATTTTAACTGTAGTTGTTAAACCTTGTTATAGACATCTTGTTAAATTTTTGTAATTTTTAGATGATGTTTGATCTCTACAAAGAAGGGTGTCGGTTGAGTTTGTAACTCGACCGACCATGCTGCAAACTGCAATATAGTAGTATAATATTTAATTATTATTGATTTATCGGTAACTCTGAATGATCTAAAATTTTAACTAGAGATCTTAAGATCAATGATAAATAACATATTAATTTATAATAATTTTTTGAGTAAGTGTGACCTATGAAGTAAATGATTTACAATAACTTTTTAATGACAGAACATTCAGCTGAAATAAGAAAAAGTATAGTGTGGGGCCAATGTGCAAATTATCCAAGCACTTCAATTGAACTATATGATCAACCTGAAATACTAGGAGCTCTCATATTTCATGATCTTTTCCAAAGAAAATAAATCCTAGAGGGAGAGGGAGAGTTAGGGTTTGAGAGGAGAAAGTGTTGGAATTGTGGTCTAGGGTTTTGCTATCCGAGATATGATGAAATCAAGTAAGTTTAGCTTCTTTGTATAGCCTTTCATGATGATTCTTCTCTCATGTAAATATTTCCATCCTCCTCTAATTTGATTCAAAATCACATCAAATCATCCCCTTTTTCTCACTTTCTCTCTTCTAATATCCATTTCTAGGGTTTATGAGTTGAGAGGAGGAAGAAATGGATTCAATTGCTAGAGTTTGATTGGTTTTCTCAAAATTCAGAGTTTGACCTATGTTTTTAAGATTCTTATTACCTTAGGTGAGTATTTATCTCTCTCCTAAGCTTTGTATTCATGTTGAAAGCCTAGTTCTATCTGGATAAAATAATCGGAAACCTTGCTTGTATCTGTATGTAATTGGGTATTGAGTTGGAAAGATATTAGGACATCAAATTCTATTGATTTTGATTATTTATCATTTATTAGAACTGGCTTAGTTCCTTATATATTGATTGAGGATCAGTGGAGAATCCTATGGATATATAACTATGCTATTTCATGTGAATATTTCCTGAAATCACCCCAATGGGTGATATGCTTCAGAATTGAATTGATATGTATAGAATCATATTTGAATTGTATTAGAATGAATTATACAAGTGTTTTGTTGAGTCTTACTGAAATTGAATGTGATATACACACAAGTATTAGTATAAGGTGGAGACATTCCCTGTTTAGGATCTTCATTGAGGAAATGAATCAAATGAGCTAATGATTCAATGTATACTTATGATTGATGAATGAAATATGTGAAAATGGAACCTAGGGTTTCTATGTATGTGAGTAGCCCTAGTGAACCCCTATGCATCATGATTAGATTACTGCATCATATGATTTGTATTATATGTTGAACTAAGGAATGACTTCTTTAAAACCCTAAAAGTTTAGTATTAAGAGATTATGAGTGATAAAGCTAGAACTTTTATATAATGTTGTAAATGTGATGAAATGATGAAGTGTAAGTATTAATACTTCAATTCAATATGATGAGTCTTACTAATATGATCTAAGTCTAATGCATCTATTTTAATATAAATTGTGAAATGATGAGTAAGCCCTCTCATGAATGCGGGTCCTTTTATACAAGCTACATAACAATGAATTGTGAAGGATGACTAGAGATTATGGTGTAAGAAGATGTAACCCTAATTTATTCTTTCTACCCAAAATGATTAATATAATAAGGAAAGATAATTATTGATTATAGGAATGACGATAGAAGTCTAGGATATGGCACATTTATCTAAATATAAGAAACATTATGAACAAAAATTTACTGAATGGTGATGGCAAGTTAAAGATGAAACTAGTGAAGTTATTATGATGAAGTCTTTAATCTTTTATTTTAATTACATGTGGATTAACCCAAACTGAATGAAATATAATAAAACTTGACTCTAATGGATGTCAATGAAAGAGAAGCATTGTATACCAAGTTAATTAAGAATGATTGGTTCCAATAATATATGAACATTACATGAAAGATGTTGAGACTAATGAGTATGAAATGAAGGAAAAAGATGATAATTAGTAGACTAGTCTAAGAACCTAACTCTAACCTTAAATTGATTATTTAGATGATGCCAATGAATAACAATATCAATTGAGGGATTAAGGAATACACATAACTGTAGTTGAATTCAATTAAAAGATGAAGTACACACATTTGAATTTATTTACAAGAATGTATTCTTGGATTGTGATTGTTTGATAGAATAGTTTTACTTTGAGGATGGACTATTTTGATTGACTTAAAATGATATTCAACATATGATGATGAGTAACCCTAACCAAAGAATGTGAAATAAAAGAAGAAGAAAAATAAATGTTTTATGCATGTTTATGCATGAAATTTATTTGTATCTATTGATATTGAATGGAATAAGTATATGTTGTATGAAAAATCTATTTTGAGTATGACAAATGATATAAGATACTCATATGCTTTTACTATTCCTAGTTCAAATGTCTCTGTGAATATTTGTTGAGAACTATGATATAAAGTGAACTGATATGAAAAATGTTGAGATTGAATTTAAGATGCACTGATTACATTTGAGAAACCCTGATGAGGGTAAATGTTGCATAATGAGATTATGTCTAGGGCTGAAAGCCCACTGATGATGATAAAACCATGATGGGGTAAATGTTGGACAATGATATTATGTCTTGAGCTAAAAGCTCATTGATGATGAATGCTATGAGATGATGTGGAAATGTAAAGAACCATGTGTTGCAAACTACAAATTTTTGTGCTTCTTGTTGTAGTCATTGCCTTTCTTGATAAGTGTAAGGAACATGACCTACGTTTTAGGGTAACCCTATTTGTTTTGTCTTGATCTTGTGCTTATATAGAACCTTTATATAGTCATTTGAATTGTGACTGGGGCTTGTGGAGAGGTTACATCTCAAGTTTGAGCTTGTTTGGTTGGTGTTTGTGTTTTTTGTACTAGTTTTGGTGCAAATTGCAATTTACCCAATATAGGGGTTCAATGTGCAATTTGACACCTCTAGAGCGTTCCTTCTCTCTCATGTCTTCTTGAGGGAGAGTGTGGTGCTTTGGGGCACCTTGTTTGTCTCTTGGTTGAGTTGTATCACCCTTAGTGGAGATTAGGGTTTTTCTAGGGTTTGTGTGCCTTAGCCTTGTGACCTTGTTGTTTTGCCTTGACCTAGGTCGAGACCCAGGTCTGTTGTGGGGTGTCACAGTCACGACACTTCCCCCTTGGTGTGTTGGTCATGACCAAGGTTGTCTTGGGTTGAGGTGGAGGCTGGTGAGGTATGTTTTGACCTAGGCCTCATGAGGTGGTTTTGGTGTCACAATCTTGTGTTGTTGTTGTGGTGTGTCGCGGCCTTGGGACCCTAGGTGTGTCACGGTCATGACATAGGGTCAGTTGCTTGGATGATAAAGATCCTACGTAGGGATTATCACCATCTCTTACATGTGGTTGTATGTGGTTGCATGTTGGTCCTTTTAGCGGACAAGTGTTTCCTTAGAACTCTATCTTGTTGACACCTCATCCTTTGTCTTACCTCCCTCCTCCTTCCCTATATTGTAATGACCTGTTTTCAAATTAGTCATCTAATTAGGGTTTACTTGGATGATTGTATGTTTAACTAAGTTGATCATTGTTTAAAGCTCGATTAGTGATGGTAATTAACTTTTTATATTTTAAATATAATTAGAAGGTTTAATCATACTTTGATTCACATAATTAGGGTTAACATTTCAGAAATCCTAATCGGCCCAAATTAGGGTTTTGGTTATATATGAATACAAAATTTGATAAGTATAGTATCTCACTAAATGATTTTTATTATTTTATGTGTAACTCTAATTTAATTCAAATTTCTATATGATTTGTATATATCAAATGTGAAAACTCTTGAAATATTTAAGAATTTTTAGAGTTTTCTAGACTTGTTGATCGGTCAAGTTTTCCCCAGGAAAAACTCAGCTGATCATGCTATACAAGCTTAAGTATAGCAGTGTAGTATTTTATTTTTTATAATTTATTGGATTATCCAATTAAGTTAAAATTTTCTCCCTCCTAAGCCTTGTATTCATGTTGAAAGCCTAATTCTGTCCGGCTAAAACAATCAGATACCTTGTTTATACATGTATGCGATTGGATTTGATTTGGGAAAGATATTGGGGAATCCAATTTTTATTGATTTTGATTATTTTTCATTAATTGAAACTTGATTAGTTCTTGTTATATTGATTGTGGATGCATGGGTATTCTTATGGGTAGATGACTATGGTATTTCATGTGAATTTTTCCTAAAAATCAGCCCAATGGCCGATATGCTTGGAATTGAATTGACATGTATAAAGTCATATTTGAATTGTACTAGATTGTATTATACAAGTGTATTGTTGAATGTTAATGGAGTTGAATGACCACATATCCTGATTAGGATTTGTGTTGAGGAAGTGAATCAAATGAGACGAATGAAATGTGTGAAGATGGAAAATAGGGTTTTCATGTTTGTGAATAACCCTAATGAACCCTTGGATCATGATTGGATTACTGAATGATATGATTCTTATGATATGTTGAACTAAGGAATGACTTCTTGAAAACCCTAAAAGTTTATTAGATAATTATGAGTTATAAAGCTAGAACTTGTATATGATGTTTGAAATGTGATCAAATGTTGAAGTTGAAAGTATTAATACCTCAATTGAATATGATGAGTCTTACTATATCATCTAAGTCTAATGCATTTGTTTTAGTATAATAAAGAATGATCATTGTTGATTATGGGAATGACATTAGTAGTTAATGACAAGGTACACTTATCTGAATATAAGAGACAATCTGAACAAGATGTACTTAAGGGTGATTGTAAGATAAAGATGAAACTAATGAAGATAGTATGATGAAGTATTTTATCTTTTATTTTAATTACATGTGGCTTAACTCAAGTTAAATGAAATATAATAAGAATTTTACTTTGATAAATGTTATGTAGAAGAGAAGCATTGTATGTAAAGTGAATCAAGAAAGATTGGTCCAGATAATGTAATGAACATGAAATGAAAGAAGTTGAGACTACTGAGTATAAAATGATGGAAAAAGATAAGAATTAGTAGATGATTCTAAGAATGTAACTCTTACCCTAAAATGATGAGTTTGATGATGCTAGTGAATGATAATATCAAATGGGGGATTAAGATATGCACATAACTGTAATTGAATTCAAGTAAAAGATGAAAGTCAAGTATTTGAATTGATTTACAAGAATGTGTTCTTGAATTGTGAATTGTACTATGAGAATGGACTAATAGTACAAACTTCAATTGATAGTCAACATGTGTTGATTAGTAACCCCATATGAAGAATGTGAAATAAAACAAGAAGAGAACTAAGTCTGTTATGCATGTATATGCATGAAATTATTGGCATCTATTCAGATTGGATGGAACATGCATATTTCATATGATAAATCTATTCTGAGTATGAGGAATGATACATGATATCTATATGCTTTTACTGTTGCTAGTTCTAATGCATTTGCTAATATTTGTTCAAAACTATGATATACAATGAACTGATAAGAATTTATGTTGAAATGGAATTTAATATGCACTCCTTACATTGAGAAACCCTGATAAGGGTAAATGTTGCATAATGAGATTATGTCTAGGGCTAAAAGCCCACTGATGATGATAAAACCCTGATGGGGTAAATGATGGACAATAAGATTATGACTTTGGCTGAAGGCTCACTCTTGATGATTGCTATGAGTTGATGTAGAAGATAGAAATAATCATATTTGCTGCAATCTATAGACTTATTGTGCTTCTTGCTTTGATCATTGCCCTTATTAATAAACTTAATATGTTTCATGTTATTATTGTTAATCGAGAATACACATATATGATATATGATGTTTTGAATTCTTTTAAGATGAGTAAAAGAGATTAATAACAAGTGAAATGATAGAACATCTAGTTAGGTGTCCTGAACACTGTGAGTTTCCCCCGAGGACCACACTGGGGAAACAAAACGGATCTCCTTGTAGTAATCGATGAATTATGAGAAGGATTTCCGGAGTGTGGATCGAGACCTTAAAGGTTAGACCACCAGGATTTAGGAGTGAGTCATCTAGAGTGGCTCTGGTCCTAAATCCTTGCTGTGAAAGTCTATGTCCAGATGGAATAGACTCTGTTGAAATGAAATATGTGAAATGTGAAATGAAAAATATGTGAAATACTGTGATATGTGATATATTGTTTTGCTGGTTCCTATCTCATGTACCTGAGATGAGGACGTGAGCCTCTTTAGGCAACCCTGAGGTGGCCAAGGTCAGTTGTTGATATCTTAGGGTGGCCGGCTAAAGCCTAAGATAGTGACGGTGAGTCGTTGACACGAGAATCAGGTGTGGCGACTTCTATTTGGTGAGGTACAAGCTAAGTAGTTTCAGGGCAAATGAATAAAAGATGATAAGCCGTGTAGAACATGATTTGAATGGTTGTTACATTCTTTGTACTGCTACTTGATGATTTGTTATTGTTGATTATGCTTCTTGTTGAGGAAAGTAATCATGTTGATATGGATATTTTCTATTTCATATTATGATATGTCATGCTGACAAGTTATAAATGATGGGATTTATATCAATTCTGAATATGAGTTGGATTGCTTGCTATTTGATAGTATTGTTTGGTCAAAATGTTTTATGTGTACTTCAGCTTCAGGACTACAGGATGTGTTCCTGGTCCGGCTGGTGGAGTATCACAAAGATAATGTTATTGTTATGTATTGGTTCAAAATGCTTAGAACTTGACTTATTACTCATGTAGTAAGATTCTTAATCTGAACTAGAAGTATCTGCTGATTTATTCATGTCCAGCTGGTGGAGTGTCACAAGGGTAATGTTATTTTTATGTATTGATACAAAAATGCTTAGAACTTATCTTATTTCACATGCAGTAGGGCTCTTAATCTGAACTGAGAAGTATCTGTTGTTTTGTTCATAGACATGCTCTAAAAGATGTTTCAAGGTTATAATTCGTTCAAGTGATTGCCTTATCTGTTGGATTAGATTACCATTGCAAAATAGATTTGACTCATTATAGAACTTTTTTCTATACTTTTCAATATCTTCATGTTTCTTTTAAGTTTTATACTTAATCTGATGCTGATGCATGTACCTAGCTTGAATGGGAGGTATCCACTCACTCGGGCTCTATATGAGTCTCATGAGGTTGTTTCAAATATTTTTAGGTATAATGCTATCCAACGGAGAGGTCATGAAAAAGAAGATATAAATAGTATAATCTAGATAGATTAGAATGTCCCTGTACTCTCTCTTTCCCGGGATGGGTTGTAGATTAAGTTTGTTCATCAATGTACATGTATCTAATGTAAACTGAACCGCATATGAGAACAAGATTTGATTCTAGATTTAATGGAGTTGAATATGATTTGTGATATCTGAATGTGATGTCCTTGATGTGACATTGATTTATGAGTTTGTGAAGAAAGAAAAAGGAAAAAAAATTATCTGTGTTTTTCATATATTGTTTAATCGCCTTTGTCGAGAATTCATTGTTTTATTTCATAATCTGGGTTTAGGTTTGGGATTATCTCTAAGGGTTGGTATTTATGCTGATCAAAAGAGTGGGTCCCGACATATATGAACCCTCTTCTCTTCATGTAGGTGGTTATTTTCAGTCATCTTCTTCCTCCCTTCTCTTGTTCTCATCTTTAGAGCTTGGTGGAGCAATAAGTGTGCTATTGGTGCCTTGGAGGTGGATAATCTCTTGCATGTGGTGATAGTGGCGATCCTTGGCCATCTCTAGATCTGGTGAGTGTTTTATCTTCTCTCTTTGGTGTCCTTTATATCTTCTACCCTATCTTCTTCTTTCTTCTCGGCCTTGGGCCATGTTTTGCCAAGGTGACACTCTAGTGAGAGAGAGAGAGAGAGTTCCTTCTCTCTTTTCTCCTTTCTTTCTTTGGTTAGGTTTTGGGGTTTTACTCTCTCTTATTGAGATATCCTTTGACCATGGTGTTTCTTTCTTCTTGAGGTGCTCTTGTGTCCGGGAGTGGAGCTTTTGGTGGAGTTTATTCTACCCTTGGATCGCGTGCTTGGATCTCTTAAGCTTGGAGCTTGGAGATTTGGTGGTGATCTTCTTAAAGGTGGGTTATATGACACTAAAACCTCTCTATTATTGCACTTCTTATTATGTTTTTTTTCTTTCTCTTTTAGATGTTCTTATATCATGCTAGTATATGAAGCTTAACCCTAGAATTCATTTGGGAGAGTTATCATGCTTGGTTTGGAAGTAACCCAAAACCCCAACCTTCTTGCATCCATTTTGGGTAGAGGTGATGATATGGAGTTCTTCCCCACATTTGACCATTGATCTTGTCCCCATGCTTGGTACTTGTACACCTAGAAGTAAGTGAGTGGTTAGTTTCCATTTTAATCATCTTGACTATGGTTTCTCTTCCTTTAGTCATTCTTTTCTTGGACCCTTACCTTTGGGTTTGTGGAGATCAGTTTTCTTGAGTCTCCTTCCATGACAATCATGGTTCATGCTTAGTTTTGGACTTAATTTGGTGACCTAGGTGTCTACCCTTGGTGTGGTCACAACCTAGGAGGTTTGGTGGTCGAGGCATGGCCATGGGTTTTGCGGTCATGAGATAGCCCCTTGAGATGACCGCGACCTAGTTGGCCTTGGTTGATATGTCCCTCCTTGTGGTGGTGTTTGACCTAGTGGTGTTGGGTTGATACCTTTGGATCATAGCAGCCTTGAAACCCTTAGTTCCTTGCCTTAGAAATAGCCCTTCAAGTGGTGGTTGCGACATGGTGGCATTGAGACATCACGGTCGCGACATAGAGGTTCTTGAGGAGTTTGGCCACGACATTATGGGTGAAGAGTGAAGTGAAACCCTAACCCTAATGCCGCGAGCGCAATGTGTAGAAGGTGGTAGTGACATGGTGAGGGAGTGATGCCGTGAGTGCGACATGTAGAAGGTGGTAGAGACATGGTGAGGGAGTGATGCCACGAGTGCGACATGTAGAAGTTGGTAGCGACATGGTGAGGGAGTACGGGGGAAAGAGACATTGTCTCAAAGATGTGCTTGGGGCGTCTATCACCATAAGAGAAATCAAAGCAAGCATTGTGTTACTATGGAGGGTGGCGGTGACCCATGTGCCTAAGTGGTTAACATGCGGTGATGGTTGGTGGTTATGAAATATGTCTGAACATCTAACATTAATCACATGTATATATACATGTTATGCTATGTTGTATGATCTCTAATCCTCTCTAATGATGTTGCCTAATCCTAACACACTCCATGATGGTGGAGGGTGGTGGTTCTAGGGTGGTTGGTTGACCCTAACCTTGTGGACCCTAATTGGCAAAAGCGGAAACCTTAAACCTTAAAAGTGAATAAGATTTTCTTATACCTTTATCATGGATGGCTATGACATTATGCGATTATCTCTCTTGATTGTAATCTTCTAACCTTGTAAGTGTTGTGGAATTGATTATCACAACTAGTGTATGCTATGATGGCTTTGATGTGAGACAGGGACTGAATATGCCCTTGTGAGGCATGTTGATTATACATGCAATACATGAATATGGTGGTTGGGCCTTATGACCTAACAATGGTTTTTGTTCTGGCATGAAAAGATGTTTCCTAATGATAGAGTTGAGGGATTGATATCACATGGCATGTGGCTTCGTTGATGATGTTGTGAATGGAAACAATACATACATCATGTAGTGATAGTGTGACAAGTTCACACCCTATGTGTTATATCTGTGGGAAGAATGATATGCCCTTATCTTTGTAGATTTGTTATGGTTTTATACTTTATAACTTGATTGATGCTAAAAGACACTTAAACAACCTAAGTAATCAAGTGGAACCTAATCATGTAGCTTTTCCCTATGCCATAGATCCATTCAGTGTTAGCACTTGTTGAATGGTAAAACAAGTTTAACTTGGAGAACATATTTTTGAATATGCATGGGTGAGGACGAATATCTCCTTACAATAGGTTATGTGATACATAATTGGCTGTGGGCCATACCCTGGTAGGAGTGTGGCTTCAGGATGTAGCTCATTGATATGTGATACAAGATTGGCTACAGGCCATACCCTGGTAGGAGTGTGGCTTCGAGCCATAGCTCAGTTTCACTAGCATCGTGACCTGTACCAAGACGGGCTAGGTTTGTACAAATGGACTATATGTAGTTGGTAGCAGTTTGACTAATGATGTCATTGCAGGTTCACTCATACTGACAGAGGGAGTGAGGCTGTGGATTTCTTCTGTTCCACTAGACCTTGTATGACACCGATTTCGACTTAGTAGTGGTCAGTTGAATTTGGGTGGTACGACTCAAATCCTTGGGGCATAATAACATACCTAATCAGCCATGTAGCATACTTGTATAGGATCAAATATGAAAACATTGGATTAGGCCTTGCTTGCTTTTATACAACATAGTTGGTAATGAATTTACATGATCTCCATATTCCTTTTATGATGATAATATGTTTCATAATATAATGGCAATTTCTTATTCTATTAGTGATAATTACCTACTTATCATGGTTGTAGCTTTTACTGCCATTCTTTAATTAGCTTATCTGTGCTAATAATAGTGTTGGTGGAGAGTTATATCTCCCATTGAGATTTGGAATCTCACCCTATGGGTTCCCCACATCTTTTTAGGTATACATACACAAGGAGGTAGAGATTGTGCGGAAGAGGTTGAGAAGCAATAGGAAGGATAGTAGCCGACAAGGTTGGGAGTGTTGCTGGTGGTTCTTTTGTTGTTAGAGTCCTAGAGTCATCCCTGTATAGTTAGGTCTTTGGGGATTGTTTTGGGCATGTTTTGTAGGTTTGGTTTGATATGTGGTTTGACATGTATATCCTTTTCATGTATGGGCTCAATGGATATGTATATATATGTTTGGAATAGGTTTTCTTGTAACAGGATGACGATATGCATGGTGAGTATCTTGTGACATGAAAGGACTCATATGTAAAGGTTTTTTCAGTTTGGACTTGAATGAGAATGGTTTTAATTTCTATTTTTTTTGTTTGTTTAAGTTTGATTCCACGATTAGTTTTGGGTTATCTTGTGGTTTGTGGTGTGGGGCGTCACAATTTGGTTGGTATCAAAACTTTAGGTTTGCTGAGTCTATAGGGACCTAGGGCTATGGTTGTGTCCGTTATTGTGTCCTCTAGTCTGTCTTATAGTGATTTGTGCTTATGCAAAAGAAGTAGAAAAGCCTAAGGATGTCTATAGAACATGAAGAATGCACTGCTGAGAGTAGTGTTGGCGCACCAGGTGGTGGTGCAAGGAACCAGACATGAGAAGACAGGGTGCCCGAGGGTCCCCAGTTTGACCCAACCATGATTGAAAAACTTGCCTTTCAGTCCCTTTTTGAGTAGTTTATGGCTACGATGATAGATATGGCAGACAAGATGCATGCACCTCAACCTAGGGTATCAGTTCTCAATGTGAAATCTTTAGGTTCTGGGAAGACCTTTAAGCGGCTTCTCTGTATTAGGGTGGTGGAGTATGCTGGGATGGTTAATCTGAAGGATGCTGATCTATGGCTTATTGAGATTGAGAAAGCCTTCAAGATCCTCAACATCATGGATGCGGATAAGGTTAAGCATGAGGTGTACCTCCTGAATGGGAGCGTTGGCCATTGGTGGGCCATAGAAGAGGAGAAGAGACCTTGAGTGGTTGTAGGTTGGGAGGAGTTCTAACGTGAGTTTGCTAGTTGGTACTTTCCATAGACCTATTTGGATGAGAAGATTAGTCAGTTTGAGAGGATCTGGTAGGGACCCATGATGATCAAAAAGTATGAGGCTAAGTTTATGGAGCTTCTCCAATTCTGTCCTCACATGGCTACTATAGTGGACGAGCAGATTTGTCATTTTGAGAAGGGGTTAAATGTTGAGTTGTCCTCCCCGACGGCTGCTTTGGAGAATCAGGAAAGGTTTGCCACGTTTGTGGAGTCTATCTGAAGGATAGAGAAATCCATGATAGAAAAATGGGAGATGAGTGACAGGAAGAGGTCTGTACAGCTGTAGGGGCAGTCCTCAGAAAGCTTGAAGAAGTCGAGGTTTTCTGCACCGCCAGTGTCACAAAGGTTCAGTGCTCCGATGTAGTGGTCACTAAGAAAAGGTAGATGCCATAGATTTCCATCTACTAGAGCTCATAGCACCGCATCAGTGTCAGTGACAGGGCCGTCTAGGCCGTAGTTTGAGACCCAAGTTTGCTACAAGTGTGGGCAGACATGACATCTAAAGTGAGAGTGTCCAGTGAGGGACGACGAGGTGACCTAGCAACTGAGGCAGAGCCAGTAGGGCTCCAAAAGACACAGAACAATAGTACAGGAGGATGAGGACATGGTCAAGCGTTGCAGGTCGGATCGTCTACCCAAGGAAGTAGAGGACGGGGGCAAAAATAGGCAACGACTAGATTCTACGCTATGAGTCAGCCGGAGGCGGTGGTCAACCTTATTTGATTCTAATTTATCTTCATCTTACTTTGTATGTGTTCTAGTTGACACAGGTACAACATACTCTTTTTTCACTCGCGAAGTGCTTGACGGTTCTCTTTTGCATATTAGTCATAAGAAGGATAACTTGTTGTTAGAAACCTCATTAGTTGGTTCTCTAGTGTTTCCGAACGTGTGTCCTTCCTCTATCCTTTCTTTTTTAGGGCACAACATTCAAGTGGATCTAATACCACTTGATATGCATGGATTCGATGTAATCCTTGGAATGGACACCTTGGAGAAGTACAAAGTGATATTGGATTGTAGTTCCAAGCAGGCAACATTTGAAGATGGTGGTAATATGTGGATCTTTCAAGGAGATAGGAAGATTCTTTTGACGTGTATGGTATCAGCAATGGTGAGGAGTCCTAGTACTCAAGAGGAGCCAGTTGTTAGAGAGTTTAAGGATGTGTTTCTTGAGGAGTTTCAAGGTGTTCCACCATCCCAAGAGATTGATTTTGAGATCAATCTGGTTCTTGGCACACAATCGATAACTCAGACACTGTACATGATGGCTCCAACTGAGATGACAGTGTTGAAGAGATAGTTGCAAGAGCTACTTGAAAAAGGTTTCATCAAGCTTTAGTACGTCAGAGATTTGGAATCTCACCCTGTGGGTTCCCCACATCTTTTTAGGTATACATACACAAGGAGGTAGAGATTGTGCGGAAGAGGTTGAGAAGCAATAGGAAGGATAGTAGCTGACAAGGTTGGGAGTGTTGCTGGTGGTTCTTTTGTTGTTAGAGTCCTAGAGTCATCCCTGTATAGTTAGGTCTTTGGGGATTGTTTTGGGCATGTTTTGTAGGCGTGGTTTGATATGTGGTTTGACATGTATATCCTTTTCATGTATGGGATCAATGGATATGTATATATATGTTTGGAATAGGTTTTCTTGTAACAGGATGACGATATGCATGGTGAGTATCTTGTGACATGAAAGGACTCATATGTAAAGGTTTTTTCAGTTTGGACTTGAATGAGAATGGTTTTAATTTCTATTTTTTTTTGTTTGTTTAAGTTTGATTCCACGATTAGTTTTGGGTTATCTTGTGGTTTGTGGTGTGGGGCGTCATAGTTTGGTTGGAATCAAAACTTTAGGTTTGCTGAGTCTATAGGGACCTAGGGCTATGGTTGTGTCCGTTCTTGTGTCCTCTAGTCTGTCTTATACACTACTACAGAACCTACCTTTAGTGTCAGTTATTTAAGGCCTCTAGTGTCGGTTTCTAAGTGACACCTATGTGGGCGACACTAAAAGCTCACCCATTACGCGTTGGTTCCAAAACCGACGCCCAAACTCTTCGCGCGCCACTGAAATCGCGCCTGTTTCCTGTGGCGCGAAGGTATAGGCTTCAGTTATTAGATAAGAAACCGACACCATATACCTTCGTGCCACAGAAAGGGTGCCATCTTGCCCACTATCAGCGTCGGTTATTAGATAATAAACCGACGCCATATACCTTCACGCCACAAGAAATAGGCGTCGGTTATTTATATAAAACCGACACTATAACTTTGTGTGTCGGTGTTATACAAATAACCGACGCCTATTGTTTTTTTTTCTGTCAGTCTACAGACCTGTTGTGGCTGGTCGCAGGATGAGAAACCTACAGTTAACTGTAGGTTTTACGACATCCATTGATATCATCCAACAACAGGCCTCAAACCTACAAATTTAACAACAAAAATATTCACACATGCATTTAGCAATACAACCTACAGTTCCATTTTATTTTCACACATTTAGAAACATTCATGTAGCTAGCAATCTGTAATTCCATTCATTCACATTCACACATGTAGAAACATTCATATAGCAACCAACACTTTCATTCATTTTCACTCAGACACATGTAGAAACATCTAGACATGTAGAAACATTCACACATATATTATAATTCAGAAATTCATTTACAAAATATCATTCTTTAGTCATTATTCGCTATCAACATCCTAATTATATTTTAAAACCCCCACTATTTGTATGGCTGTTGCCCATTCTTCTCTTACTTCATTTAATTCTCCCATCGTATAGGGAGCATGTACATCTGGTAAGTCCGTTCCTGTAGTGGGGTCAGCTTTAAACACCTGTAAAGAGAATGATGTATATATATAATTAATGAGCTATAAATAAGATTGATATATTTTATATTATCTAATGAGACTATATAATACCTGAGCAATACAATCGATGTCCATACAACATGACAAACTAACACATATATAGTACATAACAACAACAATGTCAAATTTACATACAACACTAGCTTAGTACATATATAGTGGGACTAAGGTGACGATCCCACCTGCTAAAACAGGTTACCAACACCTACATGTTACGACTGGGAGGTCGTGATTCAGCAACCGTATGCATTAGCAGGAGGACAGACAAATCCACCTGCTAATGCATACGGTTGCTGAATCACGACCTCCCAGTCGTAACATGTAGTTGTCGGTAACCTATTTTAGCAGGTGGGATCATCACCTTAGTCCCACTATATATGTACTAAGCTAGTGTTGTATGTAAATTCGGCGCTGCTGTTGTTATGCACTATATATGTGTTAGTCTGTCATGTTGTTATATGAATCTGAAGCACTTGTGTGTGCTGCACTTTATGTATTGTATCTGTATCCTGCTTCTCTTCATTGGGGCTTCTTTTGCTATTTCATGGCTTGCTGCCTATATATCTATATAACCTTTGGCGAATGCCTGCATATCCTCTTGGACCCATTGTGTGGTCGTAACATGTAGTTGTCGTTGAGCATCACTAATAGCCTAGTTAGTTAGCACATTGATTTGGTTAGTAACAATAAAGGTTAATCTTGAATAGGTGAATACATAAAAACGTATATTAATTAAATTGGGAGTGGCACTTAATACCTTGAATTCATCTGTTTTTCTTTGGGTAACAAACTCCTCCCAGTCTTTGGGGTCCAAGTAGTTCCATTGCTGTGTGGCTTCCTTCTTCCTATATTTATTTTTCAAAGAGAATACAAACAAAAATTATTAGTGTAGAGTTAGTGAAATACTGATCAATGTCTAGAATTGGAATCAATCAAGAACCTATTCTCAGCATCGCGTATGTAATCTCGGGTGAGATTGGTCCTATAGTTCTTTAGCACCCTCCCACAATGTTTAGCATTTGTATTAACTAGAAGATAATGAAACATCAAATCAGAAAATGATATTGATATTAAAAAAGTGAACATTTAGCTTCAATAAAAAAATATAAACATGCATGCCTCTAAAATTGTGATCTTTTATCAATTAACAATCCTTCATTGTGACCTCCGCGCACATATAAGTCATCATTAGCTTCAATATTTTGTGGAGTTGGCAACCCAACTGAGAATGGACTGGAGTCATCATATTTATCATAGTACTCTTCTTCATCTATAGGATCTTCAATGAACTGTCTTTTACCATGAAGAACAACTGACCATTTATCATTTGCAGGATCATCGATATAAAATACTTGTTTTGCCTGTGATGCCAATATGAATGGTTCAGCCTTCTCGCCAATCTTTTCAAAGTCACTAAAGTGAAACCCAATTCATCCACTATAACTCCTTTGGTGTTATCAACCCAATTACATTTGAAGAGCGGAATTCTGAAATCTATGTAGTCAAATTCCCATATCTCTTCAATGACACCGTAATATGACATTTTAGCTTCATGTGGACTCTTATCCTTTGCACTTGCAAAAAACATATTCGATGCTTGAAGGGTGACCCCACTATTTTGGACGACACTCTTATCATCTTGGCGCTTTGTGTAATATGTGAATCCATTAATGTCATACCCTTCATAAGACATAACAGTCAACTTTGGTTTAAAGGCAAGACATTTGATAGTTTCAGTAATATCATCTGGTGTTTGAGATAGTTGATGTAAGACTTTATCTTCAAACCACTTAATAAAAGTCTTGTTATGCTCTCTAGCAAGCCACATTGTATTGGCTGGAGGATATTGTCTTTTGATGAAATTGGTATGTTCCTCGATATAAACGTTCACTTCGTCCATGTTGTGTAAAATATACAAATGACCTTGTTCCAACTGCTCACGGCTGATTACTTTCACACGTGATCCCAAAATTCCTTTGCCAAATAGCTCGTCAATATTCTTGTCATTATCAGGAGTGTCATTACCACTGAGAAAGTCATTACAGAAATCCATAACCTCTCTTGCCACATAACCTTCAATAATACTCCCTTCAAGCCGATAACGGTTTCGAACATCACCTTTAAAAATGCTCATGTATCGTTCAAAGGGATACATCCAATGCAAGAAAACCGGTCCCAAGATTTTCACTTCCCTAGTCAAGTGGACAACAAGATGTATCATGATATCAAAGAACAAAGGAGGGAAATACATCTCAAGCTGACATAGGGTAACAACCACTTCTCTTTGCAAATTATCGAGAGTCTCAGGGTCAATAACTTTGTTGCAGAGATTGTTGAAAAAGAAACAAAGTCTGGTGATTGCAAACCTTACATGCTTCGACAATATAGATCGAATTGCCACAGGCAATATTTGTTGCATTAGAGTGTGACAATCATGAGATTTAATACCTATCAACTCAGATATTTCATTGATACCAATCTACGGATGTTGGATGAGTAACCATGTGGCACCTTAACATTTACCAAGCATTCACAAAAAGCTTTCTTCTCCTTTCTAGACAACATGTAACAAGCGGGAGGTAAGTATGTTCTTTTATTACCCATTTCACGTAATTCTGTTAATTCTGACCTTATTCCCATTTCACGTAGGTCCAGTCTGGATTTTATCCCATCTTTAGTCTTCCCTGGTATATTTAACAAAGTACCAATGATGCTATCACAGACATTTTTCTCAACGTGCATTACATCGATACAATGTCTGACTGTCAAAGAACTCCAATAAGGAAGATCCCAAAATATTGACTTCTTCTTGAATGAAGAATTGTCACTTCGTGTAGTACATTGTGATCTCTTACCAAATTCATTGATAAAGTCTTTTACTCTTTCATAAACAACCTCCCCTGGTATAGGTTTAGGTGCACTGCTTTCCTCATTCAATCCATTGAATGCTTTGCGCTTCCTACGATACTGATGGAATTTTGGAAGAAACCTTCGATGACCGAGATATACATTCTTACCGCCATATTTTAGTCTTGTTGAATCAGTGTTCTCTTCACATATAGGACACACTTTAGCTCCTTTGACACTATATCCAGACAAATTCCCATATGCTGGAAAGTCATTAATAGTGAAAAACAACATAGCATGAAAACGAAATGTCCCTCTTCATGAAGCATCATAGGTCATCACACCTTCACCCCAGAGTTTCTTTAAGTCATCAATCAGAGGTTCAAGATAAACATCGATGTCATTTCCAGGTTGTTTAGGGCCCGATATCAACAACGACAACATTATGTACTTATTTTTCATACACAGCCAGGGAGGAAGATTGTATATAACAAGCATGACTGGACAAGTGCTATGTTGGCTACTCAATGTCTCGTACGGATTCATCCCGTCTGTACAAAGCCCAAGTCTTAGATTCCTGACATTTTCACCAAATTCAGGGTACAATACATCAATCTTCTTCCACTGTGGGGAATCAGACGCATGTCGTAGGATCCCATCATTATTTTTATTAACATCTGCATGCCACCTCAAATTCTTCGCATCTATCGGATTGGCAAACAAGTGTTGAAAACGTGATATTATAGGTAGATACCACATCACCTTGGCAGGAGAACCGGTTTTGGACTCCCCCGAAGTCGTCAATTTATACCATGACGCACCACATTTTGGACAATCATTCAAATCCGCATAGTCCTTTTGAAATAATACACAATCATTATGGCATGCGTGTATCTTCTTGGCATCCATTCCCATTGGGCACAACAATTTCTTTACCTGGTATGTTGAGATTGGCAACTCGTTTCCTTCAGGAAGCATTTCTTTCAACAAAGACAGCAATGACGTGAAGCTTTTGTCGCTCCATCTATTGTTAGCTTTCAACTTATACAATCTCAACACAGCGTTAAGCTTCGTAAACTTAGTAAAACCTGTGTATAACGGCATCTCAACATCATGCACAATGCTTCTAAAAATGGGAGGTGGATCGGTATCCAGCATCGCATCAATGATGTCTACTGGAACTGGTTCATTCACATCTACGTCATCGTAGGCAATTTTTTCTTCCATACAAGCACTGCTATCGACATCCACTGGTTTTGGGTTTGAAATATCTCCATGCCAGTGCCATTCTGTATAGCCTTGTATAATCCCATTGCACATGACCTGAGTTTTGATTTCGTCACCAGTGTTGACTTTCAAGTTGTTACCGCAATGCCTACATGGACAGTAGAACCTATCTCCAGGTTGTTTCCTATGTTCCTCAACAAATCTAATGAACTGGTCAAGACCAGAAATAAACTCTGGGGTGCAGCGATTGCGAATGGACATCCATGATCTATCCATTCTATGATCAAAGAGAAAACAAGTATATATTAGGACAAGATTAGGGTTTAGAGTTAACAAATACATGTGATGTCATTATTATATATAATAAATGTGTACCACCTATTCATTCTTGAACACCTAATCTCACTAGTAAGTGTATAATGTGTATTGGGTTTTCAAGAAAATTTCGGCAGCATTTCCCCGCTGTTCTCCAAGTACATATGTACTTAGAGAACAAACGGGGAAATGCTGCCGAAATTTTCTTGAAAACCCAATACACATTATACACTTACATCCTAAGCGAGATTAGGTGTTCAAGAATAGTCCCAAATCGGGGACTATCCTAAGATTTACTCATTATTTCTAGGCCAACAAATAATGTGTTGTCATTCTTATACCTAAAATCCTAGTTCTTCAAGTTAGGGTGATTATTGATGTCTTTAAAAGCATGATTGGCAATTTAGGGAAAAGTTCATCATTTACATTCCAAGCATGTCACATGTGTGCATTAAAGTTCATCATTAAGCAAGAAGGGTGATTAGGATTCTCACCAAGAACGGGTTTTGATTTTCTATACAATTTAATAAAAAATGCACATGTATGCATATATATACTATACTTAAGTTAAAGATATAACTAAAGTAAACTTACCCAACATATACCATATGAGTAAGTAGGTCATATTAAAATAGACTATACAATATGAGAAAATAGTAGTGTAATCATGCAAATGGGAACATTCATGGGAACACACACTTCAGTTATAAGCATTCATGTAGCAACTTTCAGTTCCATTCATTAATCTCTTTTTACATCCACACACAGGGGTGTACCCCTAAACAGTAACTAAACAAAGGGGTTGGTGTACCCCTAAACATGCGCATAATTAAAAAAACTATTAATACAGACAAATCTAGATAGATAGACAACTAAATACTACACCAACATGGTCCCGCATCAGTAACTTTGAGGACTTATCATTGTGGCGATCTTCTCCTGAAGTTCAGAATAGAAAGCAGCTATGAGTATTGATTGCTTGACAATTATATTTTTTAATTGGACTTACGTGGTCTTTTTGATGATGAAGCTGTGTCACGAAGCTCCTCAGTGTATTTAGACGAATCTGAACTGACAGGGGCCTCAGATTCATATTCGTCCGAGCTGATATGCGACGACGTGCGCTCATACCGCAGTAGACGATCGGGGGTCTCGCAGTTGATGTTGGTTATCCAAACTTTGATGGAATTATGGCCAACTGGATGGAGAAAAAGCCTGTTGCAACGGACCACATGCATCTCTCCAATCCAATCACGCCAACCGGATTTTGATACAAGATTTCCCGCCAAATCATACTCAACCTCGATAACATGTGAATAATTGCCAAAAGTTAGGGTCACTTTACCAGGCATGTAGTGTCTTCCTTTTAGAAAACGCCAATGTTTGGGTATGACCAATTGGTTTAAGGAACGATCATCTAAGATGATATCCAATTGTTCTTTAATAGGGAACGTTAACATTGACATAGAGGCCCAGTTCATAGTGACTGTTATGGGTGGACAGAGACTGCATAATATTAGTATTAACAAAGTGTAAGTACATATAACGATGTTATATATTTTCAGAAAAAGTTGTATAACATCAGTTAACCTTTTATTGCTTGTCATAACCAACTTTATTGTGGTAGACATGATAGCTTGAAAAGAAGTCTACATATGTACTTAGAGAACAAATGAGGAAATGCTACCGAAATTTTCTCGAAAACCCAATACACATTATACACTTACATCCTAAGTGAGATTAGGTGTTCAAGAACAGTCCCAAACCGGGGACTATCCAAGATTTACTCCTAATGAGTAAATCTTGGATGGGTTTCTAGGTGCTTACTAAAATAGAACCATTATATGGAACTAATCCTATATTATACACATACTTTTCCTGAGTAAGATAATGTGCACTTCATGGAATTATTAAGATCTGAATATATATAAGTTGTTTCTACCTACTTTGATGGGATTTTATAACATTCGAGTCTTCCATTTAAGGCATTAGATGCATATATTGCAGTCCATTGTGTTGAGATAAGAATCCCATGTGATACACACAATTGAGAATCTTTCAAGATACTAGGAAAAGACACAACTAGATATTCATTTAGGTGTTAGACATTCATTTAGGTGTTCCTGATAACTCGCAGGTATGCACAACTAGACAACTGTGGCGGAGCAGTACTGGAGGAAGCATACCTTTCGGTAGCGGCGGCAGACAAGTAGGCGACAATTGGCAATTTAGGGAATAGTTCATCATTTACATTCCAAGCATGTCACATGTGTGCATTATAGTTCATCATTAAGCAAGAAGGGTGATTAGGATTCTCACCAAGAATGGGTTTTGATTTTCTATACAATTTTATAAAAAAATGCACATGTATGCATATATATACTATACTTTTTGGAACCATACTAAACACCCAAATACTTTATAACACAACTATAAAACAATGATTATAGCTAAACTATTAAACAATAGACTTGTCACACATAAAACACCCTATACAACTATAAAACAAAAAAGTATTAAGATATGCATGATACAATAACTATTTTGCATCACATTACAACAGACTTATCATTGATACCTTACTAACTTATATCTACATTTACATATCATCACTTGATAAAAAATTACATGTATTGTATAGACAATAGAGGATTCAACTCAGTAGAAGCACAAAATCAATACCTAAACCCTAAACACAAATAAGTAAATAACTTAAAAAAAAATGCCCAGCAGCTGCTTGGGCGTGCCTTGGCACCGCCCAAGCAGCCGCCGGAGCAGAGGAAGAAGGAAGAAGGCAGGGTAGGCGGGCATACCTTGAGGGCAGAGGAGAGCAGCGGCCAGAGTACAGCAGCCACCGGCGAAGGTGGCGGCAAAGAGAGGAGAAGCGCCGACGAGGACACAGAGCAGCGGCGAGGGCACAGAGCAGCGGCGAGGGCACGGAGCAGGAGCACGGACAGACGCCGGTGAGCACAGAGGGAAGGAGCAGGAGCAGGAGCACGGCCGCCGGTGAGCACGGAGCAGTGACGAGGGTAGGAGCAGGAGCACGACAGTGACGGCGGAGGAGCAACGACGGGGGGGGAGCAAGAAATCATCGGACCTAACTGAAATCAAGAATGAAAAAGGGAAAGGGGAAGAGAAGCTCGCGCTGGTGAGCTATTAAGTTGACAATAAGCGTCGGTTATTCTAAAAAATCAACAAATAAACCAACTGTATCAGTTCTTTTCCAAAAACCGGCACCTATACTAGATTATAGTCGTCAGTTTTTAACTAAAGGACAACCGACAACTATTCCTGTCTCGCGAATACCCTTTAGTCGTCGGTTATTTATTTATGAACCGACGACATATGTCAAATTTTGGAGGTAAATTTTTCACTGGAATTTTGGTTTTGGCGGTTGATTTTTTGGTGTCGGTTTTTTATTACTTAACCAACACTTAATAAAAGTGGTACCCATGTCCGGTCGACCTTCACAGATTGTATGTCGGATTATGTTATAAACCGACACTGTAGAGTTTAGGTTTCCATTTATGTATACAACCGACACCTTGAAAAGTGACTTTATAAGCCATTTCTGTAGTAGTGATAGTGATTTGTGCTTATGCAGAAGAAGTAGAAAAGCCTAAGGATGTCTATAGAACATGAAGAATGCACTGCTGAGAGTAGTGTCGGTACACTAGGTGGTGGTGCAAGGAACCAGACACGAGAAGACAGGGTGCCCGAGGGTCCCCAGTTTGACCCAACCATGATTGAAAAACTTGCCTTTCAGTCCCTTTTTGAGTAGTTTATGGCTACGATGATAGATATGGCAGACAAGATGCATGCACCTCAGCCTAGGGTATCAGTTCTCAATGTGAAATCTTTAGGTTCTGGGAAGACCTTTAAGCGACTTCTCTGTATTGGGGTGGTGGAGTATGCTGTGATGGCTAATCCAAAGGATGTTGATCTATGGCTTATTGAGCTTGAGAAATCCTTCAAGATCCTCAACATCATGGATGCGAATAAGGTTAAGCATGAGGTGTACCTCCTGAAGGGGAGCGCTGGCCATTGGTGGGCCATAGAAGAGGAGAAGAGACCTGGAATGGTTGTAGGTTGGGAGGAGTTCTGACGCGAGTTTGCTAGTTGGTACTTTCCATAGACCTATTTGGATGAGAAGATTAGTCAGTTTGAGAGGATCTGGTAGGGACCCATGATGATCAACAAGTATGAGGCTAAGTTTATGGAGCTTCTCCAATTCTGTCCTCACATGGCTACTATAGTGGACGAGCATATTTGTCATTTTGAGAAGGGGTTAAATGTTGAGTTGTCCTCCCCAATGGCTGCTTTGGAGAATCAGGAAAGGTTTGCCACATCTGTGGAGTATGTCCAAAGGATATAGCAATCCATGATAGAAAAATGGGAGATGAGTGACAGGAAGAGGTCTGCACAGTTGCAGGGGCAGTCCTCAGGAAGCTTGAAGAAGTCGATGTTTTCTGCACCGCCAGCGTCACAAAGGTTCAGTGCTTCGATGTAGTGGTCAGTAAGAAAAGGTAGAGGCCATAGATTTCCATCTACTAGAGCTCATAGCACCGCATCAGTGTCAGTGACAGGGCCGTCTAGGCCGTAGTTTGAGACCCAAGTTTGCTACAAGTGTGGGAAGACATGACATCTAAAGCGGGAGTGTCCACTGAGGGACGACGAGGTGACCTAGCAACTGAGGCAGAGCCAGTAGGGCTCTAAAAGACACAGAACAATAGTACAAGAGGATGAGGACATGGTCAAGTGTTGCAGGTCGGATCGTCTACCCAAGGAAGTAGAGGATGGGGGCAAAAATAGGCAACAGCTAGATTCTACGCTATGAGTCAGCCGGAGGCGGTGGTCAACCTTATTTGATTCTAATTTATCTTCTTCTTACTTTGTATGTGTTCTAGTTGACACGGGTACAACATACTATTTTTTCACTCGTGAAGTGCTTGACGATTCTCTTTTGCCTATTAGTCATAAGAAGGATAACTTGTTGTTAGAAACCTCGTTAGTTGGTTCTCTAGTGTTGCCGAACGTGTGTCCTTCCTCTATCCTTTCTTTTTTAGGGCACAACATTCAAGTGGATATAATACCACTTGATATGCATGGGTTCGATGTAATCCTTGGAATGGACACCTTGGAGAAGTACAAAGTGATCTTGGATTGTAGTTCCAAGCAGGCAACATTTGAAGATGGTGGTAATATGTGGATCTTTCAAGGAGATAGGAAGATTCTTTCGACGTGTCTGGTATCAGCGATGGTGAGGAGTCCTAGTACTCAAGAGGAGCCAGTTGTTAGAGAGTTTAAGGATGTGTTTCTTGAGGAGTTTCAAGGTGTTCCCCCATCCCAAGAGATTGATTTTGAGATCAATCTGGTTCTTGGCACACAACCGATAACTCAGACACTGTACATGACGGCTCCAACTGAGATGACAGAGTTGAAGAGATAGTTGCAAGAGCTGCTTGACAAAGGTTTCATCAAGATTTAGTACGTCAGATATTTGGAATCTCACCCTGTGGGTTCCCCACATCTTTTTAGGTATACATACACAAGGAGGTAGAGATTGTGCGGAAGAGGTTAAGAAGAAATAGGAAGGATAGTAGCCGACAAGGTTGGGAGTGTTGCTGGTGGTTCTTTTGTTGTTAGAGTCCTAGAGTCATCCCTGTATAGTTAGGTCTTTGGGGATTGTTTTGGGCATGTTTTGTAGGCGTGGTTTGATATGTGGTTTGACATGTATATCCTTTTCATGTATGGGCTCAATGGATATGTATATATATGTTTGGAATAGGTTTTCTTGTAACAGGATGACGATATGCATGGTGAGTATCTTGTGACATGAAAGGACTCATATGTAAAGGTTTTTTCAGTTTGGACTTGAATGAGAATGGTTTTAATTTCTATTTTTTTTGTTTGTTTAAGTTTGATTCCACGATTAGTTTTGGGTTATCTTGTGGTTTGTGGTGTGGGGCGTCACAATTTGGTTGGTATCAAAACTTTAGGTTTTCTGAGTCTATAGGGACCTAGGGCTATGGTTGTATCCATTCTTGTGTCCTCTAGTCTGTCTTATAGTGATTTGTGCTTATGCAGAAGAAGTAGAAAAGCCTAAGGATGTCTATAGAACATGAAGAATGCACTGCTGAGAGTAGTGTCGGTGCACCAGGTAGTGGTGCAAGGAACCAGACACGAGAAGATAGGGTGCCTGAGGGTCCCCTGTTTGACCCAACCATGATTGAAAAATTTGCCTTTCAGTCCCTTTTTGAGTAGTTTATGGCTACGATGATAGATATGGCAGACAAGATGCATGCACCTCAGCCTAGGGTATCAATTCTCAATGTGAAATCTTTAGGTTCAGGGAAGACCTTTAAGCGGCTTCTCTGTATTGGGGTGGTGGAGTATGCTGGGATGGCTAATTTGAAGGATGCTGATCTATGGCTTATTGAGCTTGAGAAAGCCTTCAAGATCCTCAACATCATGGATGCAGATAAGGTTAAGCATGAGGTGTACCTCCTGAAGGGGAGCGCTGGCCATTGGTGGGCCATAGAAGAGGAGAAGAGACCGTGAGTGGTTGTAGGTTGGGAGGAGTTCTGACGCGAGTTTGCTAGTTGGTACTTTCCGTAGACATATTTGGATGAGAAGATTAGTCAGTTTGAGAGGATCTGGTAGGGACCCATGATGATCAACAAGTATGAGGCTAAGTTTTTGGAGCTTATCCAATTCTGTCCTCACATGGCTACTATAGTGGACGAGCAGATTTGTCATTTTGAGAAGGGGTTAAATGTTGAGTTGTCCTCCCCGACGGCTTCTTTGGAGAATCAGGAAAGGTTTGCCACGTTTGTGGAGTCTGTCCGAAGGATAGAGCAATCCATGATAGAAAAATGGGAGATGAGTGACAGGAAGAGGTATGCACAGTTGCAGGGGCAGTCCTCAGGAAGCTTGAAGAAGTCGAGGTTTTCTGCACCGCCAGCGTCACAAAGGTTCAGTGCTTCGATGTAGTGGTCACTAAGAAAAGGTAGAGGCCATAGATTTCTATCTACTAGAGCTCATAGCACCGCATCAGTGTCAGTGACGAGGCCATCTAGGCTGTAGTTTGAGACCCCAGTTTGCTATACAAGTGTGGGTAGACATGACATCTAAAGCGGGAGTGTCCAGTGAGGGACGACGAGGTGACGTAGCAACTGAGGCAGAGCCAGTAGGGCTCTAAAAGACACAGAACAATAGTACAGGAGGATGAGGACATGGTCAAGCGTTGCAGGTCGGATCGTCTACCCAAGGAAGTAGAGGACGGGGGCAAAAATAGGCAACAACTAGATTCTACGCTATGAGTCAGCCGGAGGCGGTGGTCAACCTTATTTGATTCTAATTTATCTTCTTCTTACTTTGTATGTGTTCTAGTTGACACGGGTACAACATACTCTTTTTTCACTCGCGAAGTGCTTGACGGTTCTATTTTGCCTATTAGTCATAAGAAGGATAACTTGTTGTTAGAAACCTCGTTAGTTGGTTCTCTAGTGTTGCCGAACGTGTGTCCTTCCTCTATCCTTTCTTTTTTAGGGCATAACATTCAAGTGGATCTAATACCACTTGATATGCATGGGTTCCATGTAATCCTTAGAATGGACACCTTGGAGAAGTACAAAGTGATCTTGGATTGTAGTTCCAAGCAGGCAACATTTGAAGATGGTGGTAATATGTGGATCTTTCAAGGAGATAGGAAGATTCTTTTGACGTGTCTGGTATCAGCGATGGTGAGGAGTCCTAGTACTCAAGAGGAGCCAGTTGTTAGAGAGTTTAAGGATGTGTTTCTTGAGGAGTTTCAAGGTGTTCCCCCATCCCAAGAGATTGATTTTGAGATCAATCTGGTTCTTGGCACACAACCGATGACTCAGACACTATACATGATGGCTCCAACTGAGTTGACATAGTTGAAGAGATAGTTGCAAGAGCTGCTTGAAAAAGGTTTCATCAAGCTTTAGTATGTCAGAGATTTGGAATCTCACCCTGTGGGTTCCCCACATCTTTTTAGGTATACATACACAAGGAGGTAGAGATTGTGCGGAAGAGGTTGAGAAGCAATAGGAAGGATAGTAGCTGACAAGGTTGGGAGTGTTGCTGGTGGTTCTTTTGTTGTTAGAGTCCTAGAGTCATGCCTATATAGTTAGGTCTTTGGGGATTGTTTTGGGCATGTTTTGTAGGCGTGGTTTGATATGTGGTTTGACATGTATATCCTTTTCATGTATGGGCTCAATGGATATGTATATATATGTTTGGAATAGGTTTTCTAATAAAAGGATGACGATATGCTTGGTGAGTATCTTGTGACATGAAAGGACTCATATGTAAAGGTTTTTTCAGTTTGGACTTGAATGAGAATGGTTTTAATTTATATATTTTTTGTTTGTTTAAGTTTGATTCCACGATTAGTTTTGGGTTATCTTGTGGTGTGTGGTGTGGGGCATCACAATTTGGTTGGTATCAAAACTTTAAGTTTGCTGAGTCTATAGGGACCTAGGGCTATGCTTGTATCCGTTCTTGTGTCCTCTAGTCTGTCATATAGTGATTTGTGCTTATGCAGAAGAAGTAGAAAAGCCTAAGGATGTCTATAGAACATGAAGGAAGCACTGCTGAGAGTAGTATCGGTGCACCAGGTGGTGGTGCAAGGAACCAGACACGAGAAGACAGGGTGCCCGAGGGTCCCCAGTTTGACCCAACCATGATTGAAAAACTTGCCTTTCAGTCCCTTTTTGAGTAGTTTATGGCTACGATGATAGATATGGTAGACAAGATGCATGCACCTCAGCCTAGGGTATCAGTTCTCAATGTGAAATCTTTAGGTTTTGGGAAGACCTTTAAGCGACTTCTCTGTATTGGGGTGGTGGAGTATGCTGGGATGGCTAATCTGAAGGATGCTGATCTATGGCTTATTGAGCTTGAGAAAGCCTTCAAGATCCTCAACATCATGGATGTGGATAAGGTTAAGCATGAGGTGTACCTCCTGAAGGGGAGCACTGGCCATTGGTGGGCCATAGAAGAGGAGAAGAGACCTGGAGTGGTTGTAGGTTGGGAGGAGTTCTGACGCGAGTTTGCTAGTTGGTACTTTCCATAGACCTATTTGGATGAGAAGATTAGTCAGTTTGAGAGGATCTGGTAGGGACCCATGATGATCAACAAGTATGAGGCTAAGTTTATGGAGCTTATCTAATTCTGTCCTCACATGGCTACTATAGTGGACGAGCATATTTGTCATTTTGAGAAGGGGTTAAATGTTGAGTTGTCCTCCCCGACGGCTACTTTGGAGAATCAGGAAAGTTTGCCACGTTTGTGGAGTCTGTCTGAAGGATAGAGAAATCCATGATAGAAAAATGGGTGATGAGTGACAGGAAGAGGTCTGCACAGTTGTTGGGGCAGTCCTCAGGAAGCTTGAAGAAGTCGAGGTTTTTTGCACCGCCAACGTCACAAAGGTTCAGTGCTTCGATGTAGTGGTCACTAAGCAAAGGTAGAGGCCATAGATTTCCATCTACTAGATCTCATAGCACCGCATCAGTGTCAGTGACGGGGCCGTCTAGGCCGTAGTTTGAGACCCAAGTTTGCTACAAGTGTGGGCAGACATGGCATCTAAAGCGGGAGTGTCCAGTGAGAGACGACGAGGTGACCTAGCAACTGAGGCAGAGCCAGTAGGGCTCTAAAAGACACAGAACAATAGTACAAGAGGATGAGGACATGGTCAAGCGTTGCAGGTCGGATCGTCTACCCAAGGAAGTAGAGGACGGGGGCAAAAATAGGCAACAACTAGATTCTACGCTATGAGTCAGCCGGAGGCGGTGGTCAACCTTATTTGATTCTAATTTATCTTCTTCTTACTTTGTATGTGTTCTAGTTGACACGGGTATAACATACTCTTTTTTCACTCGCGAAGTGCTTGACGGTTCTATTTTGCCTATTAGTCATAAGAAGGATAACTTGTTGTTAGAAACCTCGTTAGTTGGTTCTCTAGTGTTGCCGAACGTGTGTCCTTCCTCTATCCTTTCTTTTTTAGGGCATAACATTCAAGTGGATCTAATACCACTTGATATGCATGGGTTCCATGTAATCCTTAGAATGGACACCTTGGAGAAGTACAAAGTGATCTTGGATTGTAGTTCCAAGCAGGCAACATTTGAAGATGGTGGTAATATGTGGATCTTTCAAGGAGATAGGAAGATTCTTTTGACGTGTCTGGTATCAGCGATGGTGAGGAGTCCTAGTACTCAAGAGGAGCCAGTTGTTAGAGAGTTTAAGGATGTGTTTCTTGAGGAGTTTCAAGGTGTTCCCCCATCCCAAGAGATTGATTTTGAGATCAATCTGGTTCTTGGCACACAACCGATGACTCAGACACTATACATGATGGCTCCAACTGAGTTGACATAGTTGAAGAGATAGTTGCAAGAGCTGCTTGAAAAAGGTTTCATCAAGCTTTAGTATGTCAGAGATTTGGAATCTCACCCTGTGGGTTCCCCACATCTTTTTAGGTATACATACACAAGGAGGTAGAGATTGTGCGGAAGAGGTTGAGAAGCAATAGGAAGGATAGTAGCTGACAAGGTTGGGAGTGTTGCTGGTGGTTCTTTTGTTGTTAGAGTCCTAGAGTCATGCCTATATAGTTAGGTCTTTGGGGATTGTTTTGGGCATGTTTTGTAGGCGTGGTTTGATATGTGGTTTGACATGTATATCCTTTTCATGTATGGGCTCAATGGATATGTATATATATGTTTGGAATAGGTTTTCTAATAAAAGGATGACGATATGCTTGGTGAGTATCTTGTGACATGAAAGGACTCATATGTAAAGGTTTTTTCAGTTTGGACTTGAATGAGAATGGTTTTAATTTATATATTTTTTGTTTGTTTAAGTTTGATTCCACGATTAGTTTTGGGTTATCTTGTGGTGTGTGGTGTGGGGCATCACAATTTGGTTGGTATCAAAACTTTAAGTTTGCTGAGTCTATAGGGACCTAGGGCTATGCTTGTATCCGTTCTTGTGTCCTCTAGTCTGTCATATAGTGATTTGTGCTTATGCAGAAGAAGTAGAAAAGCCTAAGGATGTCTATAGAACATGAAGGAAGCACTGCTGAGAGTAGTATCGGTGCACCAGGTGGTGGTGCAAGGAACCAGACACGAGAAGACAGGGTGCCCGAGGGTCCCCAGTTTGACCCAACCATGATTGAAAAACTTGCCTTTCAGTCCCTTTTTGAGTAGTTTATGGCTACGATGATAGATATGGTAGACAAGATGCATGCACCTCAGCCTAGGGTATCAGTTCTCAATGTGAAATCTTTAGGTTTTGGGAAGACCTTTAAGCGACTTCTCTGTATTGGGGTGGTGGAGTATGCTGGGATGGCTAATCTGAAGGATGCTGATCTATGGCTTATTGAGCTTGAGAAAGCCTTCAAGATCCTCAACATCATGGATGTGGATAAGGTTAAGCATGAGGTGTACCTCCTGAAGGGGAGCACTGGCCATTGGTGGGCCATAGAAGAGGAGAAGAGACCTGGAGTGGTTGTAGGTTGGGAGGAGTTCTGACGCGAGTTTGCTAGTTGGTACTTTCCATAGACCTATTTGGATGAGAAGATTAGTCAGTTTGAGAGGATCTGGTAGGGACCCATGATGATCAACAAGTATGAGGCTAAGTTTATGGAGCTTATCTAATTCTGTCCTCACATGGCTACTATAGTGGACGAGCATATTTGTCATTTTGAGAAGGGGTTAAATGTTGAGTTGTCCTCCCCGACGGCTACTTTGGAGAATCAGGAAAGTTTGCCACGTTTGTGGAGTCTGTCTGAAGGATAGAGAAATCCATGATAGAAAAATGGGTGATGAGTGACAGGAAGAGGTCTGCACAGTTGTTGGGGCAGTCCTCAGGAAGCTTGAAGAAGTCGAGGTTTTTTGCACCGCCAACGTCACAAAGGTTCAGTGCTTCGATGTAGTGGTCACTAAGCAAAGGTAGAGGCCATAGATTTCCATCTACTAGATCTCATAGCACCGCATCAGTGTCAGTGACGGGGCCGTCTAGGCCGTAGTTTGAGACCCAAGTTTGCTACAAGTGTGGGCAGACATGGCATCTAAAGCGGGAGTGTCCAGTGAGAGACGACGAGGTGACCTAGCAACTGAGGCAGAGCCAGTAGGGCTCTAAAAGACACAGAACAATAGTACAAGAGGATGAGGACATGGTCAAGCGTTGCAGGTCGGATCGTCTACCCAAGGAAGTAGAGGACGGGGGAAAAAATAGGCAACGGCTAGATTCTACGCTATGAGTCAGCCGGAGGCGGTGGTCAACCTTATTTGATTCTAATTTATCTTCTTCTTACTTTGTATGTGTTCTAGTTGACACGGATACAACATACTCTTTTTTCACTCACGAAGTGCTTGACGGTTCTCTTTTTCCTATTAGTCATAAGAAGGATAACTTGTGTCTTAGAAACCTCGTTAGTTGGTTCTCTAGTGTTGTCGAACGTGTGTCCGTCCTCTATCCTTTCTTTTTTAGGGCACAACATTCAAGTGGATATAATACCACTTGATATGCATGGATTCGATGTAATCCTTGGAATGGACACCTTGGAGAAGTACAAAGTGATCTTGGATTGTAGTTCCAAGCAGGGAACATTTGAAGATGGTGGTAATATGTGGATCTTTCAAGGAGATAGGAAGATTCTTTCGACATGTCTGGTATCAGCGATGGTGAGGAGTCCTAGTACTCAAGAGGAGCCAGTTGTTAGAGAGTTTAAGGATGTGTTTCTTGAGGAGTTTCAAGGTGTTCCCCCCATCCCAAGAGATTGATTTTGAGATCAATCTGGTTCTTGACACACAACTGATAACTCAGACACTGTACATGATGGCTCCAACTGAGATGACAGAGTTGAAGAGATAGTTGCAAGAGCTGCTTGACAAAGGTTTCATCAAGCTTTAGTACGTCACCATGGGGTGATCCATATCTATTTGTAAAGAAGAAGGATAGGTCTATGAGGCTGTGCATATACTATAGATAGTTGAACAAGGTGACAATAAAGAATAAGTATCATTTTCCAAGGATAGATGACCTATTTGATCAGTTACGTGGTGTGAAAATGTTCTCAAAGATCGATATGAGGTTAGGATATCACCATTTGAGGATCAAGGATGGTGACATACCTAAGTCAGCTTTTAGGACGAGGTATGCTCACTATGAGTTCATGGTTATGCTGTTCAGGTTGACCAATGCACCAACATCATTCATGGACTTGATGAATAGAGTGTTTCAGCCATTGTTTGACATGTTTATGGTTGTCTTTATAGATAACATATTGATATACAGTCATGAAAATCAGTAGCATGAACATCATCTTCGTCAGGCATTGATCGTGCTGAGGCAACATCAACTATATGTTAAGTTCAATAAGTGCAAGTTTTGGTTAAAGGAGGTAGATTTATTGGGGCATGTTATATCCACCGAGGGAGTTCATATAGATCCTAAGAAGGTTGAATCAGTGACAGAGTGGGAACAACCAAAGATGCCGACAGAAGTGCACAATTTTCTAGGTCTGGCATGCTATTATAGGAGGTTCATCAAGGACTTCAGTGCTATCATTTTACCTCTAACAAAGTTGACAAGGAAGGACATGCCATTCATTTGGGATGATAGATGCCTACGTGCTTTTCAGATGTTGAAGGAGAAGTTGACACGTGCACTGGTCCAGGTCTTACCTGAGCAAGGAAAGGGATACATAATCTTCTGTGATGTGTCAAGACATGGTTTGGGTTGTGTGTTGATGCAGGACAATCAAGTGGTTTCTTTTGCTTTCCGACAACTTAAGAAACATGAGGAGAATTACATGACCCACAATCTAGAGTTGACTATCATGGTTCATGCTTCGACGATTAAGAGGCACTACCTTTATGGCGAGAAGTGTCAGATCTTCATGGATTACAAGAACCTAAAGTACATCTTTTCACAACAGGAGCTGAACATGAGGCAACAACGCTGCATGGAGTTAATCAAGGATTATGAATGTATGATTGATTACCATACAACAAAGGTGAATGTTGTGGCAGATGCATTGAGCAGGAAGTCTTTGTCTTTTCCTATGGATAGACCCCAGTTGAGTTCTTTGGTGTGCCACAAGAAATACATGTTGGTCTCCTTACGTCAGATGAATGTTAAGATAGAAGTTTCCTTTCTAGAAGGGTTATTAGCACAGTTGTAGGTGAAGCCCACACTAAGACAACAGATCAGAGAGGCACAACATGTTGATACAATGATATGGCATATTAGACTAGAGTTTTGTAGCGAGAAGCATGGTGGTTTCCATGAGTCATGTGATGGGATGGTATGTTACCATGGCAGAATAGTGGTTCCTGATGTTGATGGCCTTAGAAAGATGGTGTTGGAAGAGGCTCACTCATCCATGTATGCCATGCACCCAAGTAGTACTAAGATGCTTCATAATATGAAAGATATGTATTAGTGGCCTAGTTTGAAGAAGGATGTGTCTAAGTTCATTGCGAGATGCGCTATGTGTCAGCAAGTCAAAGTTGATCATCGAATGCCTATAGGGACGTTGCAACTGTTACTATACCTCAGTGGAAATGGGATCATGTGACTATGGAATTTGTGGTTGGTCTTCCTAGGATAGCCAAAGGTCATGATTTCATCTAGGTGATCATTGATAGGTTGACCAAGTTAGCACATTTTCTTCCTGTGAAGATGATGCATACTGCTAAGAAGCTTGCCCAGATCTATGCTAATGATATAGTGTATTTGCATGGTGTTCTAGCAACTATCATGTCTGATAGAGGCCCTTAGTTCAGAAGTCGCTTTTGGGAGTGACACACACATCTTTGGGTATGCAGTTGAGGTTCAACACTACCTTTCACCCACAAATAGATGGTGAGTCTGAGAGGACCATTCAGACCTTGGAGGATCTATTGAGAGATTGTGTTCTTCAAGTTTTGGGTAGTTGGGACATACATCTCAGTTTGATAGAGTTTGCCTACAATAACAGTTATTAGAGTAGCATCGACATGGAACCATATGAGGCATGGTATGGGAGGCGTTGCATGTCTCTGTTGTGTTGGTATGCGATGGGAGAATACCAGCTTCTTGGTCCTGAGCTTGTGCAACAGACGAAAAAAAAATCAAAGTGATCCAGCAACAGTTGAAGGTAGAATAGGACATACAAAAGTCATATGCAGATAAATGACGCAAACCCTTGGAATTCCAAGTGGAAGACAGAGTGTATCTCAAAGTCTCTCCTTGGAATGGTGTTTTGAGGTTTGGGAAGAAGGGTAAGTTGGATTCCAAGTTTATGGGACCTTATCCAGTGGTGGTACGTGTTGGGAAGGTGGCCTATAGGTTAGAGTTTCCACCTGAGTTGCACATGCTACATCCAATGTTTCATGTGAGTATGTTGAGGAAGTGCCATCCAGAAATAGAGTTAATGTTAAAACCTGTGGAGGTAGAGCTTGATGAGGACATGTCCTATGTTGAAGGCCCATTGTTGGTTCTTGAAAGAAGAGCGAAGAAGCTAAAGAAAAAGGACATAGTGCTTGTGAAGTTCTATGGCATCACCATGGTGTTGATGAAGCCACATTGGAGCTCAAGGAAGAGATGAAGAGGAAGTACCCCTCTCTTTTCTCTTAGGATTTTGGGGGCAAAATCCTTGTTAGGGCTTTTCGGCTTGTAGGGACCCTGGCCTGAATTTTGGGGTAACCCTATTTGTTTTGTCTTTATCTTGTGATTATAACCTTTCTATAATCATTTGATATGTGATTGGTTCTTGTGGAGAGGTTACGTCTCCAGTTTGAGCTTGTTTGGTTGGTGTTTGTGTTTTCTGTGCTAGTTTGGTACAAATTGCAATTTACCCAATATAGGGGGTCGATGTGCAATTTGTCACCTATAGAGTGTTTCTTCTCTCTCATGTATTTGTGAGGGAGAGTTTGGTTCTTTGAGGTGCCTTATTTGGCTCTTGGTTGAGTTGTATCACTCTTAATGGAGATTATGGTTTTTCTAGGGTTTATGTGCCTAAGCCTTGTGACCTTGATGTTTTGCCTTGACCTAGGTCGCAACCCATGGTCTTTTCTGGGGTGTCATGGTTGCTGCACTTCCCCCTTGATGTGGTGGTCACGAACGAGTTTGTCTTGTGTCAAGGTGGAGGCTGGTGAGGTGTGTTTCGACCTAGGCCTCATAGGGTGGTCTTGGTGTCGTGATCTTGTTTTGGTGTTGTGGTGTGTCATGACCTTGGGACCCTAGGTGTGTCATGGTCATGACATAGGGTTAGTTTCTTGGATGGTCGAGATTCCACCTAGGGAGTATCACCATCTCTTGCATGTGGTTGCATGTAGTTGCATGTTGGTCCTTTTAGTGGACAAGTGCTTCCATGGAGCTCTATCTTGTTGACACCTCATCCTTTGTATTACCTCCCTCCTCCTTTACTATATGAACCCTATTCTCTTCATGCAAGTGGTTCTTTTCGGTCATCTTCTTTGTCCCTTCTCTTGTGCTCATCTTTTGAGCTTGGTGGAGCAAGAATTGTGCTCTTGGTGCCTTGGAGGTGGCTCATCTCTTACATGTGGTGATAATGGCGATCCTTGGCCATCTCTAGCTCTGGTGAGTGTTTTATCTTCTCTCTTTGGTGTTCCTTTAGATCTTCAACCCTATCTTCTTTCTTCTTCTCAGCCTTGGGCCATGTTTAGCCAAAGTGACACTCTAGTGAGAGAGAGAGAGTTCCTTTTCTCTTTTCTCCTTTCTTTCCTTGGTTTGTTTTTGGGGGTTTTGCTCTCTCTTCTTGAGATATCCTTTAACCTTGGTGTTTCTTCCTTCTTTAGGTTCTCTTGTGTCTGAGAGTGGAGCTTTTGTTGGATTTTCTTCTACCCTTGGTTCGTGTGCTTGGATCTTGGAGCTTTGGTGGTGATCTTATTAAGGAGGGTTATATAACACTAAACCCCCTATTTTATTGCACTTCTTGTTATGTTGTGTTGCTATTTTCTATCTTTTAGATGTTCCTATACCATGCTAGTATATGAAACTTAACCCAAGAATTCGTTTGGGAGAGTTATCATGCTTGGTTTGGAAGTAACCCGAAACCCTAGCCTTCTTGCATCTATTTTGGGTAGAGGTGATGATATGGAGTTCTTCCCCACGTTTGACCTTGATCTTGTCTGCTTGTACACCTGGAAGTAAGTGAGTGGTTAATTTTGGTTTTGGTCATCTTGACTATGGTTTCTCTCCCTTTAGTCATGATTTTCTTGGTCCCTTACCTTATGGTTTGTGAAGATCAGTTTGCTTGAGTCTCCTTCCAGTACTAGCTATGACCGCTATCAAACTGATAATGACATCACACAAAACCACTCAGAAACAACCATTAACAGAAGATTATCAAAAATCTCTAAAAATTAAAACCATTTTTCATAAAGATCCATCACCAAGAAATTCATTATAGAAAGGCCCAAAGCTAGTCATATACAACATGATACATCACACATGCTCTATCTCAGCAACATTCTTGTTTCAAGTGATATTAGTTTACTTTAACCGAAAGAATATACATGAGCAAACTTTTAGCAATAACAACTTTTTAGCCAAACACTCAGATAGATTATAAAATCAAACATGAAACTATCCTCCAAGGACCTGAGAGTACATGGACGACACATAGGACTTCTATCTACAATAAGACACATCTGACCACACACCACCTCAAAATTATAGGTCTTCTTTCTGTGCTATCCTGTCTCAGCTATACAATATCTTCTATGTTGTTCACATCCACCTAAAAAGTTGTGGAACCCACGAGGTGAGAAAAAAGTCCCAGCGGGAGATTTAACCCTCCACCAACAATATTATTATAACAGATAAATCTTTATGAAAGAGAGCAGAAGAAACCTTTATTGAATTAAACATGTATAACTACTAGTTATACGTAGTGTAGACCAATCTTATCATTTAAGTAGTTCAAATATGTATAACTGAGCAATAGATCATTTAATCAATTTTAAAAGGAATACAAAATACAAAAAAACATGTATAATATTGATCAACTATGACATATAGAAGGAATTGCAACCTCATTCATTTTCATATTTGATCATTAATCAATTATTCTACACGGCTAATTACATCTTTCAACAATCAATCTTATGCCCTGAGGAGATGAGGTATAGCGCTCATGCTCCAACCAACCTAAATTAGGTAGCATCATTGCCATACAAGGTCCACAGAAGAGTCAGACTCCATGACCTCACCCCCTCAGTCAGTATGAGAATATTGGCAGTGACATTATGAGTCAAACTGTAATTAGCTAGCCTGGGGATATAGGCTCATCGATAGAGAGATACAGCCTGTAGCTGTTCCCTTATCAAGGTATGATCTATAGTCAATCCTGATTGTGTCAGAGTATGGTCCGTAATCAATCCTGATTATATATTGAGTCACGACCTACAACCACACTCTTGTTAGGGTATGATCTGAAGCCAATCCTAATTGTATCAAGGTATGGCCTGCAACCAATCCTGAGGTTTGAAGGAAGCACATAAATACTCATCTTGCACCTCGCATATTCAAAAATATGTTCTCCAACTAAAACTTGTTTCACTGTCCAACAAGTTCTGACACTGAATGGATCTATGGCCAGGGCAACTACATTTTTAGTTTCACTTGTTAAGTTAAGTGCATTACAACATCTTTTAGTATCAATCAAGGTACAAACATGAGTTATAGATAAATGCTTCAAAGGAAGGTGTAATACATTTTTCAAGGAATCTTGTATCGATTGGAATACATCTTGTTATACCCATCCTGGGATCTCAATCCCTTAAACAAATTACTGGGAATCTCATTCCTTCAACATTATTATTATCATGATCTCATGTTTTGGGTATCAAACCCTCAATTCATCATTGAACAGTGTCACCTCTTACCAGGCAACAATCATCTCTAGGTCATCAGAACCTTACATATATATCATACTCATTGTACAAGTATATCACATGGCTCACAAGGCCTATTTAACATGTATCATGTTAAATCATCATAGCTCATACATGGCTATGCTCATCATCTCATAATACCTGCATAGTTAGGGTTTCATGGTAAAAACAATATCAAGTAAATATTATCATCATGCCATAAGAGAATCATTCAAATTGAAACCCTCTCATAATTAGGGTTAGGGTTTCCCCTTGTAGCCAATTAGGATTTTCAAGTTCATATTTAACAACCAAACCCTAATTCACATCATAAGAGATTATATTATTTCCATAAGTATTCAAGCATACTTAATTACTCTTATCAATTATCATCGATTGATTATCAACATGAAGTGTTACCTTTCTCATATGAATAGTATAAGTTTCTCCCTCATCCTTACTAGGATATTGATTTCAACATACTTATTACATTGACTTGACCCTCGTTAGGGTTCATCAGCCTACACTTATCAAGGTGTATTCATCTCATTACTTCCTACTATATCAATTGATTATATTCATCATGTATCGACCTACATTAATCAAGGTGTATCAATTTACACTCATCAAGGTGTATCCATTTAAACTCATCAAGGTTTATCAGTTTACACTCATCAAGGTGTATCAGTTTACTCTCATGAAGGTGCATTGATTTACACTCTAACCTTTGTGTTGGCCAAGAGACTATCACTTGTGTCAGGTTAGAGACATGTATCGACCATGACACTCTTCACTTGTGTCGGCTATGACATATCAAAGTCATACCAGTTTAAAGGTACTTAGGGTGATGTTGGCCATGAATCATATCTTGGTGTATCACTTTCACCATACCTTGGTGCATCACTTTCTTCATACATTGACATAATGTTTTCACCTCACTTAAGCATAACATCTTGACCTCACTTTAGGGTATCAACCACCCTAACACTTTGTGTGTGAGCCACCTTATCACTTTGTGTATGTCGGTCATTGCATGCTCTAGGGTATCAATCACACTACCATCTTAGTTATGTGTGTTGGTCAAGGCATCAAAGGATGTGTCTCCCTAGACACCATCAATTGATATCGAGTTAGGGGGTGTATTGGGTTCTAAGGTTAGGGTTAGATGATACTGGGTTAGGCATCATCATCTCCCTCACACCCTCACTCTTCAAGGTACCGACCTCACTTATCTTTTGGGGTGTTAGCCAAGATGTGTCACCCATCCCACTTGTGCCAGGCTAGAAGTGTATTGGTTTAGAGGTGTGTCGGGTTGCTAGGGTTAGAGTATATCAGGTTGCCCTATTATCTTCATATTTTCACTCTTCTTTCAAGATATTGGCCTGCCCTTATCCTAGCCTTAGATGACAAGATAAAAAACTATAAGAACAATAGTAATTCACATGTAAAAAATCGGTAATAGTTTAGGCACTCATGTGTATCGATTTCCCCTTCACATAACCCCATATCGGGTTAGGGTTTCTCAAACCAATATCGGTTTGTGCAAAGGAGATTCCATCATCTTCAAGCTTCAACACTTTATCCATTAACATTTTTATTTCATGGACAACAACCCCATATATCCATTAGATGTCATAAAATCATCATTCAAGCAAGGAAAGGTGAAATTGAAAAGGAATCATCAAGTATTGCATGATTGAAGGTGAATAATAATAGAGTTGTGTTCAAGTTATATAACTCACCTCAAAATCACCACTAGATCTTCAAGCTTCAAAGCTCCATGTTTCTAAGGTTGAATATGACTTATCAAAAGTCTAAGACTTTGATCACAACATCTCTATATGAAGGAAGATACCATAGTCAGGAACTTGGTGAAGAATAAAAGAAAGAAAGGAACCATGATCTGAGAAGCATAGTCCACCCAAGGTTGAAGATGACCATGATTCACCTTAGGAAAGATGCTTGACCTTCCTCTTTCTCCTTGAGCTCCTAGGGTCTTCCACCAAGAAGGAGACGGTAAAGAGTCAAAATGTTTACTTGCTTGTGAAAAGAGGGGTTTATATAGTTGAGTTTCAAGAGAGAGAGAGTATATGTGAGGTGTCATCACCATATGCACTTATGTGACACGTGTCGATACATGGTGGCACCATGAAAACATAATTATATCGACATGCAAAACTCTTGTGAATTATTAAAGGATGAGATATTGACCATTGGGTATCTTACTCGACAAGATATCACAACTTAATATCACTTTATGTACAAACCGATGCAACTTTTGCAAGGAACATCTAAACCATTATGCTCCACTTTATTGAGGTGCTTAGCCCGATATAAATACTTCCAAAAATTTTCTAAACCAATATAGGACCTCCTCTATGGTTTCTAAATCAATAGGCACTCACTTATACTCTTTATAACTCAACACAACCTCATCTAGGGGTCAAGATACTCAACATTCTTTGGTTCTTTCACCACCAAGAGTGCTATCACTCAACCAAGACTCAAAAAAGGCTCCCCCTCCTTTATCTCTATTCTAGATGATGCTAAGAGAGAGAAGGGACACTCTAGAGGTGGTAAATTGCACATCAACTGCATATTTTGGGTAAATTGCAATTTGCACCAAAACTATTATATATAGTATAAAAAACCTTCAAGCATGATCAAACTTGAAACTTGAGCTCTCCTTAAGTATTATTACTTTTCAAAAAGATTAAGACAAGGTTCTAATAATCTTAATTAGGCAAAACTTCTAGGGTTATCCCGAAACCCAGGTCAGGGTCCTTACAAGTCATAAACCCCTAATAAGGATTTTGCCCCCGAAATCCCAGGTGAAAGGAGATGGATATTACTTATGAATGGAACCTTCAAACATTCACATAGCTCCTTGATGTTATGGTAATATCATAAGACTTGACCAACATACCGTTCTTCCATTCAAGGTCAATATAGGATCTGTTGCACAAGGCACATACTCAACTTATCCTCTGCATTACTGGATGCAAAGGCAACCGTATGCCAGTTGATACTTTCTTAGCTATAGAAGCACTATACATACTTATCCTTATTCATCTCAGGTGTCAGATATTTCTTATGTATTACCTTCTCAACTTACCACATCATATGCCACTACTACAGAAACAACATTCAACATCGCTTTTTAGGGCGTCAGTTATTTAACAAAACTGACGCTGATCATCATTACACGTCGGCTATTAAGGAAAACCGACATCCATATTTGAAGACCATCCAGACACGCGTATCACTTTCTATTCAGCGTCGGTTGAAGAAACGAAACTGACGCCTAAAATAGCCCGCGAAATCCAATTTTTTGAGAAAAAAAATTTCCCCCAATGTGTAACATACAACGTCAGTGTTTTACCTAATAACTGACGCCTAAAGAAGATAAAAATTGTGCACAAATTTTACCATATGGGCGTCGGTTGTCGTAGAATAGCCGACTGCTGATAAGGGTTCGTGCGCCCTCCCCGCCAAAAATTTTAGGGTAAATTGACGTCAGTTTTATTGGGATAACCGATGCTGAATAGTAAAGGCGTCAGTTGTTATAGATAACCGACAACTTTTAGTAACTTAATAGCCCCCACGCACAACGAAGTACTCTAATTCCCCTTTCTTCTGTTTCATCGCGCGATTGACTCACGACCCCTGTTGCGTCGTCGTCGTCGGCCCCTGCCTTCTCGCCGCCTACTGCTGCTGCTGTTGCTGCTCACCGCCACCGCCACCACCTGTTGTTGCTTCTCTGCTCACTGTCGACAGCTTTCCTTCTCTGCTTGGCTCCCTTCTCCTGCCGTTGGTGTGCTCGACAGCCTTCTCCTATCGCTAGTGCTCGATGCCCTTCTCCTCACACCGCCGCCTCTGTCTCCACACTACTACCAACAGTAGGCCCTCCTCTTCTTGTTCCAGTAGCATGCTCTTCTTCTTTCTTCTCCCTCCTTACCAACAGCAAGCACGACCGTGTGGTCGGCCAACACAGCGACAGCTGTACCATCCCACACGACCGTGCTTGTTATTGGTAAGGAGGGAGAAGGAAGAAGAAGAGGGTATATATTCAAATGAAATTAATTATGAATTTGTGATGAAATCAATTATATGGTGAAATCAATTATGTTAAAATTAATTATGTTCAATTATATGATGAAATCAATTAATATGTTCAAATCAATTATGTTTAATTATATGATGAAATCAATTATGTTCAAATCTTGTGATGAAATCAATTATGATGAAATCAATTGTGATGAAACCCTAACATCTACATGAATCCCTATTGCATGATGAAACCCTAACATCGACATACTCTATATGATACCTAAAATTGTGATGAAACCCTAACATCAATTGCGATGAAATTAGGATTGCATGTATTGGAATGACAACATACATGTATTTGTTGGCCTAGAAGCCCATCCAAGGTTTACTCATTAGGAGTAAATCTTGGATAGTCCCCTGTTTGTGACTGTTCTTGAACACATAATCTCACTTAGGATGTAAGTGTATAATGTGTATTGGGTTTTCAAGAAAATTTCAGTAGCATTGTCCCGTTTGTTCTCTAAGTACATATGTACTTGGAGAACAGCGGGGAAATGCTGCCGAAATTTTCTTGAAAACCCAATACACATTATACACTTACTAGTGAGATTAGGTGTTCAAGGATGGGATAGGTGGTACTTGTACATTTATTATATATAAGAATGACATCACATGTATTTGTTAACCCTAGACCCTAATCTTGTCCTAACATATACTTGTTTTCTCTTTGATCATAGAATGGATAGATCATGGATGCCCATTCGCAATCGCTACACCCCAGAGTTTATATCTGGTCTTGATCAGTTTATTAGATTTGCCGAGGAACATAGGAAACAACCTAGATATATGTTCTACTGTCCATGTCGGCATTGCAGTAACAACTTGAAAGTCAGCACTGGTGACGAAATCAAAAGTCATGTCATGTACAATGCGATTGTACAAATCTATACAGAATGGCACTGGCATGGAGAGATTTCAAACCCGAAACCAGTGGATGTCGATAGTAGTGCTTGGGTGGAAGAATAAATTGTCTCCGATGATGTAGATGTGAACGAACCAGTTCCAGTAGACATCATTGATGCGATGTTGGATAGTTGTGGGGTAGAGCACACCGATCCACCTCCCATCTTTAGAAACATTGTGCATGATGCTGAGATACCGTTATACGTAGTTTGTACTAAGTTTACAAAGCGTAGAGCTGTGTTGAGATTGTATAAGTTGAAATCTAACAATAGATGGAGCGACAAAAGCTTCACTTCATTGTTGACTTTGTTGAAAGAAATGCTTCCTGAAGGAAATGAGCTGCTAATCTCAACATACCGGGTAAAGAAATTGTTGTGCCCAATGGGAATGAAGGCCAAGAAGATACACGCATGCCCGAATGATTGTGTATTATTTCAAAAGGACTATATGGATTTGAAAGATTGTCCAAAATGTGGTGCATCACAGTATAAATTGACGACTTCGGGGGAGTCTAAAACTGGTTCTCCTGCCAAGGTGATGTGGTATCAACCTATAATATCATGGTTTCAACGCTTGTTTGCAAATCTGATAGATGCGAAGAATTGGAGGCGGCATGCATATGTTAAGAATAATAATGATGGGATCCTACGACATGTGTCTGATTCCCCACGGTGGAAGAAGATTGATCTATTGTACCCCAAATTTGGTGAAGAAGATAGGAATATAAGACTTGGGCTTTGTACAGATGGGATGAATCCATACGAGATATTGAGCAGCCAACATAGCACTTGGCCAGTCATGCTTGTTATATACAATCTTTCTCCCTGGCTGTGCATGAAAAATAAGTACATTATGCTGTCATTGTTGATATCGGGCCCTAAACAACCTAGAAATGATATCGATGTTTATCTTGAACCTCTGATTGGTGACTTAAAGAAACTTTGGAGTGAAGGTGTAATGACCTATGATGCTTCATGAAGACAGACATTTCCTTTGCACGCTATGTTGTTTTGCACTATTAATGACTTTCCAGCATACGAGAATTTGTCTGGATATAGTGTCAAAGGAGCTAAAGCGTGCCCTATATGTGAAGAGAACACTGATTCAATAAGACTAAAACATGGCAAAAAGACTATATATCTTGGTCATCGAAGGTTTGTTTCAAAATTCCATCCATATCGTAGGAAGCGCAAAGCATTCAATGGATGGAATGAGGAACGTAGTGCACCTAAACCTATACCAGGGGATGTTGTTTATGAAAGGGTAAAAGACATTGCCAATGAATTTGGTAAGAGATCACAATGTACTATGTCCACACGGAGTGACAATTCTTCATTCAAGAAGAAGTCAATATTTTGGGATCTTCCTTATTAGAGTTCTTTGACAGTCAGGCATTGTATCGATGTCATGCATGTTGAGAAAAATGTCTGTGATAGCATCATTAGTACTCTGTTGAATATACTAGGTAAGACTAAAGATGGGATAAAATTCAGATTGGACCTACGTGAAATGGGAATAAGGTCAGAATTAATAGAATTACATGAAATGGGTAATAAAATAACATACTTACCTCCCGCTTGTTACACGTTGTCTAGAAAAGAGAAGAAAGCTTTTTGTGAATGCTTGGAAAATGTTATGGTGCCACATAGTTACTCATCCAACATCCGTAGATTGGTATCAATGAAAGATCTGAAGTTGATAGGTCTTAAATCTCATGATTGTCACACTCTAATGCAACAAATAATGCCTGTGGCAATTCAACCTATATTTCTGAAGCATGTAAGGTTTGCAATCACCAGACTTTGTTTCTTTTTCAACAGTCTGTACAACAAAGTTATTGACCTTGATACTCTCGATAATTTGCAAAGAGAAGTGGTTGTTACCCTATGTCATCTTGAGATGTATTTCCCTCCTTCGTTCTTTGATATCATGGTACATCTTGTTGTCCACTTGACTAGGGAAGTGAAAATGTTGGGACCCATTTTCTTACATTGGATGTATCCCTTTGAACGATACATGAGAATTTTTAAAGGTGATGTCTAAAACCGTTATCGGCCTGAAGGGAGTATTATTGAGGGTTATGTGGCGAGAGAAGTTATGGATTTTTGCAATGACTTTCTGAGTGGTAATGATGCTCCCGTTAATGACAAGAATATTGAGGAGGGCAAAGGAATTTTGGGATTACGGGTGAAAGTAATCAGCCGTGAGCAACTGGAACAAGGTCACTTGTATATTTTACACAACATGGACGAAGTGAGTGTTCATATCGAGGAACATACCAATTTCATCAAGAGACAACATCCTCGAGCTAGTTCAATGTGGCTTGCTAGAGAGCATAACATGACTTTTACTAAGTGGTTTGAAGATAAAGTCTTACATCAACTATCTCAAACACCAGATGATATTGCGGAAACTATCAAATGCCTCGCCTTTAAACCAAAATCGAATGTTATGTCTTATGAAGGGTTTGACATTAATGGGTTCACATATTACACAAAGCGCCAAGATGATAAGAGTATCATCCAAAATAGTGGGGTCACCCTTCAAGCGTCGACTATGTATTTTGCAAGTGCAAATGATAAGAGTCCATGTGAAGCTAAAATGTCATATTACGGTGTCATTGAAGACATATGGGAGTTTGACTACATAGATTTCAGAATTCCGCTCTTCAAATGTAGTTGGGTTGATAACACCAAAGGAGTTATAGTGGATGAATTGAGTTTCAGTTTAGTGAACTTTGAAAAGATTGGGAAGAAGGGTGAACCATTCATATTGGCATCACAGTCGAAATAAGTATTTTATATCAATGATCATGCAAATGATAAATGGTCAATTCTTCTTCATGGTAAAAGATAGTTCATTGAAGATCCTATAGATGAAGAAGAGTACTATGATAAGTATGATGATTCTAGTCCATTCTCAGTTGGGTTGCCAACTCCACAAAATATTGAAGCTAATGATGACTTATATGTGCGCGAAGATCACAATGAAGGATTGTTAATTAATAAAAGATCGCAATTTTAGAGGCATGCATATTTATATTTTTTATATGTTTCATTTTTATATGTTAACTATATAAACTGCTAAATGTTTGCTTTTTTAATATCAATATCATTTTCAAATACACTTTTCTTTATCTTCTAGTTAATACAAATGCTAAATGTTTGCCTTTTTAATGACATTTTCAGATGGCTGACCATGGGGATGATGTCAATGATGAGGCTGATGTCCATGATGAGCATGGCGAGGATAGTAATGTAAGTTTTAAAAACATATCCTATATTTATATAGAAATTCATTATCTTCTAGTTATGTCATATATCCTATATTTCTATATTGGGCTAATTCAGTGTGTTTGTTTTGTCAAATTTTAGGTTGATGATGCACATGTACCCTCTGAAGCACTGGAGGCACTTGATGCGCATCACCAAAAAGTTAATAAGAAAAGGGGAATCACTCTGCTGAAGAAGTTAACAGTGCTAAGGGGCAGTGGATCCAGATTGGCTGTGGAGTTTGATAATGCAGGAAATGCAATTGGAGTGAACCACAATAACTTTGTAAACTATCTTGGGTGTGTCACTCGAAGCCATTGTGGTTTTAAGTATGATAATTGGCATAAAGATCCTCAGGCGAAGAAAGACTTGATATGGAAGGATTTATGCGTGAGTTATTATTTTTTGCAATTCTATTTTGTACATTACAAATTATATTATTTGCAATTCTATTTTTGGATACTAGTTAATAGCAATTCTATTTTACAAAATCTGTTTGCATTGGATGATAAGCTGCATCATAAAAGCATGATGCAACACACTGGAAAGATGCTAAGGAACTATAGGACAAATCTCAATAGAGAATACATAAAAATGGTGATAAGAAGAAGAAGTTAGCCCTTGAAAAGTGGAACTTCCTGGACAAAGATGATTGGGACACGTTTGTTGCTTCAAGACAAACTAAAGAATTCAAGGTATTAAGCGTCACTCCCAATTTAATTAATATACATTGTATTCACCTATTCAAGATTAACCTTTAGTGTTACTAACCAAATCAATGTGCATACTAACTAGGCGTTCAGTGAGGCACAAAGAGCAAGGCGTGCATTGAATGTGCATGACCACACAATGGGTCCAAAGGGCTATACAGGCGTTCACCAAAGACTACAGGAAGAGTCTGTTGCTACTTAGGAGTCCTCTACTACATGTACCACACCCATGCCTTACCATGATGTCTGGATAGCTGGGAGGCAAAATAAGAAGGGTGAAATAAAGAAACCTGTAACTGCTGAGGTGGATGTGAAAATGGTAAAATACAACTCAACAATGCATGTTGTTTGAATATTGATTATTTGTGGTGTTTACTTACCAATTTTTGTTGATGGTGATTAGTAGGAGTTGCATGAGAAGAGGAAACATGGCACATTCATCCCTTAGGGCATAAAGGATGAATTGATAGTTGCTCTGGGTAACCCAGAGCATCCTGTACATGTTAGGGGTGCAGACGCTGGTATGGGCATCAAAGCGTTCTTTGGGCCATCCCAGCGCAAACCTGTCACAAGAGCGAGACTTTCACAAGAAGAGGTAACCTATTCTTTTTTTAGAATGTTACTGCAAAAGGGAATTCAATAATAAGAAGCTAATGTTTTTTTTATCCATGTATAGGAGAATAAGAGAGTCGAGGATATAGTTGCTAAGAAGGTCAAGGAAGAAATACTGCGGTGGCAGGCATCTCAGGCTTCCAATCAGCCTATGGCGACCCACTCTTCTCCTGATGCACATGCTGAGAGTAATCATGTAGACCCACCACCTAGCACATCTTCTATAAGTATTGTTTATGACATAGTAGCTAGTCTTTTGAAGATGATATGTTTTCAAGATGATATGTATATATGTATAACATTCTTTACGTAAATTTGTAGGCGTTGAAGCCATGCCGCTTAAAAATTGAAGATTATGTTGTTGCAGAGGCGCATGCTTACCCGTCCCTTCCTCGGACAATGATTCACATGACTCCAATACCACAAGGTTACATTTATGTGAGCCCGATACGTGTAATCCCCGATTGGAGGGAAGTTGCATTGCCATATGCCCACCCAGATATTGATACACTTGGTGAGGCAGAAGGCGGGGTGATATTGTGGCCCAAAGCGGATGTCGTCTACACTACTAAAATTGTAAGATAAATTTACATTACATTAAATTGTTAATGTGTATATATGAGGTCAATTGATCTGAAATTATATATACAGGTTAAAAAGAAGACACCCGGAGCATCTAAGCCTCCACCTCCACTTCTTGCATTACCAAGTTGGGTTCCAACTGACCTAAAATTCCCGTTAGGTCCTGCTTGTAAGGGAATGGCAATATGGCAATGTGCACATAATATACATTGCCCTATAGTTGTGTCTTTAGAAGCAGATGATGCAGGTTAATCATACGAAAGCTCTCTATTTATACAAGATATTATTGAGTTGTTTAACTATGATTGGCTGAATACATCAATGATATAGGCATAGATAATATGAGATCTTGTTTATACATCCATATACCTTGTATAGGATCTGGTGATATGGTTTCTTATATATTAATGCATACGTAATACATGTTTTGTAGCTACTTAGTTGAAATTCAATGTAAACAATTTGGATTTGAACATGTGGGATTTTTGATTCCATCATTGATTAGTCTAGTAGCTAAAGACCCTGCTAGCGTTCAACAATATTGTTGTGATTCTTTTACAATTTTCGGTCAAAAAAAGAAGACGATAATAATAGCTCCATTCAATGTGAAGTAAGTTTACTTTGCTTATAATTTGGACTTAAGAAAATTACATTTTTATTATGCATTTTGAGTTATTAATTTTTAACTTTTTTACCTCTAGCGCTAAGCATTGGGAGTTACTAGTTATTCTCCCCGGAACATTCACTATATATTATCTAGATCCTGTAGGGAGTACATTGAATCCAAAAATTGGACACGTAATGAGAATGGCATTATTCTGGTGAGAAATATTTCATTTTTATATGCGTTAACATATGTTATCACACTACTATTTAATTATGCAATTTACTGTGTTACATTAACATGTAGGGGTTTAGATGTGTTCAAAAAGGCTGGAGGAAAGGTCCCCAGTAAAAAGAACCAGTCAATAATTTGGGAGAAATTGAAAGTAAGTTCCCGACTCCAATGTATATGTTATTTATGTGACATGTGCTTATTTGTATTTTTTATATTTTGTATCCATTTTATAGTGTGCTACACAAGACAACGGCTGGGCATGTACATACATGTGATGCGGTTTATGGACATGATTATCAAACATGCAGATAAAATCAATGCCATACCTAAGGTATTATATATAGTATCATTAGATAGTATGAAATATATCAATCTTATTTATATATTATTACTTATATATACACATCATTCTCTTTACAGGTGTTTAAAACTGACCCCACTATAGGTAAAGTCTTAAAAGCCTTAAAAGATGTACATGCTCCATATACGATGGAAGTATTAAATGACATAAGAGAAGAATGGGCAAGATCCATTCTAGCAGTGGGGACTGTAAGATATAATTGGGATGTTGATAGCGATGATGAATGATATTTTGTAAATGAATGTTTATACATGTGTTTCTACATGTCTGAATGTTTCTACATGTATTTGAATGTTTCTACATGTGTGAATGTGAAAATTGAATTGATGTCTGAATGTATCTACGTATGTGTGAATGTGTGAAAAGAATATTTGTTGATTTTGCATGTTTGTGGCCTGTTTGTTGGCTGATATCAATGGATGTCATAAACCTACAGTTTAGTTCTACTGAACTACAGGTTCTCATCCTGCGACCAGCCATAGCAGGCCTACAAACTGATAAGAAAAAAAATCAAACCATAGGTGTCAGTTATTTGTCTAAAACCGACAACAATGGTTTACAACGTCGGTTAATAGCATAAAACCACCGCCTAATGTTTCCAGACAGCCTGGATAGCACAGCCATTGTGGTAGGTGATATGACATCGGTTATTAGTAGAACACTGACGCCATTATGGCTATCACGGCCATGGCGACAGATGAAATGGCGTTGGTTAATACTTATAACCAATGCTGATGGGGCCCTGCTGGCGTGTTTTCGATGGCGCAAAGCGTTTTGGCGTCGGTTTGGAAAAATGATGCTGAAAGGGTTCAACTTTTAGCGGCGCCCACATAGGCGTCGCTTGGAAACCGTCGCGAAAAGGGCTTAAATAACTGATGCCAAAGGCCGAAACTGTATTAGTGTGCTAAGATTCTCAAACCTATAGGTTTACCATACCCTTCTCCAACCTCAACATGTCTCTTCCAAAGAAATACTAGAGATGCATTCTGTCACTTACTTGGAACTACATGACCTACCATGATTTCGTTGCACTACTCTGATCTACTGACTCAACACAAAGCTCACTTATTACTTGTACCAACTGATCGACTCATCAATGTACACCTCTCTTGGAACCCTCCTTACTTGCAAACCCGATAGGTGTACTCTAAGGGTTTGTACTCAATCTGATGAACTTTACCCAAGTAGATCTTGCAACTATCTCTTCAACGTGTGCATCCTAGATGATGTCATCGTATGTGGTGCATAAACCCCTAACATGTGATACCCACAGAATAGGTGGAGCACATATAATCAGAGTGATCCCAAAGTCAATCTTTCTAGATAGTCAAACACTTGATCATCTTATCAAGAGACATATTCCTAGGTCCACACACAACTGGAACTTCTTAGATACTAGGACTCCTTACCTTGGTATCCATCACACGTGCCAAAAACACATCACATCCTCATCACATCTACCCTCTACTGTTACTGCCAGACCCAAACATATTCAAAAGAACCTTTCTAGCATCTTTTAAGGTTCATAAAACATCACTATTCTCAGATGTCACCATCTGGGAACTAAAGTCCAAGCCTTAACTGATACTTTTCAAGTATCCATCTCAAGATGACTTCAAAACCATGCATATCAAGTGATATGAGACTTGCTTGAACATCACATCCTTGGAAAGGAAGTACATAAAGGAAACATACTTTCCCTTATCACCACAACACCATCTAGGGATTGCTAATAGGGAGAAGGAGATCACCAACTTACTTTGCTTATTATACGAGTTTTCACTGCTCATGTGTCATTCAATCTAGTTTCATCTTGGTTTCCTCTCCCTTTGTATAGGAACTATAAATATGATTACATGTCATTACTCCTTCTTTGACTTTTCCCTTCATGTTCATGAACATTTCTTTGTTTTTCCACATTCTCCATCTTTGAATCATGGAAATGATCATTAATGTTTACATATTCTTTATTGGGCAGGGTTCATCTTCCTTATTCATGTTAACATATCATGAGGATTACTCTTTATACTTTCTTATATTCATAGGTTGGTATGAGTTTAACTCAGGTTCCACTTTATCATAATTTAGAATGTGGTAGGAATTTCTATACCGCATTTTTGATTTCATCACACTCTTTAGATTGCATCAAAATGACTACTTGATTAGAGTAATAAAAAAGATAGCTATCTAAGAGCCCCATACTTACATTGTCTTCAATAATTGAATACCTGACCAAGGTATTCAAATCCGGAGATTAGGTAGTATGCACTTTATTTTATATCATGTTTCTTACCTTAAACATCTCTTTTAAGTTCTAAGACTTAGTATCTCTGGTTTTCTACATGTGTCTTTTTACACCTCTTCCTCTTTTATATGAACGGAAGAAATTATAAAACTTTTTAGAGAATACTAGATAGAATATAAATTCTTACCCTCTTCATCTCTTTCTCATGTCCCCATAGGAATAACGAAAGGGAACTTAACGACAACTATTTTACTGATGATTGACATGTAAAATAAGAAGAAAACAAATCAGAATGAAAAAGTTCTATCTGACCTGTCACCCTTTGCGGGTCATCTACCGTCTCAGGTTGACTTGAAGTATGGAGTCTAGTTGTTTACAATTGTCACTTTTGCCTTTTTGCACTATTGGGATGCAACTTCTATAATCCATGTTGTGTCAGACTTGATTGTTGGGCCATCTCATCCTTTCTTTCTGGACAAAAGGGTCTAGTATGCCCAATCTGTCCACATTTATAACATGTGTTGTCCTCATACCATGGTCTTGTTGGTCTTATGACTGATGTAGAAGATAAGTCATGAGTTCTTCCAGGTGCAAAGTTAGGACCTTTTCCCTTACTTGGTGGCCACTGGCCTAGTGCACTAGGTGTTTGTTGTATCGGTGACACCGAAAACTTTGGCTTTTATAGATACTAGACAACTATCCCTGAGATTGTGCATACCTTTCCTTAATACTCAATATATTGTTCCTCCTTGGGAATTGCCACCTCATATGTCCTATCTGCCTACACTTATGGAAGACTCTATTTTCTTGCCATATTTTAGTCTTTCTCGCATTTTCCACTATTTTGACATGGCGTAGCTATTGAAAGGTCTTACCAGAACCCACTAATTCTGTATTGGGGATTGGTGCCCTAGGTTTTATTGCTAGTGTCCGATCCTCTATATTCATTATTATTGTCATAAACTACCCAACAAGAGCATGACAAGTAGGATTTTCTAGCATAATCTGATCCAGCTGGGGATTCTCAGGAAATCATTCTCCTCTTGCCTGATCCCTTGGACAAGCTCTTGGTACAACAATACTACTTTCAACAACATGTTCCTTGTGTTCTCCAGACATCTTTAGGCTTTATCCTTTCTTCTGCATGAGTAGAATTCACTATTAGACATACTAGAGGAGACTAGAACAGACTCAACAACCTTAATCCTATGTCCCTATAAACTCAACAAACCTATAGCTCTGATACCAAACTTGTGATGACTGCTATCAAACTGATAACGACATCACACAAAACCACTCAGAAACAACCATTAATAGCGTATTACCGAAAATCACTAAAAATTAAAACCATTTTTCATAAAGATCCATCGCCAAGAAATTCATTACAGAAAGGCCCAAAGCCGTCCATATACAACATGATACATCACACATGTTCTATCTCAGCATCATTCCTGTTTCAACTGATATTAGTTTCCTTTTACCAAAAACATGTACATGAGAAAACTTTTAGCAATAACATCCTTTTAGCCGAAAATTCAGACCGATCATAAAATTGGATATGAAACTATCCTCCAATGACCTGAGAGTACTTGGACGACACATAGGACTTCTATCTACAACAAGACACAACTGACCACACACCTCCCCAGAATTATAGGTCTTCTTCCTATTGCTGTCCTATCTCAGCTACACGATCTCTACTACTTTGTGCACATCTACCTAAAAAGTTGTAGAACCCACGAGGTGAGACAAAATTCCCAGTGGGAGATATAAACCTCCCCAAATAATATTATTATCATAGATAAATCTTTATGAAATAGAGAAGAAGAAGCCTTTATTGAATTGAACATGTATAACTACTAGTTATATGCAGGGTTGAGAAATCTCATCATTTAAGTAGTTCAAATATCTATAATTGAGCAACAAATCATTTAATCACTTTTAAAATGAATATGAAGAACATGTATAATATATATCAACCATGACATACAAAAGCAATCACAACCTCGTTCAATGTTTCCATATTTGATCCTTAAGTAATTATGCTATGCGGCTAATTACATCTTTCAACAATCAATCTTATGCCCTGAGGAGATGAGGTATACCACCCATGCTCCAACCAGCCTAAGTTAGGCACCATTAGTGCCATACAATGTCAATGGAAGAGTTGGAATCTATGAACTCACCCCCTCTGTCAGTATGAGAATATTGGTAGTGACATTATGAGTCAAACTACAATTAGCTCGCCTGGGTATATAGGCTCATTGCTAGATAGATACAGCTCGTAGCTATTCTCTTATCAGGGTATGACCTGTAGTCAATCCTGATTGTGTCAGGGTATGGTACATAACCAATCCTGATTATATATTGAGTCACAACCTACAACCACACTCTTGTTAGGGTATGGGCCAAAGCCAATCCTAATTGTATCAGGGTATGGCCCACATCTAACCCCTAGATTTGAAGGAAGCAAGGAAATACTCATCTTGCACCTCACGTATTAAAAAATATGCACTTCAAGTAAAACTTGTTTCACGATCTAGCAAGTTCTGCACAGAATGGATCTATGTCTAGGGAAACTACATTTTTAGTTTCACTTGTTAAGTTAAGTGCATTATAGAATCTTTTAGTATCAATCAAGTTACAAGAATGAATTATAGATAAATGCTTCAAAGGAATGTGTAATACATTTTTCAAGGAATCTTGTATCGATTGTAACACATTTTGTTATACCCATCCTGGGATCTCAATCCCTGAAACACATTATTGTGAATCTCATCTGTTCAACATTATCATTATTATGATCTCATGTTTTGGGTATCAAACCCTCAGTTCATCATTGAACAGTATCACCTCTTACCAGGCAACAATCATCTCTAGGTCATCAAACCCTTACATATATATCATACTTGTTGTACAAGTATATCACATGGCTCACACGACCTATTTAACATGTATCATGTCAAATCATCATAGCTCATACCTGGCTATGGTCATCATCTCATAAAACCTGCATGGTTATGATTTCATGGTAAAAACAATATCAAGTAAATATCATCACCATGTCATTAAGAAAATCATTCAAATTGTAACCCTCTCATAATTAAGGTTAGGGTTTCCCCTTGTATCCAATTAGGGTTTTGAAGTTCATATATAACAACCAAACACTAGTTCACATCATAAGAGCTTATACTACTGCTGTAAGTATTCAAGCATACTTAATTACCCTCATAAATTATCATCAATTGATTATCAACATGAAGTGTTACCTTTCTCATATGAATAGTATAAGATTCCACCTCATCCTTACTAGGATATTGATTTCAACATACTTATTACATTGGCTTGACCCTCTGTAGGGTTCATCAACCTACACTTATCAAAGTGTATCCATCTCTTTACTTCCTAGTGTATCAATTGATTATATTATCATGTATCAACCTACATTCATCAAGGTGTATCGGTTTACACTCATCAAGGTGTATCAATTTACACTCATCAAGGTGTATCAATTTACACTCATCAAATCAGTTTACACTCATCAAGGTGTATCGGTTTACACTCATCAAGGTGTACCAATTTACACTCTAACCTTTGTGTTGGCCTAGACACTATCACTTGTGTCGGGTTAGAGACATGTATCGGCCATGACACTCTTCACTTTTTTTGGGCATGGCATATCAAATTCATATCAGTTTAAAAATACTTAGGGTGATTTTGATCATGAATCATATCTTGGTGTATCACTTTCACCATACCTTGGTGCACCACTTTCTTCATACTTTGACATAATATTTTCACCTAACTTAAGCATAACATCCTGACCGCACATTAGGGTATCGACCACCCTAACACTTTGTATTTCAACCACCCTATCACTTTGTGTATGTTGGCCATTACATGCTCTAGGGTATCAACCACACTATCAACTTAGTTGTGTGTGTCAGGCAAGGCATCAAATGATATGTCACCCTAGACACTATCAATTGATATTAGGTTGGGGGTGTATCGGGTTCTAGGGTTAGGGTTATATGATATTGGGTTAGGCATAATCATCTCCCCAACACCCTCACTCTTTGAGTTACCAGCCTCACTTATCTTTTGGGGTGTCTGCAAAGGTGTTTCACCCATCCCACTTGTGTCGGGCTAGAAGTGTATTGGTTTAGAGGTGTGTTGGGTTGCTAGGGTTAGAGTATATCGGGTTGCCCTATTATCTTCATATTTTCACTCTTCTTCAAAATATTGTCTTGCCCTTATCCTAGCCTTAGGTGACAGGTTAAAGAACTGTAAGAGAAATAGTAATTCACATGTAACAAACTGGTAATGGTTTGGGCACTCATGTGTATCAATTTCCCCTGAACATAACCCCATATCGGGTTAAGGTTTCTCAAACCAATATCGGTTTGTGCAAAGGAGATTCCATCATCTTCAAGTTTCAACCCTTCATCCATTAACACTTTTAGTTCATGGAAAACAGCCCCATATATCCATTAGATGTCATAAAGTCATTGTTCAAGCAAGGAAAGTCAAATTTGAAAAGGAATCATCAAGTATTGCATGATTGAAGGTGAATTATAATAGAGTTGAGTTCAAGTTATAAAACCTGCCTCAATATCACCACTAGAGCTTCAAGATTCAAAGCTCCACGTTCCCAAGGTTGAAGATGACTTATCAAAATTCTAAGACTTTTAGCACAACACCTCTATATGAAGGAAGATACCATAGTTAGGAACTTGGTGAAGAAGAAAAGAAAGAAAGGAACCATGATACGAAAAGCATAGTCCACCCAAGGTTGAAGATAACCATTGCTTCACCTTAGGCAAGATGCTCAACCTTAATCTTTCTCCTTGAGCTCCTAGGGTCGTCCACCAAGAAGGAGATGGTAAAAGAGTCAAAAGGTTTACTTGCTTATGAAAAGAGGGGCTTATATAGTTGAGTTTGAAGAGAGATAGTATGTGTGAGGTGTCATCAACACCATGCAACCATAATTATCTCAACATGCAAAAATCTTGTGGATAATTCAAGGATGAAATATCGACCATTGGGTATCTTGCTTGACAAGATATCACAACTCAAGATCACTTTATGTTCAATATGATACAACTTTTGCAAGGAACATCTAAACTGATATGCTCCACTTTCTTGAGATTCTTAGCCCAATATGAATACTTCCAAAAAGTTTCTAAATCGATATGGGACCTACTCTATGGTTTCTAAACTGATAGGCACTCCCATATACTCTTCATAACTCGACACAACCTCATATAGGGTTCATGATACTCAACATTCTTTGGTTCTTTCACCACCAAGAGTGTTATCATTCAACAAAGACTCAAACAAGGAGCCCCATACTTTATCTCTCTTCTATATGATTCTAAGAGAGAGAAGGGACATTATAGATGTGGTAAGTTGCACATCAACCCCATATTTTGGGTAAATTACAATTTGCACCAAAACTATTATATATAACACAAACAATCTTCAAATAGGCTCAAACTAGACACTTGAGCTCTCCTTAAGTCTTAATTACTTTTCAAAATATTAAGACAAGGTTCTAATCATATTACTTAGGCAACAATTTTAGGGTTATCCCAAATTCCAGGTCAGGGTACAGTTCTTGTTTAGTTTTGGACCTATTTTAGTGACCTTGGTGTCTTACCTTGGTGTGGTTGCAACCTAGGAGGTTTGGTGGTTGAGGCATGGCTATGGACTTCAGAGTTGTGACATAGCCCCTTGAGATGGCCACGACCTAGTTGGCCTTGATTGAGATGTCCCTCCTTATGGTGGTGTTTGACCTAGTGGCGTTGGGTTGAGACCTTTGGAGCATAGCAACCTTGAAACCCTTAGTTCCTTGCCTTAGTTTGGTGGAGATATCCCTTGGAGTGGTGGTCACGACATGGTGGCGTTGAGACATTGTGGTCATGACATAGAGGTGGTTGAGGAGTTTGTCCGCGACATGATAGGTGAAGGGTGAAGTGAAACCCTAACATTAATTCCATGGGAGTGACATGTATAAGGTGGTCGCGACATATTGAGGGAGTGTGGGTTGAGATACCACAATGTATGTTGTGGCCGCAACATACTATGGAGGGTGGCCACAACCCATGTGCCTAAGTGGTTAACATGTGGTGATGGTAGGTGGTTATGAAATATGTATGAACATCTAACGTTAATCATGTATACATATTTGTTATGTTGTGTTATATGATCTCTAATCCTCTCTAATGATGTTGCCTAATCCTGACACACTCCATGATGGTGGAGGGTGGTGGTTCTAGGGTGGTTAGTTGACCCTAAACTTGTGGATCCTAATATGAAAAAGTGGAAACCCTAAACCCTAAACCCTAAACCCTAAAAGTGAATGAGTCTTGCTTATACATTTATCATGGATGACTACAACATTATATGATTATCTCTCTTGATTGTAATATTCTAATCTTGCAGGAGTTGTGGAATTGATTATCACAGCTAGTGTGTGCTATGATGACTTTGATGTAATACAAGGATTGAATACGCCCTTGTAAGGCATGATGATTACACAGACAATATATGAATATGGTGGTTGGGCCTTATGACCTAACAATGGTTATTGTTTTGGCATGAAAATATGTTTCCTACTGATATAGTTGAGGGATTGATATCCCGTGGAAAGTGGCTTCGTTGGTGATGTTGTGAATGGAAACAATACATACATCATGTGGTGATAGTGTGACAAGCTCACACCCTATGTGTTATATCTGCAGGAAGAATGCTATGCCCTTATCTTTGTAGAATTTGTTATGGTTTTATACATTGTAACTTGATTGATGCTAACAGACACTTAAATGACCTAACTAATCAAGTGGAACCTAATCATGTAGCTTTCCCTTGTGCCATAGATCCATTCAGTGTCAACACTTGCTGAATGGTGAAATGAGTGTAACTCAGCGCATATTTTTGAATATGAGGGAGTGAGGACAAATATCCCCCTATGTATATGTTATGTGATACATAATTTCCTATGGGCCATACCCTGGTAGGAGTGTGATTTCAAGCCGTAGCTCAGTGATATGTGATATAGGATTGGCTACATGCCATACCCTACTAGGAGTGCGGCTTTGGGCCGTAGCTTAATTTCACTAGTGTCATGATCTGTAGCAAGGCGGGTTAGGTTTGTATAGCTAGACTATATGTCGTTGGTATTAGTTTGGCTGATGATGTCACTGCAAGCTCACTCATACTGACCGAGATGGTGAGGTCGTGGATTTTGGCTCTTCTACTAGACCTTGTATGGCACCGATTTTTGACTTTGTAGTGGTCGGTTGGATTTGGGTGGTACAACTCAAATCCTCGAGGCATAACAAAATACCTAATCAGCCATGTAGCATATTTATATATGATCAAATATGGAAACTTTGGATGAGGCCTTGCTTGCTTTTATACAATATAGTTGGTAATGAATTTACATGTTCTTCATATTCCTTTTATGATGATAAGATTTTTCATAATCCAATGGAAATTTCTTATTTGGTTAGTGATGATTACCTACATATCATGGTTGTAGCTTTATTTCCATTCTTTAATTATCTTACATGTGCTAATAATCATTTTGGTGAAGAGTTATATCTCCCGTTGAGATTTAGAATCTCACCCCGTGGGTTCCCCACATCTTTTTAGGTGGAGATGCATGAGGAGGTAGAGATTGTGCGATAGAGGTTGAGCAACAACATGAAGGATAGTAGTTGACAAGGTTGGGAGTGTTGTTGGTGGTTCTTTTGTTGTTAGAGTCCTAGAGTCATCCTTGTACACTTAGGTCTTTGGGGATGGTTTTGGGTGTGTTTTTTAGGTGTGGTTTGATATGTGGTTTGGCATGTGTATCCTTTTCATATATGGACACAATGGATACACATATATATGTTTGGAACAAGTTTTCTTGTATCAGGCTGACGAAATGCATGGTGAGTACACTATGACATGAAAGGACTCATATGTAAAGGTATTTGCTATTTGGATATGAATGAGAATGATTTTAATTTCCAGTGTTTTTTGATAGTCTATTTGTTTAAGTTTGATTCCACGATTAGTTTTGGGTTATCTCGTGGTTTGTGGCGTGGGGTGTCACAATAAGCTTAATATGATTCATGTTATTCTAGTTACATGAGAAAACTCACACATGATATATGATGTTTTGAATTCTTTTAAGATGAGTAAAAGAGATTAATAAACAAGTGAACACCCTAAGTTTCCCCCAAGGACCACACTAGGGAAATAAAATGGATCTCCTTGTAGTAATCGATGAATTATGAGAATGATTTTCAGAGTGTAGATCAAGACCTTAAAGGATAGACCACAAGGATTTAGGAGTGAGTCATCTTGAGTGGCTCTGGCCCTAAATCCTTATTGTGAAAGTCTATGTTGAGATGAAATGTGAAAATATGTGAAATGTTGTGATATGTGATATATTATTTTGTTGGTTCCTATCTCGTGTACCCGAGATGAGGATGTGAACATCTTTAGGCAACCTTGAGGTGTCTAGGGTCTGTTGTTGATATCTTAGTGTGGTTGGTTGAACCCTAAGATAGTGACATTGAGTCATTGACATGAGAATCAGGTGTGGCAACTTCTACTTGGTGAGGTACAAGCCGAGTAGTTTTAGGGAAAATGGTTAAAATATGACAAACCGTGTAGAACATGATTTGAACTCTTGTTACATTACTTTTACTACTAGTTGATTATTTTCCATTGTTGATTATGATTCTTGTTGTGGAAAGTAATCATGTTTTTATTGAAATTATCTATTTCATATTGTGATCTTCCATATTGACAAGTTATAAATGTTGGGAATTATATCCTATTATGAATATGAGTTGGATTGCTTTCTATTTGATAGTATTGTTTAGTAAACATGTCTTATGTGTACTTCAGCTTCAGGACTGCAGGATGCGTTCCTGGTCCCACTAGTGGAGTGTCACAAAAATAATGTTATTCTATTTATCAAATCAAAATGCTTAGATCTTGACTTATTACTCATGTTGAAGGACTATTAATCTGAACTAAGAAATATTTGATGATTTTTTCATAGACATGCTCTAAATTATGTTTGAAAGTTATAATTGGTTTAAGTGATTCTGTTATTTGTTCGATTAGATTACCATCATAAACTAGATTTGACTTATACTATAACTATCTGCTAGACTTTTCATTATCTACAAGTTTATTTTAAGTTCATTATACTTAATCTGATGTTAATGCATGTACCTAGCTTGAGTGGGTGGTATCCACTCACTAGGGATCTATATGAGTCTTATGAGGTTGTTTCAAATGTTTTTAGGTATAATGCTATGCAACAGAGGGGTCGTGACAAAGAAGACACAAATAGTATAATTTAGATAGACTAGATTGTCCTTAGACACTCTCTTTCCCTGGATGGCTAGTATGATGTGTTTGTTCTTTCATGTACACGTATTTGATGTAAACCAAACTATATGTGAGTAGTAAGATCTTATTCTAGATTGATAGAGTTGAATATGATTTGTGATGTCTGAATGTGATGTTTGTGATGTGTCATTATTTTACAAGGTTTAATGAGAAAGAAAAAGGAAAAGAATTACCTGTGATTTTTGTATACTGTTAAATCACCTTTGTCGATATTTAGTTGTTTTGTTTCATAATTTGGGTTTAGTTTAGGGATTTTCTCTAATGGTTGGCATTTATGCCGATTAAAAGAGAGGACCCAACATCAATCATCTATTCTTGGGCTTGGGATCTTCGTTTTTTTTTGAAAAATGTTTGACTGAGTTAAACTATTAATTTTTATCCATTATTACCTTGTTCTATTAATGTTTATATATTTATCACTTTCTTGAATTTCTAATTGTGCATTTGTATTAATTGTTGCTATGTATCTAAATAAATTCCTTATGAATAGTCTTGGAATTTGCTAATGTGTATCTAAATAAATTCCTTATGAATAGCCTCAAAATTGGTATGACATCTGCAATTACTGAGTACTGATTATAGACTTAGAGACTATGTATGTCTATTGGTCAATATTCTGAAATCTAGCAACTTAGTACATCATTAGAAGTGAATCAGTGAAGTTCATTCTTATACTAGGCTACTTCACTTGCAGACATTGCTTATTATTTATAAAAGTCCCCAATCTTTTTGTCTTCTAATTGTTTTAGACTTAAAAATACACACAACTTAAGTTCTTAGGGTTTCATAACATCATTTCATGTAAGTCACATCATACATCTTAAGATCCTGAAATTGAATTCCACCTTTTCATGTTTCAATCTCTCTTATTTTACCTATTGGTATCTCCTGTCTAATTAATCTTTATCTCTCGTCATGTTTGATATTATACATGGAATGTGAATGGAAATCGAACTGTCTTTGTGTAATTGGTATTGGAAACAAAATGAAAATGCCTCTTTTATGGATATTCTATTTCAATGTTTTAATGTTGTGATTCTACAATTTCCACTTGGCTTCATTTTTTGCATTTAATTTGAAATGAAGTTAGATTGTCTAATTGTCTTATTTTGTGTTTCTTATGTGAGTATATATATAGTTTAATTTCATAAAATATTAAAATGTCTGTCGTGCCCATTGCCTTGTCTGTGTCCTATATTGCCCATTGCCTTGTCTGTGTCCTATATTTTCCACAATTATCGTGTCTCGTACCCACATCTGTATATGTATTTGTGCTTCCTTGGAACTATACAATTAGACATGTGGTTGAACGACATGTGAAGATGAGACTATGAGTTTATTTAAGTGGATGTCTTTGTGTTTCCCTAGAAGGTAGGAAAAAATTGGGCCAAACATGTTTCATTTGTTCACCCAAGTGCCATTATATAAAACTATTTTGGTGAATGACTTTTTTCTTATTTTCTTAATTTCCAACTCTTCTTTTTAATGTTACAAATTCATATGAGTTAGAATAATAGAAATAGACACATTATATGTAATGAGAAAATATTATACTTGCATTTTATTACAAAAGCATTTCCATGTGTTGAATACGTCTATTTATTTTATACTTTATAAAAGGATTAATAATACCGAGTCCAATAGACCATTTTGCCATAATAAGGTCTATACAGATCCACATAAATTACTATATTTTATTACTTGAGTGTCTAAAATAGAGTATCTATTTTTATTACCTATTTAGGTATATATAATTCTCGATCAAACTTATAGTTCGATCTAAATGGGATCGGTTGAACACACACTTTTGACGAGGCACATGACTGAACTTTACTTTGACTGAAGGGTAGTCAAAATAATCCTAGTTTGATTTTCTAGATGTTGTGTTGAATTGATACACATCCTTATACACTTCGATTGAGGTAGAATTTGATGAAAGTGAATTTTGGTCGAAGTACATGTTGACTGAGAGGTAATATGAACACATTGGCTTTTCAATTTTGTTTTTGATGCAATCTATAACATACTAGAAATTGGATAATATTTCTTATTTCTTCAAGTCCTTTTACAAAGGGGTCATTCACTCAATTTATATTTGATATATTTCATAACAAACATATAGTTTGATATTATTTATTCACGATTCAAATTAACTAATCTTGAATAAGTTACATTTTCTCATTTTAAAAAATGGCATAACCTACTCCATCATTTGATAAGCCTCGTTCATAATTTGGGTATAATGAAATCATTTCAGAATAACTTCAAATTGAATTTGAATATTTTCTTAGACCTTACAATTATAAAATTATCTCATTTTTAAAACTATTGGCTTTTAAACTAAGATAACAGATCTCTATGAGCGTAGTTGGGGTGGGGGAATTAATGCAAAATTTATATATGTCTCGAGCTCAACACAAATCTTATTGACTTTATCTTTCATGTGGGCATTCCTACAGTAAAGAGTATCCTGCTTCTTTGTCTTCTGCCATCCTTTAACACTATGCATGCTTTCCTACAACAAGTGACTTCTTGTCCTTGCTCCATTAATGCTTAGGTTCATCTTTTACTGCTCCCTATGTGCGTTCTCTACCACTTTTTTCTTGAGGTCTGCCCAGAAATGCTCAACATGAAAACATGCTCCAATAACTTATGATCCATAAGACCCTAGATATATGGAATTGAGGACCTTATAGTATCCAACAATTCCTTGCTCTGATCTTGTACCACCATTGTCCTTTTGTGTGTGCACAATCTGTCAAAGTTAGAGTTTTTTGTGCAAAGAAAAAGATCAAGGATGGATAATTTTACCTACCATCTTAGTTCTCTCCTCTAACAACATTGTCCCTAGTAACCCCGCTACTCATTTGGAGCTTGATGCAAAACACCCACAAACTTCCCTTCTTACGGTGTAGCTTGATTTAGATATTTCTTGATCTCCCTTTATTGCTTCTGATGTTATTGTTTAAGAGGAAATCCTATCCTTCTAGAAAGGGATAGCTTGTGCATGTGACAGTCTCTGTGCACAACACATTCTCAACACTATGCATGGGGTAGCAACAATAATTAAAGATGACTTTTTTAATGCAATGTCAATTGTCGTCAACCTTTAGCTTGCCGGTTGTTGTCCTGCCTCCCTAGCTCCCTCTATTTCCAATTCTCCTTTGACCTCTCTTCTCAACCCAGACAACGACATCCTTCCTATCGCGGTTGGAACAATTTTGCATTATCTTGTTTCCAAGATTGCAATGAAGCATTTCTTGTCTGACGTTGTCAATTATCTTAAGGATCAATGGTTTGGTGTTGGTATTCCTTGGGGTGTTGAAGCCTTTCTCCTCACAGTCACTCACCTTTTTCGTGATCAACATCATCTTACCACTCTTACGATGTCCCTTGTCAACTTAAGTAATGTTTTTAATATGATTGATAGATCCACCATATTTAAGGAGGTCCATCTTCATTGCCCAACTATTACATGTTGGGTTAATTTTGTATAGCTCACTGACTCCTCTCTACATGGATAAGAATGAGCCTCATCTCTCCACAACTTGGGGTCCAACAAGGTGATCTATTGGGGCCACTTCTTTTTTTGTTGGCTCTCCATCCTCTTATTTTGAAATTGAAGGATGGATGACATACCAAACTTCTTTCTATCTATCTATCTTGATGATGGAACCCTCATTGGTGACACTGGCAAAGTTTCTAAAGCACTATTCATTATCCAAGAATGAGGCCCAAACTTTGGTCTTCATATCAATGTTATGAAGACAAAAATCTTTAGGCATTCACATGATCCAAGACCAGCCCCAAAGTTCGGTATGTTCCCCACTAACACATCTTATCCTACACAAGGAGTGAATATTATAGGGGCCCCTATTTTCATAGATCCTAGTTGTGCCTTGGAGCTTCCCAAGGAATGTGTGGCAAAAACTCTTGCCATGATGGATCACTTGTCTTGGTTTAGGACCCACAACATGAGCTTCTTCTTCTTTGATCATGTGTTGGGATGCCCAAGTTGTTATTTTCTCTTTGAACAACACCCCTAACATCTATCAGTTGTGCATTAGATGATTTTTATCATGGGCTTCATCAATGTCTAGTACATATTTTTGTTGGCGATGGCCCAGGCTTCAGTGATCTATAGTGGTGGTTGACCATGCTTCCTATGCACTTCGGAGGATTGGCATAAAATCTTCTAATGATGTCAGTAAGTTTTCTTATGTTTCCTCTTAGATCCACACCCATGAACTCCAAGACCACATCCTATTAGAGGTTGGATCTGTGCCTATACGACTCTCTTTTGTTACTACACATGACATCATATGTAAGATCTTATAGTCCTTTTTCCGGTCATAGTTATCACGTATGCCTACTGCCACTCCAAATACCCACTCTATTTTGATAAGAACTTACTACACAATTATTGTCCAACAGTTCTCTACAAGTGGCCTTTCTCAACGACAACTATCTATCCTCGCTTCTCTCCAAGCCGAACATGCATACGACTTCCTACTTGTCATTCCCAATTATGGGCTTGGTTTGTACATGTCACCTATTGAGTATCTAGCTATCCTTCATTATAGAATTATGATTCCCATGTACCCAGGTGATGAATGTTGCCCACTTTGTAACACCATAAACCTTGAAGCCTTAAGTGATTATATTGTTCATTGTCATAGAAAACCTAAATATAAGTTTCAACATAACTTAGTTCATGATACTCGTTTTGACCTTGCCTCTTAAGCTAGGATAAAGGTCTTGAAAGAGACTCTTGTGGCATTTCTTAACACACAACCTAAAGGTATTCACTATCAACACCCTACTAAAATCTGATATTGATTGGACAAACATGAAAGACACCTGTGTTGATTTCACTGGAGTCTCTCCTCTGTCAAGTATTCTTTCAAGTAACTTTGAAGTAGGCTAGGCAAATGCAAAATCATTTTTTGTCTTTTGCTTTTGATACCTTTGGAATACTCGCTGATGATGCATCGTCTCTTCCACGACACATTCAAGACATCACTAATAAGAACCTCATACTACCATCTTTTTCTTCTTATAATTTTATTTTGAGATTTATATGATTTGCCATCCAGACATGTAACGTCTGGGCCCACTGCCCATGGCTCTAGTAGAGTTTCAGGAATGATGACTGGACCCACAAACCACCACTAGCCTTAACTGCGCACTTTGTCCACACTGACGCGCAAGCCAGGAGCAACTTCCCGACTGGTCACCCATCCTAGTACTACTCCAAGCTGAGCACGCTTAACTATGGAGTTCTTTAGTGATGGGCTCCCAGAAAAGGAGGTGCACCTTGGTGATATGGGTAGTCCAATCATTCCTTTTTAAGATCGTTATCCGAGGCCTCAAATCCTGGGATATTACAATCTCCCCCACTTAGACTCTTGACGTCCTCATCAAGGTTCAACTATATGGCCTCATAATCTGACCCCATTTCAGTGCAGACCCACAATGGCCCATGGACACCCAGCTCCCGTCCACGGCTACCAGCGCAAGGGTGGCTCCATCTCGTCTCTACGGATAGCCCTTTCCAACTTGCCTGGACCGCACGGCTCAAGACTGACATGCCACATGCCCATGTGGGCCCCACCTACTGGAGGGGTTATGGCTCTGATACCATTTGTAACGTCTGGGCCCACTGCCCATGGCTCTAGTAGAGTTTCAGGAATGACGACTGGCCCCACAAACCACCACTAGCCTTAACTGCGCACTTTGTCCACACTGACGCGCAAGCCAGGAGCAACTTCCCGACTGGTCACCCATCCTAGTACTACTCCAAGCTGAGCACGCTTAACTATGGAGTTCTTTAGTGATGGGCTCCCGGAAAAGGAGGTGCACCTTGGTGATATGGGTAGTCCAATCATTCCTTTTTAAGATCATTATCCGAGGCCTCAAATCCTGGGATGTTACAAGAAAGGACTGTCAGCTCAATTTGTTGTCCGCGCTTCTGTGAAGACAATTTTGTAAATTCGTTATTGTTAATATACTTGAGAGCTAAAAAAATTGTTTAAATAAAACTAGTCAAGTTATCAAACTTTTAGAATTTCTATTATATAATTTAAGAGTAAAAATTTCTAAAAGAAAACTAAAAGAAGACCATCAAGTCCTAGTTTTTCTCAATGCAAACAAGTCTTTTTTTCAAAGCAAACAAGTCATGTGAACTTGTTGCCACTGACCTCTCTGGCTTACAAAATATGATGACAATTGTGAAACTTTCTACTAGTTGATCAAAAGTCAAATACCCATCTCATCCATCCCTTCATCCTTTTCCATCCCTCTACCACCATCGCCTATAATTCCCTAGGTCCCTTGACTAATGTACAACAACTCAACACCTTACCTCTTCTTGGCAAACACTCACAAGTTTGATGAAGCTAGTTGCCTTTACCCTCTACAATCCATCAGAGCCAGAAGAGATCTTCCATTCAAGGCTTGAAGGACAGAAGATTGATCACATGGAAACTTGATTGTCGAGCTATTGAATGATCCAAGAATACTAGCTAAACATGTAGTTTTGTAAGTTTGTTATACATACCCCTTACACATTAGTCTTCAACAAATTTAATAAGATTTAGAAGGAATATTGTGTTGGGAAGAATATGATTTGTATTGATACAATGATCAATTTTTCAACCCCCCTAGATAAGTTGGTACATACATGTACTTCTCCTAATCATGACCTTATTAATAGCAAGCATCGCTGCTACCTAAGATGCTTGCCGCTCTAAATGATAATGTGCATGAAGGAAGTTGCTTATCTGGTAGTTAGCTGATCGTCTGGCTAATACACATATCAGTGGGTTAGTTAATAGCTAGTAGTTCAATTTCTGATCTCCTAAAGACCTGTAACAATATAATAGATCAGCACATCACACGAATACGTACCATAGAACGAATCTGTTAAACTAATGCATGCATATAAATACATTCTAACGTGGACAGACAATACACATCTGAATAATATAAATCTAAATATCTGTCACTCAGTGGCGGATCCAGAAATCTATCATAAGGGGGGCTGGATTATATGAGTAGTGACAAATACTATCTACTTATATATATAAGAAAAATATTACTTATTTAAAAAAATTGAAGAAAAATATATCTAACATAATGTCTCAGTGTCTATTTGACCATGTCTTTCAGATTAAATGACTAGATGATCAACAATATAATCATAACTCACACTCGATCAATGCAATGTGTATGAAATTAGTAACACATAAGAAAAGTATCAGTTATATTAAAGATGAGAACAAACTCATTTATTTAGTAATCAAAATATAATATGAAACTATTTTGTGGATGGTGTTATTCTGGAAGATCCTAAAAATTGTAACAGTCTAACCTTATACTATAAAAGATATAAGTATAACGTACTAGCTAATATCAATTTATTTTAAGATCTTAACTCAATGATATGTATGAAGCGAAAAACTTTAGAAAGAAAGAAGAAAAATATTTAATGTAGTTGTATAAACAACATATGATGGAGAAGGAAATTGAGGAATGAAAAGTGAAGAGAATGAAGAGGAAAGATTCATGCATATATTTATTATATTTTATTTAAAAGTTGAAGAAGAGAGGATATGAAAAAGCACTTATATATTTTATTGACTTTCATTTTATTTATTGTCCTTATTTTTCTCTCTCTATTTGATTAAAATTCTATCTACAAGATGGATTTTCTACCTTTTTTCTCCTTCTTACCCCACATTTTACATATTTTTCCAGAAATCTACTCATAAATATGAGATGTACTGGCTATAACTAGTCATAATATATGGGCAATGATTCTCGAGCATTTGCCTCCGAGCACATATCCCTATATGTATCTTAATACCTACCTGTACCATCCAATCATCTGATAGTCTCCTAGGTCGGTGGGTTGTTATTAGAAGAACGTGAGAATATGTATTCTAACAACTTACACAGATTTATCATTTTAGTATGCACATTGGCTTCTAATTGGAAGAAGAAGAAAAGAACAAAGATATGTTTGCATGAATACAAAAAAGATGGCTCTTCCACATTCTATGAATGCAAATAGTGGATGTCTAAGCAATAGTAATTCTTCATTCTCTCCATATATACATGCTGACACAGTTAGCTACTTGAGGCTAATCGTCTCCTAATATACTAGTATATATGTAAGTACACATAGTTGCATACACTAGGTATACTACTAGGATGTTTTAATTTGAGGACCGCTCTTTATATATATATTTATACATATATATATACATACATATATATATATATATATATATATATATATATATATATATATATATAGTCAGGCTAGAATACACTCGAGTGTATTCAGAGCAGAATAAACTCAAGTAGTTTTTCATGATGCAATATTTTTTTCAAAAATCTAATCCATTGATCTTCTTAAACATCTTGTGAATAGCTCATACGCAAAATTTGAGCGCATTTGGACATTTATAGGTCATGTTATAAAGACCATAAAAAATATGCATTTCAGATTAGTTTCACACATTGATTTTATTTCCCTTGGATGAGTGACTTACACTCATCCAAATGGGCTCAAAATTTTCATGTAGCCTAGTTATAGTATGACAGTGAAGATCAATAGTTTACATTTTGTAAAAAATAGCCTTGATATGCAAACATGCTTGAGTGTATTCGTGCGATCTGTACACTCGAGTGTATTCTAGCCCAACTCTCTCTCTCTCTCTATATATATATATGTATATATATATATATATATATATATATATATATATATATATATATATATATATATCTGTGTGTGTGTGTGTGTGTGTGTGTGTGTGTCAGGCTAGAATATACTTGAGTTACGGATCACACCGTACACATCATGTTGTTTTCCAATCTAGACCATATATTTGCAAAATCTGATCCATTGATCTTAATTTCTATAACAATAATAAACCACACATAAAATGTGAGCCCATTTGGATGGGTGTAAATCACTCATCCAAGGACAATAAAATTGAGGCACACAACTATTTTGAAATATATGATTTTTGTAGCTTTGAAATGCATGTGCTATATAAAATGAGCTCAAATTTATTATATAATATGTTCTTAACATATTTAAGAATATCAACGGTTTAGATTTCTAACGTAGTTGCTTCATGATGAAAACCGATTGAGGTGTACAACATCTCTGGTACACTCAAATGTATTCCAATATATATATATATATATATATATATATATATATATATTAGGAGTGTATGTTATAAATATCACAACCTAAAATATGTAAAGGACTTTAGTTTAACTCAAAACTTAACTATGGAAAAGGGAAAATGACGTCCTTTAATGCATCTCAATGTATATTAAATACATTCCTATGCTTACGTACCCATTTGAGACCCAAGTATCTGTATCTAAAGACTTATTTATATGTATAAAAAGTATATTGAAACCTATGTTGACGACTTGGTCACACGGTTATAGAAAATCGTGATACAATAAAATTATGAGGTATGATTAGTATGACTAAGTAAATAATCCTAGAAGTGAATAGAGTAATAAATATTTTTCTGACATTAAAAACATTTAATAAAATTGTGATGAGTGTAAATAAGTGTGGTCTTCAAAATCCTCATCCATTATAAGAAATGCATATGCCTCTTTATTAACGTGTAAGAATCTAAAGTCAGAAAAATATTACACAAGTCAAGGAAAAATACAACACAAGTTGGGGATATCAATATTCAAGGTCTACAAGTATCCATGGTCTTTGTGTGGTTATCTTAGCACTTGGATAAACAGGAGAGAGTTGGTTTTCACTATAACTTTTTGGCATCCTTTCTCCCTCAACGTTTTGTTGCCCCCATCACAATGGATTTGCCTCCACACAAAGTGCATCGATGCTTCCCATTGAGTTTCTTCTTCCATTCATTATCACCTTCCCTTTGTGGTTTCTAGCAACCCACCACTAGCCCGTCACTGCCCCCTCCTTCCATGATGCATCACTATTTATTTTAATCCATCCATGCTCTGGTCTCATGCAATTCTCTCCACCCTAAATCCTCCCACCTCTTGCTCTCTGTTAGTCTATACGTGCCTCCCATATTCGATGAGAAAACTTAAAAAACCAACTAAAGGGTCATCCCATCTTCACGTGTCTATTGAGAATAACATGTTGTTTCTCTTTTCCCATTATACCCACAATCCTACCTCCAAAATAGTACATCCCTCCTTTCTTTACCAATTTAGGCATATTGTTTGCATCTCCTCCACACCATTGAAAATTTGTACTTGCATCCCCAGATCCATCATCCTTCTTCTACAGTCTGTTGCAAAGTTACATTGTGCCAGTGCATGGCATGTTGTTTCATTAAGTTCTTGCATTTCTTAGATGTATCTTGCTCTACAACTTTTCTCTCCTTTAGTTTCTCCATCATCACCAGGCACCCTATTACAACTCTCCACAAAAAATGTTTCAACTTTGGTGGCCATTGATTGTTCCATATCTTGTGCCGTAGGTTGCGTGCTTCCCCTGGTCATAGGTGGAGGGAACATTCTTTGACCCCCAATCTCCCTATCCAGTAAGTAGTCTTCATTGTGTACAATCCTTTGTGGTGTATTTTCTAGAAGTCACTATCCTTGTAAGGCTCGTTCAAATTTGGTATTCTCTTTATCTTCTCCTTTATATCCAATCCCAAGATTGACTTGATTATTGATTTGTTCCACTTCGTGGACTCATGAGTCATCATATCTGCCACATTTTGTTGTTATTTCCGCCCCTTCATCTTTTGTAAGTCCCTTGGTCGTACCCAATATCCACTAGTCCTCCCATATTTAGAAACTTGTTTCATCTCTCACTCTCCAATGCAAGTCTTCTTTTAGTAGTGCCTTCGCCCCCATATAATTCTCCATATATTACTTGTGTTATGACCTCTTATTTCCTCTAGAAAGGAGCACCCTCTTAAATATTTGGATTTAAGGACTCTACTTGAAAGAGATCCTAGATTCATGATTAACCTCCATACTTGTTTTGACAAAATAGCTTGGTTGAAATGTTGAGATCCCAGAATCCAACCCCTCCCATGTTCTTTGGAAGCATTAGTATATCCCATGTTTTCTAGTGGTTTTCCTCTCCTTCACTTTTGCACTCCACCAGAATCTTTGTATGACACATTGTGTCTCCTCAAGTATCCCATCTGGTACTTTGAATATGCCCATAGGATAGGTGGGAATTTCTTGTGCTACCACTTTAGTGAGGACTTCTTTGCCTAGTTGTGATAATGTTTTCCTTTCTATTCCTGTAGCTTCTACCATATCTTCTTTTTGTTCCTTGATTAAATTTGGTTTTTGTTAGGGAGAGAAGAGAAGTGGATCATATTTATGAACTCATGCTTGAACTCATTTAGTCAATAATCATGTATTTGTGTGAATTTGTCTTTTTGTAATTAATTAAATTGGATAGAGAGATTTAATTGGAGAATAATTGAGGATAAGTATGTTTTAATCTTGGAGTGATGATTGATACCTAGATTAGTTCACCATGTTGTGTATAATTTCCCATTATTCACATCTAGACATTTAATATATGCATGTTTTCTCCAATAATTAGTATTACTATCATATGCACTTATGCAAGAGTTTTGCATGTTTTGTAGGTATGTTAGATGCTATTTGATGAAAGGAGTAGAGAGAGGTGATTTATAGAATCCACCAAGCATGGAAATACCTAAGGAATCACCAAGCTCAAGTCCAACCTACCCTAAGAATCTAAGAGACATTGAAGCAAAAACCCTATTGATTGACTAAGAATACTCAAGTACAACTCAACATCACCAAAGATGGTTGTTCTATATCAAGAATGACAATTAAAAAAAAACAAATCTTAAACCTCTCTCAAAACCGTCTAAGTCTAGGATTCATCCACTCCCAAGTCATAGAGTGGTCATTCTAGCCATATTACAGATGTGCTACGTTATCTAAATATGTATACCTATAGTAAAATTTTCTTAAAATCGCCCAAAAATCCAAAACTCACCTATTTTTGCACACAAAAACCAGAACAAGCACTATGGAAAAAGGGTCGAATGACAATTTTAGCTATAATGGTTGTATTTGCCAAAAATTTAGTAAGGTCGTTTTGGTCACAAAATGGTCACTCTAGATTGCATTTCATCACCAAGTTCCTTTTGTGTTTTCTGATTATCATCTACCTACAACAATAGATGGCTAGAACCATCTTTCTCATCCCATATTAGTCCTTCGTCATGAATCCTACTCTATCCCCCATCGTTATACATAAGCTACCCTCCACTAAACCCTTAGCCACCTTATCCCCCCCTATATACATTAGTGGTGGCCACTAGGCAAGGGTTTGATCCCTTGATCATTAATTTCAGTCACCTATCTCCTACCTACCCGACTATCTCTCCCATTCATCTACATCCACCCCAAAACCCTAGTTTTATAGGGTTTTGGCATTTCACTTCCACTTTCCTTGCCATTCCACCTTGTTGGGGGAGGATTATGAGATAGCTACTACTAGAGTGAAGGAGGAGACCTCTCCATCAACCTCAATGGAATTAGTTTCTATCTCATCCTCTATTTTTGTTCTTTCTTTTGTTACTTGTATCTATGTCCCCTTTGTGGGATGTTTGGGGGGGATATGTTACTTTAACACCATGTCATTGGTGATTATTTATGTGAAACATAATACATTACTTATTAGTGTCATTGTAATCTTGTTATCTCTCCCTACCTTTTGTGTTGGTTTTTGAGATATAAAACCACCTAAGTTATAGAGAAAGGAGTGATTTTGGCTGTTTTAGTGGGAAAACTCTTAAGTTCCCTAGAGGAACCTTACCTCATTTTACTTTGTTCCCCTATATCCCTCTAATACTATCCCTAAGTGTGATATCTAAGTCTCCAAGTATGGATCTCCCCTATCTCTTATCAAGGAGTATATCTATAGGTTGGATAGGGAATAATAGGTAGTCAAACACCCTCCTCCTATTCCCTATACCACCTGATAATACCAAGTAGTGAGGACACTCATGTTTGGAATCCTAGACTAGGATTGTTATGACCACACACTTAATTGGAAAACTAGGGTTTAACTAAATGATTACATGATTAATCAAATTGATCATCGCTAAAACTTGATTAATGATGGTATCTCAATTTTGATGTTTCAAACATAAGAAGGAACTCTAATCATAATTTTACTTCGAATGATTAGTTTTTGAGAAATGTAAATCTTAATCGCCAAAATTAGGGTTTTGATAGTATATAAATACAAAATTTGATGGGTATAGCACTATGGTAAATGATTTTTCATATTTTCTATGTAACTTGAATTTACTTGAAATTTTTATATGATGTGGATAATTCATAGTCATGACTTGAGCTTATGATGAGATCTGAGCCTTAGTTGATATAGTGATAGCCCACAGATATATGTAGGAGAAAAATTAATGACACTTCAGGAAATAAATAATAAAGAAAATAATAATTGTGAATCTTATGAAAGTAATGCTTTATCATTGTATATAATTCTATTATGAATCCCATGCAAAAATAATGAACCAAATCATAGTGAAAATGAGAGAGTTATGGCCATTTTAGTAACAAGTGAAGAACTGACTTTTGGTATACTTTCTCAGATACCACCAAATGGGCCTTCCATGACCGTTGAGATGGGTCTCTGATGACCACCAAGAGGGGCAATTGACCTCCAAAAATCCTGTCGACCGACAAGAATATCCGCCCAGGATAGTCAATTGTAAAATGACCCTTACTTTTGCTATATATATATCTATTTTCAATGAAATGAAGTGCATTAGAAATGTAATTCCATCCTCTACTCTATCAGGCCCTTAGACTGATGAAAATATTACCTGGAAGGTGGTCTAGAGGGTGATATTTGGAGAAGAACATAGAGAGTAGGGGAAATCTATTGAGATAACCACAAATCATCATCGTAATTTGTTTAGTTATGGATTTCGTCTCCTCTTCCTCTTGCTACAATTTCCCTAAACTCTCACTGTAGGGGTCCTCCCCTATTATTTTTCTTTGTCTTCTACATCCAAAATGCGTTTCAGCCAATAATAGTCTGTTCAGAAGCGGTTCTCAAGGTTTGGAGCTTGAAGTCAAGACCAATAGATTGGAATCCAAAACTTTTCTACCTCCAGCTTAAGATTAGTAATTCAAAGATTGAGTATAGTGAGCGAGTACTTCCTTTAAATAGTAGATTGCAATAAATCTACTATAGTATCTATCTCTTTCTATATGAAATAATGAAACCTAAGTCTACTTTTTAATTTTAACTTTTATGAGATGATCTAAAATGAATTAAATCATGATGTGATAAATTTCATATGTTTAAATCATATTAGAATTCGATATAAAACATCTAGAATGGAATATCTTAAGTTACTAAAAAGTTATAAGAATATATCAAAATCTAGGGTTTTCAGTTATGTTTGAAATTGTTGTATAATTGAATGAAGAAATTTGTCTATCTAAATCTCCTCATTTGTAAAATACTATTTTATCTGAAAGCTTAGAAATGTTTTTGCTATTTTCTTAAAATTCATTTTATATTATTTGTGTTTGCTAGATATATCACTACAGATGGTATAACACTATATATGTAGTAAGTTTAAGGATTGCAAATAGACATCATGCAATCTAACAAAAGTGATTCCCTTAAATGGGACATACTTATTTATTAAAGATTATTCTTGATGCATAATATCAGTGAATGGTTGGGAAACCCTAGTTCAGTTTATTCTAGCGTTTCGCATATATGCTTGGTTATATGTGAACTGTAGAAAGTCATCTTTATTAAGTGAAAGTTTATGACACAATAAATACTTACATGAGCTGTGTGATATGTGAATGAGGAGAATGAAACCCTAGGGATAGGGTATTCAATGAATCATGTGTTTTCAATTTTGTGTTCTTCAGTTCGATACACGGTGTTGCATAGTTTCTCAATCTACAATACAAATTGATGAGAAGTTATGAAAAGGAGTTTTTATAAGATTAATTTAAGAAATGTTGATTTGATGATTGAACTATGAACTTAAATATTGTATTAGACATTTAGATGCCCTAAACACTCTAGAATCCTCATAAGTGGTCGACACTACAAGGAGGAAACATGCTTCCTGACTAGAGGTCTCACATAGGTTGAGGTAAGCTAGACCACACTAGTAGGGTGCGAGGGTCTATTCTAGTGAGGGCAAACTCCTTAAATGATTGGTATCCAACACCAACTAGGGAAGCTGGTGATACCTGAGTTATGATTTATGGTGATCAATGGACATCTTTGGTAGGTCCACTGGTGCACAACAAGCCTAAGGGCTTTGAATCCCTGCTAGAGTACCCAGGTTGAGAGGAGAAGTTGAGATATCCAGCCACTCCCATTAGTTGTCTAGAGGCAGACGTGACGATGCCAACTGCAGACGTTGAATTGAGACTACATACTTAAGATCCCAGGAATGCTTCTAAGTCTTATATAGTGAGATCATAGCTTGCTGCCATACTTTCAAATATTGTGGTACACCTCATGTGGGTTCGGGGCATAATAATATAAATGAGATATTAATCAAGAATGTGCAATTATTCATATATTCATTATAGTAATCTCTAGTTACTTGCCATTTGAGTTTTCCTGAATTATTGGTTCCTTATCTCATTAATCAAGTATGTTTAGATTTAGATGTACTCTTTTTGGATATTTCGAGTATCCTGTCATACATATGTTCATGAATAATGTGTTCCTCTATATTTCATTATTGTTCCACTTGTAATTCAATTGCTCAATAATATATATTTGGCTATTAAAGTGCTTTACACTATTTCTTTAAAGTACGCATTCACTGAGCGAGTAGGATCACCCCTCTTCTCAAATTTTTTTAGGAAAACTATGTGGACTGAAGATGTCAATGCATCAGAGAATATCTGCCACATGAGTTAAGTATGTAATTAGTTAAGTTCAATCCATCCCTGTCACTCTAGGCCGTTGTATAGAGTTGCAAATGATGATGTATTGCTTTATTTTATTTTTAAAAGAAAATGTATCTACTTATCATGTTTTATGTGCATCGAAGTGTGAGAAACATAATGAATGTTTAGATGTGTATCTTTATTGTTGAAATTAGACTAGAGTAATCAAGGTTTTATTTCCCTTGCAAAGTTGGTTTATGTAATTGAATGTGATGAAACAAGAGTTTGAAATCAAAGAAATAGTCAATAGTGATCTTCATATTATGTTTGATCCTCAAATTATGGCCTAATATCATGATTAGAGGTTATCTTGAGATATGGGTGTAACAAGTTGGTATCAGAGCTTAGGTTGAGTCGGAAGGGACTGTTAGAATTGGAAGTTAGAGTTATAAGTGTGGAAGTTAGGAGGTGATGGGCTATAGCTCTTGGAAGTCTGAGTATTGGATATCCTGGACCAATATATATATACTTGGGCTGATTAGTATCAAGCTACTCTCTCTATTCTTCTCTAGATGCCCTACCAAACATGTAGTGGGAGGATGGTCTAGAGAAACCCCAGAAATATTAAGATTAGAATACCAGAAAGTAATGAAGGAATAAGAGAATAAAGATGGAATGAGATATTTTTATTTTATATTGTTATTTTGATTGGAGATGAATAGAAATGATCTTATATATATTTGAATTCTAAAATTCAGATTGTATAATAATATATGGTTCTTAAAGATTGTTGTACATTATGAAGTTTCTTCAGTTATTTTTTGCATTCTTTATATTTTGTAGGCTGGAAATAATCAATAAATGTGTTTTCCCCTAAGTGGATATTCTTTCCACCTATTTGAGATAAATAGGAGCTAGTTAATCCTGAGTTACTCTTGGATTTAGGACTGTAGGTTTGGCCCGGTCTAGATGCCAGGATGCTTTATTGGAATCTATTAACTCCTACTAACAAGAAAATAAGAGTAAACTATGGAAATTTAAGTCAGATTGTAGTAAGAATGTACAAACACTGTGAAGTTGAAATATAAAGGAAAGACTAGAATTACTAAGAATCATTTAGAATTGATGTCTAATATCCAACTTTGGAGCCTCTAAGAAGAAACCCCAATTAGAGAATAAAAGAAGTAGTAAAGTAGATTCAAGACACATATTAGTACATAACACACAAACTGAAAGAAAAAAGAATGGATAAAGAAATCAATCATGTGATTAATTGAGACACTTTTTATTTAGTTTGAAATAAAGGAAAGTAAAGAAGAAAGGGGTCAAATAATACTAAAGGCACACAAGAGATGGTTCATTTTGAAAGCCTCATGATAGTAAATAATTCCAAATGAAGAAACAAAATAGAAAGAAATCAAAATAAAATGACATAAGGTTGGGCTTAACGTTAATGATCAATACTACTTGGAGTGTTTAAATAGGAAGTAAGGACAAAATAAGAAGAAAATATGTAGAAAGTTGAGACATAAAGCATCAACCACAAGGAATAGATCACATAATTGAGTAAAATGCATTTATGTACTTTTTTTTGGAAAATTGGGTAAGTATATTCCAAAAACCCCCGAAAGTGGGGGACAAAGTTACAAGCCACACCCAAAAATGTGACTACACACTCCTAAGAATTGGTTACAGTAGATCCCAATTCCTAGCTATTATAGGAGAAAATTCGAGACAAGATTTAAAAGTAAAATACATTCTCTTGATTTCTAGAGAAAGATGATTGAAGATGACGACAAAGTCAGAAGTGCCACCATTATGCAACCTTTTATTACGCTCCTCCCAAATGAAGTGGACAACACCAATGATGGCCCAAAGTTCAATGATTTTGGATTGCTTAGATCTTTTACCAAGGTCCGTAAGGCATCCATATAGAGAATATGAGGATATGATGTTGAGTTTAAGTTGAGCTCGACCCCAAATATATTTCCAATATTTGCAGCCCTCAAATAAATGAGCTATCGAGTCATTGTGTTGGCCACACAGTAAGCATGCAGGAACATGTGCCCCCGACCAAGAACTAATATTTTCCATAGTAGGAAGGACATTTGTGAGTGCTCTAAAGGTAGTAAGACTCCATCTCGGATAATGCTTGGAGAGCCAAAGATTTCCATAAGCCTTATCAGATGGACATTTTTGTCTTGCATTTCCCCACAGATCCCTACCCTCCCATGCAGAGAAGGAAGGCCAAAGAGCCACCGTACGTCTATGGCAAGTAGAGCCATTCCTGGAAACAGTAGTCAAGGTATCACCATACCTACAAGAAAACCATGAGCTCCATATACATTGAGCTTGGGTTACATGTTTGAAAAGAAGAGAAATCATGGAAACTATGAGTTTGATTATGGAAAGAGGGTTACATGATATAATAGAGAGCATGGAGTGTCTCATTATATTTGAGTTTTGATCATTTATCCTTAGTACCTTTTTATTCAAAGTATCTAAATAGAGTAACAACCTAGTTATCTACTGTTTCATCGGAGGATGAGTGCCTTATGTATAAGCATCGTCGAACCGATGGTGGTGTTCCTTGAATCATAATCGATGGCTGATTGGTTGTGTGCAAATTGACGAGATTTTGTCAGTTTGTCGGGCCAATGGATTCTCGGAGCCCGACGAAGTTGCTGGCTGGTAGGTCATCGATATTTTTTCATTTTGTCAGACTGACAAACTTTAGGTGCCCGACTATTTTTATGGATTGATGAAGTTTTTGTATATTCTTAATTGACAATCGGGCATTGAAGGATAGATTGTCTGAGCTAATGTCGATGGGAATCTTTTGCATTTGACTGACTGAATTGCTAACAAGTGGACTAATGAATTTTCTAATTTGTAGACCGATGGGTTCCCTAACCAATGAAAAGCTAGTCTGTAGGCCACTTATAAATACCCCCATTTCTTCATTCATCCAATTGAGTGGAGAATGAGTTGTGTTTGGAGTCTATAGATGACAAAAGAGAGAGATTGTGAGATATGAGAAAATGTTAAATAATTAAGTGTCTATGTTGATAACTAATTAAAACAGATAGGAGAAGTGTGTTAAGTGAGTACTTGAATATCAAAACTATAAATTTGAAAATCACCTTCTATTTTATATATTCTTTAATGACAGTAAAATGGGGATGGAGTAATAAGAGAATGAATTTAAGTGATACATAACCACTATAATAGATACATCTATTGAATATAATAATGACACAATAAATGATGATGAAACTCCAATAGATAAACTACTAAAGTGACCTATTAGAAAGGACAAGTAAGAGAAAGGAAATTCAAGTGATAGAGATTATTAAGACTTCAGTAAATCCTAGAGAGATAAAATTTGCATATCAAAATAATGGTATAATATGATGTCACAATGAGATCATGTTATTGAATAAGGATCAAACCCTAGAATGATTAGGGTTGTATTAATGCTAACATCTCGCAGTGATAGGAATAATGATGAATAATCTATACTTATCTTGAATGTTTTAATGTTAGAGATGTTTAATATATATGATCAAAATGAGAAGGATATGTAAGAAGAAGCAAGCAGTAATGAATAAGAAGAGAAACAAGTGAAAACAAATGAGTTTTGATAATACGTGAATTTGTTTTGGGAAGTATAATTTTTTGAAGGTATATCAAGAGGTGTAAATTTGTTTACGTAATATTTAAGTTGTACATGCACAATGAATATATTAACTGAAAGGTTATGATGGTTTTAGTCATTCATATCAGTAATTCATCCTAGTATAGTACAATTATTGTCAAATCTAGTCTTCACCTTATGAGTGCCTGCTATCTGAGTAGCAAAATAGTAAACTTCAAAATAGAAATGTGAACTCTTTTATGTAACTCAAAAGTGATACAAAACAATAGAATAGTTTGAGTCGTATGAATTGAGATAGTCGGATCGGATTACTAGTGTTGCGGTAACACCTCAAGAGGGTATGCCATGATTGGAAATGGTTTATCTCTATTTCTATTTCCTAGTATTTATTTTAACATAGAATATTCTTTTGTTGTCATTAAGAGGCCTTTTTAAAACTTGTTGTAGTTGGAAGAGATATAAAGGACTCAATGTTGAAAATATTATTCAAACATGAAATACAAGAATGTAGTAATATATAAGATTTTAGAAGTTTAAAAGAAACCTTGAATGTACTTTGTCTACATATTTATGTTTAGGGGACATACCTTTTTAAGGGGGAAGAATTATTCTGACCTCGTTTAAGCTTAGTTGGTAAACTAGGGTATACCTGAATGATTACATGGTTAATTAGATTGATCCCTTCTAAATCCTAATTAATGATGATAGATCAATTTTTATGTTTCAAACTTATGAAGGAACTATAATCATAATTTTACTTTGAATGATTAGGGTTTGAGAAGTGTAAATCCTAATCACCAAACTTAGGGTTTTGATAGTATATAAACAAAATTTGATGGACATAAAAATATGATAAATGACTTTTCATATTTTCAACTTGGATTTACTTAAAATTTGGATATGACGAGGATAAATCATAGTCATGACTTGAGCATATGATGAGATTTGAGTTTTAATTGATATAGAGATAACATCACATATATGTGGGAGGAGAATTAATGATACTTGAGGAAATAAATAATAGATTAAATATTATTTGGGAGTCTTACTAAACTAATACTGTAAGATTTTATAGAATTCAATTATGAATCAAACTAAAAAAGAATGAACCAAATCGAAGTTAAAATGAGAGAGTTATGGCCATTTTAGTAAACATGTGTAGAACTAAATTTTGGTCTGCTTTTTAAGCGACTGCCGAGATGGGCCTTTGGTGACCAGTGAAATGGGCATCTGTTGACTGCTGAGATGGGCCCATTTTCCTCTGAAAAGTCTATTGACCGACGAGAATATTCGCCTAAGATAACCAATCATAAAACAACCATAACATTGCTATATATCCATTTTCAACAAAACAAAGTGCGTGAAGACCATAATTTCATCCTCTACACTATTAGACACTTAGACCAATGAAAACATGACCCAAAAGGTAATTTAAGGGGTGACCTTCGGATAAGAACACAAAGAGTAGGGAAAATCTATTGAGCTAGCAACAAATCATTTTGGTAAGTTGTTTAGTTATAGATTTTGTCTCCTTTCCTCTTTCTCATACTATGATTTCCATGAAGTCTCATGATAGATGTCCTTTATTATTTTTCTTTATCTTTTATCTCCAAAAGGCATCATTTTGATCTTTTGACCCAACAATAGGCTGCTCAAAATCAATTCTCGAGGTTTGGAGCTTGAAGTCAAGACTAGTAGATTGGAATCCAAAATTTTCTACCTCAAGCTTGAGATTAGTAGCCAAAGATCAAGTATAGGTGAGTGAGTACTTCCTTTAAACAATGTATTGCATGAAATTTGTATAAATCTACTATAATCTTCAACTCTTTCAATATGCGATAATGAAACCTAAATCTTCTTTTGAATTTAGCTTTTATGAGATGATCTAGAAATGGATTAAATCATGATGTGATAAATTCTAAATGTTGAAATCATATCTGAATTGGATATAAAACATCTAGAATTGAATATCTTAAGTTATTGCAAAAATTATAAAATATACTGAAATCGAGGGTTTTCACTTATGTTTGAAATTATTGTATAATTGAATGTAGAAATTTGCCTATCTAATTCTCCTCATTTGTAAATAAATGTTTTATCTGAATGTTGAACATGTATTTTAGTGATTATCTTGGATTCATTTGATGTTATCAATGTTTGTTTGATATCTCAGTAAAGAGGGTAAAACCCTATATGTAGTAAGTTGAAGGATTGAGAATAGACATCATGAAATCCAAGAAAAATGATTCCTTTGAATGTGACGAACTTATTTATTAAAGGTTATTCTTGATGCGTAATATTTTAGTGAATGACATGAAAACCCTAGGTTTATTTCATGGTTTCATATATATATATATATATTAGCCGTATTAATTCAGTGAAAGTTTATGACATAATAAATCTTTATGCGAGTTGTGTGATATGTGAAGCACAAGGCTGGTATCACTATCTTACGGTAGAGCCTCCTGCTGTTCCTACTACTGATGTGGATGACAAAACCAATGATAGGGTATTTAGTGAATCAAGTATATTCAATTTTGTGTTCTTCAGTATGATAAGTGGTGTTGCATAGTTGCTCATTTTATGATACAAATTAATGATAATTTATAAAAAAGATTGCTTACAAGGTCAAATTAATAAATGTTGATTTCATGATTGAACTATGAATTTAAAGAGTGAATTAGACATTTAAATGCCCTGAATAGTGTAGGATCCTTATAGGAGGCCTGCAATATGAGGAGGAAAGGTGCTTCCTGATTGGAGATCTCATGTAGGTTGAGGTAAGCTAGAGCACACCACTAGGGTGTGGGGGTATAAACAGTGAGGGCAGACTCCTTAAGTAATTTATATCCAACACTAACCAGGGATGCCGGTGATACTTGAGTTATGGGTTGTAGCAATCAGTGGACATCTTCGATAGGTCCACTGGTGCACAACAAGTCTGAGTGCTATGACTCCCTACATGAGTACCCAAGTTGAGAGGAGGAGTTGAGGTATGTGTCCACAACCATTATCCATCGCGTGAAGACGTGGCAATGCCAATTGTAGATGTGGTATTGAGACTACAAACTTAGGATCCCAAGCATGCTTCTAAGTCTTATACAGTGAGACTATAGCTTGTTGTGATGCTTTAATATGTTGTGGTACACCTCATGTGGGTTCAGAGAATAATAATATGAATGGGATATTAATCAGGTGTGTGCAATTATTCATATATTCTTTGCATTTATCTCTAGTAACTTGTCATTTGAATGTTCATGAACTCTTATGTGATTAATCAAGTATGTTTAGATTTTGATGTACTCTTTCTAGATATTTAGAGTATCCTGCCATACATATGTCTGCCAATGATTAGTTCCTCTATAGTTCATTATTGTCCTACTTTATATTTAGTTTCTCAATAATATATGTTTGGCTATTAAAATTCTTTATACTATTTCTTTGAAGTACTCATTCACTGAGCGAGTAGGCTCACCCCATTACTCACAAATTTTTAGGAAAACCACATGGACTGAAGATGTTAATACATTAGAGAAGATTTGTCATAGGAGTTAAGTATGAGATTTGTTATGTTTAGTCAGTCCATGTCACTCTAGGTCCTTGTATAGAGTTCATAGCGTTGTAAATGATAATGTATACTTTATTTTCTTCTTAAAAGAGAATGTATCTACTTATCATGTTGTATATACATGGAAGTGTGAGAAACATAATGTTTAGATATGTATCTTTATTGTAGAAATTAGACTATAGTAATCAAGGTTTTATTTCCCTTACAATGTTAGTTTATGTGATTGAATGTGATGAAACAAGAGTTTGAAATCAAATAAAAAGTCAGGAGTGATCTTCTTATTATGTTTAATACTCAACTTATGTCCTAATATCATGATTATAGATTATCTTGAGAAGTGGGTGTAACTGTTGATATAGGACAAGGATCACTTATCCCCTAAACAATTGAGCCTAGTAAGGTTATTTAGGAGGTGATATAGACTTGTTCCCCCATACCATCTTGTACCACTCATGTCCATTTAGTAGGATAAGACTCATAACCTCATCTCACTATGCCTTTTTGGTTTGACGGCATTACTTATTGAATGTGTGCATGAATATAAACCCTAGTTTCATATTTTATTAGTAACATACATATAAATGGCCCACTATTCCCTAGTTCTCTCTAGTGTTAGATAGTTCTTATTTCTTAGTTCCCTATTTGCTTTCTCATGCTAGTTAGTTTTTAATGGATAATTGGTTCTTGTTGTTAGTTGTAGTAGGTTTTGAAACTTAGTTTCTTAGGGTAGTCTTTGTGTCCCTTGTTAGTGTAATTGCAGTTTTAGTCTAGATAATTTATTTGTTACATTTGATAGTCTAATTTAGTGTGTTTTCTATCTTACTTTGTTAGTTAGTCTTAATTGTGTAGGGTAAATCTATGTTTAATTCCTACCTCCCTTTCTTGCATGATCATCTTACTTTAACATAAACCCAATATTAAACCATTAAAACTCTACACTTTACTTTAGGAACATAATAAAATAGAACTAGCTCTAGTGTCTCCATCTCTTCCTATTTCTCAATCCTAACTTACGACATTCACTGTACTACATCCTGAGTTGTGCACTTGTGGATCTATTATCAAGAGTATGTCTTAATTGTGCAATCATAAATCTTTATTTTCCCGACCTGTCCTAGAGGCACATCACTTTACGGGAGGCAACCCACCGATTAGTTTTGATATGTTTTATTCAAGGTTAAATTACTTGTTCACTAGTTTTTCTATGCTTAGTTTATATACATTTGCAGTTACTCCATAGGATGGTTTTGATGCAAATGAAAACATACCTTGATGTATTTATTCAGTATGAAGAATTCCATATCGTCAATACCATTGAATCTCCTACAAATTTTTATAGGTACAAAGTTTCACAAAGTCAGTGTTGCTAACAACCCCATCGATACCATCAACCATTTGTAGAGAAAATGCAAAAGGTTTCCATGGAAGACTTAGTAGCACCAACACCCTTTTTGGTGGCACTGACATGATACACACATGGTACATGGAGTTCAATGGTAGATGTTGGTGACATTGACATCCTCGTTGGTAGCACAGACTCATATCTAGAAAAGGAATCTGTACGTAGCAAACTTTTAGTCATCACTACTAACTTCCCTATCTGTAGCACTAACATTGTAAGTTACAAGAAGATATTGATGGCTTAGAGCTTCTACGAACAACCACACAAGTACTAGAGGCAATACTACCAACACTATTTTAATGGTACTAATACTGAATTTTTTTACAAAGGGTGCTATGTTGAAGAAGAGAGAGTTTGAGGATGTATTTTGCATCATCACCAACATTCCTCAAACTAGATAATGTGGATCACATCAGACACTTCCGTGTGTCCTATTTTCAACAAGACATTCTTCACCCATCTTGTCTATTCATCAGAGAGGATAACATCAATGATCACATCGTCGTTTCTGTCTCCCATATAAGAAACATGATGTGATAACCTGGGTTTTCTCTTCCATTCATCAGATACCCTATGATAATCAACGACCTCCCTCACCCACACCTTGATGACTTTAAGTCACTTTATGCTCAATTGATGAATTGATTTTGATAAAATATCATTGTGTACCTATATGTGACTCTAATTTGGGTTGTAAACCAAGTGTCATGCTTTCTATGTATCACCAACTTGCAATCAAAATTTAATTACTTCAACAAATTCTCCTTGATATAAATGTATTTCATGATGTAGAGGATTCAAATACGAATTTATCGATGTAAAATCACCTCAATCGGATATTCTGAGCCCAAGTTATGGTCTAACAAAGTTTGGGTCAATTATATGTGTTTTATTTGAAATTATGGTTGATTTTTGCTGCAATTCGGCCCATATAGGGCGCGCAACCCAATTAAGGGAGGAACCCTCCTTGACTTGCCACCTCAGTGATCCGGACCATTTTGTTTGTGTCAAGACTATCAACCTTAGGATGGAGTCCCACAGACCCCCTCCCTTGAACTAAGGAAAATGATACACTGGCCAGAAGCTAGACCAGAAACCAAACACTTTTTGTTTGGTAGCCACAGGACGACCCCGCCATTCTTCTGCTCAGAAATCCTTCTTCCGCACGGTAACCCCACTTGTGACTATGATTGGAGATGATTTGATAGCATGATATTTAAAAAAGAATAAACTGATGTTAGTAGCAGAGCTTAGGGAAATCGTCTGTGTGGTATTGCCCACTTGCTTCGATCCTTTGCTTCCTGCTCAGCAGAGTGTAGCGGGCTGTAAATTTTGAATTTCTCCCCCTCTCCTTCCATTCAAGCTTTCTAGTCAAGGTTGTGAGCTGCTGTCATTCTTGTATGTTAGCCGGAGAAGATGGTAGGTGGAGCAATGAGGAGAACGTTCTTATATGTTAGCCGAAGAAGATGGTAGGCAGACGAATAAGGAGAACCAATTGCTACGGCGAGCCCCCCGAATGAAAGCGGTTCCAATTTGGCGACACCTCCTTCTTTAGCGGAACAACCAACAATATGGATGATTGCCCGACGATTAGCCAAAAAGGAAAAAAGGTTGGTTTTCCCTCAATAACTAATATGATACGTGTTACCAATTCATGCTAGACCATCCTGTAACAAAATTATCCCAAACATTTTCTATAAATGAAGTTTATATTCTTCCGGTATCAGAATACCCAAACGCTTGATCTTCCATTAACGCTTGACGCTAAAATTTTCTTAATAACATAACAACATTTCATATGCTTAGTACTATAAGTTACGATTGATCATCCAATAACAGACTAAGAACTAAACCTTACTAGAGCTGAACTTGTTTAACGCTTGATCTCATTATTTTTGTTGGGATGTATCATTGGTTCTCTTTTGGGATGGATTATTTAATATTAACGGATAGAACATTAAGTAACACAATTGGGCTTGTTGCTGATCCCAAACACAACCACATATCACAATTACTTTTTACGCATTCACAAGAAAAAACAGACACATAACACACAAAGGCCATAACAATTATTCTACACATTCACAAGAAAAAATAGACACAGAACACGAAAACCATACCAACATGTAAATGCCATAATAAGCTGTGGTCAATACAATACCTCCACTTACACGCAAATTCAGGTCCATAACAAACATTTAGTGTGCCTCCATAACAAACTTTTGTGCGCACAGTTCGGTTATATCATTGGAAGTTCTAAAGCGTTTCAGATATATCTTGCTGACCTTTAGTGGGTAGTCCCAAGATCATACCAACGTGCGTTGCAACAAAAGGGACATCGTTGTTTCAAAGCATAACAGTCCTCGCATTAGGATCATACCTTTCAATGAGGAACTTGATGAGAGGCAGATCAAATGTCCTAGGGCATTTCAATGAAAAGAAATGACCAAAAGCAGATTCCTTAAAGAGCTCTTTGTGTCGATCGGTCGCTATGCCCAGCACAATATTGAATATTTGATACGTGCAGCGAGATGTAAGCATCGTATGCCTCTTAGCCACAGTTTCTGATTTACCTGCAGACATCCTACGCACATGCAAAAACCAGAAATCTTAATTCAGTAAGTAATTTTTTCAATACACTTAATCTATTCCATAGTAAAAAATATGCTTCTCGTAGGTACACTGAATCTATTCCAAACTAACACCCCTTACATTGATACACATGGCCGCAAGACAATACTGTTGTTGCATAAAAAAAACCAAATCAGATGTATTGTAATACGTATTGCAGTGACAGGGTTCGCCGTTTATACTCACCAATGTAACAGTACCTTTCGCATCACATACATATTACGTTAACACAACCCATCAAACCAGTAACAATTCTTTGCAGTTATTGTAATCAACATCAAGAAACTTATATCAACCATGCGCCACCTACAGATGTAACCTTAAAACGCATTTATCACTGAAAAATATATTTTCAAATGTGTATATAAACACATGTACATCCGTGCACCATCACAAATTCTGTCTTATCACAAAAACAGTGTGGTACAAAACATTTGTGGTCTTACAGCCCTGTCTACATATCTCCATCACAACAACCATCAACCATCAAAACAATAACCCTTGTTACCAATCCCAACACAAACCCTTTGCATAACAGAACTATCACAACAAGAGCTTCAAGTAACAAAACGATTTGCGTATAATAAAAACAATTCAATATCAACATTAGTCCAACATACACCGCATGCCAACCACTGCGTAACTTAACGCTGAATTGCATCAACAAAACCATTTACATTCCAAAATACATCACAAACCAACCAATACGTAACATCGCTTACTATGTTGCATTTTATCAGCAATCCCATGGCGTATCACAGATGTTATATTGCCCATTACCATACAACTAAACCCTGGCTTTTGCTAACGCGCACACATACAGGCTAGCCTCTATTAAAAATCAAAATAGCATTGCAGCCCCTAGTCACAGAAAAGGCGAACTGTTATGCGTTAACACTACTGAATCGCTAAATAACAACGTGTCAGTTACACAACGCCTAATACAATCATTATTTTGCTAGTGCAAATAACACATCATGAAAAGTAAAATAACATAACTACATCTAGACCTGTCAAATTGGGTCAAAATCCGCGGGCGCCCACGGGTCAACCCGTTTAAGTTGGGTTTAGGTGACGAAATTTGCCACCCGCTAAAAATCACCCAAACGCATACCCACCCGTTTATTTAATGGGTTTCACGGGTGATCCGCGGGCATCCACGGGTGCCCATTAGATTAAATAATATATTAATATAAATATATTATCTATATGACTCTTAAGACATGCAACACATGTACATTTATCAATCAACTAAATTGATGGCGTGTAATGTATACAATATAAAGAGTTAAAGTCTAACTTTCTTTATTGATATCCTTTGTTAATTGTTTACACTAGTGGAAACAAATTCGTTAACTTCTGTATTATTTTTATGCTAATGAATATATAGTATAATGCATGTTTTATATTCAATTATAATAATTATATTATCTTTATGTTCACTTTATGTATTGGACAATCATAAGAACATGAAACATCAAGAACTTTTGGCATAAGATGACAAAATATAGTGTTTTTATAGTAATATGTTATGCTATTTGTAACATCTATATCATTTAGTTTTTTTATTGTACATTGCAGAAATGGTTATTTTTCATTTTGTCTCTTACATTTTATTTCAAAACATCATAATAGATATTACATTGTGTTGGACACAAAAAGTAGTGGAAGCTTGCCCTCATTTTGTTATGTTTACACTAAAAATTATTAATGAATCATTCTACTCTTTGTCGTAGTGCAGAAACAAGCAATATCTTTTCACTGTGCACATATTATATGGACACCCGCGGGCGACCCGCAACCCGCTGGGTCGGGTTTGGATGTGTCACTTCCCCACCCGTTTAACATTGGGTCTTTTTGACCCGCATCCGCGAGACCCAAACCCGCAACGACCCAACCCAAACACAACCCACCCACCCGTTTGACAGGTCTAACTGCATCCTTGACTATGTTGCTGCATGTACGACAACAATCAGCAATCCTTCAACAGTACTCACCAGCTATATGCATAACAGGCATAACAAAAGTCATGTGTTTTAGGCATAATAGGCATAACATACATAACAAACTTTGGGCATAACAAAAGTCATGTGTATTAGGCATACCAAAACTTAGTCATAACAGGTCTTAGGCATAACAGGCATAACAAAAGTTAGCTATCCCAAAAATTGGGCCTAACAAAACTTAATCGTGACATGTATTTATGCATAACAAAACTTAGTCATACCAACGCTTAGGCATAACAAAACGTAGGCATATCATGATTTTGGTCATAACACCTACACCTGTTCGCATCGCAAATTTTAGGGCTACGAGAACCCTTTTGTTCGGTAGAATCACCAACTTTCTGTGTAACAGATCGTAACATTACCACTCGGATCCAATACACAAAACTTTTATTGCAGTTCCAACGCATCCACACCCCCTTTGGTACTGCCTCGTGTGTTTTTAAGCCTCATCCAAGGGTTAATCACCCTGCACCCTAACAAGCACATTTCCCCCTAAAAAACGGAGCCTTCCACCTCCGCTACAACAATGATCGAAGAAAAAAAATGTTTGTGCAAAATCGAGCGTAGAACAGATCTTAGTATACCCTAGGTCCCTAACCGGCGGTTAATGTTTGGGTAAGAAAATGGAGCATGCAAAACCATAGGATTTTAGGGTAACAAAATGGAAAACGGCGGTTAATGTTTGGGCCGCAGGGGTCAATGTGACTGTGATAACTACGAAGCCGGTAGTTATGCTTAGGCCGCCGATCAGCAGCCCCGCCGGGACCTATGGTGACCTGGATACAAAAGAACAGGTAGAAAGAGGGTGACGAAGGGTAGAGAGTGAGAGGGAGAGAGAGAGGGGCAACAGGGAAAGATATTTCTCAGAGAGGGCGATTCTTATTCCATTCGATACCCTCGTACACGGGGTTGATTGGTCTTATATAGACTCAAATCACACGCCCCCATCAGCCACGTAGGCTTACGACAAACGAGGAGCTGGTTGTTACCACAACCTGTCTCCTTACATAGCTCGGCCGTTAGGCCGTTACACAGACGCAACAAACTCCTGGAAGTCCGCGCTCTGTCAGCTCTCCCCTCAGCTGCTCTCAGCTGTGCCGTTGCTCGTCTGTCCTGCTCGTAACAGACTGGTGGAGGGGTATGTGTCTCGGCGCAACGACGGGGGTTTTCTGGCACCGTTTGGTTGAGAAGGCCGGTCGCGGTGGCGGCGAGCTCGACCAGGGGAGGTTTTCGCCTGCGCTTTAGCAGTGACCTGCTGTAGCTTCGTCATGGAGAGATGCAGCTTCGACCTCGGAGGCTTCAACCGGGAGGCTTCAACCGGGAGTAGAAGGGACTTCTTTCGTGCTTCGCACTGTTCGCGGGCATCAGTGGTTGAATTCCGGCGAGCGGCAGCCTTGAGGACGGTGGGAGGAGACGAATGACACACTCGCTGGGACGGGACGGGGGAGGTGTGATGGCGGGGAGGAGTAGTGGAGTGAGGAGGACGGTTGGGTTGAATTTTTTCAAAAACTGAATTCAATCCGAAGGGACATCTTTGTCCAGTAGTGGGATGGGGTCTGAGATTGGGTTTGTTGTTGGGATGCATAGCAAACCTCTTGAACTAACAAAGAAGATTTCCTCTTGTATCTCCGTATAGATTGACGCCGAATACCACCTAAACACCCTGACTACCCCCTTTTTGCCCTAATCTCGAAACCTTAGGTGAAATTTCCAACACCTCTCCCTCATCTTGGGTTTTCCCTCTTGTTCCCCTCTCTTTTCTTGGTTGTTTGGGTGCCATAGAACCCCAATCTCCCTCATCTTGGGTTTTCCCTCTTGTTCCCCTCTCTTTTCTTGGTTGTTTGGGTGCCATAGCACCCCAATATTTATCCTTCTTCTCTTTCCCAATTCATGAAACCGCCACCGACCACCCGATTTGGGGTTTTCCTCTCCTCAGATCTTCTTGCCCCTATCGTCCTCCAACTTCGGCTGACTGCGGGCATGCTGGGCTGCACCTCACACACCACGTTTGATCCCTAGGATCGTCCGACGTTGGCACTGTTGAGGCGCATGCCGCTGACCTCCACCTCTTCTCGTGGGGACATGCACATGGGAAATGACGCCCATCAGGCATTGGATGGCCATCTGAAGCTCCGCGTGGGCCATTGCCTCCCCTGCTCAGACGCTGTAGGCCGGCCCAAACCAGATCAGACCAGACACGTGGCTGTACTCCTTGCTCCTTCTCTCTCTCTGACCACTCGGTGGGTGCAACGCTAACAGGAGCCAGGCAACATTCCATGGCGGTTTGAGGAAGCCATGTTGACTGCTATTGCGCTACGGATAGCGGTTGGGGGCCTGGCAGGGTGATGATCAATTCGGGCCAGACCATAGACTAGGGCTACTGCCTTTCATGACCCACAAAACCCAAGAATGAGAGGTGCCCCTCTACCCAACTCATCCTCAACCCTTGAATTGATATCCAATGCCCAACATTACTGATTTTGAGATAATCTTCTAAAAATTTGTATCTTGTGACTTTCTTGGTCAAAACAGGACTTGCAATATGTCATGTCGATAAAAAAATGAGAGCTTTCTAATAAAATTAGTTGCATGGCCTAGTTTTTGCTAGTTGTTCCACTGACGTGTAAAAGATTATAACTTTTGATATCTTTTTGCATGATTCAATCTATTTGATGCCCAAGGTTGCTCTTCTTTGTCCTAAAATCTCACACTGACCTAATATCAGTACCTTTATCATCTTGATAAATCAAGTTCGGTACTTATCTACTTTTGAAACCTTAAGTGACCTAATCTTGCATAAATGGCTTAATGTGGACTCCTATGTGAAATATGATCACTGTGATGCTTAACCATGTTTGAATGTGCCCTCAATCTCTATTCTTGGTCTAAATAAGTAATGTTTAGTGTATGTGTAGCCAAGGTTCAAAATTTCCCATATGTAGTAACCTTTTTGTTTTTGTGTTGTGCTTTGAACCTTGGAACATGCTTAATATGGATGCTTTGATGTTGAATCTCAAACCTTGCTCACATGTGGGCCTTCTATGTCCACAAGGTTTATGTGACCTTGAAATCACTAAATTATCATGCCTTGTACCCTTAATTGTCTTGTGGATCACCCTTGTTCCCTAATTTGAAATGTACTCAAATCTTGAGTTGTTTTACAACCTAAATGTACATGTGTATAACTAGATCCTTAATGTTGTATGAATCTTTCTCTAATGATCATCCATGTACATAATGAAATCTAATTAGTATCACTACTACATAAAAGCCTTTTAGCGTTGGTTATTTAAGCTTTTTAGTGTCAGTTTCAAAGTGACACCCAAGTGGGCGCTGCTAAAGGGGGACACCTTCAGCGTCAGATTCCAACCGATGCCAAAATGTTTTTTGCCACCGAAAATGCGCCAGTAAAGGGACTATCAGCGTCGGTTGTTTAGTAAAAACTGACGCCCAAACTCTTCTCACCACCGAAAACGCACCAGCAAAGGGACTATAGGCGTTAGTTGTTTACTCAACAACCGATGCCAAAACTCTGAACGACGTCGATTATGTTATAATAACTGACGCTATATCCCCTGCCTGCCACCACAGCCCTGCTTCCCAGCACGGTCGTGGTACCTGGTCACATAGACGTCGATTTTAGGTCAAAAACTGCCGCCGTATGTCTTAGGTGTCGGTTTAGTTCAAATAACGGATGCCTATTTTATGTTTTTTTTTCTGTCAGTCTGCAGACCTGTTGTGGCTGGTCGCAAGATGAGAAACCTACAGTTCAGTTATGAACTACAGGTTTTACGACATTCATTGATATCAGCCAACAACAGGACACAAACCTGTAAAATTAACATGATGGACAATATTATATATATGTGATTCACACTCATGTATAAGAATATTTAATTCATATTATTTTTTCATCACACACATGTAGAAACCAGTAGCAACCTGCAGTTCCATTTATTTCATCTTTTTTCATATTCAGACACATGTAGAAACATTCATGTATTGATGATTTTCACACACATATGGCAATTCATTCACATTCACACAAAATTTATGAGAACAAAGTTATTCTTTATTCATCATTGTCATCATTGTCATCATTGTCAACAAAATCATATTGAAAAATTCCCACTCTGTGCAGGGATTTTGCCACAATGAAGAGAAGCATGATACAAATACAATACATAAAGTGCAGCACGCACAAGTGTTTCATATTCATATAACAACATGACAGAATAACACATATATAGTGCATAACAACAGCAGTGTCAAATTTACATACAACACTAGCTTAGTACATATATAGTGGGACTAAGGTGACAATCCCACCTGCTAAAATAGGTTACCGACAACTACATGTTACGACTGGGAGGTCGTGATTCAGCAACCGTATGCATTAGCAGGAGGACAAATAGATTTCACCACGAGTTAACATTGAAGAAGGTCTACTAACCTACACTGAGCTAAACAAGTTTATCAGTACTAGCCTAAGGCACAAGTATCGTTCATTGGGACAATGACGGTCGTGGAAGCTTAGTGGCCACTGGCCAATTGAACGTGTAGTGGCCACTAAGCTGGTGGCCGCTAAGCTTCCACGACCGTCATTGTCCCGACAAATGGTACTTGTGCCTTAGGCTAGTACTGATAAACTTGTTTAGCTCAGTGTAGGTTAGTAGACCTTCTTCAATGTTAACTCGTGGTGAAATCTGTTTGTCCTCCTGCTAATGCATATGGTTGCTGAATCACGACCTCCTAGTTGTAACATGTAGTTGTCGGTAATTAACCTATTTTAGCAGGTGGGATCGTCATCTTAGTCCCACTATATATCTATATAACCTTAGTGTTGGATGCTTTCTTTCTCTCAGTGCACGCCTTGCTCGTTGAGCATCGCTGATAGCCTAGTTAGTTAACACATTGATTTGGTTAGTAACACTGAAGGTTAATCTTGAATAGGTGAATACATAAAAATGTATATTAATTAAATTGGGAGTGGCACTTAATACCTTGAATTCATCTATTTTTCTTTGGGTAACAAACTCCTCCCAGTCTTTGTGGCTTCCTTCTTCCTATATTTATTTTTCAAAGAGAATACAAACAAAAATTATTAGTGTAGAGTTAGTGAAATACTAATCAATGTCTAGAATTGGAATCAATCGAGAACCTATTCTCAACATCGCATATGTAATCTCAGGTGAGATTGGTCCTACAGTTCCTTAGGACCCTCCCACAACGTTGCATCACACATTTATGATGCAGCTTTTCATCCAGATCAAATATTCTATGCAAATTAAATAGAATTGCTATTAACTAGTATCCTAAAATTTTGATAAAAAACACACTTACATAATATAATTATAAATGAACATATAGATAGAAACCTCAGGGATATATTCTTAAAACTTACATTGTCAGGCAGTGCAAGCACATCCTCACCCTCACGGTGATCATCAACACAGTCATCATGGGAACATAATAAAAATATAAACATCCATGCCTCTAATATTGTGATCTTTTATCAATTAACAATCCTTCATTATGATCCTATGATCCCCGTGAACATACAAGTCCTTGTGATCCCCATCTTCAATGTTTGGTGGTGTTGGCAACCCAACTGAGAATGGATTGGAGTCATCATACTTATCATAGTACTCTTCTTCATCTATAGGATCTTCAATGAACTGTCTTTTACCATGAAGAATAACCGACCATTTATCATTTGCAGGATCATCGATATAAAATACTTGTTTTGCCTGTGATTCCAATATGAATGGTTCACCCTTCTCGCCAAGATTTTCAAAGTTTACTAACGTGAAACCCAATTCATCCACTATAACTCCTTTGTTGTTGTCAACCCAATTACATTTAAAGAGCAGAATTCTGAAATCTACATAGTCAAACTCCCATATGTCTTCAATAACACCGTAATATGACATTTTAGCTTCACGTCGACTTTTATCCTTTTCACTTGCAAAAAATAATGAAGACGCTTGAAGGGTGACCCCGCTGTTTTGGACGACACTCTTATCATCTTGACGCTTTGTGTAATATAAGAAACCATTTATGTCAAACCCTTCATAAGACATAACATTCAATTTTGGTTTAAAGGCGAGGCATTTGATGGTTTCAATAAGATTATCTGGTGTTTGAGATAGTTGATGTAAGACTTTATCTTCAAACCCTTAATAAATATCTTCAAACCACTATCTCCAGGTTGTTTCCTATGTTCCTCGGCAAATCTAATAAACTGATCAAGACCAGAAATAAACTCTGGGGTGCAGCGATTGCGAATGGACATCCATGATCTATCCATTCTATAATCAAAGAGAAAATAAGTATATATTACAATAAGATTAGGGTCTAGGGTAAACATATTAGAGTTTATGGTTAAAACTTTAGGGTTTATACATGTGATGTCATTCTTATATATAATAAATGTGTACCACCTATCCCATTCTTGAACACCTAATCTCACTAGTAGGTGTATAATGTGTATTGGGTTTTCAAGAAATTTTCGGCAGCATTTCCCTGCTATTCTCTAAGTACATATGTACTTAGAGAACAAACGGGGAAATGTTGCTGAAATTTTCTTGAAAACCCAATACACATTATACACTTACATCCTAAGTGAGATTAAGTTTTCAAGAACAGTCCCAAATCGGAGACTATCCAAGATTTACTTCTAATGAGTAAATCTTGGACGGGTTTCTAGGACAACAAATACAACACCAGTTCCTTGTTCACAACCCCATTCAACACACAATTTTCTTATAAAAACACTTGTGGACAGCCATAACAACATATCAATGCTTCCTAAATTAATCAATGTATTAGGAAGAGAGACCATGACACATTAATAGCTTATGAATGTTTAGATGCATTTATACTATCAATTCCTAGGGTTTATTGAATTAGGTCAAGCATGAGGATTAGAAGCACAAATATATGCAAGCCCAAGATTTATTCATATCCTAGGTTGATTTACAATAGAAACATCTAAATAAGTAAACTCAAAACATTAGATAGATAAATATAATCAATAGATAAACAAATAAATAATTTTAAAAAGTAGATGAATAAATATAAAGCCCTAAATTTAAATAATGTGATGAATAAAAAATCATTAGATGAACGAATGAGTAGATAAGTAAATACAAATCAGAGCGTCTTGCTTTGGAGCTGGGAGAGAGGGCGAGATAGAGGGTTTTTGGGGATGTTTACCTCTGTTTGAGCCCATTCGGGCATCTTGCTCTGGAGTAGGGAGAGAGGGTGAGACAGATGGGTGCACGTGAAAGCCGAGCGAGCAGGCCAAGCGGGCAGGCAAGCGTGGAAGAGCGGTGAGCAGGCAGCCAGCGAGCGAGCAAGGAGGAGGGAGAAAGGCGTCGGTGAGCAGGCAGTAGGCGGTGAGCTTTGGAGCAGGAAGCCAATGAGTGGCGATCTCTGGAGCAGGTAGAAGGCCAACGAGCTCTGGAGCAGGTGGTGAGCTCTAGATTAGGTAGAAGGCCGGTGAGCTCCTGAACCGTAATGGAAGTGATCACTGAAAAAATACTAGACAATCATATTTTGTTTCATATACAATGTTCAATTTAAATAAACACTCCCTTAGAGGATCTAGTATTAGGCACAAAGTCATGTCTTAAATACTCTGGAAAAATATATATTGATTCAAGATCACAACTCCCATGCAGGTAGACATCAAATCCACTCTTAACAATGTATTAAAGGACTAATCAAGTAAAAATGACACCAATACTAGAGTCGGGTCAGACAAAACCCTACATAAATCAACATTGGATACAATAAATGAAGAGGGAGACCAGGCTGTATGGTACTCCTAGTTGCAATAGCACACACATAGAAACCAGTGGATCAACCACAGTAGAAATAGAGATGGAGACCACACTATAAGGTACTCCTACAGGTCACACACATAGCACACACGTAGAAATGAAGATGGTTCCATTACCTTTGATTGGCTGGAGCAGCGGAGGAAGCAGTGGCGATGGCGGAAGGCAGAAGGAAGGCGGCACCGGAGTTGGAGCAGTTAGAGAGCAGGCCACCGGAGTTGGCCGGAGCAGTAAGAGAGCAGGCCGTCAGAGACACCGGATCAGCAAGAGAGCAGGCCGCCCGAGAGCAGAAGACCAGGCCGCTGGAGTAGTAAGCGGCGGCGGCAGAGGAGCAGAGACCAGCAAGCGGCGAGCAACAGGTGTCCGACGGTGAGCAAGGAGAACGACAGCGGTGGGCGGTGGCACGGAGGGAGTCTGCTTGCTCACTGGAATCGCCATACCCTAAGCCGATTGCAACACAGAGAGAAAGGGGAAGAGTCAGGCTCACTCGCGTGCTATTAAGTTAACATTTGGTGTCAGTTATTAAACAAAACCAACATATAAAACTAAATATGTCGGTTAACCACAAAAACCGACACCTGTTCTCAATGATAATCGTCGGTTTTAACTAAAAAAAACCGACGTCTATCTACATATGCTGATTAAAAAATTTGTTCTCGATTAATGACCATAGTCGTCGGTTGTTTTAAAAATTCGACGCTCAAAGGGTGTGAAAAATTTCCCGCGAACAGCGTGGGAAAACCCATAAGTATCGGTCATTGTTGTAAAATTGACAATCAAAATGTGCCCAATTTCTATTTCGCGAATAACCTTTAGTCGTCGGTTTATTAGTTAATGACCGACGTCATATGTTAAATTTTGGAGGAAATTTTTTTCGCTGGAAATTTTGGATTTGGCGGTTAATTTTATGCATCAGTTTGTTATTAAGGAATCGACACCAAATAAAAGCGATACCCGTGTCTGGTCACCCTTCACAGATTGATGTCGGTTTATTGTATAAATCGAGGCTTTATGGTTTAGGTGTCGATGTATTTATGGAACCAACGCCTTTAAAAGTGAAGTTATAAGCCATTTCTGTAGTAGTGTATCTTGGTGATGTTTATGACACCTAACTCAAGTAGACCCCATCTATACTCTAATGGTGACAATCTTGCCTGATAATAACTTAATATGACTAGTTATGCTAATGTTGATTCTTATGTTGACTAAGCTTGCTCAAATTATATGTTTTCTCTATTTAAGATCTTAGAAATCTAATAATACACCCCTGACCAGGTTCTGATGCATCACTCTAAGTTTTAATGAGCCCATGACGTACCATGTTTCTTGATAATGAACTTGCATGACTAGTTGAGATGTTGAAGCCAATGATGAATGATATGATACCTAGATCTAGGTGACACATCGAACCACCACGATAATGATTAATGAGACATACTCTTACTGATTTTAATCTAGTTGTACTCACTTGTGATGTCAGGATATCTATAATGACTCAATTGCCAAGATCTAGTCAAGTTGCTATATATGGTTTCCTAATCAAGTGGTTAATCTTGTACTCTACTCACAAGGTACGCTTAATCTCTTGACCCTACTATGTTATTGGCTTGCTTGTATGTATGCTCGTATGAATTCTCACTATATAATTACTTGTTTGAGCTACTTGTTCCCTATGATACATTTGTTTTTCTTGAAAAATGTTGAACAAACCTCGAACATAATTGAACTTGTCCATTATACAAACTTAGTGTACCTGTCTGTATTCTCGAGGTAAGGGCACAAGGTTGGGTGCCTTACTGGAGATGTCTTGATTGGGCAGACCATGTCGAAAAAAGGGTTGGCTAATCTTGAGCACCCTTACAGACCCTTCCAATAGGAAGTTAGTCAATGGCCATATTATGTTGTCGAGTATAATGAAAATACACTTAAAACATACTTCATATAAAAGAATGTCGCTAAGTGTTTTTTTGTCTTGTTTTTACTTCTTGCTTATATGATGTTCCTATCCAAGAAACTTCTATTATACTCTTAAAATATTTACATGTCTTTTCATAGAGTACTTAATGCTTTAGCATTAATATATTGTGTTTATTGAATTTTTAGTTGTCAAGTGAAGATCTACTACACTCAAGGCTCTAAGACATGAAAATGAATCACCAATGGTATAGTTGAATATAGAAATGGGTACATATCTCTTATATCCATGTTTAATATCTTGTTATCTCTTGTTGTTACTACTTTTACATATATATTGCATGTGTGAAATATTTGCACCATTCTAGGGGCAGGCGCCCAAGTCCACTCGCTTTTGTCTATGTAGCCAGTAGGAGTGTGTACCTAGGGTAATAAACAATTCTGTGACACATGGGTACCTATTCCATATTTCTCTATTTTCTTTTCACAATGGGGATAATGTCAATTTCAATATGGGGTATGGAATGTGACTCTTCTCTTTATCTCTGCCTTATTACCATCATCATTCTATCTTCATTTATGTATTTATTTTTGTCCATATTTTTTTAAGGGTTCACGTCTTTCTACTATAACTGTGGACATATATTTTGAAAAAGGAACAAAATTTAGAAATTAGGTTAGGATTTTATCTTTTCCTAACATGGAATCAATTTTTTATTGATGATACATGATCTCAAGTTCTACTATGTAAGCTTTATTTTTTTGTAAGGGTACACAAATTTTAGAATTGACTTAGACTAGTCAACTTGAAGACATGTTCAATGATCGATACACCCAAGTTAACCATATTGTTGGTGATATACTTTTGATGTTTGAGTCCAAACCAACCAATAGGTAGTGTGATTTCTCATGCAAAAATCTCAAAAGTAGATTTTTGGTTCACCTTGATTCACAAGTTAACAAAAGAGGGACATATCATAGTTGGCAAAACAATGTCTCTTTATTCTTATGATCACATCCACCCTCATCATATTCACCATCACCATAGAAAGAATATGATAACCCAAGTTATTCTCTTTGGATTGTGTTGCACATCATAATAGGATTCTACATTTTATTTTTGCATTTAGTATAAAAATCATGCATTTAGTTTACATAACATATGTCATGTAGATTTCATGTGCATATATGACTGGCCTAAATCGCGTGTCCAAAAGGTGGAGGCGGATTTGAGGTAGTCGAGCTTTTACATTTATAACTCGAAACCTTATAGGCCCCCACAACTTTGTTTACGGGGTCGAAGTAGATATACGGGGTTGAACACAGGGACAAGGGTGGTAGTGTTGAGAACGTTGAATTGACACGTTACACTCTGGCAAGGATAAAGAGATGATAAAATTCCCGAAAGGGAACAGAAGGACAAGATCGATAAAACCAAAGAAAACTATCTCCAAATGGAGTTACGAGGAAAATTAAGGGTTTTAAGCATTTATCCGTTTTTAGGGGTTTTCACGCAACAGAAACAGAGAGATAATACTAAAGCTAAAGCAAGGTACGAAGGAGAAAAACTTCGGTAAAACAAGCGGCATTAAGAACATCCTGTACCCCTCCTCTCAGAGCTGGTACCTCTAACCAAGCATCAACACCACTCTCGAGGCTGCTGGACTTAAGTTAGAGTGGAAAGGTTACTAAAGCAACTTCGATTCCGGGCACTCTCGTACTCCAGAATCGGACCAAACACTAGAGCCACAACCCCTCTCTCGAGGCTATTGTGACGGGAAAAACAAGATTCGGTAGCTAATCGAAACACGATCCAAACATACAAGCTAGAGTTCAGATGTTAAACATAGCAATCATCCAACAAAGGTACCAAACATAAAGCAACAGATAATTAAACTCTTCTATTTCCATAAACAAATAAGGTTCTGATTACATTGTGGAAGTAAAAGAAATGAATGACTGAACACAAGTAAAAATTGGGTCATTATTCACGAGTGAGTCCTGTCACAAACCCCTCTCTACAGGCCCTCACAAATAGGGACGGTTGTGAGTCTAGCCCTCACAAATGGTCCGTGAAGAGAACTCACGTGACAGATACCAGTGGCCCTCACAAATAGAATTGTCACGGACCAACTGACCCTCAAGAATGTTATATTGAGGGCCTATTTAACCTTCATAAATACATTTTTGAGGGACTATTTAGCCTTCATAAATACATTTTTGAGGGCATGTTTAGTTCTCATAAATACATTTTTGAGGGACTTGATGGTCCTGGAGAATATATTTTTGAAGGGCTAATGCCTTCATTAATATTATTTTTGAGGGGCTATGTGGTCGTCATCAATGCAATTGTGATGGCCAATCTAGATCTCATTTTTGAGGGACTAAAGACCTTCATTGATATATTTTTGAGGCATTATTGTAAATGATTTAGTTATTAATTTATTGAATGATTTGTTGAATGTTAATTAATTTTAAATTAAAACTTTGTATATATAACCTCAAACAATATTTTTATAAGAGTCACATGACATCATAAGAAGTTTCAACACCAAAATGACACATAAAAATGTTAAATCACTTCAAACCAATTTCTGTTAATGAAGAAAAATATTATCCATATATTGCGTGCTCAACGTTGATATAAATAACAAATACATATGGTTCTAAAATTTGAGATTGATGACAATCAATATATCATGCTAGAAACTCTTAAGATCTATAATGTCTCCATATTCCTTCAAATGGTGTGGTGCTCTTCATCAATTCCAGGCCTCTTACGGTTGGGTACTTGAGTATTCTTCTCTTGTCATGTGAATGAGCTAGTTTTTCGTCAATGCCAGGCCTCTTATGGTTGGGTACTTGAGTATTCTTCTCTTGTCACGTGAATGAGCTAGTTTTCCGTCAATGCCAGGCCTCATACGGTTGGGTACTTGAGTATTCTTCATCAATGCCATGCCTCCAAATATTAGTTTCTATGTAACCAGCTGATCTCTCTTGTCACGTGAATGAGCTAGTTTTCCATCCACAATACTCAGTGCATAGTCCAATCCAACTTCAAAGAGATACGCCTCAGATATATTTTTGTATTAATCTGTTACAAATGGAAAATGGATCGTCAAAGAAACAATTTTACATAAATGATTTATACGACCCCATATCCACTAAAATAATTGAGGAAAATTAATGACAGAAATAAGAATGCAATAGAATGAAGTGTGAGTAAGAAACCACATATCGGTAAACCCAATACAAACCAAGCAAGTACTTTATAGAAATTAGTGATTAGAGCCACTCCATTCACTTCACAAACGGATTGGGAGATGCACACGAATGGACTCTTAGCTTCCAAGGAAACTCTTATATTCCTAATAATTATCGAGACAACAAATTTTTTTTATCAATCTCTAAATGTTCTCAACAAAATATTTCCTAGACACATTAATTGTTCTTCAACTTGCAACTTTCGTATTGGAGAAATAGTGAAGTATTTTACAGGTTTGTTTTTTGGTCGGTCAAAACTCCTGTTGCTTTTTTTCATTTTTTTTGTGTGTAACTGTACAATGCAAGATGATTCCCAAATAGGAATCAACTAAAAAAAGAAACTATCTTAATATAACTATCTTTACATCAGAGAGAAAAAACAAACTATGAGTCCACGACTGAGAAAACCAAAGAAGAAGGAGCCTCAAACCTTCACGAGGCTTGAAGCTTCAAGGAGACCACAAGAAACATATGAGAAAAAAAAGACTCAACCATCACTACTAAAGTGAGAGGGGAGCAAAAGGAACAAGAAGCACAACAGCCTCCAACTGAACCTTCAATAGAACAATCCAATCTTCATCTCATCAGACACAACAGAAGAAGATAACCCACCCAGACATCCATCACTCTCACAGAACTAGCTCATAGACATCAGGATGAAGCCTTCGAATAGCAACCATAGAAACATCACTATTGTCTCAGAAAACTGAGCAAACAAAAACCAGCATCCCAAACAACCGTCACCAATAACAGAGCGAGGGGAGCAGAAGATACAGAAAACACCTGCTACAGATCAAGCCTAAACCACCAAACACTTCTCAACTTAGAAGGAGAAAAGCAAACAGCAGAAAACCAAGTACTCACTGAACTGCTGCCTAAGAACTGGAAGCACAACAACCAAAAACACCCAGACTCAACTGTCACTATACCAGTGAGAGGGGAGCAAAAGAAAACAGAAGCTCAACAACTACCAAAAGCCTCATCCATCAACCACTTCTCATCTTAGAAGGAAACAACATGCTAGCAAACTTAGGTGCTCACCGAACAACTGCCTCAGCAGGCTACCGGACCACACAACCAGACTCGACCATCTCTATAAAAGTGAGAGGGGAGCACAGAGGATAAACCAGTACATCAGCCACCATCAAAGGACTCGACAAACACAGTAGAGCCAACAACTCAGGCACAAAACAGCAGAACAAGCCGACCAACATATACTGCAGATCATCAACACTTCGAAAGAATCACAACGGCAACACCTACCCTGCCCCAACCGTCAACAACCAGCTACACTCAAGACTACACAACACAAAGCAATGAGAGCACAACCACCAACGCCAGGCAGCCAGAAACCAAAGGAACAAAAGAAACAAGAACCAACTATAGATCCCTGCCATTCCAGCCCAGATTTGAACCAACAACAATCAACTAGGAAAGAGGTCAACAGTAGCTTCAAGACAGCATAAAAACATAACAGAACCAGCCATCGTCTCCATACACCACAAGAAGAACTCTGCCCCTCCACAAAACCCTTCAGCTCAGCAACACAAAGCCACCAACCATAACAACTAGGAAGACAGAGTCAAGACATCAACCTCAATAATTTTGCAAATGGCATCAATATTCTTGTGCCTATTTTCATGGACTCTTCTATTCCTCTCACACCAAGTCTGATACATAATAATAGGGATAACAACGTCATCTTTTGGACTCTTTAAACCAGAAATATCATCCCAACTCCTGGGAATCCTACTAATCATACCCTCTCTCGCATCCATACACCACAGATCACTAATATACTCGGTGTATAAGACTCATTGTAGATTAAATCAAATATTGACAGTTACAAGGCATGTTTCATTATGCAATCAAACTCATCGTGGATTAAGGTTGACACACAAGGTACTGGGTAAACAAAAGCCAAGTCTAACAAGTAAGCAAAAGCCAAGTCTGAAAAGATATGCTCCAGACCAATACTATAAATTTAAAAAAAATTGACTCAGTGGTAGCATACTAAATCTATTTGTTTTATAAAATTAAAAAAAATGACTCCGTGGTAGCATACTAAATCGATTGGTTTTCCACTTAAAGTTAGAGCATATGCCTAATCTATTCCTAACAACAAATGTGCCAAGGATGGGTTTTACCCGTGCTTCTACAGTTTGGCTTTAGTAACAATGCACCACCGTTGTCACATCTCCATCCTATTTCATAAAGCACTGACAATTAAGAATAATCAAAGAAGCAGCAACCTTCAGCAGGCTAAACTGAAACGATCAATGTCTAAGATTTTACAATCCAATAAAGTCGGATGCATGACCATCTTAATCATCTCCTCAACAGTGTGTATAAGACTCATTTTAGATTAAATGAAATATTAACATTTACAAAGCATGTTTCATCATGCGATCAAACTCTCGTGGATTAAGGTATACACAAGCTACTGGGTAAACAAAAGCCAAGTCTGATAAGTAACTTGGATTAAGGTATACAAACATTACGTCTGACATGAATTCTACTTGGTCCACTCAGTGTGCTTCTACTTAACACACTATATCAGTGTCCTTTCAATTCTGATTCAGGGTAATGCCTGATCTATAGCTCTACTAGAAAAGATATGCTCCAGGCCCATACTATAAATTAAAAAAAATGACGTAGTTGTAGCATACTAAATCTATTGGTTTTCCTAACAATAAATATGCCAAGGATGGGTTTGACACACGCTTCTGCAGATTGGCTTTAGTAACAAAGCACCACTGTTGTCACATCTCATCCTATTTCGCAAAGCACTGACAATTAAGAATAATCAAAGAAGCAACCACCTAATGCATTCTCTACGAACTACTTGTAGAAAAGAATTGTCAATAAGTACTCAGACAACTGCAGATCAAGTGTTTTAAAGAAAAATCCACTTACTCTCAAAAACAAATTAAGATAACATGAACAGTATGTTATGATAGCACAAGGACACTTCTTTTATAGACAATACCTCAGTAGACATACTGTGGATATCCATATTTATACGACAGTATATTACAATAAAATCAGTTTCAAATGATTAACACTACAAACTACAGATCAAGTGTTTTAAAGAAAAATCCACTTACTCTCAAAAACAAATTAAGATAACATGAACAGTATGTTATGATAGCACAAGGACACTTCTTTTGTAGACAATACCTCAGTGGACATATTGTGGATATCCATATTTATACGACAGTATATTACAATAAAATCAGTTTCAAATGATTAACACTACACATTTAAATAATTCCCGCAATGCAACACAGAGCCTAGATAGCATACATTAGTTTTAAATTCTAAATGATACATTTAAGCAGCATCTCAGAAGGCAAAATACACATTTGAAAAATACCATAACAACCGACGGGTGCGCATTGAACTATAAAGAGCCACTCCGCACAAATTCAGTCTTTTAAAACGACATACAATATCATTCAAGTAAATCAAACTAATAGATTTTAGTCACAATTTAATATTATTATGGATGTATAGATTCCATATTTCCATCTTACAAGGAAGCATGTTAATTTGCAGAGTCTTCTGTAACTAGCTGTAGGGATGGCCAAGAAAATAATTGTGCATAATCCTCAACCCACCTCATACCACTTGTAAAAAGACACATAAAGCAGATCTAGCTGGATTTCCATATCCCGGAACTCTCCAACCATTGAGTGTGCATTCTAAAACCACTGAACAACTGCATGCATGGTGAGCAATATTCCCATGTACCCATGTTAATTTGATTTAACATTGGTACAAGTGTCATGTTGAGCAATACTCTGATCCAATACAATCCAACAAAGAATTGTAATAAAGCAGAACCATATAAGTCCAATACAACCCTATCCCTACCTAAAGTGAAGCCAGGACAATATAAACTAAAATATGATGTAGCATCACATAAATAAACCGATACTGAAACGACCATATCTCAAACAGAACTAAATCTTACCATCTTCAGGTTGGCGTCATCTACAATGGACACAAGCAACAAACATAGGTAACAAAGAGGGATACAAGCAAACAACACTATAGACTAGCAACTGTAAACAAGTGGTGGAAGTGGGTTGACAGAGAATGCATGCTTGCATCCACTCTAAAAAATATTGCAATATAAATCTATATGGGTAATGTAGATGTAAAGGACAAATAAGCAAGATCATATATCAGTGTTGGTTTCATCAAAAAGATAAGGGTTATAATTTATATATTGCTCTATTGGAATAGATCTGCTCCAAACCAAGACTGCAAATTAATATATTTTACTTTTGTTCATGAGAAACGACAAGGGCAGTACATGGAGGGTTTGACAATAGTAGGAGTGCTACAAAGCTCTAACCGAAACAAGACCGACAAAAAGTAGTGCAATCTTCCGTACCATTTCCAACACACACCAACTACTGGATTAACAAAAGCCAAGTCTGGCAAATAACTTGGATTAAGGTATACAAACATTACTTCTGACTTGAATCTATTTGGTACACTCATCGTGTTTCTACTAAACACACTATATCAGTGTCCTTTCCATCAAAAAGTTGAGGGCTATGTCTGATCTATTGCTCTACTAGAAAAGATATGCTCCAGACCCATACTGTAGATTAAGAGTTTATATCATATCTATTCCTAATAATAAATGCGACAAGAATGGTTTTGACCGGTGCTTCTGCAGTTTGGTTTTTGTAACAATGCACCAACTGCCCGAAATTGTCACATCTCCGTCTTATTTCACAAAGCATTGACAATTAAGAACAATCATAGAAGCAGGCATCTTCAGCAGGCTAAACTGAAAAACAATATATGTCTAAGATTTTACAATCCGATAAAGCCGGATACATGACCAACTTACACAGGGAGACCATTCTTCGTTTGCATCCAATCAGCTCCCTAACAGCGTGTATAAGACGCATTTTGGATTAAATGAAATATTAACAGTTACAAGGCATGTTTCATTATGCAATCAAACTCATCGTGGATTAAGGTTGACATATGAGCAAGAATACAATAATACAATATGAGCAAGAATTCTGATTCCAGAAAGTAGAAAGTTTCAAAACCAAAAAGAGAAGAAGCGAAAAGGACGATGTTGCATTACCTTGTCGGCTATCTTACTCTTCTCTCCCATATTCTTCCTCTCCTGCATCCGCACAAACATGAGCTCGCCGCCCCCGGCCTTGACGAAGTCTTCCTCGTTTGTGAACGCCTCCCTGCCCTCCCGCATGCCGTCCACTTCCTCTGTTTCTTTCAGCACTTCCACGCACCGCTCCCTCCCACCGCTTTCTGCTACCGCCATCGAGCAAAGATCCCGCCTTTCCCGCTGCAACAACCCATACCCGTACCCTCCCCGTCGAACCCCCACCAGCATCCTCTACCGGAACCTCGAGTCCTGGAATGATACCGAGAGCATCGCCGCGCTCCCGCAGCCGATACACTCCATCCTTGCACTGGAGGCGACTCCCAAGACCCTTTCTCACTCGTGGACCGACCGGACGTGCACGACGTGAGAGGGGGAAGCACGGAGCGACAAGCTTGCGAGGGCGTCGGAGTGACATCTGAGGGCTTGCACATAGAGCAATGGAGGGCAGAGAGGGGAGGATCGGAGTGGAGAGGGGAGGACCGGCCGGACGTGCACGGCGTGAGAGGGGGAAGCACGGAGCGATGAATTGGTTCTCGTGTGGAGGAACAAGGGGGTAGGGTTTTTTATTTTTTTATTTTGATTTACAAATATTGTGTTTTAGAATGGAGGGAAGGGTTATGAGATGGAGGGAAACATTTGACATGGCATTTTTCATGGAGTGATTAGTGAGTAATATATTTTTGAGGGATTAGTGTTCACATAAAAGGTCTAAGGATGTTTAAAACACGGTTGAGGGATTTGGTCCCATATTTGAAGGATGAGCCCTCACAAATAGACATCAATATTCATGATTTTTGGTTCCTCACAAATGTTCTTCAACAAAGGCCAAATTTTTTGTAGTGGAAATAATAGAAATAGATGTCACCTTCTTGATATAGAAGGACGACAGACTACTGCGGACCCTCCAGCCCAATATCGGGCAGGATCCTAGCCTGATACAACTATGTCGGGCGGCACGCCCTCTCAGGTGACACGCTGGGACGGGTGGGTTGCATCGTTCGAGGACCCTTTCCCGATACACTCGTGTTGGGTGACACCCTCTCAGGCGACACGCCGTGACGGTGATGCGTATCGGGGTTCGATATCGTGCCGGGATAGAGTGATGCTCCTAGTGTCGGTCTCCTATGTCGGGGATCCTTGTCGGCCGATATCGGCCTGCAGTGTTGCCCGAGATGGCCCTAAGTGAACCATTCCCTCCCTCTCGGGATGGGGAAGTGCTCACCTAGAATCGCCCGACACAAGCACTGAGGAACGATACACTAGCTCTTCGCAGCTTTCCTGAGGTGACTTGTGCAGGGTTCCGACCTGTCTTTTCAGCTTCCTATAGCTGCTATTTATAGGCAGCGGTTGGGGAAGTTATGGTGCTCAGGGCGCCACGTGTCTTTCTTAAGCTCTTATTATCGCGGAGTCGGTGGACGACCGATATCAATATCGCTCGGCACAATGATGTCGGTTGTCGGTGGACGTGACGAGAGGCGCCTTCCGGTGGGTGGCCTGTGTCGCGCGACAAGCTTCGGTTGTCGTGGCGAGCCTGGCTCCCTGTTGGGTAGATAGGTGTATCGTCCGTTAGTCCCTTCTTATGCAACATCCTCATGTCGTGCCTCCGTGTATTGCGCTACCCTGCCAGGCAGTGTGCATATCGGCCGGCTGGAAGGCCGATGCAGGTAGAATCATGTTTGTGGGCCGGAACGACCTTATTGATGATAAATGGGTCGAAATAGCAGGAAAACTCTACAAAAGATGGAAATATTGAATTAAGAGTGTAGTTTGTCCTGTTATTGCAAAAGTACATATAAAAGGAGAGGAAAACAGTTTAAAAGGGCAGTTTTGATAATGAAATAACAGTCTAAAACATTACAATATTTGGTGTTATCAACTCCCCCAAAGTTTGCATTTTGATTGTCCTTAATCAATATTTAAACTTTATTTTGTGATGCTCCTTCTTGCGCGGTGTAGCTTTCAGGCCAAGAGGTAAGACAAGTATCGCGATATCTTTAGAGATAATACTACCCCACTACGAACAAAAGACCTTGCATTTCCTGCCTTATTATTTCAGTAAAAATTTTCTCTACAACTTCAACGAGACTTTGGTGCATGATTCCCAAGTTAGCTTTCACACCAAACATCTTTAGGGCAGAAAGTTGTGTGTTGGGTAGGCTAAGGCTTTTTGGATTTTTTTTGTTTCCCATCAGTCCATCCAGGTACGGGTTCGTTAGTGGGCAAGTGGTCCCTGCAGTCCAAGCCAGTTGGCTTTAGAGCAGTGATTTCACATCCTACGTACCAAATCCCCGGATCTATCATGCCTAAAGATGGGTACTTTTAGAAAACAAGTGTGTATATATATTTTTTTTCTTTTCTTTTATTGGGAAGAACTCTCATGCTTTTATTCGCTCTCATAAGACTACTTTCTCTTTTTTGGGTTTTTGTTGGGTAAGGGAAAACAAGAGGGATTTTTGCTGTTTGGGCAGCTTTTTCCTTCTCCATACTCGTCTCTTAATTAGCTGTTGTGAGATTATTTTTTTTTTCAAAATTTTTGGCGTGGAAATTCGTAGTCTTTTATCGTTTGAGGCTACATTATCATAAAGACATAACAAAATTTGCATCTCATTGGGCACATAGAAAACAAACCGGCAAGAAGTAGTATCATGGTTTTTACGATATAGTGACTTTGTACATATGTAGGGGAGCAACAATTTTTTAATTTTTTTGTAAATTTTCAAAAATATTTTTGTATGAGAAAGAATATGTACACATGATATAGAAGAAAAACAAGAGAAGGTGAAGGAAGAAAATTTTTTATACCTCCCTCACTGGTACATGGTACCCCCCCCCAAACTTACTCCACACTCAGTCCCAGAGTTGTGGATTAGATAAGGTAGGTTAATGTTTAACTCAGTAAGGGATTAACTGTTGAGCGTGCCTGCACCGGATAGAATCTCCCACACATATTCTCCCTGTTTGCTGTGATAGTCGATGTGGTGGAGCTGATCAGGCGTCTCTTCATTTGCTATCCATTCCCGGACGAAGATGCCGCAATCGTTGGATAGTGGAATCTATTGCGGACTGCGGTGGCAGAATTGAAGCTCGTGCCACTTGCTTGGTGCCGTGTCTAGGAATGGTTGCATCAGTGATGACACCTCATCGTAGTATTTTCGTATTAACCGCTCGAGGGAGGTCAACGTTGCCGATGTACACGACACTGGATGATCTTTGTTGCTGTCCGAGCTGTTGTAGAAAATTCCTGCTCGTTGGCGTGTGTACATCGTCAGGAGCGTCCAATGGCTGTAATGCAGGACAGGCACGAGTATTTTGCGTGGAACCCTGTGTTCCAATTCTACCAAAAAGGTTTGCTTTGCTCCTATTTCGTCGGCAAGGCAAACATTGTTGAACAGCATAGGATGAGCTATGTATGCGTGTTCGAACCTTAGCTGCAGGGTTTGGATGTAAGCGGCCGCCACAGATACAGCCAAGCATCCTCCTTTTACCATGTCCCTTAAATCATCGACCGGGACTACGACGTTGCCTGCCTCATAGATGACATCCGCTGAGGTAGAATCAGCCAACTTTAGAAGGATTTTGTTGACCTGCTCCTGCGTGAGTGTAGTGCACGAGAAGCGGTCAAATTTTTTTATCATCCCTTCTGCAGTTTCAGGTGAAGCATTGTCTTCAAATCCATGCACTTTCCGTAATATTTCCAACTGCTTGCCTGCCCCATAAGTGTCAGTTGCCATCTCGGCTTCTTTCTCTGGGGAGCTGCTGGGTTGTGAAGAGTCATCTTCTTGATCGTTGTCCAGCAGTCCCTCTGGTACCCCTGTGTCTCGGAAATAGCGCTCGCCTTTAATCAGCAGCAGGGCGTATATGCTTCGGAGGTGGTAGAAGTTTTGGCCCAGGAGATGCCTCATATATCCAAATATGTTGAGTAGCTCCATTGCCCGTAAGATGACGAAGGCGTTGTTTCCGCTTCCCTCTTCTGCTTGGACGGGGAAGTCTTGGATAGAAAAAAAGTTCCAGATGCCTTTGTGATGTTGGGTTCCTTGCTTGATAGCTCGGAGAAGACGCAACGGTAGAAGCCTCAGATTTTTGTCCTCTAGGAAACTGAAAACATGTCTAGAGCGCGGCACCTCATTGCTCCTGCAGCTCAAGAGCTGGACGTCATGGCTCCTGAGATCTGCTATGCAGAGGAACCAAATGTTGCGGTGCTTGTACGGTGCCAACATGAGGTTTGGGTTATGCGTATCTATGTGTTGCAGCATGTTGGCTACCGCAGTGGAGTCTGATTCTCCCCACATCAGTCTTCTTGCCAAGGTCGGGGTGGCTTTGTAAACTGTCTTCCGACCTATCCCGGTGCTGATATTTTCTATGATTGTACTTTCAAGGACCCTAAACACCCTTTTGCCGATGACGGCTGGCGAGCGGAACATGCTGCGGAGTGCTTCCCGTCGTACAGAGAAGTAGTCGTCGCTCGAGACGATGTCTTCTTCGTCTGCCTATGACCTTAGGACCTTGTTCAACAGTTTCTGGTCTCTGATCATCAGGTAGTCGATGACCCTTCTATCGAAGTCGGCCATCTCAAAGGAAGGTATCTCCGATGGCTCAGCGAACTTGTCTACCATCGAGCGTCTTCCTCGGGGGAGGTGTCTTTCATTGGCGGCATAAATGTCCCCCATTTCTCCCTCTGATTCATCAGAAGAGTCCACCCCAATGCTGATATCTCCATTATCATCTTCAATTTCATTGAGGTGGGCTGAGGGATCTTCTTCTTCCAGGCCTAGGGAGTACTCTTGTCCTGCTGGAGCTCTGTATGTTGACCTTGGTGGCATCCCCTCCTCGGGTGTTGTGGATTTCCCGCTGGAGGAGGAGGAGGACGCTGATCTCGAAGAGGTAGCTAGCGAGGAAGGGGGAGAGCCTGATCCAGGTGGTGATGGAGACCTTCTCGGATGCCTTGGGCGCAGATGGTCGTCTCCCCTGTTCAGCCTCTCCTTGATCGTGTCAAGGCGCTGGAGGGTCTGTTGGAGCATGGTGTTGAGATTCTCTAGTTGGCCAGGGAGGCTAAGTAGAGTCAGCAGTTCCTGTTCTTGGCTATTCATCCTTTGCTGGAAAAAGGAAAACTTGCGGGTTAGGGAAGTTAATGTAGCCAAGTTGTTTCCCGTTACCTCCCGCAAGTAGTCGAATTCATGCCCCATCATTTTCCTGAGCGAAGGAGGGGTTCCCGTAGGTCTCCCCCTCATCCTCGCAATATTTTTCTCGCGTGACGGTCTCCCCGACAAGGCAGAGCCTATCTCGATTGTTCGCGAGGTAGATGTCGCTCGACGGGGTGTCGACACTCTTGCGGTTGTCCCTGCTTTGCCTTCTTGTAGTGGTGGAGATGGTCGTAGTGTGGGCAGATGCTGCTCCACCTCCATACTGACGGCGACCCCTTCAGCACCTGCTACAGGGGACACCGGCGGCAGTGTCGGCATCAGCCGTCCATCTTCGAGCTCCATATGAAGGATCGCGGCGAACACCTCATTACTGGCGTCCGGCTGCGGTCCTTCCTCTGTCTCTTCAGGCATTACAGGAATATCGGGGGCTGCGACTGTCTCTTCCGCGGCAGCTCCCGTAGTCGTTTTCTTGGTGACCTCCATGGTCACCGACTCTTCTTCAGCCACCACAGTCGTTGTTGTGTCTGTGGCAGGTATAAAAGGAGTGACGACAGCTCTATCAAATGCTGTCGTCGGTGGCTCTGGAATCGTGGCTGGCTCGGTGCGGACTGTTGAAGCTTTCTCTCGCCTTGGGTCGAGGGGAATCGATTCTCCTCTCGCGGCCGCCCTTTTCTGAATCCTGGTGGTAGCAGCGTACGTAAGCTGCATCTACCGCCACAACTTATATCTCTGTTGTAGTGAAGACCAACTTTTCTGCGTTGTAGGTGGCACAATGAGGGAGTGGGAGGAGGATGTTTGTCCTTGCAAACTTGTATAAGTAGTCCCTTCCCTCCTTCTTTATGATGCTGGTCCTCATCAGGTATTTGATGTCGATCAGCTCATCGCCCTTCGTCCTTGAAAGGCTGCGCGGCTCCTTTGGGTACCCGAGCCCTGCCACGATCAGGTTGATGATGCCACCCATACAGTATTCTTTGGTGGCATCCTTTATTGGGTGCAGCCTGTTCAGTAAGAACCGTCCGAGGTTGATCACTCTTCCCTCCATCATGTGCCACATGACATGGAGTTCTTCTGTGTAGATATTGCTGGACTCGTTCTTGCTGAACAGCAAGCACGCCACCAGCTTGTGCACTATTCTCCAAAAGCAGGAGTGCACTGCCGCCACCTTGCTTCCCGGCTTAAATGATGACTCGCCGGTCAGCTTATTCCAGAGCTCTACGGGGTTGAACCTGTCTCCTTCGGTGATTCTTTCACCGTTATTCATCATATTTTAATCCTCCTCGTTGGAAAAGAAGATCTTGTTCAGCATCTTCTCAGAGATGGCATGCTCCGAGTTGTATATCTGGGCTTGGAGTATATCTGCTCCGCCGTATTCTTTCTTTTCAGAAGCCGAATTTTTCACTCGGCGGAGAGATGACATGAACTCCCTCATGAGTTTGGTGTAGGAGAAAGATCGGTTGAGGCAGATCTTCCTCAGTCCTGCCACAGCGAGGACGTTTCCCAATCTTCCAAAGATGCCCAACTGATCGAACGAAGACTGGTGACAGAACCTACTCGACCTGTAGAGCTTGGTCGCTAGCTCTACATAGCGGCGTATGTTCTCATCATCTCTTGGCATGAACCTTCCTGGTGTGTGATCCAGGGGTTCTGCCGCTGCTGCTGGTGCTGAGGTTGGAGCCGCCACCTCCCGTGTCCTTGTTCTCTTTTCCGCTATTGACGGCCTAGCCGCTTGTGGATTCGAGCATTTCTTCCCGAAAGTGGTCGCTTCAGCTGCGGCTTCGTCGCTGATTCTTCGGCTGTGCTCGTCAACTCGGACAACAATCTACTTGGTACAGGCCATTTCTATTAATCATAGAACAAATTCCTTGATCAATTAAATGTGCCGATGTTAAAAATGGGAACTGAATGTATGATAAGATATGACCTGATACAAAAAAATGATCCCACACCACTGTATCGGGCGATACGAGGTTTTTAGAGATTAGGGCTCGTGCCCGATACGAGATATGGGTATCGCCCATCATGTCGAAAGAACATCTTACATGATATAGAACAAGACGATACAGTAAGAAATGTGCATCAGGCTCGACGCCCGATATGGGGGTGTCAGGCGATACAGTTGCGAAGGACAAAACGCTCGATAGGGCTCTCCCGAAAGAAAAACAACACATCACCCGACAAAAAATAGGCGAGGCGGAGCAAAGATGGGCGACATGACTATCGCCCGACATGGTGTATCAGGCAAACGAGAGTAAAAGGTACGTTGTGTGACATACGTATCGGGCGATACAAGGTTGCTTCCGCTAAGAAACCGCAAGCCCGATAAGTTATTCGTGAAAGGAGGGTTGTGTCGGGCGATACGGTCTGTCGGGCTATACCTTGTTGTTTTCTTAAACTTACGCACGGAACGAGAGCAGGGGAACCTTGCACGACATGGGAGCTAACTCAGAAAATCTTAGCACGACACGGGTAGATGAAATCAGTAAAGGCAGTAGCCTGACACGGTAATATCTAGGTTACTTATAAAGCAATCTAATCCGGGGTAGAACTGGTAATTTCGGGGTGTGCGTTGGACATTGGGGTAAGTCATTCCTGAGACGGGCAGTCCATCCGTCACGACCCTTACGATGCCCAAAGTACCATTTCCCAATACGGGCGCGTTCAGTGTGCCGAACGAGCTGCTGCCCGATATGATCCCTTCAGAACAAAAATAAGAAGAAAAACTTTAAAACAAAAGCGGGAAAGATGAGTAAAACATCATTGGCCTAAGGCTAAAACCCCGGCCTCAGATGGTATTACCCATCTCGGTCTATAAAACTGAGCGGTGGCCCATAAAACCGAAGAGTCAACGCGTGTGGCGCATGCACTGACTCGGGCCTCATTACAGTCCATAATGTTTGTAACGTTTGTTTTGCAGAAAAATAAAATGTATCCTATTCTAGGAAATAAAAGAAAGTTTGGGATGCCTCCCGAGAAGCACTGTAATCTTCGTCTCCTGCTTGAGCCTTTTAGCTTCGTCACTCCTTAGTCTTTGTCATCATCCTCTCGTACAACTCGATCCTCGTGATCACTGTCCTGCCTTCTTTGCCATTTCAGTATTCGATGGAATTTTTCCTGACAGATTCTTTATTAACTCGGCCATTTGAGCTAGTTGCTGATCAATTGGCACTGATGCGTCTGCATGTCTGCCATTTGTACCTGCAATGAGTTCAAAACACCCGAGTTCGATAGCACGCTCTGTGCTAACTAGTTGTTAATAGTGTCTTGCCTTTTCATGAAATCAAACAGTTGGCCGACCACATCCGACTAGCTAGAAACCTTATCATGTTCCTTGGTTGATCCTTGGTACTTGACTTGACCTTGGAAGTTACCTTTGCTCACCTGGAAGGGGGTGTTTTTAGTGTACTGACTGGGTCCTCCCCTCTTCTCGAAGGCTTGGGGCAGCTTAGACGAGCCATGCAGCTCATGTGAATTCTCGGCTGCATCCTTGTTGCCGTAGCTGAAACTAGGGTGGTCCGGCCTCTTAAAATTCACAAAAGAGACATTTTCAATTTCTTCGGCCTCGGATTCAGAATCGCTTGATACTTCCGGTCGGGTGTAGATACATTTATCGACTCCATGGCCTCCTTCTCCACATGTCATGCACTTAATCACTTTTTCCACTTGCTTCTTCCCTTTACCACCAGATTCCCTTAGCTACTTGACATCTGTCGCTATTCTCTGTATCTGAGAAGTTATAGACTCCATAGACTTGGATTCAAGAGAGGGTCCTTCACTTACCTTCTTAGCCTGCCCTTTGTCAGATCTATCATACTCAGCGCTGGCTTGCAGCTCGGCCATGTTTTTGATGATCCTTTCAGACTTGCTCGGCTTTTTCCCTAGGAAGTCACTTCCTACTGCCACATTCAGTGACACCCTTTCATCGGGAGTCAGATCATTGTAAAAGGTGGTGACTAGGAAACCTTTCTTATAGTTATGGTGAGGGTAGTCCCTCTGATATTCCTGGTACCTTTCTCAGGCGTCATGGAGATTCTCACTGGGCTTTTGCATAAAGGAGGTTATCTTTTGCCTGTTCCTCACTGTCTTCTCAGTCGGATATAATTTATTTACAAAAGCGTATGCTAGTGCTCCCCATCCATTTAGAGATTGGTGGGGAAGTCTGAGATACCACGATAGAGCCTTGTCTTCCAGAGAGAAGATGAAGCCCTTGCAGTAGATGACTTCCTGGGGTACACCTCGCATCTTAATTGTGTCGCAGATATTCTTGAAGGCGTCCAAGTGATGATAAGGGTTGTCGTTCTTGGAGCTCCCACTAAAGCTCTTATTCTGGATCATGGAGAATACATACGGCTTGAGCTCACAGTTGGTGGCGTTGAAACGTGGAACGATGACTGGGCACCGGGAATTGTTAGCCTTCGTGGAGGCTAACTCCCTCAGAGTTTTCTCCTCTTCGTCTAAATCTTTGCTATCACTGGTTTCTTGGTGTCGTTCCTGATTATTGTTATTCCTCCTGTTCCTGTGGTGGCGACACCTGTCACGACGATGGTTTTCCTCGAACTGATCCATCTCTGGATCTTCAAGTTGATCATTTCCGTCGTATCGGTCGTTGACCTCAGGGGGAGGTGAATCAGGCCTAGCCCTCCCCTGGCGTTCTCCTTCAGAATGGGGTGGTTCAACGTGAGGCGGCATGATGGCTGGTGTTGGAGCTCAGTTGAAGGGAAAGCCCCTTTCCTCTGAGTACCTGAAATTGCACGAAATATCAAGTTAGAAAAAACTTTTATTAATGATTTGAGTTATTCATTTTAAGCAAAATAATAATAACAACAAAAGAAAAGAAAGAAAGAAAAAGAGAGTGCTGTCAAGCTCATTTCTAAGCTTGAGGCACGGGAGTGTAGTTAGTGGATTCGGGTTCGTCCACAGTACCGTTTTTCCTTGTCCCCGACAACGGCGCCAAAAAGTTGACCGGCCTAAATCGCGCGTCCAAAAGGTGTGGGCGGATTTGAGGTAGTCGAGCTTTTACATTTATAACCCGAAACCTTCTAGGCCCCCGCAACTTTGTTTATGGGGTCGAAGTAGATATACAGGGTCGAATACAGGGACAAGGGTGGTAGTGTTGAGAACGCTGAATCGACACGTTACACTCCGGCAAGGATAAAGAGATGATAAAATTCCCGAAAGGGAACAACAGGACAAGATCGATAAAACCAAAGAAAACTATCTCCAAATGGAGTTACGAGGAAAATTAAGGGTTTTAAGCATTTATCAGTTTTTAGGGGTTTTCATGCAACAGAAACAGAGAGATAATACTAAAGCTAAATCAAGGTACGAAGGAGAAAAAATTCAATAAAACAAGCGGCAGTAGGAACATCCTGTACCCCTCCTCTCAGAGCAGGTACCTCTAACCAAGCATCAACACCACTCTCGAGGCTGCTGGACTTAAGTTAGAGTGGAAAGGTTACTAAAGCAACTTCGATTTTGGGCACTCTCGTACTCCAGAATCGGACCAAACACTAGAGCCAAAACCCCTCTCTCGAGGTTGTTGCGACGGGAAAAACACGATTCGGTAGCTAATCGAAACGTGATCCAAACATACAAGCTAGACTTCAGATGTTAAACATAGCAATCATCCAACAAAGGTACCAAACATAAAGCATCAGATAATTAAACTCTTCTATTTCCATAAACAAATAAGGTTCTGATTACATTGCAGAAGTAAAAGAAATGAATGACTGAAATAATAAAAATAGATGTCACCTTCTTGATATAGAAGGACGACAGACTACTTCAGACCCTCCAGCCCGATATCGGGCAGGAGCCTAGCCCGATACAACCGTGTCGGGCGGCACGCCCTCTCAGGCGACACGCTGGAACGGGCAGGTTGCATCGTGTGACGACCCTTGCCCGATACACTCGTGTTGGGCCACACCTTCTCAGGAGACACGCCGTGACGACGATGCGTTTCGGGGTTCGATATCGTGCCGGGCTAGAGCGATGCTCCTAGTGTCGGTCTCCTATTTTGGGGATCCTTGTCGGCCGATATCGGCCTACAGTATTGCCTGGGACGACCCTAAGTGAACCATTCCCTCCCTCTCGGGATGGGGAAGTGCTCACCTAGAATCGCCCGACACAAGCACTGAGGCACGATACACTAGCTCTTCGCAGCTTTCATGAGGTGACTTGCGTAGGGTTCCGACCTGTCTTTTCGGCTTCCTGTAGCTGCTATTTATAGGCAGCGGTTGGGGAAGTTATGGTGCTCAGGGCGCCACGTGTCCTTCTTAAGCTCTTATTATCGCGGAGTCGGTGGACGGATGATATCAGTATCGTTCGGCACAAGGATGTCGGCTGTCGGTGGACGTGACGAGCGGCGCCTGTCGGTGGGTGGCCTGTGTCCCGACAAGCTTCAGTTGTCATGGCGAGCCTGGCTCCCTGTCGGGTAGATAGGTGTATCGTCCATTAGTCCCTTCTTGAGCTGCATCCTCATGTCATGCGTCCGTGTATTGCGCTACCCTGCCGGGCAATGTGCATATCGGCCGGTTGGAAGGCCGATGCAGGTAGAATCATGTTTGTGGGTCGGAACGGCCTTATTGATGATAAATGGGTCGAAATAGGAGGAAAACTCTGCAAAACATGGAAATATTGAATTAAGAGTGTAGTTTGGCCTGTTATTGCAAAAGTACGTATTAAAGGAGAGGAAAATAGTTTAAAAGGGCAATTTTGATAACAAAATAACAGTCTAAAACATCACAAATTTGGTGTTATCAATATACATTCGTAAGGTTCTTCTTCCATAACTATGATCTTTATTTAGTAAGTTGAGAGAAACATATATCCTCAGCCCACCTCCCAAACTTTGAAGACCCTACGTATATCAACTCTTTTTTCTAAAAAAGGTTACTTAAAATTTTTATAACAAAAAGAACAAAAAAAAGAAAGAAAGAAACAAAAACGGAAGGAGGAAAAGAATTACCTCAATTTCAACTCTCTTTCTAAATAGTAGGGTAGAAAAATGTAAAAATGAATTATTGAAAACACCTTCCACAATCAATATCATCATTAGGATGAGGCATTCACACTTGGATCATTCTACCTTCATTTTAATAGACATGAGGAGACATTTTCATAACATCCATTATAATGTGCATGATTTTATTCTAAATTGCATAATAACTTGGAATTTATTGTGATTTCTATTTCGTGCCACCCAATTTCATCCACCTATTTCTCTATATGGTAAGCTACCACCATGATTTACCATTCATTCATTTACATCTGTGGCTTGCATCCATTTTAGAATTTTTCATCTATTTTAGGGCAGTGTAGATAGGGAGATCATATGGTACACCAAGTATCTGTCCTACTAATCATGATGTTTTATTGCTCTAATATATTCATGCATTCATTGATTGTATGACCAATGTTACTATTAAGAGTATGACTAATCACTTTAGATTATCTACGTACTTTTACGTTAGCCAAGACTAGTTCTCTGATAAATGGAGGGTCGTTAGGGTAGTTGAGTTGATTTAATTAATCTTACCAAATCTAAGAGTAATTCTTCTCAAGCACGTGCAATATTCAAGATTAGGTGATTTTAAAGAATGCATAATTATCAATATATTCATGTGCTAAATTAGATGGTTTATTTGTTGATTGATCTCAATTTCATCTTTTCTTATTTGTATCTTACCAATTGACATATAATATCCTATGTATCACTTATGATCCTTTTACATGTATTTTTCTTGATTTTATCATATTATACACTTGCCTAATATGTTCCTTGTTTTATGATGGAAGTTCAAGTATTTGCAAATAGAATCAACAAAGTCAAAACCCAATTAATGCCATGATATGACCTTTACTACACCAAAAAATTTACTAGGGGTGAGATTTCTAAAGTTTACCGAAATAAGTAAAATAGTCACCAACCGCAAGAAGACATATCTTATTGTAGTATAGTTCAGGATCAAACCCAAAGGAGAACACATCTAAGAATTATTCCGATCAAGGTAACCATGCAAGAACTAGTACTTAATACACTATTTAGATTGGTTGTTAATTATTGTTATGGTTGAAAATAGTAAACCTTGGATTAAAGATTTATAATCAATTGATGAAAACACTAGGGTGGAATGAGTTTCACCATCACTTCCTGTCATTCACTCTCTCACTACATCATATTAAGCATGAACATATATGTTGAGGCTAGGAAAATCCCCCTTTCGGGGCTAGGATTAAAACCCAGAAAGATTTCACTCTAAGATCATTGTCGCGTTACGTAGATATCATATATCTATAGCCTCGGAAAATACCTATCCCAAATTCTCATCAAGAGTTTAACAATTATTTAATCGACATCCTAGATCATGAGTTCAAAGTTTTCTACATCCAAAATAATGATAAACATGTAAACCAACTTATCAAACAAGCTTACAAGCATAAAATGATTGATTTGAAACATGCAATGGTCCATACAAAATAGATATAGACACAAGAGCAAAATTAGGTAGTGGGGCTACTCCCCACATCCTAGCTAGATGACTACTTGCTCATGGTAGCAGTTACAAAAAAAATAAGGAAAAACAAGAAGAAAGACATGGTCATAGAAGAAGAATAGGTTGCAAATGTGGTGTGTAGAAGCAACTCTTCAAACTCTAGATTGATGACATCAATGAATTGATAAAGACACCCATGAGCATTCATCAGAGATGGAGTAGGGTTGTCGGTCTTTCTCACTTGTCTACTAGATTTATTGGTCCTTCAAGGTTGAGACCTTGGAGCCTTAACAAAGGCAGAGGGAGACTTAGTTGGCATTCCCAAATTAATGGAAAGGTCAATGGTAGATGAAGTTCTAATGTCCAGAGATATGACATCAGAATTGTAGAATAAAATCATACATCCCTTAGTCTTCTATTTATAGGCATAGGGTAGGGTTTAGAACCCTCCCAATTGCCATGGAGTGATGTCTTTGCTGCCATGGAGGTGAAGAGACAGTGGCGGCGTGAGGAAGAGAAATGGTCCATGATCAATAGTAACTCCATTGATATACAAGGAGTGTCACCATGTTCAATAAAGCCATTTGTAGGTGAATGGTCAGGTGGACCATCAGAAGAGGACACAACAAAACCATCAGAAGGTGCATGCATGCTTTCCTTTGATTGTTGGATGCAGGGTGACTATCATAAGGTGATGTACGAGGGAGATTGGAAGACAAAGTCTGGACAATCATAAGAATCCAAGGTCAGAATGACCGTCGTAAGGCGCTTAGCGCAGAGTGACCATCGTAAGGCAACCGCTGGTAGATATGTTGGGCATCCTTTGATTGTGTGCTAAAACAAGGGGATAATGAGGGAAACCAACAGATTGGCGATATGTTGGAAAATGATGGTTCAATAGAATGCAAGCCCCACCCAAGAATGGGGGTAGGTATTGGCGTCAGGTCGATGGTCTACGCCGATAGAAGGATAGAACAAAAGAAACCAATGCCTTGGTAGGTGTTATGCGATCAAATGGTTTCAACAACTGATAAAGGAATGAATCATTGAAAATATGGTACAATTATTGAAAATTTTCTTGCGCTCGCTACTTGATTAGCGGGACCACCACCTCCTATGAATATCAAACCTAGGGGTGTAAACGGTGTAGGTACGGTGTGGGTCTGGCCATACCCATACCCATACTCATCTAATTTAGCGGGTTCGGTTTCAGTTCTGGACCCGCATAATACAAAACTTAGACCCACACCATACCAGTACCCACAATAATAGCGGGTATGCGGGTAAGAGGTTCTATAAAGCATCATATTGTTTATGTAATAAAAATGACTATGTTCTATATGTTTTAATTCAACAAGATATTGTTATTATATAATATATTAACATGTAATAGTTATATTAGATAATGTTATATTTTATACATTAACATTAATTGAATTAATTGTTTGCATATTTGTAGTCATCATCATAACATTTAGCTTATGTAGAAAGTAATGAAAATTAGTAGATATTTTGATTCTAAGTTTACATATGATGTTCATTATTGTAACTAGAATAGTTAATTCTTAATTATATGACTAGTCTCAACCTTATTGTGGTTAGAGTGGGATATAATCTCAAGAATTATATTAGTTAGACTAGTAAAGTATGATATATATAACATATTATTTAAGTAGTTACTAATGTATAGTGGGTACATAGGTCTAGAGGGTCTGGGTCCAATCATACCCATTATTGGACCCACTTATATGTGGGTCCAAGGGTATACGGGTCCAAGGGTATGCGGGTATTAAAAATTAGACCCGTGGTGGATTTTTTAAGGGTCCGAATTTGCGGGTCCGCGGGTCTACCCGTACCCATTTACAAGCCTAATCAAACCTATCATGGAAAGCAAGAATTTGGATCGCGACCTTAACATTATTAAAAAATTAAGGAAACCTAGATGTAATCTAGTTCTAAGATAAAATAATATGAATGAATGTAGAAGTAGGATGTAAATTGTAATGACCCTGCCCCACGTTAACCCCCAATTAAGGGAGACCCGAAGGTCAGAGCCATTTTCAATTAACAGGATCAAAGGTTCAACATATAATCAACAATAGTTATGAAATTCTACTAACTAAACTGGAATTGGGTACAAAACATTAAAACTTTACTTACCTTTTTAAAACTTGGAAATCTAACCATCCACAGCTTGAATTACTCTATCTAATCCTCCTTGCACTTTATTTCTTAATTTCACGATGTGTCACTTTACTGTTTGTGTTTTTAGGATTTTACCTAAAATGCCGACAAACAAAACATCGATCAACAATTGCTGGTATGTGGAGGCAACCAAAATTTCACAATTAAGTCTAACAATATAATTATTGCAATCAAGATAATTAGCAAGTCAATTTACATTTTCCATGTGACAATCCCCACCGCTTTTGCCCTAACCCTGGAATTGACTTAAGGCCACCTTCTCAATCCCGAGCTTGGTGCCTGGGAGTCACCTCTCATGGTGCTCCTTAGTCATGCCTCATTGACCACCTTCTCATTCCTGAGCTTGGTGTCTAGGGTCACCTCTCATGGTGCCCATTGGTCTACCCTCCTGGGCCTGACCTTTATGGAATCTTCCATCAGGGTGGAATGTAGGTGCGGGAATACATATTTAAATTAAATTGTGATAGTCATAGTCACTTTATAATTGCAATATGAACATCCAAACAGTTTAGTTGCATTCGATGTGATTAAACATCCGAGAATCTGTCGGGAAACTAAAGCGGTTATTCATAATTAATCACATACATGTTAAGCAGATTTGAATGCAGAAATAACCAATCAATTAGGATTCAAGCAAGCACACACACAATTATTCCTGAAAAAGGCATCCAGTTTCTTTATCATTAAACTCGTCATCTTGATCCATTCATCCTAGTTGTTTCCTAGGTTATTTGCCCTTTTTAGGATTTTGAGCATAATTAGGGTTCTACTTCATATTTATTACTTTAAACCCTAATTTCACAAAATCACTTGCAAACCCTAACTTTTCATCAAAAGATCTAATTTCATCTTTTAGCAAAAAGGAAACCCTAATTTCATATTATAAGCACCTTTCATTTTCTTTTCTCTATTCTAGGGTTTCTAAACATATTAATCAATGTACTAGGTTAAAAACCCTAAACCTTGAAATTCTATCACCAAAATAGGTTTAAAAACCACCTTTCACATTAATCAAGTGAAACATACTCGAATTAACCTAACTGCAAGATTAAAACCATCTTTAATTAACAGTTAGGGTTTTCTAATTACAAATTAACACTTTTCCCATCAAATTATATACTTTTGCAAAGATATACAGATTTAGATGTCCAAACCATTTTTAATGTATTCCTTGTATTATTCTGATCATTTTTCATGTATAAAGTTTTTCCATTAGACATCCCTAGCAATTTCTACGAATTTTGCAAAGGAAAACCATTTTCTTTATTATCTGGATAGAGAGAGAAATTACCGAATTCCCTGGATCTTCGGATCGATGTGCCGTTGGTCTACCAAGCGATCTGACGCTCCGTGTTGATCAGCTCCACTAGCTCGGTGGTGCGCGCGTCCAGTCTTCGGTCGACCGTCAGATGCTCCTCGGTCCACGGTGGTCTGTTGATCAACGATCCACGTCGATCACTCCCACTCACACGACTAAGAAGGGGTGCCGGCTCAGGGGCGTTGGATCCCGCGAGATATCATTGTGGTCCTTGATCCAACGATTCTCAGTCGTCGTCCTCTTCCCTCCTCCTGTCTTCCAATGCGGCGGCGCCGTGACGGCTCCTCGTCGGAGCAAGCCCATTGTAGTGAGAGGGAGAGAATTAGAACTCAGGGAGCAGCCGTTCGTGATCGCGAGGGTGTGAGGGATCGAGGGGTTCCCTTTATATAGGCTATGGAGGGTCCCTGTTAGGGTTCCCAAACCTAGTCGCAACCCGACCCCTAGCCCAATTGGGCATTTCGCGAAGTTAGGGTAAAACCCCAATAAACCAGGGTCGGGAGGCTTCCTTTCCTCCCCCCGAACTCAATGGGACTCTTCCCATGAGTGCTCATGCAATAGGTTGGGCGGAAACAAGGGGAGAAGTTTCCCCTATCATGGCTGAAGTCCTCATCCCACCGGGATTTGGACGATGGACGGTGCCCGTTGGATCTGAATCCAAGGGTCCTCGCTACAGGCATTAGATCAAAGTAAAGGAATTTTCCTATTATTCCGATTTATACTCTAAATTCAATGATAACTTGGAAAAACCATAACTCCCAATCCACAATTCCTTTTTAACTCAAATTTTAAGGGAACGTTTCTTTTATTATTGCCTAGCTTTGTACAAAATTTGGAAAACAAAAAGCAATGGATGAGAAGGCTTCCTTCTCTCCCAAGTTTTCTCATTAATTACTCCAAATTAATTTATACTCCCTTTTCCTTTGTGATTATCTTGTGATTTTGGGTCCCTTGGACCTCAAGAAATTCTAAAGGCATGGATTCCCATATTGGGGAATATTAGTTTGCCTTTATCTTCTTTTAATTGTCAAATACTCACATTTCCCTTTTATTAATCAATTTCCTTTTCTTATTAATTCTCTTTTCTTTTCAATTGGTCTTAATGGCCAACAAAGCCCACCATCAATCAATCAAGGCCCTTTATTCGAAATCCATTGCAAATCAAAGAAAAATATTTCATTTATTCATTAAAAGAGAATTACATCTTCCTTTACATATTCAGGAAATTGGGGTTATAACATCCTCCCCTCCTTATAGGATTTTTTCCCTCAAAATTCAAACAATCAAACAAACAATTCAGGGTATATTTTCTCCATGTCTGCCTTTAGCTCCCAGGTGGCCTCATCCTCTCCATGGTGCTTGTAAAGAACCTTTACCATCTCTGTATTCTTGCATCTGAGCTCTTTCACCTTGGTATCTAGAATCCACAAAGGTGACTCAGGGTAAGTCAGCTTCCCTTGAAGCTCAATAGGTTCAATGCTAAGAACATGGCTCGGATCTTGCACATATCGCTTCAGGTTAGACACGTGAAACACATCATGCATCATGCTATACTGAGGGGGTAACACCAAATGGTATGCAGCTTCACCAATACATTCTAACACCTCAAACGGACCCACGTATCAGGGACTCAACTTTCCTCTGCTCTTAGCTATAGCTCGGAGCGGTCGGATTTTCAAAAACACATGATCTCCTACAGTGAAATGCATATCAGTCCGCTTTGCATCAGCATATGACTTCTGTCGATCTTGGGCTCTCTTCAGCCTTTTCTTGATCAAAGCTACTTTATCAGCATACACTTGGAGCTCATCTGACCTCAACAGGGTCCTCTCACCCACATCATCCCAGTGAAGTGGGGACTGACACGGTTTCCCATAGAAATCTTCATATGGAGGCATCCCGATACTGGCTTGGTAGCTATTGTTGTAGGTGAACTCTGCTAAAGGTAGGTATTGCTCCCATGAGCCACCCCAATCGAGCACACAAGCTCTCAATAGATCTTCTAGTGTCTAGATTGTCCTTTCTGACTGACCATCCGTTTGGGGGTGATAAGTGGTACTAAACTTTAACCTAGTACCAAGTTCCTCTTGTACTTGCTTCCACAATTTGGAAGTAAACTTTGGGTCTCTATCTGAAATGATCGATCTTGGTACACCATGCAACCGCACTATCTCTCTAATGTACAACTCAGCTAGGTCTGTCACCTTAGCAGTGGTCTTCAAGGCAAGGAAGGGTGCTGACTTGGTAAGACGATCTACCACGACCCATATCGCATCATGACCCTTCTTGGTCTGGGGTAGACCCACCACAAAATCCATGGTGATCTGCTCCCATTTCCACTCTGGAATTTCTATTGACTGTTAAAGTCCGCCGGGTCATTGGTGTTCAGCCTTCGCCATCTGGCACGTAAGACAACTGGCCACCCATAACACAATGTCTTTCTTCATTCCTGACCACCAGAAAAACTGTTGCAAGTCCTTGAACATCTTAGTAGTTCCTGGGTGTACTGTATATTTGGATCCATGGGCTTCTTGCAGAACACACTCCTTTATTGGTGAATCCATAGGAACCCATATGCGATTCTCAAACCTGATTCCTCCATCTACTCCCACGGATAGACGAGTCGGTGGCTTCATCATCAAGCCTTTCATCTTGTCTAGCTCTCCACTAGTCAACTGTGCATCTATGATCTCACTCAACAACTCAGATTGAATCTGGATATTAGCCAACCGAACTCAGTCCTCTACCAGTTGTGGAGTCCATTCCACCAGCTCCTCTAAACTCTTCCACTGACTGGACAGAACAGCTACACATTTAAGCTGCTTCTGACTCAGAGCATCAGCTACAACATTCGCCTTACCAGGATGGTAGGTGATGGTGAAGTCGTAATCCTTCATGTACTCCATCCATCGTCGTTGTCATAGGTTTAGGTCTCTCTGTGTCAGTAGGTACTTCAAGCTCTTATGGTCGGTGAAGATTTCAAAGGTAGCACCGTACATATAGTGCTGCTATATCTTCAAGGCATGGATGATAGCAGCTAACTCTAGGTCATGTGTCGGGTAATTCACCTCATTCGGCTTGAGTTGTCGGGAAGCATATGCAACCACATGCCGATCTTGTTCCAACACACAGCCAAGTCCCATCTTGGAAGCATCGGTGAATATCATGAAACCCTCATTGCCAGAAGGTAGAGTCAACACAGGAGCAGTGGTCAACTTCTCTTTCAATTCTTGGAAACGAGCTTCACATATGTCAGACCACACGAACTTCACATCCTTCCGGGTCAACATGGTTAGCGGTAGAGCAATCTTGGAGAAATCCTTGATGAAGCGACGGTAGTATCCGGCCAACCCCAAGAAGCTGCAAATCTCAGAGGGGTTCTTTGGTGCTAGCCAGTCTCGAACTGCCGATACTTTGGCTGGATCTACGATGATTGTTCCTCCTGAGATGATGTGTCCAAGAAACATGACTCGGTCCAACCAAAACTCACATTTCGAGAACTTTCTGAAAAACTTATTCTTTCTCAGGATATCAAGGACTCTACCCAAGTGTTCACGGTGTTGGGCTAGGTCATCTGAGTACACCAAAATGTCATCTATGAACACTATCACAAAAGAGTCAAGGAAGGGCGGGAACACACTGTTCATGAGGTTCATGAAGACACTCGGTGCATTGGACAATCCAAACGGCATGACCACGAACTCATAGTGACCATAGCGGGTTCTGAAAGCTGTTTTAGGTATATCCTCACTTCTTACTCTCACCTAGTGGTATACTAATCTCAAATCGATCTTGGAAAAGACTCGAGCTGATTTGAGTTGGTCGAACAGGTCATCTATTCTAGGCAAAGGATACTTATTCTTAATGGTTGCCTGATTGATCATCTGATAATCAATACACATTCGAAGCGACCCATCCTTCTTTTTTACAAAGAGGACTGGTGCTCCCCATGGCGATGTACTGGGTCAGATGAACCCCTTATCCAACAACTCTTGCAACTGGGTTTTCAACTCAAGCAACTCAGCAGGGGCCATTCTATAGGGTGCCTTAGATATAGGTTTAGTCCCAGGAGCTAACTCAATCGAGAAGTCTACCTCCCTCTCAGGGGGAATCCCTGGTAGATCATCTGGAAACACATCCACATACTCCGGAACCACCTCTATGTCCTCTAAGGATTTCCCCTTAACCTCAAGTACGGTAACTATTGCTAGGTAGGCTCAACAACCCTTGGATAGCATCCGTTCATCTTTCAAAGCAGATATGTAAAGACTGATTGTCGCATCTTTCCTTCCTCGAATGGTGAAGTGTGGATAGCCGGCCTTTCTAATGAGAATCTTCTTCTCTCTATAGTCAATATGGGCCCGATAGGTGGAAAGCCAGTCCATACCGATGATTACATCAAAATCATTCATATCGAGAAGGATGAAGTCAGCGGGAAGCTCATGGTTCAGATACTTAACTGGAAACACAGGGGTTTTCAAAAGAGAGGTATAAATACGACCACTCAAGGTTGTGACATCCAAAACATAACCCAAATCCTTGATATCCAAATCAAGCATAGTCGCCAGATTTCTCAAAATAAAAGTATTAGTGGAACCAGAATCAAAGAGTGCTTTTACATTTTGTCTCATGACTTCCAGCAAGCCTACATAGTTATTCCATATCAAAAAGCTATTACATGGTCTAATGAACAAAAAGGAAAACTCTATGGGTTATTACCCTCGATCAACTTATTAGCATTCACCTTTTCTTCTTCATTGTTGATGGCGAACACTCTAGCTTGTCTCCTCTCTCCAACTAGAGGTGCTCCGGCTGGTACTCCTACTAGGGGTGTTGCAGCTACTGGCTGTGCTGCTACAGGCTGTGACCCCAAAGGTCCCCTTGGGTCAGGCTGAGGGCAGTTGGCGATGAAGTGTCCCTCTTGTTGACATCTGAAACACACCTTCTTCTCAAAGCGACACTTCCCAAGATGTGCCCGTCCACAGGTGCGACACTGCTGGAGGCGACCATGGGGCTTTCCTTTGTGGCCATGCTTGTTCTTGTTGTGGTTGCGTCCTTGTCCCTTCCTGTGTTCATTCCTCTGCCCTTGAGCTCCTTCAGTGAAACCCAAGTACCCTCTGGATTGGTTCTGTGCAAGCATCACTGTCCTTTCCATGTCTAAGGCGGTGTTGTAGGCTTCAGCAAAGGTCTTTGGCTTACTAGTCATCACATGAGGCTTGATGGCAGGGTGCAGACGTTCCATGAAGTGGTCCACCCTCCTCTCTTCATCAAACATGTGTCCGAAGCGTTCCAAGAGGCTGAACCTGCGACCAAAGTCCGCAACTGAAGAACTTCCTTGAGTCATGCTCATGAACTCTCTTTCTTTCTCTTTCTTTGCTGAGATGGGGAGGAATCTGGCGGTGAAGATGGTCTTGAAGTCAGTCCATGCCATCGGTTCCTTACTTAAGTCTCTTCCCGTGATATGGTTCTCCCACCATATCTTGGCTGCACCTTCCAAAAGGTGAGTAGCAAACATAACCTTTTTATTCGGCTGCACCTCGAGCATACAGAACCCATTCTTGACTGCAAGCAGCCAAGCTTCGGCCTTGTCGATTACTTCTGACTTGTCTTCTCCCCAGAACTTCTCGACGTTCAGCTTGACGAAGTCCAGGATGGTGGCTCCAAGTCGAGGACGAACAGGAAGTGGCTCACCATCCTCGGCCCTAGCTATATCCCTAAGGGCCAGGGCACGGATAGCTTCAGTCAATTGCTTTTATTGTTCCATCCAAACTGCATCTGTTGTGTGAACCACCATGGCTGGTCCTGGTCCACTGGGTTGGTCTTCTTCCATCCGGGCTTCCTCTTTGAACCCATGGTATTCCTCATATTTCGGTCCTTCCCCTTGCTCTTGGTTGACACCATGCATTGGTTCAGGGTTGGGGGCCTCATGTATAGCCTCTTCAGGCCTCTTTCTCTTCTTAGAGGTCTCTCCACTGTGGTTCTGCTTCCTCTTCTCAGAAGACCCATTCTCCTTACAGGGTGGTCCACCATCACTGGTGGAAAAAGGAATAGCCATGACTTTGGTACGAGCCATCTGCACACAAACAGACTTTTGGTTTACCTTTAAACTAATTACACTTATGTCAATGACATCCTACTTACGTATCTTTTATTAATTTGATGGAGGATACCTTAGACCCTATCAACCTTAACCCATACCACATGAGGGTGACGAAGAGAGAGAAAACCCTAATCCTTAGAATCCTTAAGAGAAAAATTGAGATGAGGAGAGATGAGCAAGATGAGAGAGTCCTAAAGGTATCTTATTTCGAGTCATATCCTAAGACATCGGCCAGGCAGTCACACAATCTGGGAGTCCTCGTATTCCGACTAGCGGTGCGGAGGAAAATCTTGCCAGCCCCCGGAAGTGATCCTTTTCTAGACACCTCAGTCTTTCGGACACTCCTCTAATAACTCCCTCGGTTCTATGGAATTTGTAAAATTCAATAATTATTAATGATTAGAGGGAGAACCTAGGCTCTAATACCAATTGTAATGACCCCACCCCTCGGTAACCCCCAATTAAGGGAGACCCGAAGGTCAGAGCCATTTTCAATTAACAGGATCAAAGGTTCAACATATAATCAACAATAATTATGAAATTCTACTAACTAAACTGGAATTAGGTACAAAAAATTAAAACTTTACTTTACTTACCTTTCTAAAACTTGGAAATCTAACCATCCACAGCTTGAATTACTCTATCTAATCCTCCTTGCACTTTATTTCTTAATTTCACGACGTGTCACTTTACTATTTGTGTTTTCAGGATTTTACCTAAAACACAGACAAACAAAACAGCGATCAACAATTGCTGGTATGTGGAGGCAACCAAAATTTCACAATTAAGTCTAACAATATAATTATTGCAATCAAGATAATTAGCAAGTCAATTTACATTTTCCATGTGACAATCCCCACCACTTTTGCCCTAACCCTAGAATTGACTTAAGGCCACCTTCTCAATCCCGAGCTTGGTGCCTGGGAGTCACATCTCATGGTGCTCCTTAGTCATGCCTCATTGACCACCTTCTCATTCCCGATCTTGGTGTCTAGGGTCACCTCTCATGGTGCCCATTGGTCTACCCTCCTGGGCCTGACCTTTATGGCATCTTCCATCAGGGTGGCATGTAGGTGCGGGAATACACTTTTAAATTAAATTGTGATAGTCATAGTCAATTTATAATTGCAATATGAACATCCAAATAGTTTAGTTGCATTCGATGCGATTAAACATCCGGGAATCCGTCGGGAAACTAAAGCGGTTGTTCATAATTAACCACATACCTGTTAATTAGATTTGAATGCAGAAATAACCAATCAATTAGGATTCAAGCAAGCACACACACAATTATTCCTAAAAAAGGCATCTGTGACAAAGTGAGTTTTTATAGTATTTTCTCTCTCTTAAAAGTTTATTATCAAATTTGTTGACCAAATTACCCTCATATACTTCCCCCACTTAATTGGACAAATATGTGTCACAAATTGCAAAAATATATGTGAACCCTAGTATGCTTTTATGATAAAATACATGTGTTAATGTATTTAGTAAACGAGCACACCAAACTTTCAATTTTGGATCTCAAATTCATACCATAATAGCATAATGACATCATAAAACTAACCCTAAAATGTTGTTGCAATTAGGTAAACCAATTGGGAGATATGACCAATTTAATTTGGTGCATATTCCATTTCATTTGAACCCTATAACCTAAATTCCGAATTTCCTTTTAAGTAAATGTGTCACGCGACCCATTTAAGGCTGGGCGCAGACCTCTTGAAGGAAGGCCAATCCTCAGCCACCCGATCTGATGGCCGCGGATCCACATAGGGATCCAAGGGTCCTGGACCCATCATCTACCTCCCGCAAAGGGCGGGTAGAAGAGGTTGGATCTGAGCTCTAGCAAGATGCCAACTCACCCCCTATTTCACGAATTTCTTTCAAATGGCCACCTCCGACTCATCAAGATGAGGTCAACCACACTTATCTCGACTCCCCTCGCCCTCGGAGCAGGGAGAACGACCTCCCCCTAATTTGTTGTTCTCACTCCGGCGGCGGTCGTGAAGCCCAGGACCCCCCCAACCAACCCTAAACCTATCCCCGAGCCTATAAAAGACCCCTTGACATCACCGCCACCTTCCTTTACCTTGATTCACTTCCTCCCAAGCTTTAAACTTCCCCAAGATCTCCAGTCAACCCTAGAACTACCCTGTGGCACCACCGCACTACCACTGCTAGGTTTTCACACCTCTGCACCCCCTCCTTCTCAATAACCTTCTCTCCTCAACTCTCCAACTCCGGATGAAGTCGGGTGGCTGATTCAAACCAAGGACACGAGCCTGCTGCCCCTTTCTACTTGTCACGCCGGCGACCCTCCGTCGCGATCTGAAGACTGGTTCGCGTGAGGAGACGTTGACCAGGACAGGGCCCAGGGCGCCTAGGTGGACCAACCTCCGAACGCAAAACCAGCCACCCAATCTTCCCTTGCAAATCCTAGGATCAACCAGAGACGTCGATCCAGAAGGATCCGACCGTTGATCAAGGTAAAACCCTTATTTTTTATTTTTATTTTTATTTTCTTTTATCTAAGAAATGGTTAATCTTAGAAAAATCCTAGAAAATGCTAGGATTATCAGAAAATGTCAAACCTATATATCATTTTGATCAGAAAATTATTCTCTATCCAAATAAAATGCTTCCAGGACCTAGATCCGTTGACTTTTCCAAAAACAGTTGCTTAAAGCCTTAATGACCCCTTAATTATAATTAATTTTTGATAATAGTTTTCCTTGATGATATATGACCTTCTAAGGTGTAATTAACCCTAGATAGAACTTTGTTTCTAAATAATTCGAAATCCAATTCTAAGATGACAAATGATCAAAGGATTAGGAGAAACCCAAGAACTAGTTTCTCTTTCTACATGGAATTAAAGATATATCTTTATAATAAAAATTAATATCACTAGATGATAATTAGTGATTATGATTGGACTGAATCATTAAAACGAACCCTAATGTTATGAATGGTTAATATGTTGAGGATTACTCTCCCTTTTTGCTCCAACCATCTTAGAAACCCTAATTTTTAGAAATCTTCTAATTAATCAATTAAATATTATCTTTTTATCAAAATCATTTATGATGGATCAGACCTAATGCTATCTCTAATCCCAATTAAAATATGGAAAATCCCTAATCTGAATTAGATAAAATAAAAGGAATAATAATAAAAAACATATCTTAGTCTTGGTCACATGGACCAATAGTAATGTTGTACCCTTGCTTTCTATGCAGGGTGACTAAATTCCTGATTGATTCTAAATCTTTGGACATCTGATTGAACAAGCAGGTACGTGGTCTTATAAGTATAAGACTAGTTTTCTGGTTGCCTATGCTATATAATATCTTGAATGTTCATATTTGGATATCATTGTTGGTTGAACTAGTATAAAGTTATACTTCGCCAAATTTAAGAGAAACATAAATGACTATGATGGGTTGTAGCTACTAGAGAACATAGCCTGGTGTGGATGTATGTTGCCTAACATGGATGTATGATTCCTTGGCCCATGTTAGATGTATGATGATATTCTATTGTCCATACTAGATGTAAGTCAAGTGCAATAGGTGTAGTACAACCGCATCAAAATGAATACAATAAAAGGGTGTTTACTTGATTTTCGCATTAAGAAATGGTTTTATATCTCTTTCCTTCTTTTCAAAATATTTTCCTTTATGCAAACTTATTAATGTAACTTTTACCACGTACCAGGCCTGCTGATGTTTTGTTTCTCGTATTTTCTAGGTGCAAGGAATAATTGACAACAAAATGAATTGCATGCTCAAAGTACCTGAAGGCATAAAATAATGAACATGGAGGATGTATTAGATAGATCTTTTCCTCTTATCTCATTTCTTGCTAGATGTTAGTTTATTTCTTTTCTTAGTGACATCGAGGATGATTGAAATCCTATGTAATAAAGTTAACTTTCTCTAGAACAATATTTTCTCTCCATATGTAATGACTTTTATTATCTTTATGAATGAATGTTTGTGTGGCATTATATGATGATGTGGACTAGATCTTGGCTTAATCTCTGTTTTAGTTGACTACCTTAATCTCTTATATTTTCCCTTTTGACATCTATAGATATGAGTGCACGCATATCTATGAATGTCACTATGGAAAGTATATAGAAATTGGGGGACGTCATAGTTGGTATCAGAGCTAATGTTCACACATCAAGTCACATGAACTTCATTCACCCTATTTTGAGTCTAGGGTAGTCCTTGAGTTTGGTATGTGAAGGGTTGAGGTGTCTAGGATAGCATCTGCCATGGGTCTGACTAAAGTCTCCGAGCCACTTAGCTTGGCAATCACGAGGCTACCTTTATGGCAGTATAAGTCTACCTCGTCGATATCCTAAGTGTCCCCTATTCTTGGTCGTACCTTAATTTAGGAACCTTCTCATCTATAGATTCTCCCTCTCACCTCTTCTATAGGAAAATTTCTCCCTCTCATCTATGTTTTAAAATAAATTAAATTTTCCCTCTTACCTCTATTATAAGGTTAGGAAGGAGTCTCTCTATTTAGAAAGTCCTAAGGATCGACTGATAAGGATTTTAGGATATCCTCCATAAATCATAACATTCAGAACATTAATTATTAATAAATGATAATAATGAAATATCATGTGATGATAATAAAGATAATGATGAGAATAATTGTTGAAGTAATAGACCTAATATGTTCATATTAATTACAGGATGCCTCCTAAAACTCGCAACTCAAAGGCCTCGGAGGAATCATACTCTAAGAAGAGAAAAGAACCTGAAACCTCCGAAGAACCTGATCCTGATGCTGAGGCTAAGGAAAGATGGGAGGAACAGAAGAAAATCCTTCTAGACTTTATGGAAACCCTCACCACCAAAGGAACCCCTGAACCTAGATCCTCTAGGAAAAAGGAAGTGACGGTGATAGACTCCATTAAGCTCAACCCTGATAGCTTTTGGGGGGAAGACCAACCCGAAGTCATGGACAAGGATGAGGCCTGGGTCCTTTCCATAGAGAATGCCTTCCGTACCCTAGAAGTGCCTGAAGAAAAGAAGGTTAAATTCTCCACCCATTTTCTTAAGGGAGGGGTGAAGATCTGGTGGGAGAATTATGGTGGGAATCGGGGAGAGGAAGTAGACAACTTGGGATGGGAAGCCTTCAAGACCCTCTTCACCGACCGTTTCATGCCCATAGCAGAGAGGAAGAGGAAAGAGAAGATGTACATGGAGCTTAGGCAGGGCAGTCTCTCAGTGGCTGATTATACCCAGAAGTTTAGGCTTCTGGAACACTATTCCCCTATCCGGACTGAGGACCGCCTCACTGAGCACTATGTAGACTGTCTCTCCGCACACTTGAAAACCCTAGTTATAGCCTCTCGTCCCCGAAGCATTGATGAAGCCCTAGACATGGCTCTTAAGCAGGAAAGGGAGTAGGGATTGCAGAAGCCTTCTAGCATGGGATATTTAGGGTTGACCACCACCAAGGAAGAAAAGTTCAAAAAGTTCCACCCCAGCCATAATAAAGGATCAGGGAAAGGAGGAGGTTCAAGGAAGAAAGGACCAAAGAATAGCAAGATGATGGATTACCGTAGCAAATGCAAGACTTGTGGACAAGGACATGACGGGCCTTGTCGCTACACCAAGTCGGTCTGCTACAACTGTAAGAAGGAGGGGCATTTCCTTGCCAAGTTTCCCAATGCATCTATCCTTGGCAAACCTCCAGCGGGTGCTCCACCCCCTCAGGGACACCGTAATGCCAGGGTGTTCGCAGTAACAGCAGAGGAGGCTAGGGCAAATCCGAACCAGCTTGTCGAAGGTAACCTTAAATCTTTTTTATATATCTAATATCTTATTCAATTGCCTTCAAATATTTAAAGTATAATTATATTGTGTAGGGATTGTTTTCTTGAATGGACATCCTGTTAAAGCATTGTTTGGTTCTGGATCTACAAATACGTTTATCTCTCAAAATCTGGCCTCAATGTTGCACTTACATATAAGGGACTTGGGATACATTCTGGATGTGTCAATTCCTAGTGGCAAAATATTCACTACATTACAGAAAACCGATGTCCTCCCTCTAAAATTTGAAAATCATGACATTCCCTTTGAATTCATTCTCTTAACCATGGAAGACTTTGATGTTATTCTTGGCATGGATTGGCTATACACATATCATGCTTACATTGACTGTAGAAACAAGATGGTAGTTCTCTCTCAACCTCATTCCTCTCCTGTAGTGATCCCTCGGGGAAGTGGATTTTGTAATAATATAATAATTTCCTCTCTTAAAGCTAAAAAGCTCATATCTAAAGGATGTAAAGTCTTCCTCGCATTCGTCTCAGAGACCAGTCCTGACAATGGGCCTGTAGAAAGACTGGAGGTGGTACGTGATTTTCTTGACATATTTCCGGAGGAGCTTCCTGGGCTGCCTCCAAACCGAGACATTGAGTTCTCCATAGATCTTCTTCCTGGAACCACTCTGATTTCTAGGGCACCATATAGGATGGCACCTACTGAGCTTATGGAGCTGAAGAAACAATTACAAGAACTTCTTGATAAGGGTTTTATCTGCCCTAGCGTTTCCCCTTGGGGTGCACCTGTCCTTTTTGTTAAAAAGAAAGATGGTTCGATGCGGAAGTGTATTGACTATCGCATGTTGAACCAAGCTACCATTAAAAACAAGTATCCTCTCCCTCGTATTGATGACCTCTTTGATCAACTTCGTACTGCTAAAGTTTTCTTAAAAATTGATCTTCATTCTGGCTACCATCAACTTAAGGTCAAAGATTCTGATATATCTAAGACTGCTTTCCGAACTCGTTACGGGCACTACAAATTTCTGGTAATGCCGTTCGGGTTGACCAACGCACCTGGCGTATTCATGAACTTGATAAACAAAGTCTTCCAACCTTATCTTGATGAGTTTGTGGTCGTCTTCATTGATGATATTCTGATCTATTATGATTCTATGGAGAAACATCGAGAGCATTTGAAGTCTGTCCTTGAGATTCTTCAAGCCCAGAAATTCTATGGCAACCTTTCTAAATGTGAATTCTGGATTGACAAAGTTATGTTTCTTGGTCATGTCATTTCTGGGGGTAACATATCTGTTGATCCCGCTAAAGTATCTGCTATACTTGATTGGCAACCTTCTTGTAATCCTTCTAAAATCTGGAGTTTCTTAGGTCTGGCTGGATATTATCGTCGTTTTATTCTAAATTTCTCCAATGTGGCACTTCCTCTCACTAAGCTTACTTGGAAGGATGAGCATTTCATCTGGTCAGCTGCTTGTGAGTCTAGCTTCCAAGAGCTCAAACAGAAGTTGTCGTCAACATCTGTCCTTGTTCTACCCTCTGGCAATGAAGGGTTTGTGATATTCACGGATGCTTCCCGACATGGTCTAGGGTGTGTCCTACAGCAGAACAGGAAAGTAGTGGCCTTCGCTTCTAGACAATTGAAACCTAATGAGTTGAATTACCCTACGCATGATTTGGAGTTAGCTTCCATCATCCATGCTCTCAAAATATGGAGGCACTACTTGTACGGGGCAACGTTTGATATCTTCACCGACCATAAAAGCCTCAAGTACATTCTGACATAGAAGGATTTGAATCTCTGACAACGACGGTGGATTGATTACTTGAAGGACTACAACTTCACCATTGGCTACCATCCAGGTAAGGCCAATGTGATTGCAGACACTCTTAGTAGGAAAAGAGCTATTTGTGCATCCCTGTCTGTACCCAAATGGAGGAACATGGAGGACCTAGCAAGCTGGAGACCACAATTCCTGGTTGATCGTATGCATGTCAACAACATCTCTATCACATCCAACCTACATTCTGAACTTCTGGAGGCACAGAAAGCTAGTCTCGAACTTGTAGAGCTCTCCTCTCTCCTGGCTAAACCTCATACACATCTGTCTGTGGGTCTTAATGGTGGTCTTTGATACAAGAACCATATGTGGGTTCCTGAGCAATCAGATGTAAAGACAACCATTCTTAGCGAGGCACATGGGTCCAAGTACATAGTTCATCCCGGCACGACAAAGATGTACAAAGACCTACAACGTCAGTTCTGGTGGAGAGGCATGAAGCACGAAATTGCAGATTTTGTATCCAGATGTCTGACATGCCAGAGAATCAAGGCTGAGCATCAAAGACCAGGTGGTCTACTGCAACCCCTCGAGATTCCAGAATGGAAATGGGAACATATCACTATGGATTTCATAGTGGGATTACCCAGGACTAGGAAGGGATACGACGCTGCATGGGTAATTGTGGATCGTCTCACCAAGTCAGCTCATTTTCTACCCGTGAAGACTACTGGAAAAGTTTCTGAGTTGGCCGACCTTTATATATGGGAGATTGTACGTCTGCATGGAGTTCCAGCGTCTATTGTCTCAGACCAGGACCCAAAGTTCACTTCAAAGCTATGGAAACAGGTTCAAGAAGAATTGGGCACCAAGTTGAACTTCAGTACAACTTATCATCCGCAGACAGATGGACAGTCAGAACGAACAGTACAGATTCTGGAGGATCTTCTACGAGCTTATGTGCTTGAATGGGAAGGCTCGTGGGACCATTACCTCCCTTTAGCTGAGTTCTCCTATAATAATAGTTATCAGGCGGGTATTGGGATGTCACCATACGAAGCTCTCTATGGCCGACCGTGCAGATCTCCATTACATTGGGATGATGTCGGAGAACACACCTTGATGAAATCTGAGGAGATGCAGCTGTATGCAGATAAAATTGCACTGATCATGCAGAGAATGAAGAGAGCACATGATCGACAGAAATCATATGCATATGCTCACCGGAAGGAACATCAGTTCAAGGAAGGTGATCATGTCTTTCTAAAGATCTGACCGATTCAAGCTTTGGCCAAGAATAAGGGAAAGCTCAGTCTTCGTTATGTGGGACCCTTCGAGATTCTTGAAAGGGTTGGAGAATGTGCCTATCATCTTGCTCTGCCACCTTAGTATAGTGCCATGCATAATGTCTTTCATGTATGTAATCTAAAGCCTTATGTCAAAGACCCCAGTCACATTCTAAATCATGAGCCTCTTGAGCTGAAAGATGATTTGACGTATGCTAAGTCACCAATCAGAATTCTTGATTTCAAGACAAAGGAGCTTCGCAATAATCGACATATATATATGGTGAAAGTTCTCTGGAGCCACCATGATCAAACCGATGCTACATGGGAGCTCAAGTCCTAAGTCGAACGGAAATATCCACATCTCTTTCAGGCTGCTTGAATTTTGAGGGCAAAATTCTTTAAAAGGAGGGGATAATGTGACAAAGTGAGTTGTTTATAGTATTTTCTTTCTCTTAAAAGTTTATTATCAAATTTGTTGACCAAATTACCCTCATATACTTCCCTCACTTAATTGGACAAATATGTGTCACAAATTGCAAAAAAATATGTGAACCCTAGTATGCTTTTATGATAAAATACATGTGTTAATGTATTTAATAAACGAGCACACCAAACTTTTGATTTTGGATCTCAAATTCATACCATAGTAGCATAATGACATCATAAAACTAACCCTAAAATTTTATTGCAATTGGGTAAACCAATTGGGAGATATGACCAATTTAATTTGGTGCATATTCCATTTCATTTGAACCCTATAACCTAAATTCCGAATTTCCTTTTATTTAAATGTGTCACGCGACCCATTTAAGGCTGGGCGCGGACCACTTGGAGGAAGGCCAATCCTCAGCCACCCGATCTGATGGCCTCAGATCCACATAGGGATCCAAGGGTCCTGGACCCGTCATCTACCTCCCGCAAAGGGCGGGTAGAAGAGGTTGAATCTGAGCTCTAGCAAGATGCCAACTCACCCCCTATTTCACGAATTTCCTTCTAATGTCCACCTCCGACTCATTACGATGAGGTCAACCACACTTATCTCGACTCCCCTCGCCCTCGAAGCAGGGAGAACGACCTCCCCCTAATTTGTTGTTCTCACTCCGGCGACGGCCGCAAAGCCCAGGACCCCCCCAACCAACCCTAAACCTATCCCTGAGCCTATAAAAGGCCCCTTGACATCACCGCCACCTTCCTTTACCTCGATTCACTTCCTCCCAAGCTTTAAACTTCCCCAAGTTCTCCAGTCAACCCTAGAACTACCCTGTGGCGCCGCCGCACTACCACTGCTAGGTTTTCACACCTCCGCACCCCCTCCTTCTCAATAACCTTCTCTCCTCAACTCTCCAACTCCGGACGAAGCCGGGCGGCTGATTCAAACCAAGGACACGGGCTTGGTGCTCCTTCCTACTTGTCACGCCGGCGACCCCCCGTCGTGATCTGAAGACTGGTTCGCGTGAGGAGACACTGACCAGGATGGGGCCCAGGGTGCCTAGGTGGACCAACCTCCGAACGTAAAACCAACCACCCAATCTTCCCTTGCAAATCCTAGGATCAACCAGAGTCATCGATTCAGAAGGATCCGACCGTTGATCAAGGTAAAACCCTTATTTTTTATTTTTATTTTCTTTTATCTAAGAAATGGTTAATCTTAGAAAAATCCTAGAAAATGCTAGGATTATCAGAAAATGTCAAACCTGTATATCATTTTGATCAGAAAATTATTCTCTATCCAAATAAAATGCTACCAGGACCTAGATCCATTGCCTTTTCCAAAAATAGTTGCTTAAAGCCTTAATGACCCCTTAATTATAATTAATTTTTGATAATAGTTTTCCTTGATGATATCTGACCTTCTAAGGTGTAATTAACCCTAGATTGAACTTTGTTTCTAAATAACTCGGAATCCTATTCTAAGATGACAAATGATCAAAGGATTAGGAGAAACCCTAGAACTAGTTTCTCTTTCTACATGGAATTAAAGATATATCTTTATAATAAAAATTAATATCACTAGATGATAATTAGTGATTATGATTGGTCTGAATCATTAAAACGAACCCTAATGTTATGAATGGTTAATATGTTGAGGGTTACTCTCCCTTTTTGCTTCAACCATCTTAGAAACCCTAATTTTTGGAAATCTTCTAATTGATCAATTAAATATTATCTTTTTATCAAAATCGTTTATGATGGATCAGACCTGATGCTATCTCTAATCCCAATTAAAATATGGAAAATCCCTGATCTGAATTAGATAACATAAAAGGAATAATAATGAAAAACATATCTTAGTCTTGGTCACATGGACCAATAGTAATGTTGTACCCTTACTTTCTATGCAGGGTGACTAAATTCTTGATTGATTCTAAATCTTTGGACATCTGATTGAACAAGCAGGTACGTGGTCTTATAAGTATAAGACTAGTTTTCTGGTTGCCTATGCTATATAATATCTTGAATGTTCGTATTTGGATATGATTGTTGGTTGAACTAGTATGAGTTATACTTCGCCAAATTTAAGAGAAACATAAATGACTATGATGGGTTGTAGCTACTAGAGTACATAGCCTGGTGTGGATGTATGTTACGTAACATGGATGTATGATTCCTTGGCCCATGTTAGATGTATGATGAAATTCTATTGTCCACACTAGATGTAAGTCAAGTGCAATAGGTGTAGTACAACCGCATCAAAATGAATACAATAAAAGGGTGTTTACTTGATTTTCGCCTTAAGAAATGGTTTTATATCTCTTTCCTTCTTTTCAAAATATTTTCCTTTATGCAACCTTATTAATGTAACTTTTACCACGTACCAGCCCTACTGATGTTTTGTTTCTCGTATTTTCTAGGTGCAAGGAACAATTGATAACAAAATGAATTGCATGCTCAAAGTACCTGAAGGCATAAAATAATGAACATGGAGGATGTATTAGATAGATCTTTTCCTCTTATCTCATTTCTTGCTATATGTTAGTTTATTTCTTTTCTTAGTTACATCGAGTATGATTGAAATCCTATGTAATAAAGTTAACTTTCTCTAGAACAATATTTTCTCTCCATATGTAATGACTTTTATTATCTTTATGAATGAATGTTTGTGTGGCACTATATGATGATGTGGACTAGATCTTGGCTTAATCTCTATTTTAGTTGACTACCTTAATCTCTTATATTTTCCCTTTTGACATCTATAGATATGAGTGCACACATATCTACGAATGTCACTATGGAAAGTATATAGAAATTGGGGGACGTCACATCATCCAATTTCTTTATCATTAAACTCATCATCTTGATCCATTCATCCTAGTTGTTTCCTAGGTTATTTGCCCTTTTTAGGATTTTGAGCATAATTAGGGTTCTACTTCATATTTATTACTTTAAACCCTAATTTCACAAAATCACTTGCAAACCCTAACTTTTCATCAAAAGATCTAATTTCATCTTTTAGCAAAAAGGAAACCCTAATTTCAGATTATAAGCAACTTTCATTTTCTTTTCTCTATTCTAGGGTTTCTAAACATATTAATCAACGTACTAGGTTAAAAACTCATAACCTTGCAATTATATCACCAAAATAGGTTTAAAAACCACCTTTAACATTAATCAACTTAAACATACTCGAATTAACCTAACTGCAAGATTAAAACCATCTTTAATTAACAGTTAGGGTTTTCTAATTACAAATTAACACTTTCCCCATCAAATTATATACTTTTGCAAAGATATACAGATTTAAATGTCCAAACCATTTTTAATGTATTCCTTGTATTTTTCTGATCATTTTTCATGTATAAAGTTTTTCCATTAGACATCCCTAGCAATTTCTACAAATTTTGCAAAGGAAAACCCTTTTCTTTATTATCTGGACAGAGAGAGAAATTACAGAATTCCCTGGATCGTCGGATCGATGCGCCGCTGGTCTACCCAGCGATATGACACTTCGTGTTGATCGGCTCCACTAGCTCGGTGGCGCGTACGTCCAGTCTTTGGTCGACCGTCAGATGCTCCTCGGTCCACGGTGGTCTGTTGATCAACGATCCTCGTCGATCGCTCCCACTCACGCGACTAAAAAGGCGCGCCGGCTCAGGGGCGTTGGATCCCATGAGAGATCACTATGGTCCTTGATCCCACGGTTTTTAGTCATTGTCCTCCTCCCTCCTCCTGTCTTCCAACACAGTGGCGCCGCGACGGCTCCTCGTCGGAGCCAGCCCAATGTAGCGAGAGGGAGAGAATTAGAACTCAGGGAGCATCCGTTCGTGATCGTGAGGGTGTGAGGGATCGAGGGGTTCCCTTTATATAGGCTATGGAGGGTCCCTGTTAGGGTTCCCAAACCTAGTCGCAACCCGATCCCTAGCCCAATTGGGCGTTTCTCGAAGTTAGGGTAAAACCCCAATAAACCAGGGTCGGGAAGCTTCCTTTCCTCCCCCCGAACTCAATGGGACTCTTCCCATGAGTGCTCATGCAATAGGTTGGGTGGAAACAAGGGGAGAAGTTTCCCCTGTCACGGATGAAGTCCTCATCCCACCAGGATTTGGACGATGGACGGCGCCCGTTGGATCTGAATCCAAGGGTCCTCGCTACAGGCGTTAGATCAAAGGAAAGGAATTTTCCTATTATTCCGATTTATATTCCAAATTCAATGATAACTTGGAAAAACCATAACTCCCAATCCACAATTCCTTTTTAACTCAAATTTTAAGGGAACGTTTCTTTTATTATTGCCTAGCTTTGTACAAAATTTGGGAGACAAAAAGTAATGGATGAGAAGGATTCCTTCTCTCCCAAGTTTTCTCATTAATTACTCCAAATTAATTTATACTCCCTTTTCCTTTGTGATTATCTTGTGATTTTGGGTCCCTTGGACCTCAAGAAATTCTAAAGGCACGGATTCCCATATTGGGGAATATTAGTTTGCCTTTATCTTCTTTTAATTGTCAAATACTCACATTTCCCTTTTATTAATCAATTTCTTTTCCTTATTAATTCTCTTTTCTTTTCAATTGGGCTTAATGGCCAACAAAGCCCACCATCAATCAATCAAGGCCCTTTCATATGAAATCCATTGCAAATCAAAGAAAAATATTTCATTTATTCATTAAAAGAGAATTACATCTTCCTTTACATATTCAGGAAATTGGGGTTATAACATAAATGGAACAAAAACTAAGATAATATTCATTCATCATGCCATCAACTTAGACATGGAGCATTTTCCAAAAAAGATAGAGAAAAGAAAAGATGGTGTCGGTACCACTAGAAATGTTGAATCAAAGAGCTATAAAATGAAGTGATCAATCTGATAGTTGTTGTTTTAAGTTGTATTTCTTGATTTCTATAAATGCACTCCCATCCTCCAACTGATCCCTAGTATCATGGTTTTGAACTAAGAGATAAAGAGGAGGAGACATACAAAAGTGTGAATTATGGTGTCTTCAAGTAGTGATTCCCGATGGAAACAATGGTGGATCGTTCCTATCCTCTCCATATCACCCTATTTTTGTATTCTCTAGGGCTCATATCTCTATTTTGATACTTTGTCTTTTCCTAATAACTTTGATACATGTTATCCATGTCTAGATAACTTCCTTACATCTTGGAACTAGGAGTAAGCATGATGACATTGTACTTGACTATTAAATTTTATTAATGTGACATTGTTTCTTCATTTTTATGAAATTTGAAATTTTTTTATTTTAAATGCTTTATCACCGCATTAAATGTTTCTAGGAAGTTAATTTCTTCAAAAGAGGGGTTAGTTGTTAGTTAAAATTGCATAAACTTTGTTAATAACACATTTTAAACAGGGATCACAACTAATAAAGAACAATCGAGAGACCAATCCTAATAGCTCAAAATGAAATAAGAAATGCATCAGGATTACAATTTTGAGTAGGTTTGGCATGGTATCATCCTTCAATAGAGGTTGATATTTACTTTTAGATCTCCAGTAATATGTAACAATAATCTATTGATATGTTGATAAAACCAAAGTATAGATAGAACAATGATGGAATTGACTATCCTAGAGATTTACATTCATCCAATTCACAAATATGCTTTCTTCATTCAACTCCTAATTTAGTCTTTAGCTAAATTTAAACTAAGTCAAGAATTTCTTTGGCCTAATTGATTTGGTCCTAGTTAGTATTAGTATCATGACAACTCAGACCATTTTGCTTCCATGTTACTTTGACATGTATACTTGCATACTATACATATGGTTTGTGTTTCACCTGCAATGAGTACCTACAACTGGAAAGAAAAAGGTGGAACCCCCCACATCAAGGGGGTGGGGGATAGGAATTAGCAACCACCCAAATGGAGGAGAGATGCCCAAGAATGTACTTGACAAACTAATACACCATTAGGGAAAGGATAGAATGATACCCTAACATCCTACATAGAATTAATATATCTCTCTTTCCCCCTTACATATTTTTTTAAATATTCTTGATACATACACACCAGCTGAGTGTGTAGCACTTAGGTGTATTATCGCCTGACTACCTCCCTACACACAATAAGTAAACTAGGTAGCTGGTCTTACTAATATTACCATTAAAACTAAGAGAATTATTTGGTGTTTTCATATTCATGTTTTTTTATTTCATTTCCAAACGGAGTGATTTGAGCACTCTCCTTTAAACAACTCAATAAAGTGCAATTCAATCATGGTTCAACCAACTGTCTCGTAATGAAAAAATCATCTGATTCCTCTTATGACATGCCTTTGTTTGGCTTTCACCTCCACACATATAAACTCTATTCCTTCAGGACTCCCCCTACAAGTATGGTACTGATTGGTTTCACTTCATCATCCAGCCTAAATGCCATCACATTTTCATCTTGTTGGCACTCCATGTCATGGAAGGTAGCTTCACACATCTAATAATGATTCAATTAGGATATCCCCATACCCATATTTTGTTAATCACATCCTCCTCATGCATAGATAGGTGTTTTAAGTTGGTCATTTACTTTTATATTATTAATTTACATACACCTTTATGAATCTAACATGAGTTTCTAAGATCCTCCTATGTATTAGTATGCCATTTGTGTGGTATTCACCTTCATGCATCCATCCTAAATGCCCTATGACATACTTTCATCATCTCCACACCATTGGGTCTCCACATTCAGGAATATAACCCTAGTTCTCTTAGGATGTTCCTTTGAAGTCACCTGGTGATGACATGGAAAGAATATAACAACAAAATTTCAAGATTGTCCTTACCATATCTTTCTAGAGCCAAATGAAACTTCCAAAATATTAAATTTTGCTTCTCAAAAGAAAAAACATTTGATTCTGTCTCACTATCCATTCACATCAACACTTCAACCATGCATGTTGTTTTGCAATTGGAAAACCTTTTTTTTCGCTCACCTCATACTAAGAAAATTTCTTAAGGTCTCATTTTGATAAGCGATTTGGAAATACATCATTTATGTAAGTATCTGTTTCATTTAGTATACTTCTTCTAAAAATTTCCACATAGTATTAGACTAAATGCTAAAAATGGGGTTCGGTAATGATGCCAAAAGTGACAGAATAATAAGCCACCATCTTCATAGATCTCCTAGTTTCCGTTGGTGCACTTTTCCCAAAAAAACTCAGAAACACGAAATACATTAACACACCAATCACACATAACTTCTAGGAATATAAAACCCCTATTCAAACTAGGCTTAAAGGGTCATCCTAGTATAGACATTAAGTCCTTTTGTTTTACCCCATGTTAATATTTATGGATATATAGTTTCTTCCTTTTAACTAGTGTTAATTCCCATGATTAGCTAATTTTAACTTATTTGTCTTTCTGGAATCACTTTTTATATCTCATTTTCACTCTAGAATCACCCTGAGGGTAGCTTATAATTTCTCACTTTGGATTTATTTCTATGGTTAGTTTTGTTACTTGAGACCATCTCTAAATGTAAGCGTATCTTTTCATACTTTGGATTGCCTACAAGGGTAGTTTGTCTTTTTGTCTCTCTGTGGGTAAATATTGTTTGTTTCACCATGACGTAGCCCCTACGATACTCTTAAATATCTTTAACCTACTATTATTTGAGTGTCTACCCGATTTCCACAATTCTTGATAAATATGTCGTGACTTTGATCACATGTATTTCCCTAACATATTAAAAAAGACAAATAGAGTGTTGTATTTAAACTTTCTTCTATGAAATATGACTACACTTAGAAGTGAGCTGTAAGGGACATATTTAACTAGAAAAGTCAGTAAAACCATTGATGAGCATCCTAATAACATGATTGGAGAATATGGGCATCGACCTAAAATATTAACACAAATTTTATTTTTATCCATCTGAATGACCTTCATTTGCTTCTTAGTTTTTTTTATGTCTATAATAAGATATGATTATATTATAAATTCTTCTCTTCATCATTTCCTTAAATAAAAAGAAGTATACCAGATAATAGTGGTCTAGTAGAAGGAGTCTCTACAAGGTGAAGCTTTAGTTGGTTTCAAATGTTTTGAATAACAAGGAAGTGGATACATACAAATCATATATAGTTTCAACTTCATAAATATGTTATATATGTATTAGTTAGATGTTGTGGTTTATATTATGTTTGAGATATAATGGATGTTCTATGAAAGAAATAAGCATATTTTAATAAAAAGTTTCCCAAGAGAAATTTCTCAAGGATTGTTTTGAATCAAAGGATGTGGAAACCTCATTTGACAAACGAGATAATGGCAAAAATTATTGAATGTTGGATCTTTCATCAATGTTATTTCCTAGGATATGGAAATTCCAATTGAAAAATGGCCATATGTATAGAAAATAATATCATCTTTAACATGTGGCACTTCTCTTCTTCTCATCCATAGTTACTCACTAGGGTTAATCTTTTTCAATATCCTTTCTCTGTGTTAGAGTAACCTCCAAGTGGAACTTATCTTTTCTCACATAAGTGTTATCCATAGAGGGAGTCTGACTTTAATTTTTTGTCATTCTACACTTGAACGTTAAGGAATTTTTATATTATTTTACATTGGATTCACATCAATGAATCATTTTTTGACTCTAGAATCCTTTGAAGAGAAATTTTTCCTTTCTTACCTTGGGTTCACCCTTGGGGCATGCCTCTAATTTCTTTGGAATTTTTGTACATGCCTTTGAGTTTCTACCACTAACTGGTCTCCCAATAAAGAGATGGTGATTTTAGTCTCTTAGAATGGTAGAAGCCTATTTTTTTAATATTGAAACTATGAAATAGGTCCCATAGAGGCAATCCCTTAGAGACGATCTCTATTTTCATTATACAAATAATACATGGTCGAGCTAATTAATGAGGCACCTCATATTTTACCATATACTTGTTGATGTCTCACAATCTATATATTCTGCAACTTGCCCTGCAATAGTTTTATGATGAACTCTTGGCCCAATAGAAGCAATCTTTATGACTAATCCAACACCAATTATTGAAGTGGCTAAATGAAGTTCCTTAAACAAATAAAAAAGGAAATGGTTAATAACACAATCAACATATACATTTTTGTAGAAGATCATGAAATATTATCTAACACAAAAGTGAGTGAATTGTGAAATCATCCACCCTACACCCAAGCGAGACCATTTGCTAAAGATACAGATGAGTTGATCTTGTACGATTCTTCCTAACTCTTCTCAATACAAACTCTACTTAATCATAGTACAATTCCCTTAGAGATGTCTTGAACTAGGAAAACAACCTACAAATATGATATCAAATGGAGTTCTTCACGATTGATGGGTGAGATGAGCATCGAACTAAAGATCAAACCAAATATGTTAAACATCAGGTCGATTGCAATGTCCGTCCTAATATCATTGTAAAGTCTCCACAGGTCGATCGTGCCGACATGAAAACATGATTATATAATAACTTTTTGTCTACGTACCCTAGTGCTGCTTTATGAATAGAAAGAAACATAACTACCACGGCTAGGGGGATCGTACGCTACTTGCTAGAGGCTAAAACAAATTCACATGATGAGGACAAGGAAATTGGTACATAGAAATCAAATATGAAATAAACTACATGTACGCATTATCTTAGTAATTTTAGACGAAGGTCATATCTTAATTTTGAGTTGCTATGCGGAATTTATGCAAAAGAAGAGCATATTTGCATAGAAAAGTCGCCCAAGGCCCCAAGGATTGACGTGACTCTTACCACCTATTATGACAAAGAGTTAAACTCTTGTCACGCTCACACATGAAACACGCTCATTACACACAGTTAAAATCAGCCCCCAAATCAGCTCGCAAACCGCCTCCATGTGGCAGATGGTGATTGAGTATTTTTTTTTTTGAAATTATGCAATAGGCAAATAAATTTGTTTCACTTATAATTTTTGAACCGTGATGAATTTTTTAATGAAACAAAAACCATTAGATTCGTTATAAAAAATGCAATCTAACAAGACTAATGTTGACATATTTTAGAGAAATAAAAATAAAAATAATATATATAGATTAATTGACACCCAAAGATGGTTCATTGACGCCTAAAAATAGTTCATTGACACCCAATGTATAAAAATGACACCCAAGTAAATATTGTACGTGCTAAATCACATCTAAGGTAATTGACAACCAAACACTTAAGGTAATTCATAATAAAAAATAAGATAAGGGTGTCCATAAATGACTACTGACACCCAAAGATGATTAATTGACACCCAAAATGATTCATTGACACCCAGAAGTATAAAGATGGCACCCAAATAAGGTATTGACAACCAAAAATAATGTAAAGACGTCTAAATAGGTTTGTATGACACTCAAGCATTTTAGTAATTTTTGGGCGTTGTTTAGCCATTTTTGGATGCTATGGCACCCATAAATGGTTATTGGTACCCAAAACTAGTTAATTGATGCCCAAAATAGTTCATTGACATCTAGAAGTATGAAGATGACACCCAAATAAGGTATTAACAACCAAAATAATATAACGACGCCCAAATAGGTCTGTTTAACACCTAAGAATCAGTTAATGGCACCCAAAATGGTTCATTGACACCCAGAAGTATAAAGACGCCCATAAATGACTATTGACACTAAAAAATGGTTAATTGACGTCCAAAATAGTTCATTGACGCCAAAAATTATAAAAATGGTGCCCAAATAAAGTATTGACAACTAAAAACAACGTAAGGGCGCCCAAATAGGTTTGTTTGACACCCAAGAACAACTTAATGGCGCCGAAATATGGTTGTACACATTAAATGGGGTATAAGGATACTTCACGCCCAATAATAACTTAATGACGCCTATAAATAGCGAATTGACACCCAAAGATGGTTAATTGACAACCAAAATGATTCATTGGCTCCTAGGATCACCTATTCATATCATTTTTGTATTTTGTTGTTAAAATTATATCAATATTAGTCTTGTTGGAATGCATTTTTCATAACAAATCTAATAGTTTTTGTTTCGTCAAAAAGTTCATCACAGTTCAAAAGTTATAAGCAAAATAAATATATTGATCCGTTACACAACCTCCACCAACCCATCCAATTAAAACCCGCCACGTCATACACCCTAAATTAGCTCCCCCCCCCAACAAAATCACCAAGCAAAAGGTAAAACCACCCATCCAATAAGGCAAAACTTCTCAATTTTTCTAAAACTATTTCCCCTTGCGCTTGACAAGCGAGTGACAGGTTTCGGCGTGACCGGATCATTTTTTATATGACAAAATGGAAGACGGTAAGAAGTATTGGCCGTTTTTATTTTCAGTGGATTTGTAGCAGATCATGAAATATTATCTATCAAATAAGAGAGTCAATTTTGAAATCACCCACCATGTGCCCCCACGATAGGACCATTTGCCAAAGAAGAAAAAGGTGATCTGGTCTTGTGGGATTGTTCCTAACTCTTCTGTATACAAACTCTAATTAACCATGGCTCAATTCCCTTGTCCACTAAAATGATGATATCAAATGGAGTTCCTTCTTACATGATGCGGGAGAGGAACATCGAGCTAAAGATCAAGCCAAATATGTTTAACATTAGGTTTACTATGATGCCCATTCTACTGTCATCCAAAGTCTCCACTAATAGATCGTGAGACATGGGAACATGATTCTATGCTAATTTCTTATCTCCCCTAGTGCTTTAAGAATGAAAAAAAAAACACAATTACAAAGGCTAGGGGGATCAATATCATACGTTACTTGCTAGATGCCAAAAACAAATTCACATGACTGGACATGGAAATTGGTACATGAAAATCAAATATGATATATAGTACATGTCCACATTATCTTAGTAGTTTTAGACGAAGGTCATATTTTAATTTTGAATTGACATTCGGATTTTATCCAAGAAAATAGCATTATTTGCATAGAAAATAAGGACCCAAGGATTGACGTGACTGTTTTCACCTTTCTATGACAAAAAGGAAGACCGTAAAGTGCCGGCCGTTAGTATTTTCAGGAGATTTAATTGCCCGGGATATGGCTCTTCCAACCGTAAACGGGCCATATCTTTATTGCAGCCGATAATCTTCAACGGGTTGTTAATGTAAACGTGCCAGCTAGAACAGAGTTGCAGAGCGGGCAAGCCATTTCAACTCGAGCAGCCGCGATCCATCCGTTCAACTGGGGCGCCTGTTAGTGAACAGCAACAGAACCGTATGGCCAACGACAAGCCCAGCGCCGGCCACTTAAAGAAGAATCCAGGGCCTGAATTCAAGCAGTAAATTTACCGAACGAGGATCCAGAGACATGATTTATAAAAAAAGGATCCAGAGATACGATTTAAAATTTACAGACAGGTTCATAAACAAAAATAAATGCTAAAAGATAACGATTTATTCCTATATATATATATATATATATATATATATAATATCTTAACAGAGGCACAAGTTATTAAATAGGCTGTCATATCTTTTTGAATGGCAAATCTAGACAAAATCTGAAAACATCGATGACTGCATGATCACGCTCCTATTTATGATGTGTAGGGGCTCGGTGTAAGAAGAAAATAAATCATCAGTTAAAAAATCAAAGATAACAAAGACAAATTGATGATAATTAATTTCACATGCATTATCATACTTTTATACTTTTTGCATGGCTGCTTTACAAATTACTTGGCATGCTTTAAAGTGTTGAAAAATACCGGTCATAGGAGAAATGCCCAGTAAAATCTACACAGGTATGTTTTCCTTCAATACAATCGTATAAACAAAAATCAATCAAGAGCCGGCCAACAAAATTACATCGTTAACCCAGGCGTGTTGTTTCAATTCAGGCGAGGAGCATGCACGTGGATCATAATCCATGAACATTGCATTATCTGTTTCTAGTACGTAGTATCCATGTTCAAATATTTTAAAGGACTACTCGATTGGTTTGGGCCGACAAACTTAAAATGATTATAGGTCCATTTATGGTAGTAATTTGGGAGACTATTCATTTGAGAAATTCTAAAAAGTCCTGCATGGAATCACGGACACTAAAATAAGTTGACAATCCCTTTTAGAAGATGGTCTATGTGACTAAATATAATATTGTCGAACGCATATAATGTCATGAAGCTCTTATTGGCTACATATTGAAACGTCAGAAAGTGTAATTGCTTCAATTAGACGGAAACTCAAAAGTTGTAGAAGCAAAAAGCCAAAAGTTGATAATGATTCAACCCATATGTATGTGTTTTGTGCTTGGATAGAAGTCGAAATGAGTAGGGTATATATCTACTTTTCCTATCATCAGTTTTCAATTGGTAAAGTATAGGAAAGCAAATCTTTCACCTAGCTATCCATTTACCCACTTATATGTTCATTCTTTGCAATATTGGGTAGGACAAGTGAGAATTTTTTCCTTGTATATTTTAAAACTTTGTCTTTAGATTATAGTCATACATACACACACAATATAGCCACTAACGGTTTTTTTTTTCTCTGATGATACTGATGGAGAACAAGTGAGAAAGACCTTTGACCTCAGTGGAGGGGAGGTATCCTCCTCCCCTCTTCCTCTTGGGATGATGCTGGAGGTAGAAGGATCAAGATCTATGGGGAAGTGACCAAAGAGAACGAAATAGGAACCTCAAGACCGAAGAAAACATGGATTCATAATTTAGGAGGAGTGGCAACTTCAACATGAAGCAAGTATACAATCCTCCGGTCACCGAGGAAGGCAAAACATTCATGATAATTGATGAAGAAACATATGAAGCAATGGAGAAATCTTGGGAACACACCGTGGCTATCTACGCAATGGGTAAGATACCTTACTATTATCATCTTTGTGACGCCCCCAAAAGCCACAAGCGAGATTACTCAAAACAAAGCGTGAAACTAATAATAATCAACCAGGTTACCAGAAAACACATGAAGTTAAAACCAATTTTACTTATGCTCAAGTACAAAACTTATTACATCTGAGTCCACAGAACCATATGTATTGCATACCTCATGCCAAAAGATTATTACATAACACTGTTCACTGGCTCACTGCCACAACCTATTACATATGATAACATGTTAAAATACATACATGCCAAATCTTTACAACACTGGCATATAGTCAAAAACATCGTATCGATATGAAAAACCCCAAAACCTCCCCCAAGGACATGAGAGTACAAGAACAACACATAGGACTCACTACAAAACACTAGCAGCATGTCCAACCTTTCAACATGTATTACTCCTCTTGCTACTCAACCTCAACATAACGATCTCTACCTCTTCGTGCATGACCACCTAAAAGATGTGGAAACCCACATGGTGAGGTCAAACGTCTCAGCGAGAGACATAACTCTCTACCAACGTCAATTATAAGCACAAGTAAACTAAAGCAGGTAGATAACATAACTATCAGGTTGAGCAGATTCAACTAAATGACATGTGTTAAACTGATAATACATACTAAGAAAATTAGGCAATTACCACTGAGTAGTAGAACATCTTATATTCTAAGAAGGAATATGAAGAACATGTATAACAATTGATTTCTCTTACCGCATTATAATCCAAAAAATCAGTACAAAGATCAGGTAAGAGATCATCCAATATGAGACGTATTTAACCCTAATCAAGTATACTACACGACTGTGTTATGTCATTTATTATGCCTTGAGGAGATGAGGTATACCACTCATGATCCAACTGACCACTGCTAAGTCAAAATTAGTGTCATACAAGATCAATGAAAGAGTTGGAATCCATGATCTCTCCTCACCCTCGATCAGTCTAAGTCTGCTGCAGTGACATATCAAGTCCAACTATAAAATAGCCTAGTCCACCTTGGTATATAGGTCACATCACTAGTGAAACTGAGATACTGCCACAGTCGTTCTCCTATCAGGATATGACCTCATTCATCCCAGTAATCATATCAAATATACTAAATCAAATCATTTAAGATACGGTCTTGACCTTTCTCCTTCTAGGGTATGACCTCAACCATCCCAATGTAGTAAGGATACAAGAAGATACCTCAACTTGCACCCCACATATTAAACAATATGCGCTCTGCGTTTCCCGCAGGAATTGCTCGTTTCACCATCCATCTAATACTAACACTTAAGATGGATCTATGGCATAGGGCAACTACGTGATTAGGGTTTTACTTGATTAGTTAAGCCAATTAGGTATCTTTTAACATCAATCAAGTTACAACGTATAAACCCTAAACAAACTCTTCAAAGATAAGGGCATGAAACAACTTCATAAAATATAAAACATTTAAAGAATAAGCTTGTCACATCATTACATGATACCGCTACCATACAAGGCTATAATCATTTTCATACTTCCATGGGATATCAATCCATCATTACATCATTTGAGGATAACATCTCATACTAAGCATAAAGGCTTTTCCAGGTCATCAGACCCAATTACATCATTATCATCTCAACATGCCTCATGAAGGCTCATAGCCATCAACCTGTGTCATATAATTACCACCATAGCATTCACAAGCTATGTTACTCATTCAACCTGTAAGATTAGAACCATACTAGTAGGAGAGAGAGAGAGAGTATAAATGCATGCCATACATCAAGCCAAGTTCAATAAGTACATCATATCCTAGGATTAGAGTTAGGGTTTCACATACATAGCTGATTATAGTTTCATTTTATTATTCAACCATAAAATCTTAGATACACCATATCCCACTTTATTGGAACACATTAGAGTTATAACATTATCATTAAACTGATTAGTTAACCATCCAAACAATGCTAAGTACCAAAATCATCTACATGTACATGTGTAGCAACCTTACCATGTTACACATATGTAGCAACCATGAACCCATATATGGGTGTCGACCATCCTAGGTGACACCTTGTAGCGACCATAGGTCCACTTATACAAGTTTAGCAACCACAGGGGTTAACCTACTAAGGGTAGTGACCATCAAACCAGAACACATGTTGCGACCGCAACACACAGTAGGTGTAGCGACCAACCAAGGCAAACATGTGTTTTGACCAACATAAGAATTCAAGAGAAACAACCACAACAAGGTCACATGGGTTTCGATTAAAAAAAGAGCAATTGGAAGCTCTTTGATCGAAAAAAAACCAATCCATATCAAGGGTATGTCGACCGAAACAGACCAACCCAACTTGTATCGGCCAAAAACATTGGGGTGAGTGTAGCGACCACCAAGGTCAAACACCTCAACCACACATAACCATAATCAAAATAGAGATAAACCATAGTAAAAAAATGGTAAATGTCAAAACACTAAGCACCATCTAGAAGAGAAAGACTCCATGCCAGATGAACATCAAAAACCCTAAAAGAAGATCTCCAACATGATCCACCAAGAAACAACACTATAATAGAGAATACCAAGCTTCAACCTTGTGTAAAAAATGATTCAAAACCTCAAGAAAAATATAAGGTCCGAACCATAGCATGGTGATAAAACCAAGGATCATGAAGTGTGCATGAACATCACCTCAACATCACTCAACAATCAGGCACATGAAATTAGGGTTAAGGAAGAGAGAAAACCACATGAGAATCCTACCAAATCTTAAACCCAAGATCATGATAACATCATCTACCATCTTTATACCAAGCTTTAGAGATGAAACAGTAGCATGCAAGCACAATTAAGGTGCAATAATAGAAGAGGGAGAAGAGTTATATAACCCACCTTATTAAGAGATCAAGCTCCCAAGATCATGAGATCTAAGAGAGAGAAAGATGCTCCAACAAAGATCAACTCCTTAGTAACAAGATCACCTCCATAGAGAAGAACACCGTCGTCAAAAGAAGGCTCAAGAAAGAGGGTAACCACCCTAGGTCGAACAAGAAGAAGAAAGAAGAGAGCTTCTTCTCACATTGGTACCACAATGGTCAAACCATAGTCTCTGAACTTTGTGAGGAGAAGATATTTAAGATAGACATCATGGTTGCATCATAGTCTCATGGCCAAGAAGGAACAAGAAGAAGAGAGTTAGGGTGCAAAAGAAAATAAGATCAAGGGTCCAAATCCACTTACCAAGAAAGAAGATCACTAAGGATCACCACGAGGAGGATGATCAAGATCAAGATCACCACATGTAAGATTGATCAACCACCAAAGCACATACATCAAAACCCTCTAGCTCCCCCAATCTCCAAGGTCGGACAAGCAAGAAAGGAGAAGGAAAGAGAGCTAAAATAATTGCTTGCATTGAAAAGAGAGAGCATATATATGTTTGGGTAGGAGGGAGGTGGAAGGTAGGAGGTGTCAACACAAGAGAGCACGAAAAGGACACTTGTCAACCAAGAAAATAGCCATGCAACCACTAAACACTTGCATGCATAGAAGGGTGATAAACCAAGGTGGTGTAGAGACTGTTCAGGTCCACTACACACCTTGTAGTGGTCGAAGCACACCAAGCTCATGTAGCGACCACAACACTAGGTTGCCACATCACCACATGGTCAAAACACACCACTAAAGGATGAACCATGTTGAACAAACCACATCAAAAATCACCATGGTAGAAGAAAGTAGGAAAGTGTTGCAGTCGCAACTGTCCTCCAAAAGTGATGTTGCGGTCGCAACATACCAAACCCTAGTAAGGTTGAAACTCAACAACAAAGCAACCCCTAGAAACCCTAACATCACCACAGGATGGCAGATCATTAACCATGGTCTAAACAAGGCACCCCAGAATATAAACTTCTCCCTCATGATGCTAAGGCACAAAGCACACACTCGACATGTGATGAATTGAAAGATAACTCCTCTTCATGGGTAAATTGCAACATGCTCCAAAATAAGGAGACCTAGCTCAAACATCATCCAAACATGACCAAACTAAAAACATAAGGTTGTCACATGTTTTAAAAGAATGTTGAGGGGTTATATTAAGGTTTAACCTTCTCATTAAGCAAAGCAAGCACACTCAAGCACTAAGCTAGGCCAGGGGCCTTACAACCATAAACCCCTAACAAGGATTCCCCCCCCCAATCCTATGTGAAAAGTGTAATGACCCTGACCTGGGTTACGAGGTAACCCTATTTGTTTTGGCTAAGTAAGTTGCTTAGAAATTTAATATAATCCTCTAAGGTGTTTTGTTATCATATGAAACACTTATTTTCCAAGTTTGGTCCTGATTGAATGCCATTTGAGCAATGTTCCTTTGTTTTTGACCAACGTGCAATTTACCCTAGATGAGGGGTTATATTGAAATATGTCACATGTTGAACGTGCATTAAGTGTTTTAGCATTATAAGAAAGAGAATGATGCTAAGTGGTGGCTTGTGGAAAGCCTGAATACCAAGTTTGAACTTGTTTGAATAATGCTAGTACCTTGTGCACCAATTTTGGTACAAATTGTAATTTACCCAAGATGTAGGATTGATATGCAAATTACCACCTCTAGAGTGTTCCTACTTCCTATATGTATCATTTTGAGGAGAGAGAATGAATGATGCACCATTTTTGAATCATTTATGAGTGGTAGTATTCTTGGTGATGAAAAGACCAAGAAAGGGGTTGAATGGAAACCCTAATTTGAGTTTGTATTGAGTGTATCGGGTTGTAGTGTTAAATGGGAGTCCCTATTATCCAAGTAACCAAAGATGAGACCCCCATATCGTGTTTTTAACTATTTTCCTTTTCAAAAAGGAGCTAAGCGCCTCAATAAAACAATGGATATCAGCTTGCAACCCTTAGGAAAGGTTGCATTGAATTGTGAATATAATAATGTGAATGGAAGTGGCTTGTCCTAGAAGATAACCAAAGGGGCCCGACCCTTATCCCTTGCATTATCCTCAAGTTTTTATTTTGCATAGAAAGATAAAGATGGAATTCATGCAAGTACATGTGTCAATCCATGCATGGCCATGTGGCACCTACTAGTAGTAAGGTGATGACACCTCTTGCACTCTCTCCCATGAACCTCAAGTATATATACCCTTCCTTTCATCCCATAGTGAATTGTTTTTGAATCCTACCACCTCCTTGCTCTTAGATATCATGCATAGAGTTTTGGTATCATGCATAGGTGAAGTGTTATCGTGCATAGGGCCTTGGGTATCAGCCATAGCAAGTGATATCAGCCATAGCATGTTGCTATCGACCATAGCGAGTTGATATCAGCCAAATGAAGTGATATTGGCCACAAGTGAAGGGGATATCGGCCACAAGTGAGGGCATATCGTGCATGAGTAGTGAGTTATCATTCAAGGTGCTAAGGAGAAAGAAGGAGATCAAGTATTAACCCTAAGGTGAGGCCATGATCATCTTCAACCTTGGATTGAAGCATGGATCTAGGGTTATGATCTTTCTTTCTTTTCTTCTTCACCAAGTTCTTAACTATGGTGATTACTTGTATATGAAGGAGTTTTGAACAAGCCTTGGACTTTTGATAAGTCATTTTCAACCTTAAGAACGTGAAGCTTTGGATCTTGGAGCTTTGAAGTTGTTCTTGAGGTAGGTTATATAACTTGAACCCAAACATGTTATTCACCATCTTTCTTGCAATATTTGATGATCTACTTTTAATTTCGAGATTTTCTTGAATACTTGATATATCTATGAGTTCTAGTATTTTCTTAGACCTGTTATCCTTGTACTATAACAAGTAGAACGATTATCTAGAGCTTGAAGATGATGGTATCACCTTACAAAGTGATATTGGGTTCAAGCACACAAGCAAGCACCTCTAACCTGATATGGTGATGTACATACACCACTGAAACGATATGGATATGAGTTTATACTTCCTTGAATGATATAGTAATGTAGTATACACCTCTTGGACGATATGAGGTCAAGCATAAACCTCTTTTCCTGATATGGTGTGAAGCACACACACACACACCTCTTTGCCCGATATGGTGTGAAGCACACACACACCTCTTACCCGATATGGTAAGAAAGCATACACCTCTTACCAAATATGATAAGCACACATACACCTCTAAGATGAAATGGTAAGAAAGCATAAACCTCTAAACCAATATTGGGTTAAGCACACAACTCTTGGATGAGTTACGCTTGAAGTGTGTCATGTCAATTGTTACATTAAGATGTAATGAGTTTAATGCACTTTGATAAGTGTAGGCTAACATACCTTGATATAGGGTTAAGCCAAGATACTAAAGTATGATGTAATAAATATCCTAGTAAGGATGAGATAGAAACTCATACTTTGTGTTGATAATCATTTAACGATAAATGATGAGAATAAATAAGTATGATTGAATACTTATGATATCAATGTATGAGCAATGAATTAGGGTTTGGATTGATAATATGAATTTGAAATCCTATTAGGATATAAAGGGAAACTCTAACCCTAATAATGGCTTTGTGAGCCTTGTGAATAGTTGTTGCCTAGTGATAGGTGGCAAGATGTTTAATGGCCTTGTGATCCATGTGAATAGTTGTTGCCTAGTGAGAGGTGACAAGATGTTTAATGGCCTTGAGAGCCATGTGAATAGTTGTTGCCTAGTGAAAGGTGACAAGATGTTTAATGGCCTTGTGAGACATGTGAATAGTTGTTGCCTAGTGAGAGGTGACAAGATGTTTAATGGCCTTGTAATCCATGTGAATAATTGTTGCCTAGTGAGAGGTGACAAGATGTTTAATGGCCATGAGAGCCATGTGAATAGTTGTTGTCTAGTGAGAGGTGATAAGATGTTTAATGGCCCTGTGATCCATGTGAATAGTTGTTGCCTAGTGAGAGGTGACAAGATGTTTAATGGCCTTGAGAGCCATGTGAATAGTTGTTGCCTAGTGAGAGGTGACAAGATGTTTAATGTACTTGTGAGCCATGTGAATAGTTGTTTCCTAGTGAGAGGTGACACGATGTTTAATGACCTTGTGAGCCATGTGAATAGTTGTTTCCTAGTGATAGGTGACAAGATGTTGATCTAGAAATTGATGTAAGAGACGATAATGTTTAAAATAAACAAGGTAAATAGGAACCCCGTAACATAATAATAATAATAATAAATGGTTACAAAGATAATTTTGAAATCTTGGTCATACATACATTATAGTAATAGAGAAATAAGGGCTATAGTGTTTTGAATATGCTAAAATGAGACATGAGGAATACTTGTATCACATAAAGGATGTGAATGTGTATGATGGTTCGACTGAGGTATAATGCCTAGTAAAAGTGATGTGGTATTTAGTGATGAGTTGAAGGGATTGATGTCCCATAATGAAAGTGAAAGGGAAATATAAATGTATTCCAACTACTATGGAATACTTAGCAATATGACCATGATCTCACAAGATTGGTATAATATAATACCTAGCTATACTCTCAAAGTGATCTCACAGGATTGGAACAATCCAATACCTGGCTGTAATCTCACAAGATTGGCATAGACCAATACCTGGCTGTGATCTCATAGGATTGGTACAACCCAATGCCTGGCTGAGCTCTCATAGGATTGGTTTAATCCAATACCTGGTTGTACTCTCAAAGTGATATCATAGGATTGGAGCAATCCAATACCTGGCTGAAATCTTGCCGAATTGGCATAGACCAATACCTGGCTGTGATGTCACAGGATTGGTACAACCCAATACCTGGATGAACTCTCATAGGATTGGTATAATCCAATACCTGGATGTACTCTCAAAGTGATCTCACAGTATTAGAGCAATCCAATACCTGGCTGTAATCTCGCAAGATTAGCATAGACCAATACCTGGCTGTGATCTCACAGGATTGGTACAACCCAATACCTGGATGAACTCTCACAGGATTGGTATAATCCAATACCTGGCTGTACTCTCAAAGTGATCTCACAGGATTGGAGCAATCCAATACCTAGCTGTGATCTCATAGGATTGGTACAACCTAATGCATGGCTGAACACTCACAAGATTGGTACAACCCAGTGCCTGGATGAACTCTCAAAGGATTGGTACAACCCAATGCCTGGATGAACTCTCACAGGATTGGGATAATCCAATACCTGGATATGATCTCACATGATTGGTATAATCCAATTCCTAGTTGTAATATCACAAGATTGGTAAAATTCAATACCTGGATATAATATTACAAGATTGGTACAATCCAATACCTGGCTGTAATATCACATGATTGGTACGATCCAATACCTGACTGTAATATCATAGGATTGGTACAATCCAATACCTAGTTGTAATATCACAAGATTGGTACAGTCCAATACCTAGCTATACTCTTGCAAGATTGGCATAAAGCTAGAACATGATGATATTATCACAGTATAAGCTTGAGATGTTGGTATAATATGATGGGTCAATGATAGACATGTTCTTCATATTCCTTATATAGTGAATAGGTGATTTACTTCTCTATCATATATAATTGCAATACTTTAAAAGATGTGAATGTTCTAATCTACTTATCAACAGTGATTAACCTTGCTTATCAATATAAAAGAACCTATGCTGAGTTTTATACTATTTACCTGTGATAATAACATTGTTGGCGGAGAGTTATATCTCTCACTGGGACAATTGTCTCACCCCATGGGATCCACAATTTTTAGGTGGACGTACATGAGGAGGTAGAGATAGTTCTACATAGGAAGGACAACAGTAGTAGGGACAATAATAATAGCTCAGGCTGAGTGTACTGTCTGTTGTGTCTTGTAGATAGAAGTCCTATGTGTCGTCTCTGTACTCTCAGGTCCTTGGATTTAGTGTGTGATGGTTTTATGAACAAACTGAGATTTTGGCTTGTATGCCTCGAGGTTTTATGTTGCTTCAGTACATGTTTTGACAAAGCAACTATTATATGTTAAACTCGATATGAGATGGTACTGTGTATGTACAATGTGAAACGTGATGTATATAAAGTTTTGGTTCTTTCATTAAGAGTTTTCCAGGAAATGGATCTCTTTGCAAAAATGGTTTTAATTTTTAATGATTTTTGTTAATCTGCTGTTTATGGTTATTCCACATTATTAGTGATGATTTAGCTATCGTTTTGGTGGCGCTCGTTTCAAATTTGGTATCAGAGCTTAAAGTTCACTAAGTCTACAGAGGCATAGGACTAAGGTGTTGAGTCTGTTCTAGTATCCTCCAATATATCCTATAGTGACTTCTGCTTATGTAGAAGAAAGGGTGAAGTTTAAAAATGACTAGAGAACAAAAAGAACACGTTGCTAAGAGCAATGTTGTTGCACCAAGAGAAGGTGCAAGGGATCAGGCAAGAGAAGAGCGAGTGCTTGAGAATTCCCATCTTGACCCAATCAGGATAGAGAATCCTACTTTTTATGCTCTTGTTGGGTAGGTTAGGACAATAGTGATGAATATAGTGGACTGGGTACTAGCAATACAATCTAAGTTACTAGCCCTCAATGCAGAAACTTTGGGTCCAGAAAGGGTTCCTGAATGACATAGTCATGTTGGAACAGTGGAAAATGTGAGAAGGATTAACATATGGCAAGAAAATAGACTCTGCCATAAATATAGACATATAGTACATCTATGATGGCAATGCCCAAGGAGGGGCAATAAGATGAGAATTAAGGAAAGGTCTCTATAATTATAGAGACATTTGCCTAGTTGTCTAAAAAGCCAACGTTTTTCATACCATCAGTGCAATAAATGCCTAGTACACCAGGGCAGTAGTCACTAAGTAAAGGCAAAAGTCCTAACTTTCCACCTGTAAGAACTCTTGATTTAGCTTCTACATTGGTATTGAGACCAACAAGACTATGGTACAAGGATAACACATGTTATAGACATGGACATGTTGAGCATACTAAACCATTTTGTTCAAAAAGAAGGGAGGAAATGACCCAACAATCGAGGCAGACTCGACATGGCTTATGAAATTTACATCCCAATAGTGTAAAAAAGGGCAAAAGCAACAACATGAAATAACTTGACTCTATGTTTGAGTCAACCTGAAGTGGTAGATGACCGTGAGGGGTGACATTCAGATAGATCTTTTTCATTCTGATACGTCTTCTCTTGACTTTATCTGATAATCATAAGAAGGTAGTTGTTGTTGAGCTTCCTTTAATTAGTCCAATGATGACATGAGGAAGAGATAAGAAGGATGAGAACCTATATTCAGTCCAATATTCTCTTATATGTTTTAAAATTTCTCTCTTCATGTAGAAAAGGAAGAGATGTAAAAGAAACATCCTGAGAAACTTTGAGATACTAAGTATTAAAATTTAAAGAGATGAAACATAATATAAAACAAATACATACTGCCTAATTTCAGTTCTTGAATACCCTAGCCAGGTATTCATTTATTGAAGGTAAGGTAAGTATGGAACTCTTAGATTGCTATCTTTCTGATTACTCTGATCAAGTAGTCATTTTGAGACAATCTAAAGAGCATAATGAAGTAGGAGATGTGGCACATATATTTCTACCACATCCTAATTGATATATAAAGGAATCTGAGTTAATCATAGATCAATTTATAAACAAAAGGAAATGTTTAGTATAATGAATACCTTGGTCTGAGGACCTTGAGGTAACAATCACCTGATGAGAGGTGACAATGTTTAGTGATGAACTAAGGGGTTGAATACCCAGATTTAGTAATGATGATGATGATAATGCTAAAGGATGATGGCATATAATCATCCTTATAATTCCTATGCTAATGGCAAGGAACCTAATAGGAAACAAGATTGAATGACACATGAACAATTTAAAGTGCAATACTCGAAGAAGGTGATAATCTCTTATCTTTAATAAACAACCCTAAATAATGATGGGGGTGATAAGAAGGATTATGTTCCCTTGTGATATTTCCTTTTAGGAACATGACAATAAAGTAAGTCTTATGACACTTGATATGCATGAATAAGAAGTAATATTTAGATGGATACTTTGAAAAGTATCAGTTAGTCCTGGATTTTAGTTCCAAGACAAAGTATGCATGTTAAGTAATGTTCTGAGATGAAAGAAAGGTCCTATTATATGTTCGGTTTTGCTAATAACAACAGAGGATGGAAATGATAAGATGTGTTTTTGATACAAGTAATTAATACCAAGGTAAGGAAGTCTAGTGTCCAATAAATTTTAAAGGAATGAAATAGTGAAAACATAACTCCTAATCAGATGATTTATGTTTATTACCTGGAATGGCCAACTGTGAGATCAGTCTAAGTGACATAAAATAGTATGGACATCATATGTTAGGGTTTTATGCTCTGCATAAACATGACATCGATAAGGATGTACTAATTGAAGGAACAATTGTAGAATCATTGTGGGAAAAGCTTACCAAGCTAAAAATAATTCCTTAGAATATCCCTATCTAGATCTGTTGAGGCAACTTATACATAACATCTATAGATACATATGAGATAAGTTCTTCTTTAATAAGTGACCTCTCCTTATGACAAGAGAATGTACAACTAGGAAGATAGTTGGTACAAGTCATAAGAAAGTTTAGTGTTGTGTCAGCAGACTAGATGGCACAACAGATACATGTTAAGACTTGTAGTCCTAAGTGGGTGATAGAATGTTAAGACTTGTAGTACTAAGTGGGTGTACTTCTCTGACTTAGAAAGTGTTACCTGACACAAAATTGACACTACAATCATGAATGAAAAAGACAATTGGGTATGTGTCCTGACAGATTCTATGATGACTCTGAATGGAAGGACCTTGTGCTATTCAATGTTCTATGACATCTCCATGACATCAAGATGTTATGTGGAGACTTGATGATATGATGCATGAATGAAAATTGTCTTTCTTTATTTGGGATTTCGGAGACAAAACCCTTGTTAGGGGTTTATAACTTGTAATGACCCGAACCTGGGTTATGAGGTAACCCTATTTGTTTTGGATAAGTAAGTTACTTAGAAATTTAATATAATCCTATAAGATGTTTTGTTATCATGTGACACACTTATGTTCCAAGTTTGGTCCTGATTGAATGTCGTTTGAGCAATGTTCCTTTGTTTTGGACCAAAGTGCAATTTACCTAAGATGAGTGGTTATATTGCAATGTGTCACATGTTGAACATTCCCTAAGTGTTTTAGCATTATAATAAATATAATTTTGCTAAGTGGTGTCTTGTGGAAAGCCTAAATACCAAGTTTGAATGTGTTTGAATAATGCTAGTACCTTGTGCACCAATTTTGGTACAAATTGTAATTTACCCGAGATGTAGGGTTGATATGCAAATTACCACCTCTAGAGTATTCCTACTTCCTCTATGTATAATTTAGAGGAGAGATAATGAATAATACACCATGTTTGAATCATTTATGAGTGGTAGTATTCTTGGTGATGAAAAGACCAAGAAAGGGGTTGAATGGAAACCCTAATTTGAGCTTGTATTGAGTGTATCGGGTTGTAGTGTTAAATGGGAGTCCCTATCGTCCAAGGCGCCAAAGAGGAGACCCCAATATCATATTTTTAACTCTTTTCCTTTGCAAAAATGAGCTAAGCACCTCAATAAAGCAATGGATATCGGCTTGCAACTTTCCTTGGGAAAGGTTGCATTGAATTGTGAATATAATAATGTGAGTGGAAGTGGCTTGTCCTAGAAGATAACCAAAGGGGGAAGACCCTTATCCCTTTCATTATCCTCAAGTTTTTATTTTTCATGGAAATATAAAAATGGAATTCATGCAAGTACATGTGTCAATCCATGCATGGCCATGTGGCACCTACTAGTAGTAAGGTGATGACACCTCTTACACTCTCCCATGAACCTCAAGTATATATACCCTTCCTTTCACTCCTTCGTGAAAATTTTCGAATCCTACCACCTCCTTGCTCTTATATATCATGGACAGAGTCTGGGTATCGTGCATAGGTGAAGTGTTATCGTGCATAGGGCCTTGGGTATCGGCCATAGCAAGTGATATCGACCATAGCATGTTGATATTGGCCATAACAAGTTGATATCGGCGAAATGAAGTGATACTGGCCCCAAGTGAAGGGGATATCTGACACAAGTGAGGGTATATCGTGCATGAGTAGTGATATATCATGCAAGGTTCTAAGGAGCAAGAATGAGCTCAAGTCTTAACCCTAAGGTGAGGCCATGATCATATTCAACCTTAGATTGAAGCATGGATCTAGGGTTATGGTCTTTCTTTCTTTTCTTCTTCACCAAGTTCTTAACTATGGTGATTCCTTGTATATGAATGTGTTGTGAACAAGCCTTATGCTTTTGATAAGTCATCTTCAACCTTAGGAACGTGAATCTTTGTAGCTTGGAGCTTTGAAGTTGTTCTTGAGGCGGGTTATATAACTTGAACCCAAACATGTTATTATTCACCATCTTTCTTGCTATATTTGATGATCTACTTTTAATTCCAAGATTTTCTTGAATACATGATATCTATGAGTTATAGTAGTTTCTTATACCTGTTATCCTTGTACTAGAACAAGTAGAATGATTATCTAGAGCTTGAAGATGATGGTATCACCTTACAAAGTGATATCGGGTTCAAGCACACAAGCAAGCACCTATAACCCGATATGGTGATGTACATACACCACTAAAATGTTATGGATATGAGTTTATACTTCCTTGAATGATATGGTAATGTAGTATACACCTCTTGGATGATATGCGGTCAAGCATACACCTCTTTTCCTGCTAAGGTGTGAAGCACACACACACCTCTTTGCCCGATATGGTGTGAAGCACACACACACCTCTTACCCGATATGGTAAGCAAGCATACACCTCTTACCCGATATGATAAGCAAACATACACCTCTAAGGTGATATGGTAAGAAAGCATACACTTCTAAACCGATATTGAGTTAAGCACACACCTCTTGGATGAGTAACACTTGAAGTGTGTCATGTCGATTGTTACATTAAGCTGTAATGAGTTTAATGCACTTTGATAAGTGTAGGATAACATTACTTGAGAGAGGGTTAAGCCAAGATAATAAAGTATGATGTAATCTATATCCTAGTAAGGATGAGAGAGAAACTCATACTTTGTGTTGATAATCATTTAATGATAAATGATGAGAATAAATAAGTATGATTGAATACTTATGATATCAATATATGCTTCTAGATGTGTGGAACAATGAATTAGGGTTTGAATTGATAATATGAATTTGAAACCCTATTCGGCTATAAAGGGAAACCCTAACCCTAATAATGGCCTTGTGAGACATGTGAATAGTTGTTGCCTAGTGAGAGGTGACAAGATGTTTAATGGGCTTGTGAGCCATGTGAATAGTTGTTGCCTAGTGAGAGGTGACAAAATGTTTAATGGCCTTGAGAGCCATGTGAATAGTTGTTGCCTAGTGAGAGGTGACAAGATGTTTAATTGCCTTATGAGCCATGTGAATAGTTGTTGCCTAGTGAGAGGTGACAAGATGTTTAATGGCCTTGAGAGCCATGTGAATAGTTGTTTCCTAGTGAGAGGTGACAAGATTTTTTATGTCCTTGAGAGCCATGTGAATAGTTGTTGCCTAGTGAGAGGTGATAAGATGTTTAATGGCCTAGAGAGCCATGTGAATAGTTGTTGCCTAGTGCGAGGTGACAAGATGTTTAATGGCCTTGTGAGCCATGTGAATAGTTGTTTCCTAGTGAGAGGTGACAAGATTTTTATCCAGAGATTGATGTAAGAGATGATAATGTTCAAAATAAACCAGGTAAATAGGAACCCCATGATGTAATAATAATAATAAACGGTTACAAAGATAATATTGAAATCTTGGTCAAACATACATTATGGTCATAGCCAAATAAGGGCTATATTGTTTTGAATATGCTAAAATGAGACATGAGGAATACTTGTATCACATAAAGGATGTGAATGTGTATGATGGTTCGACTGAGGTATAATGCCTAGTAAAACTGATGTGGTATTCAATGATAAGTTGAAGGGATTGATGTACCATAATGAAAGTGAAAGGGAAATATAAATGAATTCCAACTACTATGGAATCCTTAGCAATATGGCTATGATCTCACAGGATGGGTATAATCCAATACTTGGCTGTACTCTCAAAGTGATCTCACAGAATTGGAGAAATCCAATACCTAGCTGTAATCTCACAGGATTAGCATAGACTAATACCTGGCTGTGATCTCACATGATTGGTACAACCCAATACCTGGGTGAACTCTCACAAGATTGGTATAATCCAATACCTGACTGTACTCTCAAAGTGATCTCATAGGATTGGAGCAATCAAATACCTAGCTGTAATCTCACATGATTGGCATAAACCAATACCTGGCTATGATCTCACAAGATTGGTACAACCCAATACCTGGATGAACTCTCACAAGATTGGTATAATCCAATACCTGGATTTACTCTCAAAGTGATCACACAGGATTGGAGTAATCCAATACATGGCTGTAATCTCATAGGATTGGCATAGACCAATACCTGGCTGTGATTTCACAAGATTGGTACAACCCAATACCTAGCTGAACTCTCACAGGATTGGTATAATCCAATACCTGGCTGTACTCTCAAAGTGATCTCACAGGATTGGAGCAATCCAATACTTGGCTGTGATCTCACAAGATTGGTACAACCCAATGCCTTACTGAACTCTCACAGGATTGGTACAACCCAATGCCTGGCTGAACTCTCACAAGATTGGTACAACCCGATGCCTGGCTGAACTCTCATAGGATTGGGATTACCCAATGCCTGGATATGATCTCATAGGATTGGTATAATCCAATACCTAGCTGTAATATTACAAGATTGGTACAATCCAATACCTGGTTGTAATATCACAAGATTGGTACAATCCAATACCTAGATGTAATAAAACATGATTGGTACGATCCAATACATGGCCATAATATTACATGATTGGTACAAACCAATACCTGGCTGTAATATCACAGGATTGGTACAATCTAATACCTGGTTGTACTCTTGCAAGATTGGTATAAAGCTGGAACATGATGATATTATCACATGATAAGCTTGAGATGTTGGTATAATATGATGGGTAAATGATACACATGTTCTTCATATTCCTTATAAAGTGAATAGATAATTTACTTCTCTATCATAGACAGTTGCAATACTTTAAAATATGAGAATGTTCTAATCTTCTTATCCACAATGATTAACCTTGCTTATTAGTATAAAAGAACCTCTGCTCTGTTTTATACTGTTTACTTGTGATAATAACATTGTTGGTGGAGAGTTATATCTCTCGCTGGGACAATTGTCTCACCCCGTGGGATCCACAATTTTTAGGTGGACATGGACGAGGAGATAGAGATTGTTCTACAGAGGAAGGACAAAAGCAGCAGGGACAACAATAATAGCTCTGGTTGAGTGTACTGTCTGTCATGTCTTGTAGATAGAAGTCCTATGTGTCGTCTCTATACTCTCATGTCCTTGGATTTAGTGCGTGATGGTTTTATGAAATAATTGAGATTTTGGCTTGTATGCCTCGAGGTTTTATGTTGCTTCAGTACATGTTTTGACAAAGCAACTGTTATATGTTAACCTCGAGATGAGAGGGTACAATGTATGTACAATGTGAAACCTGATGTATATAAAGTTTTGGTTCTTTCATTAAGAGTTTTCGTAGGAAATGGATCTCTTTGCAAAAATGGTTTATTTTTTAGTGATTTTTGTTAATCTACTATTTATGGTTATTCCACATTATTAGTGACGATTTAGCTATTGGTTTGGTGGCAGTTATTTTAAAAAGAGATGGGTACTTCCTATAAATCTCCTCCTCAAGCTCCCATGTGAAATCCTCAACACCACAATGATGATACAAAACTTTAACCAACACGATGTGCTTCTTCTTCAACTTCTTGATCCTCCTATCTAGGATCAACACAGGACCTTCCACATAAGTTATATCCTCATCTAGCTCAACCTCCACTAGTTGCAACACCAAGTTTGTATCAGGGTAGCACTTCCTCAAAATAGAGACATGGAGCATTGGATGTAACCTGTGCAACTCAGGTGGAAACTCCAACTTGTAGGCCACCATTCCAACACGTGCCACCATCGGGTAAGGTCACATATATCTAGGAGCCAACTTTCCCTTCTTCCCAAACCTCAAAACACCCTTCTAGGGAGAAACTATGAGATACACTCTGTCTCTTACTTGGAACTCTAAGGGACTATAATGATTATATACATACTTAAAGATCTAGGGTGTGGGGTGAATAAAGCTTTTTGTACTTTAAAATTCAATTAACAACTTAAGGCAAATAAGGAGGAGGAAACAAGGAAGACACTACGATTTAGAGTGGTTCCAACCTTTGAATCAAAGGTTGTCAGTCCACTACCCAATTGGTTTCCAATTGGGATTTTGAAAATGATTGATTTTATTTACCTTGCAAGGATGCTACCCAAAATACAATCACGTTCCACATGAAGAAGCATCAAACTCCTTGAAGTAGCCTTCTTGAAGTAACCTTAAGAAACCTTGGACCTACCTTCACCTCCTTAAAGTAGCTCGACCACCTTAAGATAGCCTTCACCTAGAAGTATCTCCAACTTTCTTTGAAGCAACCTTCTTGAAGTAACCTCAAGCACACCTTGCAGCAACCTTCACCTCCTTGAAGTAGCTCCACCACCTTGAGATAGCCTTCACCTAGAAGTATCTCCAACCTCCTTTGAAGAAGCCTTCTTGAAGTAACCTCAAACACACCTTGGAGCATCCTTCACCTCCTTGAAGTATCTCCAAGCAACCTCCTTTCAACAGACTCCAACCCTAGGAGTAGTTAAGGAGAACAAAGTACAATACAAGAGAAATAGATTGAAAGAAAGAAATACTTAACCAATGAAGTACATTGCCTTGATTCCTATATCAAGTGTTTAGACCTCCTATTCACTTAAGATGGAGGTTGTCATGTGGTGGCTAGAGGATGGTAGCTATAGGACACAACTTTGGAGCACAAGGAAGAAAAAAAGCAAGTGATTCTTAGATTTGTTGCTTTCTAGGATGGATGCTCAAGTGTAGTGTGACGACCGTCTCGCGAAAATAAGATTAACTAATGCGGAAGCATTCATCAAGCAGCGGATTAGCGAAAATCACTAAAAATTAATACTTTTTGCAAAGAGATCCACACATAGGAAATCTTTTCCAACAAATGCCATTGTATATCATATACATACTGTTTCAAACGTACATATCCTGTACCATCTCTTTCCAGAGACTACATCATCAGCTGCCTTATAAACATATATGCAGGCAGCATACAAATCTTGAGGCATCAAGCCAAAACCTCAGACTGATATATCAAAAACACTGACTAAAAACTCCGAGGACCTGAGAGTACAGAGACGACACATAGGACTACTATCTATATGACTATACAGACAATATCTCCACCTGAGATCTTATTGCTGTCCCTGTTGTTGCTGTGCTGCTGCTCTTTCCCTGTTCTAGGGTTTCTGCTCTGCCTTTCATGCATACCTAAACATGTTTCCCATGGGGGTGAGACAATTATAAAAATTGCCCCAGCGAGAGATATAACTCTCCGCCAGAAACATTATTATTGCAACTTGAGAAGATGAATATGAACATGAGAATCATATCTATTTGACAGCAAATATTTTAATGTCTAACAGATTAGAACATTATTCTATATCAGAAGCATTGCAGTTATTAGTTGATAGAATTAACATGTCACTTATCCTTTAATGAATAGGAAGAACATGTATAACATCTATTCAAACAACAAAATCATTACCACTACATTAACTTTCTTCAGGCTTAGATCATATATCTAAAGCCTGGCATTATCAATGTGGAGTCATGGCCCGTAGCCATACTCTTTTCATAAGTGTTGGGATCTTAATCCCTCACTTCACCACTGAGTTTTTCTCATCCTTTCACAATTTCAATACCATAACCATGAAATCATGGGTATTCAAACCCTTTGTTCATCACTTGAGCACTGTTACCTCTTTCTCAGGTAACTAACACCTTTAGGTCATTTGACCAAGGTAAATATGATACTTGCTACACAAGCATCCATCATGGCACTTGATGCACATTAACTCTCTTGCCACCTCTTACCAGGCACAAGATATATTATAGCACACAAGGCCCAATAAACAAATTCAAACTAATAACACATCATAGCTCATACCTGGCTATGCTCATCATCTCATGATACCTGCATGGTTAGCACATATAATAGCAGTACATCAATTATCTATCAATACCATGCAAAAACAATGTATTAATAATTCAAGGGTATTACCCTTAATCCTTTACCAGGATTTGGATTTCCATCACACATAGCTCATCAAAACACTGTACGTCTTGTCACCTTTCACTAGGCAACAACTTTATTCACATGGCTCACAAAACCATTCACATCTTGTCACCTCTCACTAGACAACAACTTTATTCACATGGCGTACAAGGCCATTCACATCTTGTCACCTCTCACTAGGCAACAACTTTATTCACATGGCGCACAAGGCCATTCACATCTTGTTACTTCTTTCTCAGTAACAAAAACATAATGGCACATATGGCCAATCAATTCTTATCAAATAAACATCATAGCTCATACCTGGCTATGATCATCAACTCATGAGACCTGCATGATTGTCACACATGATAATAGACTTATCAAGTTCACAACACATCATGCAATATAGGGTAACACCACTATTCCCTTACCAGGGTTAGGGTTTACCATCAATTAGGGCTTTCTCTCACATATCATTACCCTTCATTAAGAATAGGGTTTTCCATTATTAACCATTTAGGTTTTCAAGATCATATTATCAATGATCAAACCCTAGTTCATTGCTCCCCACATCTAGGAGCCAACATTTATACCATAAGTATTCAATCATACTTATTTATTCTCATCAATTATCATTAAATGATTATCATCACAAGGTATGAGTATCTCTCTCATCCTTAAGTTGAGAATTAACAAAACGACCATGTTAGGTCACTTTTAATTCAGCTCTAAGTCAAGCATAGGCCACCACGGCCGTGCTACCTTGCACGGTCGTGCAAAGTGAAGCTACCACGGCCGTGCTACCCTGCACGGTCGTGCTGAGTAAAGTCGCCACGGCCGTGCTGCCTTGCACGGTCGTGCTACATAGGATCATCAAATGAATCATATTTATATATATATGAATTCTATTATTTGATCCTTTCAACTTGATTATGTCACATCAACCCTTCAATCATATGCATACAACTATGATTAACATAGGGTACCAAGTCATTGGTCCTATAAGCAATTAGGGATGCATTCCCAATTAGGGTTTCTCATGAAATCACCCTCAACTAGGGTTCCACATGGATGCACCCTCAATTAGGGTTTCACTTGGAATCACCCTCAACTAGGGTTTCACATGGAATCACCCTCAACTAGGGTTTCACATTGAATCACCCTCAACTAGGGTTTCACATGGAATCACCCTCAACTAGGGTTTCACATGGAATCACCCTCAACTAGGGTTGAATTCAATAACCCTGTCAATTAGGGTTTATGTTCATGTTTAGGGTTTCATGATCTCTTTGATTAAGGATCATAACCCTTATACACCACATGATTCATATTCATGTATGAATTCATGCTATCAGCTTCTTAACTTGATTAGGTCATATCAACTCTTCAGTCGAGTACATACAACTATGATTAACATAGTGTATCAAGTCATTGATCCTATAAGCAATTAGGGATTCATCCCTTAATTGGCACTTAATCACTTAGGTACTATTAGGGTTTCAACCTTTGTACCTTCATTTATTACCATTACTAATCATCATTGGATCAATATAACATTCATCATCTTAATTCTCAAAAATTGAATTACATTGAACCTCCATTACATAAGGTATCCAAATGAATTAGGGTTTTCAATGTTGATTCCTTCAATCATTGAATTCATGGAACCAATCATCAATTGGACCTTCACCCATACTTCAATTGAATTTAATAGGTCAACCTTAAACTGATTTCACCCTCAATTGACCCTCAATTGATCATCAATTGGGGTTTGATTCAATTGGATTATGGTTTGGAATCAATGATCCTTCAACACTAATCAATGCAGAACTAGTTGCATTGAAACCATTGAACCATCATCCAAATTGAGTATGACCTGCCCCCAAACGGTCTTGAGGTCGTTTGGATGACCCCCAAACGGTCTTGAGACCGTTTGCCAATCATATCACTCAAATCCAAGCAATCTAATTAAGGTTTGGATCATTGGATTGATCACCAAATCAGCATTGCATTGTATAACCGCTTGGTACCTTTAGACCTTCAAACACCTAACCATACTCAACCCTAGACCTCCAAACGGTCTTGGGTGACCACAAAACGGTCTTGAGGTCGTTTGGATGACCTCCAAACGGTCTTGAGACCGTTTGCCCATCATATCACTCAAATCCAAGCAATCTAATTAGGGTTTGGTTCATTGAAGTGCTCACCAAATCAGCAATCTATTGCAGATCAACTTGATATCTTTAGACCTTCAACCACTGAACTATACTCAACCCTAGACCTCCAAACGGTCTTGGGTGACCACCAAACGGTCTTGAGGTCGTTTGGATGACCTCCAAACGGTCTTGAGACCGTTTGCCCATCATATCACTCAAATCCAAGCAATCTAATTAGGGTATGGTTCATTGAAGTGCTCACCAAATCAGCAATCTATTGCAGATCAACTTGATATCTGTAGACCTTCAACCACTAAACTATACTCAACCCTAGACCTCCAAACGGTCTTGGGTGACCACCAAACGGTCTTGAGACCGTTTGGATGATCTCCAAACGGTCGTGAGACCGTTTGCCCATCCAACCTTTGGATTTTAGTGAAAAATCATCATGGATTGGTCTATCGAGTTGATCAACAAATCAGCATTTAGTTGCAGTATGATTTGGTACCTTTGGACCTTCAATTGGTCAACTATACTTGACCCCAGACCACCAAACGGTCTTGGGGTGATCCCCAAACGGTCTTGAGACCGTTTGGGTGATCCCCAAACGGTCTTGAGACCGTTTGGGCTAATCAACCCAAAATCTCAACTTAACTCATTGTGATTTCAGCACTGATTTCAATTAGGGTTAGCCCAATTGATTAGCCTTCAACTCAGGACTCGTTTGGAGCTAATCCATAAAATTTGGTGAGTCATTATATCACATCATTATGAACAGTAATCCCAAATGGTAAACGCTTGGTCAATGCACTCAAACGGTCTTGAGACCGTTTGCCCAAAAAGTTCAATTAAATCAGATTGAAAATCAGCACTTAATCCAATTAGGTGTCCCTAATTGATTAGGCTTCAACTCACGATTCCTTTGGAGTTAATCCCTCAAATTTGGAGGGTTATTAATAAACATAATTATGAACAGGAATCCCAAACGGTCAACGCTTGGTCAACCATCTCAAACGGTCTTGAAACCGTTTTCTCAACCAAGTCAAGTTAATCAGGTTGAAAATCAGCACATAATTCAATTCGATTGCCTAATTGATTGGCCTTCAACTCTCGATGCTTTTGGAGTTAATCCCTCAAATTGGGAGGGTTATCAGCCTACACAATTAGGAACAAAATTCCGAAACGGTCAATGCTTGGTCAACCATCTCAAACGGTCTTGAGACCATTTTCTCCCAAACGGTCTCAAACCATTTTCCCTTAAACGGTTTGCTGAAACCGCATAGCCAATCAAATTAAAACGATTTGGAGTAGCTATCAAAACGGTTTTGCTTGGTAATTTTCTTTGGATAAGCATCTAGGATGATGTCATCATCCCCTTCCTTCGAACAACCAAGAACAGCAACCGTTCTTGATGGAAATTGCAGCAAAGAAACAAGAGTGTATCAAATTGAAGAAATCAATCAACAAAGCATAGAGAATTGATGCAATAGCAATGTTTAAGTGTTTGAGTTATAAAACCCACCTCCAATTGAGCTCCAAAGCTCCAAGATCACGCCATTAATGGTGGATGAAGCTCTAGCAACTCCCCCTAGGCTCGTCCTCAAGCTTTTGATTGCAAAAGTTGGCTAGGGTTGAAGAGGAGATCGAAATAAGAAGGAATCCATAATTTATTTTCGATTTCCACCATGAAATCAAAGAGAACGAAGGTCAAGGGCTCACCCACAGGTTGGGGACGTGCTCCCTGCTCCTCCCTACCTCCTTGGTCGGTTTTGCAAGCAAGGGGAAGAAGAAAAATCCGAAATAGCCTTTCATTTGGCTTGAAAAAGGCACTTTTATAAGGAAATTGATGAGAGAGAAAATGCATTATTAAAATGCATTAAATTCCAAAAATATGGCCGCCTCTCCCCCCTCAAATCCCTTAAGGACGAGGCACCTTCCTTTGCCTTTAATTCTCCTTCATTATCCTTGATTTAAAGAAAATCAAATTAAGCACCTTAATGCTTATTATATTAATATCCATATGTGAGTGGGTTTTCTTTTTCTTATAATAAGGTGAGTGGAATTTCACCTACTTAGGATATTTTCGTTCCTTATCTTGGCAAAGGAACGTTCATCCTTATTCAAAATAAACCCAAAACATTTTGGTTGAAAGCCCTTCAATTATTTTTATTCATTTTTGCCCGAAATCAAATTAGGGTTTCAATTAGGCATAAATCTTGATTATTTTAATATCAAGATTCTCTCTCCTCCAACTTAATTCAAATGAGGCACCCATCTCATTTTATTTATTATACATGTTTCCAAGAAACATTAGGGACCTTATTGAAGTGGTAATTTGCATATTGAACCCTAGGTTTTGGGTAAATTGCACTTTACACCAAAACTGGATTTTAATGCACAACATTGTCCAACAAGCTCTGTCTTGGTGTCCAGACTTGTGGAAACCTTACCACTACATCATATTCATTATCATTTGGTCTCAAAATCATAGGAACATATTACCATGCAACATTTGCAATTTAACCCCTCAACTTGGGTAATTTTCACTTTGGTCCAAAATAAGCAAACATTGCTTCAACATTGTTCAAACAGGACCAAAATTGAAACATATGTTTCTCATAAGCCCTAATTACTTTTCCCAAGATAAGATTAAGAATCTACTTAACCTTATTAGGCAAAACATCTAGGGTTAAATCATAACCCAGGTCAGGGATGTTACAAATTATAAACCCCTAACAAGGATTTCGTCCTCGAAATCCCAGGAAAAGGAGGAACATATTGTTCATTAATCATGCCCTCAAGTATCCACATATCATCTTAATATCATGGAGATATCATGAACTCTGTGATTCCACACAAAGCTCCTTTCACTAATTCAACCTTACCAATGTTTATGCAGAGCATAAACCCCTAATATATGATGTCCATATTATTGGAAAGAAGAAGCATAAAAGAACATACTTCTATCATCACCCAAGAATATTTATCAAAAGGAACAACATATATATCTAACAAAGATAATTTACTCAGTAATCCTTTAAAAAACTCTATGTAATTGGGATTGTTCACATAGTTCTTCTTATTAGTTGGAAATGCCACATAGCTTTTCCCTTTTTCATTGGGAATGACACATAGCTCTTCCCTTTTTGTTGGGGATGACACATAGCTTTCCCTTTTTGATTGGGAATGACACATAGCTCTTCCCTTTTTTGATTGGGATTGACACATAGCTCTTCCCTTTTTGTTCGGGATGACACATAGCTTTCCCTTTTTGATTGGGAATGACACATAGCTCTTCCCTTTTTGTTGGGGATGACACATAGCTTTCCCTTTTTGATTGGGAATGACACATAGCTCTTCCCTTTTTGATTGGGAATGACACATAGCTCTTCCCTTTTTGATTGGGAATGACACATAGCTCTTCCCTTTTTGATTGGGAATGACACATAGCTCTTCCCTTTTTGATTGGGAATGACACATAGCTCTTCCCTTTTTGATTGGGAATGACACATAGCTCTTCCCTTTTTGATTGGGAATGACACATAGCTCTTCCCTTTTTATTGGGAATGACACATAGATCTTCCCTTTTTGATTGGGAATGACACATAGCTCTTCCCTTTTTGATTGGGAATGACACATAGCTCTTCCCTTTTTGATTGGGAATGACACATAGCTCTTCCCTTTTTGATTAGGGTTGGAGAAGCATCTTCATATATTGGAATTGCACAAAGCATCTTCCTTTATTGGAATTGCACAAAGCATCTTCCTTTATTGGAATTGCACAAAGCATCTTCCTTTATTGGAATTGCACAAAGCATATTCCTTTGTTGGAATTGCACAAAGCATATTCCTTTGTTGGAATTGCACAAAGCATCTTCCTTTGTTGGAATTGCACAAAGCATCTTACTTTATTGGAATTGCACAAAGCATCTTCCTTTGTTGGAATTGCACAAAGCATCTTCCTTTATTGGAATTGCACAAAGCATCTTCCTTTATTGGAATTGCACAAAGCATCTTCCTTTGTTGGAATTGCACAAAGCATCTTCCTTTGTTGGAATTGCACAAAGCATCTTCCTTTGTTGGTTCCATATTTCTTATTTCATGATACTCATTAGATTGTATCAAAATGGCTGCTTGATCAGGGCAATCAAAAAGATATCAATCTAAGAGTTTCCATACCCACTTTATCATCAATAGTTGTATACCTGGACAGGGTTTACAAATACTGAGATCAAGTAGTATGCACTTACATGCTATCATATTCCTTGCTATTCATATCATTATACACACATGATTTTCCCTTGTTCCAACATGACTAAGTCATTTAGGAACTCATTTAAAGCTCAAACTTTCTATATTACGGACTGATAACCTAGATTGTAAAGCTAGTATCCAGTCCCCTATATGCATTATTGTTGCCCTAATCTTCCGAACAAGAGCATGATCATAGGATTCTCTATCCTGATCAGGTCTTAATGGGGATTCTTAGGCACTCATTCTATTCTTGCACGATCCTTGCACCACTTCTTGGTGCAACAACATTGCCCTAAGCAATGTGTTCCTTGTGCTCTCCAGTCATTTTAAAACTTTACCCTTTCTCTGCACAAGTAGAAATCATTATAGGGTATACTGGAGGACACTAACACAGACTCGATACCTTAGTCCTATGTCTCTGTAGACTCAGCGAACCTAGAGCTCTGATACCACTAAATTGTGACGACCGTCTCGCGAAAATAAGATTAAGTAATGCGGAAGCGTTCATCAAGCAGCGGATTAGCGAAAATCACTAAAAATTAAAACTTTTTGCAAAGAGATGCACACATAGGAAATCTTTTCCAACAAATGCCATTGTATATCATATACATTCTGTTTCAAACGTACATATCCTGTACCATCTCTTTCCAGAGACTACATCATCAGCTGCCTTATAAACATATATGCAGGCAGCATACAAATCTCGAGGCATCAAGCCAAAACCTCAGACTGATATATCAAAAACACTGACTAAAAACTCTGAGGACCTGAGAGTACAGAGACGACACATAGGACTACTATCTATATGACTATACAGACAATATTTCCACCTGAGATCTTATTGCTGTCCCTGTTGTTGCTGTTGCTGCTGCTCTTTCCCTGTTCTAGGGTTTCTGCTCTGCCTTTCATGCATACCTAAAAATGTTTCCCACGGGGGTGAGACAATTATAAAAATTGCCCCAGCAAGAGATATAACTCTCCGCCAGAAACATTATTATTGCAACTTGAGAAGATGAATATGAACATGAGAATCATATCTATTTGACAGCAAATATTTTAATGTCTAACAGATTAGAACATTATTCTATATCAGAAGCATTGCAGTTATTACTTGATAGAATTAACATGTCACTTATCCTTTAATGAATAGGAAGAACATGTATAACATCTATTCAAACAACAGAATCATTACCACTGCATTAACTTTCTTCAGGCTTAGATCATATATCTAAAGCCTGGCATTATCAATGTGGAGTCATGGCCCGTAGCCATACTCTTTTCATAAGTGTTGGGATCTTAATCCCTCACTTCACCACTGGGTTTTTCTCATCCTTTCACAATTTCAATACCATAACCATGAAATCATGGGTATTCAAACCCTTTGTTCATCACTTGAGCACTGTTACCTCTTTCTCAGGTAACTAACACCTTTAGGTCTTTTGACCAAGGTAAGTATGATACTTGCTACACAAGCATCCATCATGGCACTTGATGCACATTAACTCTCTTGCCACCTCTTACCAGGCACAAGATATATTATAGCACACAAGGCCCAATAAACAAATTCAAACTAATAACACATCATAGCTCATACCTGGCTATGCTCATCATCTCATGATACCTGCATGGTTAGCACATATAATAGCAGTACATCAATTATCTATCAATACCATGCAAAAACAATGTATTAATAATTCAAGGGTATTACCCTTAATCCTTTACCAGGATTTGGATTTCCATCACACATAGCTCATCAAAACACTGTACGTCTTGTCACCTTTCACTAGGCAACAACTTTATTCACATGGCTCACAAAACCATTCACATCTTGTCACCTCTCACTAGACAACAACTTTATTCACATGGCGCACAAGGCCATTCACATCTTGTCACCTCTCACTAGGCAACAACTTTATTCACATGGCGCACAAGGCCATTCACATCTTGTTACTTCTTTCTCAGTAACAAAAACATAATGGCACATATGGCCAATCAATTCTTATCAAATAAACATCATAGCTCATACCTGGCTATGATCATCAACTCATGAGACCTGCATGATTGTCACACATGATAATAGACTTATCAAGTTCACAACACATCATGCAATATAGGGTAACACCACTATTCCCTTACCAGGGTTAGGATTTACCATCAATTAGGGCTTTCTCTCACATATCATTACCCTTTATTAAGAATAGGGTTTTCCATTATTAAACATTTAGGTTTTCAAGATCATATTATCAATGATCAAACCCTAGTTCATTTCTCCCCACATCTAGGAGCCAACATTTATACCATAAGTATTCAATCATACTTATTTATTCTCATCAATTATCATTAAATGATTATCATCACAAGGTATGAGTATCTCTCTCATCCTTAAGTTGAGAATTAACAAAACGACCATGTTAGGTCACTTTCAATTCAACTCTAAGTCAAGCATAGGCCACCACGGCCGTGCTACCTTGCACGGTCGTGCAAAGTGAAGCTACCACGACCGTGCTACCCTGCACGGTCGTGCTGAGTAAAGTCGCCACAGCCGTGTTGCCTTGCACGGTCGTGCTACATAGGATCATCACATGAATCATATTTATATATACATGAATTCTATTATTTGATCCTTTCAACTTGATTATGTCACATCAACCCTTCAGTCATATGCATACAACTATGATTAACATAGGGTACCAAGTCATTGGTCCTATAAGCAATTAGGGATGCATTCCCAATTAGGGTTTCTCATGAAATCACCCTCAACTAGGGTTCCACATGGATGCACCCTCAATTAGGGTTTCACTTGGAATCACCCTCAACTAGGGTTTCACATGGAATCACCCTCAACTAGGGTTTCACATTGAATCACCCTCAACTAGGGTTTCACATGGAATCACCCTCAACTAGGGTTTCACATGGAATCACCCTCAACTAGGGTTGAATTCAATAACCCTGTCAATTAGGGTTTATGTTCATGTTTAGGGTTTCATGATCTCTTTGATTAAGGATCATAACCCTTATACACCACATGATTCATATTCATGTATGAATTCATGCTATTAGCTTCTTAACTTGATTAGGTCATATCAACTCTTCATTCGAGTACATACAACTATGATTAACATAGTGTATCAAGTCATTGATCCTATAAGCAATTAGGGATTCATCCCGTAATTGGCACTTAATCACTTAGGTACTATTAGGGTTTCAACCTTTGTACCTTCATTTATTACCATTACTAATCATCATTGGATCAATAGAACATTCATCATCTTAATTCTCAAAAATTGAATTACATTGGAACTCCATTACATAAGGTATCCAAATGAATTAGGGTTTTCAATGTTGATTCCTTCAATCATTGAATTCATGGAACCAATCATCAATTGGACCTTCACCCATACTTCAATTGAATTTAATAGGTAAACCTTAAACTGATTTGACCCTCAATTGACCCTCAATTGATCATCAATTGGGGTTTGATTCAATTGAATTATGGTTTGGAATCAATGATCCTTCAACACTAATCAATGCAGAACTAGTTGCATTGAAACCATTCAACCATCATCCAAATTGGGTATGACCTGACCCCAAACGGTCTTGAGGTCATTTGGATGACCCCCAAACGGTCTTGAGACCGTTTTCCCATCATATCACTCAAATAAAAGCAATCTAATTAAGGTTTGGATCATTGGATTGATCACCAAATCAGCATTGCATTGTATAACCGCTTGGTACCTTTAGACCTTCAAACACCTAACCATACTCAACCCTAGACCTCCAAACGGTCTTGGGTGACCACCAAACGGTCTTGAGGTCGTTTGGATGACCTCCAAACGGTCTTGAGACCGTTTCCCCATCATATCACTCAAATCCAAGCAATCTAATTAGGGTTTGGTTCATTGAAGTGCTCACCAAATCAGCAATCTATTGCAGATCAACTTGATATCTTTAGACCTTCAACCACTAAACTATACTCAACCCTAGACCTCCAAACGGTCTTGGGTGACCACAAAACGGTCTTGAGACCGTTTGGATGACATCCAAACGGTCTTGAGACCGTTTGCCCATCATATCACTCAAATCCAAGCAATCTAATTAGGGTTTGGTTCATTGAAGTGCTCACCAAATCAGCAATCTATTGCAGATCAACTTGATATCTTTAGACCTTCAACCACTGAACTATACTCAACCCTAGACCTCCAAACGGTCTTGGGTGACCACCAAACGGTCTTGAGACTGTATGGATGAGCTCCAAATGGTCTTGAGACCGTTTTCCCATCCAACCTTTGGATTTTAGTGAAAAATCATCATGGATTGGTCTATCGAGTTGATCAACAAATCAGCATTTAGTTGCAGTATGATTTGGTACATTTGGACCTTCGATTGGTCAACTATACTTGACCCCAGACCTCCAAACGGTCTTGGGATGATCCCCAAACGGTCTTGAGACCGTTTGGGCTAATCAACCCAAAATCTCAACTTAACTCATTGTGATTTCAGCACTGATTTCAATTAGGGTTAGCCCAATTGATTAGCCTTCAACTCATGACTCGTTTGGAATTAATCCATCAAATTTGGTGAGTCATTATATCACATCATTAGGAACAGTAATCCCAAACGGTAAATGCTTGGTCAATGCACTCAAACGGTCTTGAGACCATTTGCCCAAAAAGTTCAATTAAATCAGATTTAAAATCAGCACTTAATCCAATTAGGTTTCCCTAATTGATTAGGCTTCAACTCACGATTACTTTGGAGTTAATCCCTCAAATTTGGATGGTTATTAATAAACATAATTATGAACAGGAATCCCAAACTGTCAACGCTTGGTCAACCATCTCAAACGGTCTTGAAACCGTTTTCTCAACCAGGTCAAGTTAATCAGGTTGAAAATCAGCACATAATTCAATTCGATTGCCTAATTGATTGGCCTTCAACTCTCGATGCTTTTGGAGTTAATCCCTCAAATTTGGAGGGTTATCAGCCTACAAAATTAGGAACAAAATTCCGAAACGGTCAACGCTTGGTCAACCATCTCAAACAGTCTTGAGACCGTTTTCTCCCAAACGGTCTCAAACCGTTTGCCCTTAAACGGTTTGCTGAAACCGCATAGCCAATCAAATTAAAACGATTTGGAGTAGCTATCAAAACGGTTTTGCTTGGTAATTTTCTTTGGATAAGCATCTAGGATGATGTCATCATCCCCTTCCTTCGAACAACCAAGAACAGCAACCGTTCTTGATGGAAATTGCAGCAAAGAAACAAGAGTGTATCAAATTGAAGAAATCAATCAACAAAGCATAGACAATTGATGCAATAGCAATGTTTAAGGGTTTGAGTTATAAAACCCGCCTCCAATTGAGCTCCAAAGCTCCAAGATCACGCCATTAATGGTGGATGAAGCTCTAGCAACTCGCCCTAGGCTCGTCCTCAAGCTTTTGATTGCAAAAGTTGGCTAGGGTTGAAGAGGAGATCGAAATCAGAAGGAAGCCATAATTTATTTTCGATTTCCACCATGAAATCAAAGAGAACGAAGGTCAAGGGCTCACCCACAGGTTGGGGACGTGCTCCCTGCTCCTCCCTAGCTCCTTGGTCGGTTTTGCAAGCAAGGGGAAGAAGAAAAATCCGAAATAGCCTTTCATTTGGCTTGAAAAAGGCACTTTTATAAGGAAATTGATGAGAGAGAAAATGCATTATTAAAATGCATTAAATTCCAAAAATATGGCCGCCTCTCCCCCCTCAAATCCCTTAAGGACGAGGCACCTTCCTTTGCCTTTAATATTCCTTCATTATCCTTGATTTAAAGAAAATAAAATTAAGCACCTTAATGGTTATTATATTAATATCCATATGTGAGTGGGTTTTCTTTTTCTTATAATAAGGTGAGTGGAATTTCACCTACTTAGGATATTTTCGTTCCTTATCTTGTCAAAGTAACGTTCATCTTTATTCAAAATAAACCCAAAACATTTTGGTTGAAAGCCCTTCAATTATTTTTATTCATTTTTGCCCTAAATCAAATTAGGGTTTCAATTAGGCATTAATCTTGATTATTTTAATATCAAGATTCTCTCTCCTCCAACTTAATTCAAATGAGGCACCCATCTCATTTTATTTGCTCTACATGTTTCCAAGAAACATTAGGGACCTTATTGAAGTGGTAATTTGCATATTGAACCCTAGGTTTTGGGTAAATTGCACTTTACACCAAAACTGGATTTTAATGCACAACATTGTCCAACAAGCTCTGTCTTGGTGTCCAGACTTGTGGAAACCTTAACACTACATCATATTCATTATCATTTGGTCTCAAAATAATAGGAACATATTACCATGCAACATTTGCAATTTAACCCCTCAACTTGGGTAATTTTCACTTTGGTCCAAAATAAGCAAACATTGCTTCAACATTGTTCAAACATGACCAAAATTGAAACATATGTTTCTCATAAGCCCTAATTACTTTTCCCAAGATAAGATTAAGAATCTACTTAACCTTATTAGGCAAAACATCTAGGGTTAAATCATAACCCAGGTCAGGGATGTTACAAATTATAAACCCCTAACAAGGATTTCGTCCTCGAAATCCCAGGAAAAGGAGGAACATATTGTTCATTAATCATGCCCTCAAGTATCCACATATCATCTTAATATCATGGAGATATCATGAACTCTATGACTCCACACAAAGCTCCTTTCACTAATTCAACCTTACCAATGTTTATGCAGAGCATAAACGCCTAACATATGATGTCCATATTATTGGAAAGAAGAGGCATAAAAGAACATACTTCTATCATCACCCAAGAATATTTATCAAAAGGAACAACATATATATCTAACAAAGATAATTTACTCAGTAATCCTTTAACAAACTCTATGTAATTGGGATTGTTCACATAGTTCTTCTTATTAGTTGGAAATGCCACATAGCTTTTCCCTTTTTGATTGGGAATGACACATAGATCTTCCCTTTTTGTTGGGGATGACACATAGCTTTCCCTTTTTGATTGGGAATAAGACATAGCTCTTCCCTTTTTTGATTGGGAATGACACATAGCTCTTCCCTTTTTGTTGGGGATGACACATAGCTTTCCCTTTTTGATTGGGAATGACACATAGCTCTTCCCGTTTTGTTGGGGATGACACATAGCTTTCCCTTTTTGATTGGGAATGACACATAGCTCTTCCCTTTTTGATTGGGAATGACACATAGCTCTTCCCTTTTTGATTGGGAATGACACATAGCTCTTCCCTTTTTGATTGGGAATGACACATATCTCTTCCCTTTTTGATTGGGAATGACACATAGCTCTTCCCTTTTTGATTGGGAATGACACATAGCTCTTCCCTTTTTGATTGGGAATGACACATAGCTCTTCCCTTTTTGATTGGGAATGACACATAGCTCTTCCCTTTTTGATTGGGAATGACACATAGCTCTTCCCTTTTTGATTAGGGTTGGAGAAACATCTTCCTATATTGGAATTGCACAAAGCATCTTCCTTTATTGGAATTGCACAAAGCATCTTCCTTTATTAGAATTGCACAAAGCATCTTCCTTTATTGGAATTGCACAAAGCATCTTCCTTTGTTGGAATTGCACAAAGCATCTTCCTTTGTTGGAATTGCACAAAGCATCTTCCTTTGTTGGAATTGCACAAAGCATCTTACTTTATTGGAATTGCACAAAGCATCTTCCTTTATTGGAATTGCACAAAGCATCTTCCTTTATTGGAATTGCACAAAGCATCTTCCTTTATTGGAATTGCACAAAGCATCTTCCTTTGTTGGAATTGCACAAAGCATCTTCCTTTGTTGGAATTGCACAAAGCATCTTCCTTTGTTGGTTCCATATTTCTTATTTCATGATACTCATTAGATTGTATCAGAATGACTGCTTGATCAGGGCAATCAAAAAGATATCAATCTAAGAGTTTCCATACCCACTTTATCATCAATAGTTGTATACCTGGCCAGGGTTTACAAATACTGAGATCAAGTAGTATGCACTTACATGCTATCATATTCCTTGCTATTCATATCATTATACACACATGATTTTCCCTTGTTCCAACATGACTAAGTCATTTAGGAACTCTTTTAAAGCTCAAACTTTCTATATTAAGGACTGATAACCTAGATTGTAAAGCTAGTATCCAGTCCCCTATATGCATTATTGTTTCCCTAATCTGCCCAACAAGAGCATGATCATAGGATTCTCTATCCAGATCAGGTCTTAATGGGGATTCTTAGGCACTCATTCTATTCTTGCATGATCCTTGCACCACTTCTTGGTGCAACAACATTGCCCTAAGCAATGTGTTCCTTGTGCTCTCCAGTCATTTTAAAACTTTACCCTTTCTCTGCACAAGTAGAAATCATTATAGGGTATACTGGAGGACACTAACACAGACTCGATACCTTAGTCCTATGTCTCTGTAGACTCAGTGAACCTAGAGCTCTGATACCACTAAATTGTGACGACCGTCTCGCGAAAATAAGATTAACTAATGCGGAAGCGTTCATCAAGCAGCGGATTAGCAAAAATCACTAAAAATTAAAACTTTTTGCAAAGAGATGCACACATAGGAAATCTTTTCCAACAAATGCATTGTATATCATATACATTCTATTTCAAACGTACATATCCTGTACCATCTCTTTCCAGAGACTACATCATCAGCTGCCTTATAAACATATATGCAGGCAGCATACAAATCTCGAGGCATCAAGCCAAAACCTCAGACTGATATATCAAAAACACTGACTAAAAACTCCGAGGACCTGAGAGTACAGAGACGACACATAGGACTACTATCTATATGACTATACAGACAATATCTCCACCTGAGATCTTATTGCTGTCCCTGTTGTTGCTGTTGCTGCTGCTCTTTCCCTGTTCTAGGGTTTCTGCTCTGCCTTTCATGCATACCTAAAAATGTTTCCCACGGGGGTGAGACAATTATAAAAATTGCCCCAGCAAGAGATATAACTCTCCGCCAGAAACATTATTATTGCAACTTGAGAAGATGAATATGAACATGAGAATCATATCTATTTGACAGCAAATATTTTAATGTCTAACAGATTAGAACATTATTCTATATCAGAAGCATTGCAGTTATTACTTGATAGAATTAACATGTCACTTATCCTTTAATGAATAGGAAGAACATGTATAACATCTATTCAAACAACAGAATCATTACCACTGCATTAAATTGATTCAGGCTTAGATCATATATTTAAAGCCTGGCATTATCAATGTGGAGTCATGGCCCGTAGCCATACTCTTTTCATAAGTGTTGGGATCTTAATCCCTCACTTCACTACTGGGTTTTTCTCATCCTTTCACAATTTCAATACCATAACCATGAAATCATGGGTATTCAAACCCTTTGTTCATCACTTGAGCACTGTTACCTCTTTCTCAGGTAACTAACACCTTTAGGTCATTTGACCAAGGTAAGTATGATACTTGCTACACAAGCATCCATCATGGCACTTGATGCACATTAACTCTCTTGCCACCTCTTACCAGGCACAAGATATATTATAGCACACAAGGCCCAATAAACAAATTCAAACTAATAACACATCATAGCTCATACCTGGCTATGCTCATCATCTCATGATACCTGCATGGTTAGCACATATAATAGCAGTACATCAATTATCTATCAATACCATGCAAAAACAATGTATTAATAATTCAAGAGTATTACCCTTAATCCTTTACCAGGATTTGGATTTCCATCACACATAGCTCATCAAAACACTGTACGTCTTGTCACCTTTCACTAGGCAACAACTTTATTCACATGGCTCACAAAACCATTCACATCTTGTCACCTCTCACTAGACAACAACTTTATTCACATGGCGCACAAGGCCATTCCCATATTGTCACCTCTCACTAGGAAACAACTTTATTCACATGGCACACAAGGCCATTCACATCTTGTTACTTCTTTCTCAATAACAAAAACATAATGGCACATATGGCCAATCAATTCTTATCAAATAAACATCATAGCTCATACCTGGCTATGATCATCAACTCATGAGACCTGCATGATTGTCACACATGATAATAGACTTATCAAGTTCACAACACATCATGCAATATAGGGTAACACCACTATTCCCTTACCAGGGTTAGGGTTTACCATCAATTAGGGCTTTCTCTCACATATCATTACCCTTCATTAAGAATAGGGTTTTCCATTATTAACCATTTAGGTTTTCAAGATCATATTATCAATGATCAAACCCTAGTTCATTGCTCCCCACATCTAGGAGCCAACATTTATACCATAAGTATTCAATCATACTTATTTATTCTCATCAATTATCATTAAATGATTAGCATCACAAGGTATGAGTATCTCTCTCATCCTTAAGTTGAGAATTAACAAAACGACCATGTTAGGTCACTTTCAATTCAGCTCTAAGTCAAGCATAGGCCACCACGGCCGTGCTACCTTGCACGGTCGTGCAAAGTGAAGCTACCACGGCTGTGCTACCCTACACGGTCGTGCTGAGTAAAGTCGCCATGGCCGTGCTGCCTTGCACGGTCGTGCTACATAGGATCATCACATGAATCATATTTATATATATATGAATTCTATTATTTGATCCTTTCAACTTGATTATGTCACATCAACCCTTCAATCATATGCATACAACTATGATTAACATAGGGTACCAAGTCATTGGTCCTATAAGCAATTAGGGATGCATTCCCAATTAGGGTTTCTCATGAAATCACCCTCAACTAGGGTTCCACATGGATGCACCCTCAATTAGGGTTTCACTTGGAATCACCCTCAACTAGGGTTTCACATGGAATCACCCTCAACTAGGGTTTCACATTGAATCACCCTCAACTAGGGTTTCACATGGAATCACCCTCAACTAGGGTTTCACATGGAATCACCCTCAACTAGGGTTGAATTCAATAACCCTGTCAATTAGGGTTTATGTTCATGTTTAGGGTTTCATGATCTCTTTGATTAAGGATCATAACCCTTATACACCACATGATTCATATTCATGTATGAATTCATGCTATCAGCTTCTTAACTTAATTAGGTCATATCAACTCTTCAGTCGAGTACATACAACTATGATTAACATAGTGTATCAAGTCATTGATCCTATAAGCAATTAGGGATTCATCCCTTAATTGGCACTTAATCACTTAGGTACTATTAGGGTTTCAAACTTTGTACCTTCATTTATTACCATTACTAATCATCATTGGATCAATAGAACATTCATCATCTTAATTCTCAAAAATTGAATTACATTGGACCTCCATTACATAAGGTATCCAAATGAATTAGGGTTTTGAATGTTGATTCCTTCAATCATTGAATTCATGGAACCAATCATCAATTGGACCTACACCCATACTTCAATTGAATTTAATAGGTCAACCTTAAACTGATTTGACCCTCAATTGACCCTCAATTGATCATCAATTGGGGTTTGATTCAATTGAATTATGGTTTGGAATCAATGATCCTTCAACACTAATCAATGCAGAACTAGTTGCATTGAAACCATTCAACCATCATCCAAATTGGGTATGACCTGACCCCAAACGGTCTTGAGGTCATTTGGATGACCCCCAAACGGTCTTGAGACCGTTTTCCCATCATATCACTCAAATACAAGCAATCTAATTAAGGTTTGGATCATTGGATTGATCACCAAATCAGCATTGCATTGTATAACCGCTTGGTACCTTTAGACCTTCAAACACCTAACCATACTCAACCCTAGACCTCCAAACGGTCTTGGGTGACCACCAAACGGTCTTGAGGTCGTTTGGATGACCTCCAAACGGTCTTGAGACCGTTTGCCCATCATATCACTCAAATCCAAGCAATCTAATTAGGGTTTGGTTCATTGAAGTGCTCACCAAATCAGCAATCTATTGCAGATCAACTTGATATCTTTAGACCTTCAACCACTGAACTATACTCAAACCTAGACCTCCAAACGGTCTTGGGTGACCACCAAACGGTCTTTAGGTCGTGTGGATGACCTCCAAACGGTCTTGAGACCGTTTGCCCATCATATCACTCAAATCCAAGCAATCTAATTAGGGTTTGGTTCATTGAAGTTCTCACCAAATCAGCAATCTATTGCAGATCAACTTGATATCTTTAGACCTTCAACCACTGAACTATACTCAACCCTAGACCTCCAAACGGTCTTGGGTGACCACAAAACGGTCTTGAGACCGTTTGGATGAGCTCCAAACGGTCTTGAGACCGTTTTCCCATCCAACCTTTGGATTTTAGTGAAACATCATCATGGATTGGTCTATCGAGTTGATCAACAAATCAGCATTTAGTTGCAGTATGATTTGGTACCTTTGGACCTTCAATTGGTCAACTATACTTGACCCCAGACCTCCAAACGGTCTTGGGGTGATCCCCAAATGGTCTTGAGACCGTTTGGGTGATCCCCAAACGGTCTTGAGACCGTTTGGGCTAATCAACCCAAAATCTCAACTTAACTCATTGTGATTTCAGCACTGATTTCAATTAGGGTTAGCCCAATTGATTAGCCTTCAACTCATGACTCGTTTGGAATTAATCCATCAAATTTGGTGAGTCATTATATCACATCATTAGGAACAGTAATCCCAAAAGGTAAACGCTTGGTCAACGCACTCAAATGGTCTTGAGACCGTTTGCCCAAAACGTTCAATTAAATCAGATTGAAAATCAGCACTTAATCCAATTAGGTTTCCCTAATTGATTAGGCTTCAACGCACGATTACTTTGGAGTTAATCCCTCAAATTTGGAGGGTTATTAATAAACATAATTATGAACAGGAATCCCAAACGGTCAACGCTTGGTCAACCATCTCAAACGGTCTTGAAACCGTTTTCTCAACCAGGTCAAGTTAATCAGGTTGCAAATCAGCACATAATTCAATTCGATTGCCTAATTGATTGGCCTTCAACGCTCGATTATTTTGGAGTTAATCCCTCAAATTTGTAGGGTTATCATCCTACATAATTAGGAACAAAATTCCCAAACGGTCAATGCTTGGTCAACCATATGAAATGGTATTGAGACCGTTTGCTCCAAAACGGTCTCAAACCGTTTGCCCTTAAACGGTTTTCTGAAACCGCATAGCCAATCAAATTAAAACGATTTGGAGTAGCTATAAAAACGGTTTTGCTTGGTAATTTTCTTTGGATAAGCATCTAGGATGATTTCATCATCCCCTTCCTTCGAACAACAAAGAACAGCAACCGTTCTAGATGGAAATTGCAGCAAAGAAACAAGAGTGTATCAAATTGAAGAAATCAATCAACAAAGCATAGAGAATTGATGCAATAGCAATGTTTAAGGGTTTGAGTTATAAAACCCACCTCCAATTGAGCTCCAAAGCTCCAAGCTCCAAGCTCACGCCATTAATGGTGGATGAAGCTCTAGAAACTCCCCCTAGGCTCGTCCTCAAGCTTTTGATTGCAAAAGTTGGATAGGGTTGAAGAGGAGATCGAAATAAGAAGGAATCCATAATTTATTTTCGATTTCCACCATGAAATCAAAGAGAACGAAGGTCAAGGGCTCACCCACAGGTTGGGGACGTGCTCCCTGCTCCTCCCTAGCTCCTTGGTCGGTTTTGCAAGCAAGGGGAAGAAGAAAAATCCGAAATAGCCTTTCATTTGGCTTGAAAAAGGCACTTTTATAAGGAAATTGATGAGAGAGAAAATGCATTATTAAAATGCATTAAATTCCAAAAATATGGCCGCCTCTCCCCCCTCAAATCCCTTAAGGACGAGGCACCTTCCTTTGCCTTTAATTCTCCTTCATTATCCTTGATTTAAAGAAAATCAAATTAAGCACCTTAATGCTTATTATATTAATATCCATATGTGAGTGGGTTTTCTTTTTCTTAATAAGGCGAGTGGAATTTCACCTACTTAGGATATTTTCGTTCCTTATCTTGGCAAAGAAACGTTCATCCTTATTCAAAATCAACCCAAAACATTTTGGTTGAAAGCCCTTCAATTATTTTTATTCATTTTTGCCCTAAATCAAATTAGGGTTTCAATTAGGCATTAATCTTGATTATTTTAATATCAAGATTCTCTCTCCTCCAACTTAATTCAAATTAGGCACCCATCTCATTTTATTTTCTCTACATGTTTCCAAGAAACATTAGGGACCTTATGGAAGTGGTAATTTGCATATTGAACCCTAGGTTTTGGGTAAATTGCACTTTACACCAAAACTGGATTTTAATGCACAACATTGTCCAACAAGCTCTGTCTTGGTGTCCAGACTTGTGAAAACCTTACCACTACATCATATTAATTCTCATGTGGTCTCAACATCATAGGAACATATTACCATGCAACATTTGCAATTTAGCCCCTCAACTTGGGTAATTTTCACTTTGGTCCAAAATAAGCAAACATTGCTTCAACATTGTTCAAACAGGACCAAAATTGAAACATATGTTTCTCATAAGCCCTAATTACTTTTCCCAAGATAAGATTAAGAATCTACTTAACCTTATTAGGCAAAACATCTAGGGTTAAATCATAACCCAGGTCAGGGATGTTACATGTAGCTTGTACATATTAGGTGTCCTAAGGTCTATCCTATTTATAGGAATGGTTTGCAAGTACTTAGGAATGTTTTAGGGAGTTTCTAGAGTGTTCTTAGTGCTTAACTAGTTGTTGTTTAGAAATAGTTGGCTAGCAATGGCTAAATTGTTTAAGCTTGGAAGAACAATCTAGAACCCTGTCTGCTTGACAAGTTTGTCGACCGACCATGTCTTGGTCGAACAATTATTCACCCTATCCTGGGTTGAATGAAAATGTGTACCAACTTCTATTTCCAACTCCCAACTCTAAACTACTTGGTCTAACGGTCATATGCTTTGGACCGAGGTTGAGTCGGTCGACCGTATGCTTGACAAAAACACACTTTAGAACACAAATATGTAAGATTTTGACCATTTCTCTGTATGTTTAATCGAGGTGGTTCTTGGTCCACAAAAAATTCAACCGAGGGTGTCTCGATCGACTAGTTTCTCGACCGGGAGTGTTATTATTTCAGGTTTTTGAACCACTTGTCAAATGTTTTTTCTAATGGATGATAATGACCTAATCTCTAGGGGGAACAATTCTAACAATTATGAGTGGATAAAGAATATATAACACTTGATTTATTTGATATCTAAGTAATTTTACATTATATACTTGTACAAGTATTTACATTCAGTACAATCATGAAATATTAACATTTAAGCACGTTGTTCTTCAATTAACATTTCAGCACATTGATCTTCAATTATCCACTTAGTATGATCTCCTCATTTCCTTGAACCCTAAAATACTCAAGTAGCACGCTAGATCCACAAGAATGAAATGTTTTCCATAATCAAAATAAAGGGTATACTAATCCAATTTATCCAACAATCTCCCCCTTTTTGAAGATGACAATATTCCTAAATTATAAGAAAAATATTTGAAATGAAATGAGTTTCATACATGTGGTATGCCTTTAGATGAATGGGTACTTATGATCTCATAAATTGTGTGATAATATACCTAAAGAGATATGGAACATGATATCCATCTCTGAAGGCAATTTCATACCAATTAATGTCAAGCCAAGAGATCAAAAAACTCATAAAAATATTTAAATATTTACTTTATTTTTATTTCTCATATTTGTCATTTTAAAAGATAATTATATGTGTAAACCAATAAGAGTCCCCTTAATTGATTACCCCCACTTAATTTTTTACATAAAAAAGAATATCAAATTTATCTACTATTTAAAAACCAATATTAATTTCTCAACCATTTGCAAGGGATGTCGAGCCCTAAAATGATATGAGATTTCTTTAGGCTCATAGTGGGATCAATAAATATATCTCTAACCAAATATAAGGGATGTTAATCCCATATTTGTATAGAGCATGCAATTAAGAGCAAGACAAAAAAGATATGCACATCATTTCCAAAAAAATTGTGAGTCAAAATTTTATGATCTTTAAGCAATGTTGTTTGTTATAGTATTTTGATTTAGAAATTTCTCTCATTCTAAGTATTTACCATGATGAACAAATTATATATTTAATATACCAATGTTGGGTGCAAGTGAATGATTTGATTTACAAATAAGCAATTTTTCCAGGCTTATTTTTAGTCGACCATGACTTTGACTGGGGAGCCTCTCGGTCGAACTGTTTGTCAGCCAAGAGGTAGTTCTACAGATTTCCAATTAATACAATTTATCTAGTATGATAAAGTAATATAATTTCCCTCTACATTAGTATAAGTGACCAATCAGATTCATGCACATTTAATTATGTTTCAAGTCATGGGTTTAAGAAACATAGATATCTTCTCTTATGATTCTATTTTGGAAACAATTATTACATCAATTTGAAGAGTATGATGTCTTTATGAGTGGCTATAGTTAAATGAACTCAAGTCTTAGCCATTAATGCCTAAGTCATATCAACATTTATTTCTTCTAACTTTATTTCATCATGCCAATATAGTTCCAATGAATGTTTTTCCTTTAGGTCTCGAAACTGAATTTTATTCATTATTCTTGGTAAGCTCATATAACAATTGTTCAATAATCAACTCTTTTAGGATATGACTAAGTCTTGTTGTGTATAATCATCATTTATGTATACTTATAAATACTAGATACTTTGCCAGATGTTGAGCATTCAAGGATAAAGTCTTTTTTTTACTTAAGATCAAATTTGTCTTTACCATCTTTTGTTTAAGATAGAATTCACATAGAGCCAAGTAAATTGTTGTGAATGAGTTCTAGTGAGAAAAGTTTTAGTTTTGGAAATAAATCTTACATTTTCTTGCCTAGAGTACACATATTTCAGATTTATCACAAAAATTTGGGTAATGATTATATTCTAAGCAAGTTTCTTATATGAACAATATTTTTATGCCATAAATAGTGTCCATGGAGTTAAGAGGTTTATAATCAATTTTATTTTTGATATTTTCTAATGAATCATAACCATTGTCATAGTACTTATGATATAGTTCTTTTACAAATAGCACATTTAAAAATTTGTACTATCATCACCTATGCCAATAGTTTTACCTTTGAAAGTTTCTCCAAATGTGACCAATAATTTTACCTTTTCTCCAAGTGCATGGAAATCTTCTTATTTTCGGTCATATGCTTGTTAGAGAAATTTCTATAGACCATATAAACCTGAAAAGTATGAAAGTTTTGGTTCCCATATAGTGGTCCTTTTGGTTAGGATTATTCAAATATTTAGAATAGTATAATGTGAAGAGTCCATTACAGATTTGAGTCACCAAAGTTAATTGCAATTGGATGATTTTATTTTCAATAAATGGTTCTAATAGAACTATCTTCAATCAAACTTTTCTTTGACCGAAAGAATTCTCAGTCGAACAGTTTGTCGGCCGAAAAGATTTTCCAGTAAAAATAATTTTGGCAGAAATATCTTTGGTTGAACTTTTCTTCGACTAGAAAAGATTTCGGCCGAGCTCTTTGTCAATCAGCTGTGCATTTTTAGTAAATTCAACATTTCTAATTCAAACAAATCATGCTATTATTTTTTAATAACACAATTAAGCAATAAAAACATACAAGTTAAAGCTTATTTTAGTTGAGATTATACATTATAAATTTCAAAATGAAGTTTAGGTCAAATCTCAACTGAGTGTCCAACATTTCTAAGTTGGAGGTTTTGGAACCCAAACTAATCCTTGTCCTTATTTTTCTTGTAATTGCATGAAAATGAATAATGTCCAAGATGTAATAGTAATGTCAGAAAATGAAATTAATGTCATTTCTCTTCTTAGCATCATGGTCATGAGATAGATTGTCGTTAGACACATACATGACCTTGGTCTTGGGTTTTTGTGTTTTTCTAGTTCTAGGCTTTTGGTAGAATTTCTCTTTAGGTACATAGCCTAGACATCGTCTTCCAACTTGTCCAAAAGAGTTTTTCAAGATTTTATCAAAAATATTGTTACTATTTAGACTATCAACATGTGTTTGTAACTTAGCAATTTCATCAATTTTCTTTGCAATATATGGTTTTGCTTGATATAAACATGAAAGCAAAGAATCTCTTTCTTTAGCAATGATATCATAACTTGAATGAGAGCATAGAGCAAGTTGAGTTTGATAGTTTAACCTTTTCTTGAGAAAGAAGATTATTATTGGTTTCTAGAAAAAGAAACTTGATATTGTAATTATTAATAGATGATTTCAAGGTGTCTTTTTTCAGACATAAGATTTACATTTACAGAAGTAAGATCATACAATTTAGCATGCAAATCATCATTAGTTTTTTTAATATTTCTCAATTTCCTTTTGCAATCAACATATTTATCATGAATTTCTTCTAAACTATTAAGTAGATCTTCCTTAGATAAATAGAGAAGACTTACCTCATTTCCTTCTTCATCCGTTGTTACAATGAGAAAACTCACCTTGTCTTCTTTTGCCATTACACATTATACTTCTTCTTCTCGACTGTCACTATCGTCACTTGACTCATCCCAAGATTCTTTGTAGGATTTTTCTTTCTTCTTACCATTCTTGACTTTAAGAAAATCATTCTTTATATGTCCTTTTTTGCAACATTCAAAGCACCTAATGGAAGAAGAGGAAGAAACACCAAATTTTTTGTTATATTTAAATCTTCTATATTTCTTACCATTTACAATGAGTGTATCCTCTTCATTGTCCTCCCCACTTGTCTCATCACTTTCTTGAGTGATGACTTGTGCTTTAGTTGACGCTTTAAATGATATGTACTTCTTTCTTCCTTTTTGAAGCTCAAACTCCAGTCTTTGTTCTTATTCAAGGGTAACTTCATGAGTTTCTAGATTGTCGATAAGTTGCTCCATCTTCAATGTGGTAAGGTCATTGGCTTCTTCAATGGCCATCACCTTTGGCTTGTACTTTAGAGGTAAGGATCTAAGATTTTTGGAAACTTGATCTTCCTCACTTGTATACTTTCTCAAGGCAATCAAGTTGTTAACAATAGAAGAAAACATTCCATACATTTCACTAATAGACTCATTAGGTTACATACGGAAGTGTTGAAACTTTTGTTTATGCATGTTAGTTTTGGTATTTTAACTTGAGTTGTACCTTCACATGTGGTTGAAAGTTTTTGCCATATTTGATAAGCATTTTTACATGAAGATATACTATTAAACCCTGTAACAGAAATAGAACAATATAAATGCTTACAACTTTTGCATTCAATTGAACTTGTTTTACCATTTTGGGATTCCATGTTGCAAACTTTGTTCTATGAATCTCGTAGGGAAAGGAAACCATCCTCCAAAGATCCAGGATGATCCATTGGAAGTAAAATTACATCATCTTTTGCAATAAGTATAGTTTCTGCCATCAAAAGGTGGTGGCCGACTGAGGTAAGTTTCTTTGAGGTTGAGGTTGTGAAGTACACTATCCCCCATTCACGACTAGTTAAGGATCCTTGAATACCTATTCTGATACTAACTGAAAGATCTAGAGGGGAGGGGGGTGAATAGATATTTTTGTACTTTAAAATTCAATTAACAACTAAAGGCAAAGAAGGAGGAGGAAATAAGGAAGCCACTTTGATTTAGAGTGGTTCCAACCTTTAGTTAAAAGGTTTTCAGTCCACTACCCAATTGTTTCCAACTGGGATTCTAAAAGTGATTTATTTTATTTACCTCACAAGGATGTTACAACAAAATACAATCACCTTTCACTTGAAGTAGCCTCGACCTCCTTGAAGGAGCCTTCTTGAAGTAATTTCAAGCAACTGTGGAGGAGCCTTCACCTCCTTGAAGTAGCTCCACCACCTTGGGATATCCTTCACCTAGAAGTTGCTCCAACCTCCTTTAAAGCATCCTTGTTGAAATTACCTCAATCACACCTTGGAGCAGCCTTCACCTCCTTGAAGTAGCTCCACCAACTTGAGATAGGCTTCACCTAGAAGTATCTCCAACCTCCTTTGAAGCAACCTTATTGAAGTAAACTCAAACACACCTTGGATCATCCTTCACCTCCTTGAAGTAGCTCCAAGAAACCTCATTTCAACAACCTCCAACCCTAGGAATTGTTAAGGAAAACAAAGTACAATGCAAAAGAAATAGATTGGAAAGAAATAATTAACCAATGAAGTACATCACATTGATTCCTATATCAAGCATTTAGACCTCTTGTTCACTTAAGATGGAGGTTTTCATGTGGTGGCTAGAGGATGGTAGCTATAGGACACAAGTTTGGAGCACAAGGAAGAAAATAGCAAGTGATTCTCAACTTTGTTGCTTTCTAAGATGGATGCTCAAGTGTAGCTTGTGTGTGTGTCCTAAGGAATCTCGTATTTATTGGAATGGTTTGAAGTACTTAGGGATGTTTTAGGGAGTTTCTAGAGTGTTCTTAGTTCTTAACTATCCATTAGGTAGAAATAGTTGGCTAGCAGTGGCTAAATTGTTTAAGCTTGGAAGAACAATCTAGAACCTTGTCTAGTCGACAAGTTTGTCGACCGACCATGTCTTGGTCGAACAATTCGTCGACCTATCCTGGGTTGAATGCAAATGCGTTCCAACTTCTATTTCCAACTCCCAACTCCCAACTCCCAACTACTTGGTCTAACAATCATATGCTTTGGACTGAGGTTGAGTTGGTTGGCCATATGCTCGAAAAAAACACACTTTAAAGCACAAATATGGAAGTTTTTGACCAGTGCTCTGTATGTTCGACCGATGTGGTTCTTGGTCGACAAAAAATTTGACCAAGGGTGTCTCGATCGACTAGTTTCTTGACGAGGGTTGTTATTGTTTCAAGTTTTTGAACCACCTGTCAAATGTTTGTTCTAATGGAAGATAATGACTCTAATCTCTACAGGGAACTGAAATATGGTTATGAGTGGATAGAGAAGATCTAACGCTTGATTTGCATGATATATAAGTACATCTGCATCATATACTTGTACAAGTATTTACATTGAGTACAATCATGAAAATATTAACGTTTAAGCATGTTGTTCTTCAATTAACATGTAAGCACATTGATCTTCAATTATCCACTTATATGATCTCCTCATTTCATTGTACACTGAAATACTCAAGTAGCCTTTTATATCCACAAGAATGAAATGTTTTTCATCATCAAAATAAAGGATATACTAATGTCCAATTTAGCGAACACATACAACTTTTGCCTATCTTGTGCTGCCTTCAGCTGCTGCTGCTAAATCACTTTGATCTTTTCTATTATCTGTTGTACAAGCTCATGACGCAAAAGATGATACTCACCAGTCTCATACCAACATAGAGGATATCTACAATGTCTCCCATACAATTCCTCATAAGGTGACATATCTCCTTTGTTAACTTTTATTATAGGTGAACTCTATCAAAATGAGGTGCACACCCCATCTTCCCAAGAACTACAAAACACATGATCTCAATAGATATTCTAGTATCTAGATCATACTATCTTATTGTCCATCCATCTACTTCTGAAATGCCATACTGAACTTCAACTGTGTACCCATCAATGTGTGCATACATTCCCAAAAATGACTGGTGAACTAAGGACCTCTGTCAGATACAATGGTAGATGGAATACACTAAAATCACACTATCTCATCAACATATATCTATGTAAGATTCTCTATTGTATATGTGGTCTTCACAGGAAAAAGGTGTGTTGTCTTTGTCAACTTGTCAACAATCATCCATATGAAGTCAGACCTTTGGCTTTCCTAGGCAGACCAACCAAAAAGTACATCATGACATGATCCCACTTTCACTGTGGTATGGGTAATGGTTGCAAAGTTCCAGGCTTATGGTGTTCTGCTTTAACCTGCTGGCACACAAGACATATGGTAACAAACTCAACCACGTTACGCTTCAAACAAGGATACCAATACAAGTCTTTTAGATTGTGATACATCTTGGTCCTTTCAGGGTGCATATTGTACACTGAAGAGTGACCCTCCTCCAAGACCAACTTCCTCAAATTATCAACATTAGGTACCACCACTCTGCCATGGTAACATACTGTACCATCCTCAGACTCGTGGAATCCATCATGCTTCTCGCTGCCAAAATCTGGTCAGATCTGCTACATCACAATATCACCATATCGAGACCCTCTGATCTATTACCTCAACATAGGTTTCACATGCAACTGTGTCAACAAGCATGCCAACAAGGAGACTTCCAACTTTCCGTTCATCTCACGCAAAGACACTAACATGTCTCTCTTGTGGCACACCAAGGAACATAACTACGCCTTATCATCAGACGATGACGATGAAGACTTCCTGCTCAGAGTCTATGCCACCACATTCTCCTTCCCTGGATGGTAATCTATGGTGCAATCATATTTTTTTATTAACTCCATCCAGTGACGCCTCATATTCAAATCCTACTTTGAGAAGATGTATTATAGGTTCCTGTGTATAAATAGTGTCTCCAGATCTTTAGAGTGTAAACAACTACAACTAGATCCACATCATGAGTGGGATAGTTCTCCTCATTCTTCTTAAACTGTCATGACGCTAAATAGATCACATTCTTGTCTTGCATGAGCACACAACCCATAACATTCTTTGAGGCATCACAAAAGACAATGTAGCCTTTTCCCCGCTCTGACAACACTAACACCGATGCACTTGTCAACTCCTCCTTCAAAAATTGGAAAGCACGTTGGCACTTGTCATCCCAGACAAATGGCACACCTTTCCTTATTAACCTAGTTAGGGGTAACGACATTGCACTAAAGTTCTTGATGAACCTCCGATAGTATCCTACCTAACCCAGAAACCTACAAACTTCTATCAGCGTCTTTGGTAGATCCCACTCCCTCACAAACTCCACCTTCTTAGGGTCCAAACAAACACCTTCAACATGTATCACGTTCCAAGAAAAAAATACCTCCTTTATCCAAAACTCATATTTGTTGAACTTTGCATACAACTGGTGTTGTCTCAATAGAGTCAATGCCTAATGCAAATGTTGCTCATGTTACAGGTTATCTTGGCTGTATATCAAGATGTCATCTATGAATACCACCAAAAATTGACCAGGATAAGGTATGAACACCTTGTTTATCAAGTCATGAACATCATTGGTGCATTGGTTAGCAAAAACGACATATCCACAAACACACAGTGACCATACCTCATCCTAAAATATGACTTTGGTTTGATTCACAATTGGTGATATCTAGACCTCAAGACTATCTTGGAAAACACTACAATACCTCATAACTAGTCAAATAGATCATCAATCCGCAATAAGGGATACTTGTTCTTGATCATCACTTTGTTCAACTATCTCTAATTGATGCATAACCTCATGGATCCATCCTTCTTTTTGAAAAATATAATGGGAGAGCCATACAGTGATGTACTCATCCTGATAAAACCTTTCTTAAGAGGCTCTTGCAAATGTTTCTTCAACTCTTTCATATCTGCTGCCTCCATCATATATAATGTGTGCACTATCAGATGCGTGTCTGGGATTAGATTGATCTCAAAGTTAAAATCTCTAACTAGTGGAAGGCTTGGGAACTCATCACGAAACACATACTCAAACTCATGAACAACTGGCATGTATTAGATACTCAGACTCCTCACCTTGGTATCCACCACATGTGTGAAGAACACATCACATCCCTATCTCATCAACTTCTCAGCCACCATCGCTGACACTAAATAGGTTGGAAGAATCTTCCTATCTCCTTGGAATACCCACATGTCATCACCATTGACAAACATTGCCATCTTGGAACTACAATCCAAGACCACCTGATACCTCTCCAAAGTATCCATTCCAAAGATCACATCAAATCCATGTATGTCAAGTGGTATGAGATCCACTTGAATGTTGTGTCCTGAAAAAGAAAGGACATAGGAAGGATACACCTCCTGCATCTCGATGGAACCAACTAAAAGAGTTTCTAAACAAAGACTATCAGCTCTACGATTAATAGGAAAAGAACAACTAGGAATCAGAGCATGGATAAGGAGTAGGTGAGAATGATGTCAAGACCATCCAACCTGATGTAAGAGTGGAGATGAACGAGACAAATGAAGATGTTATAAACAAGCTTGACCCTTTGTTTAGATACAAAGCCCCACCCCCTCCTCATGATTATGACAATTTCACGAAGGAAATTATTCTAGATGAACTAATAAAAAGTGGAGGATTCCCTATCTCTTTTGAAGTAGAGATCAAACAAATGATATCTGAAGGGGATACTGGAAACATGGTTCACATGCTTGCTGACACACCACCAACGCAGGAACATATGATGTTCCCCAACCCCCCTATAACCCCTTCTACCAAGGAGAACCTGAAACCTGCCCCACCACCACCACTAGCATGCAAGATGGTGAGCATGGACATGTGCTCAATCACATGCATGCTGGTAAGTGATGTACATGTCCTAGATGACATCCTGGATGATGAGAGGTTAGGATAAGACATCATTTACCACAATAAACAATATAGTCTGACCATAAATGACTTACATTTTGCTTTTGTGCAATAAGTAAATATAATTAGAACCTTTTTCAGGGTCTTGTGTCATTGAAGAATTCATGTACAGAGACAAGGATGGGCCATTTTTCAATGTGACATATTACTTAGAAGACCACCTCTTCAAGGAAAGAGGAGATACAACATCCATCTATGAACTGCAAGACACCTTAGACTGAAGCATAACTTTAAAGTTCATCACCCTAGCTCTCAAGACATTCAACCATTGTCTCCTCACAGTGGCTGACCTTTCTGTAAGGAGAGTGGTCATTTATAACTTTAGTGCCAAAGACCTACCTTGTGGAAGAATTGTCTTTGAAAAGTTAGAGCACAAGACGATAGAAGAAGTCACAACCCACTTAAAAAGACTAATACAAGGAGTCATCGGGTGGTATCGCCCAAACTAGAAAGAAATTTCCATCGACTGCAACTTTTCTCAAGAGAGACAAAATTCAGGGGACAATGCTTTCATAGCATAGATGATAATAGAAGCCATCAATAGAGGAATCTCACCGGAGTAGATTGCTAATGAAGATTTCCATGCTCTGTGAGGGAAATATGTCATGGAAATCCTTCATGATAGGAGATTCTTCTATGATAGACAAATGGTAGACATGCCAAGGTGCAAGTACGCCCATATTCCTCTACCCAAAAAGTTGCCTTGGAGAGAGGAGCTCAGAAAGCTCATGGCTTCAAGTGAATTTACAAAAAATGAAGAAGGAAGGACAACCCCAGTTGTCCCAACCACTTCTCCACCCATCGTTGAACCATCATAATTGTATTTGCACCTAAAGCCTCAGTAGTAATTCCTACACCTCCTTAATGGGAACCACCTCAAGAAGTTAAAACAAAAACAACTAGTCCGTAAGAAAAGGAACACCTTTCGATTCCACCATCCCCTAAAATAATCATAACAAAAATTCTTGCTCCTGAAGAGAGTGCTGCCAAGGGAAGCACACTACACTCAAACACCGAAGACCGAGAAGCTAGATCACCAGAAGGACTACAACTGATAGATGTGACAATGACTACTTTCAAGAACTTCGACAAACTAGCATGTTATGGACTTTCTGTGGAAGAAGTCCAATTTCTTCTAGATGTACTGCGACCAAGGGAGGAAGATTTCATTGTCATTTTTGAATGAGAAAATGTACAAATATTACTCCCAGACCTCTATGATATATTGAAAATAGGAGACTACATGACGGTCAATGCCATTATAGCTTGTTAGTTATTTCTATCCAACGATCTCACTAATGTGTATATGGCATTCTATGATATACTGGGAGATGTTGTATCCAAAAAGGAATTGATTGAGCTACAACGGCTGATCGAGCACTTAAAGTACAGCGTTCCCAAATGGATATTCATGCCAATTTTGCATGATGGGCGCTGGGCTCTGTTAGCAATTGATACCATGAACAACATCTATTTTCTATAACAACTCAAACACAATGTTCAGTGCAACCATATAAAATATCATAAAACCACTAACACTGTCATTGAAGAAAAAGCCACCCAGGTAGCTAATATGATTGTCGAGCTGATTCGAATGTTTGGTAGAAGAGTTCCAGCTGATCTCAAATTCAAGAAACCATAGTTCTACCAAAGGTGTCCACAACAAGAACCTCTATCAAATGACTATGACTTCTATGTACTCTACTGGATGAAGATGCTAGCCAAATCAGAACAGAAGATTGAAATATATCAAGAAGACTACTACCACCATTTTTTAGGACAATATGCTATGGAGATCCTAGCTTCATAATGGTCAATCATACATAATAACATATAACTCACATGTTCTAAATCAACCTTATCCTTTGACACCCTGTGGACAAGGTGGAAGATAAGTTGGGGGGGTCAGAATAGGCGAACATGGTATCACTCTACTTTGAATATTCATACTCTCAACTGCTTAACAAAATTTTGACAAATTTTTACAAACTTTGATCGACCTAAATGACCAATTCTGGCTTACTCTTTGTCCATGTATATATTCTTGCACAGGTAGTCTGAAAAGGCACATTTTCAATCCAATTTTCCAGGATTTTGTCATAACCCCAACTCTTAGATGTTCTTGTCCTCAGGTTGGCCTTTAGCTTAATTATCTTGAGAATGACAGATTTGGGTTGCTTAATTCACTTAAAAATTCTGAGTGTGATAATGTTTTAGTGGCAGTCTTGCCTCAAAACAATGTAGAAAACACAATGATGTTTGTTCCCTAGGGTAAAACCTCAAAGCAAGGAGGACTCATCCTAATACGCTCTTGACTGATAGCCACACTTCAAAGTACATGTAGGAAAGCACATAACCTTGGCAATGAGGAAAAAATTACCCCATCTAGTGTAGTCATCCCCATTTTTTGATCAAAAGAGGCATGGCAGACCACACCTTCCCCAAATCTTATCATCCCAAAGCATGCAAGAATAAACAAAAGCCTAAAGGAATAAAATTATGAGAGTTGTGCTAGAAAGATGCCAAAGGACTCTACCCGACCAGTATATTGCTGCAATCACAAATGTAGATATATCATGCCCAATAGTGGAGTCTAAAAGCCAACTTCTACAGACCTGCATTCCAAAGGGGAACCTCACACAACCACCTGACATTACATCAATACCCAATCGGGAAACACTATCCTTAAGGTAGATTACATGGTTGAGCAACCCCAAGGAATACACAAAACACAACAGCTTTATCCCACCCAACATAATAATTTAGAATTCTCAAAAAAATAAAAGATGGGTGTGAAATCTACCTCCGCTAAAACTTTGCACAAAAACAACCTGGAAGAGAACCACTGGTGCATCTTGAAGGAGGCATATTTTTGCTAAAGAGATTTGTAATAGGCAATATGAGTGTTGCAACTTCAACCACAAAGGAATATCCCAGGGGACCTCAACACCTTGTCCTGATTCATAAGTTTCGACTTAAGGCTGACATTATCATATTTTTCACACTTGCAAAAACAATAACTAATAAAGCCATTTGAAGTCATTCGATGCTTTAATTCTATTTGTTAGCCTAAGTACATGCTAGACTCTAAGTTTGGGGGAGTTGATAACATCCAATTTTTTGGATAATTCATGCCTTAACTTACCTCCTATCTCTCACCTTTTCCGTGTAGACATACCCACTAATACTACCTTTCATTCGAAACACATTTTACATTGTCTCCATGATGATCTTAAACCCCTTGTGTAGATAACTAATGTACCCATGCAAGAACTAGATAACCATCGGCCTATGACATCGAGGATCACCTTTGTCTAATACTAGGATGACCATCGACCTCCCCCTTTGGTGGCCTCAAGGTGTGAGGAGCTAAAACTACCGAACCATCGGGCTATGGTCCACTAAAGGATGTTCCCTGTACCACCGATGGTCACTCTAACCAACGCCTGAAGGCCATTTTTCTGATGGCTATTCTGTGTAGAATGATGACCACAACGGATGTCAATTGAAGGTGGGTTACCGGTGACTGTTTAGCTTGCCACTGATGGTGACTTTGACCAATGCCCAAAGGCTCCCCTATGGGCTACAGTCCACCTATAGCCAAACTAGATCACCATCGATGGAAGCTCTGAGAGAACGATCATTCGAGACCATTACTCACTTGCCCCAAGGCATGTACTCTAGGGACTTGTGGCCCAAGAAAAGACACACCACAAGTCCTATAAGTAGAAGACTCAAGCGGTCGTAGCAAAGGTCGTGCGATGCTAAGGTCAAAAGATCTAGCTCCCACCAAGGATGGCAAAGTGCCACTAGATAACGAGGACCATTGATCCCCGCTCTCACACATCCTGCCACCTGACACCGAAGAATGAGGAAGACAACTAGCCAACACTGACCACTTCCGCACCTTCCCGATGAGGAGTTACTGACCATTGGTTGTAGCAACTGAGTGGCTGTAGTTAGTGTATGGTCTTGTTCCCTTGCCCCATTCATCTTGCTCAATCTCCCTCTCCTACCTCCTTCTTTCAACATTACACCATGTCTTCATCCTTTTGTAGTTCCATAATGCTATTCATTAACATGAGTGGCTAAACTCATTACTTAGGTTGGGGGTAGCTACTTAGGCTCCCCCGACATGTATATACTTACATACTGTTGAATACATATGCTTTTAGTAAAGATGATCTCCATTTACTTGGTATTAATGCTTCACTTGCATGATTAGATAGCATCTTGTGATGTTTGTTTGCTAGTGTCTCGAGATAGTAACACTAGCCTTATCTAAGTGTTTTGGACTAACATGAATGCATGGGAATGTTGGAATGTTAAAGCTAATGATCATATAATTATTTTGTGATTGGTTTTTTGCCATCTCAAGAGAGAAACAACCTAACAACCTTCTAATCTAGATCTATCTCAAGCACAAGAGAGGATGGAAAATACATTTATGATGCTTGCTTATAATTTTGATAAGGGTATATGAAAGGTGTGAGTATTGCATGTTGGAGAGATATCTTATTATGTGAAACCAATCCAACTTCCCATCCATACTTTGTTACCACGTACTTGTTTCCTTTATCTTTCTTTACTCATTTTGTTTGTTTGGAGTAATACCGTTCCATTAGGAACATCTTTTTAAACCTACCCTTATTGGTTGGTGTAAATAAGATAAGATTGTACATTCTTAGCACTTACCAACCTTGTCCCTATAGATCGACCTCGATTACTACATCGTTCCCCATATAATCATTTCAGGGGCCTAAGAAGAAGGGTTATAAATTTAAGAGTCTGACTACTCTAGACCGACTCTACTTTGGATGCGTGATTTAGGCCAGTCACACATCTTTGTTGAAGAATAAAGAGGACCAATGACATTTGTTGACAACAAAAAAGGAACAATCACTAGAATTGGAAGTATTGATAACAATCTATCCATAAATAATTTTGATTTAGTAGATGCATTTCTATATAATCTAATCAGCGGATGACGATTGTGTGATACCAGATATAATGTTTACTATAATAGATATGTTTTATATGAGGATTACAAAGATATTCTCAATAAGGGAAATTTGAATGGAAATTATTAAATCCAATAGTCAAACTGAAGATCCACTGAAGGGAAAATGTTGTGTAAGAAATTAAGATATGAAATCCTTCAACATAGATGACTAAGACATGTTAAAATAAAAAGCCTTGTTCAAACGTTAGCTAAAAATGCCATATTTAAAGGACTTCTAAAGTTTCCTCTTGAAACTAAGGAAAAGTGACATTGTAGAAGAGGAAAACAAACCAAAATCAAATTCTTGTCGAAGAATATGTTATCAACATCTAGGGCACTAGATATTATTAACATGGACATTTTTGGACCAACGAGAACTCAATCTCTTGGTAAAAAGGACATTTTTGTCTAACCCGATGATCCTAAAGATATACTTGGGCTCACTTCTTGGCTAAAACATAACATTCTTGACATTTTTAAGTTTTTTATAACTATAGTGGAAAACAAGCTTCTACTTAAGATACACACCATTAGAAGTTACCATGGTGATGAGTATGAAATAATAAGATTCAAAGATTCTATTATCAACAAGGTTATGGAAACAATTTATTAACCACAGTAATCCTCAACAAGATTGCTTTATTGATAGGAAAAATATATTTTTACATGCAGTGTCTAGGAAAATTCTTCTTGAATAAATACTTAATTTTTTTTTGGGAAGAAGAAGGTAGAACATGTTTCTACCTTCAAAATATATTAGTTATCCATCCTTATCTCAAGAAGACGTACTATGAGATTAAAGTAAGAATAACTAAGTTGATTATATCCATACTTGTTGACTCCTCATTCTATAATATATACATGAAGGAGGACTAAGATAAATCTGATGCCAAATCATATAAATAATTCTTTGTAGGCTACTTCCATATAATAAAATCATACACATTTTTCTACCTACTTCAGAAAAAAGATTGAAGAGTCAATAACATATTTGATTTATTCAAATTGCACCAAAAGCTAATGTGTATAACTATACTCCTTAGTTTGAGGGTGTCACACTTAATCTAAATATATCAACTCTATTTAATCAGAAAGTTGATTAAATGGAGAATAATGTTGAAGCCAATTGACCTTCAACAAATCAACCCACTCACAATACGGTTAAAGATAATCCCAGTGATTGAATTATATGTGATCCTATATATAATTATTATGTTTTTTCTTTCAACTATTCAACATAGCCTTTGTATCCAAATAAATGTCTAGGATCATCTATGACACTCTTAGTGATGACTTTGTAACATAGACATACATGAAGAATTTAATTAGTTTGTTAAATTGAAGTTGGGACTTGGTTACAAATAACTAAGTTTGCACTAAGTGGATCTTAATGAACAAGATCAAAAAATATGATCAAATAGTTATATATACAATGCGTCACATGGACCAACATTATATTACACAAGAATAATTTAATTTTGATCATACATACACTCATGTGTCTAGACTTTAGTCCATTTGTATGATTTTGCCATTATCTAGCCAAGTATTCATGTAGAATTATCATATGGATTTTGAGAGAGTTAAAATATAATAAATGAAGAGGAGGTATATGCCATATTTTCACCTAGCTTTTAAGATTTAAAACTTTAAGTACTATTTATAAGCTGAATCGAGCTTTACAAGCTCCTAGGACATGGTATGAGAAACTCCAATCTTTTTTCTAACTAAGGTCTTTACTATATGAGAAGTCAATCACACCCTATTTTTTAAGAGAAGTAGATGTTCAATTATGTAAATGGATGTATGTTGATGATATTTTATGTGGTACTAACAATGATGATTTTTGGAATGAATTAAAATGATTTTGAAAATTGTTTAATAGGAGAACTTATGTTCCTCCTCAGATTTCGGTGATGAAAATTCTTTGGAAACATTTTCCCAAATAAAATATGTTAAATCATTACTAGAAGGATTTATGTGGAGAACTATAAGCCATGTGTTACACCTATAGAAAAATCCTCCAAAAATACACTAAAACTAAGAGGGAGAACATATACATAATAATCTATATATAATTATAATATGTGGTCTTTTATATCTTAGGAGCTCTAGGTGAATATATCCTTATTGTAGTAATATGTTCTATATATCAATTCAATCCTAAGAAGTCACATATTGTAGCAATCAAATGCATAATGAGATACCTCTACGGTATGATTTTGCTTAGTCCTTGTATACTCAAGATCAATGGAGATCAACTATCTCCATATATATATGTGCTACACATAAAACACACGAGTGATTTCATATATAGGTCCAATGGGGAAACTACAAACAAAAATATATTTTTCAAAAGACACCCCTTGTTTCATATGCAATTTTTATGAGGACAAGGCAGTCTTTGATGGAGCTAGAGTGATGTAGATCTAGACTTTAGTCTGATTCCTGGAGATGTTTAGGGAGCTACTAGACCAAAAACTATCTAGTTAGAAGTCACTCATTTTCTTCACCAAATAAGTCTTCAATGTTGTAAGAAACAAAATATGCAGACCAACTAGTATTTCTCAAAGACTATGTAAGTATGTGGGATTCATTATCTCTATTCCTTCATAATAAAGGTGTAATATGCGAGAATGTTGAAGAACATTTTGACTCATGTTTCTTCTCATTCACCTAGGAGCCTCACCTTGTAGACTATAGTATGTTGTGTGATGACTTCTCTAATCCCTATACCCATTTATGTTATGCCAAAATCATCGCCTCCTATTGACCTCTTCAAGATGATTGATGTGCAATACAATGTTTTGTATAGTGGGATACAAAAAAGAACATATGACCTTGTTGTAATATGGTATCGTCTCAATGGACACGAAGTATGGAGTCCTACAAATTTGTTCTATGAGTTCTTATTATAAAATCTTTTTTTGTAAAAAGCACATGGGTGGTATAAATTGAAAGAAATACGTTACGTAGGAAAGGCTTAAGTCATAGGTATGGTTCCAATAATAACTAGAAGGGGCACAATGTCACCCCTTTTGAATGACAAGTACACTCAAATAGAGTGATGATTGAGTCCAATTAAAAAATAATTCATGTTAATTGGGTGAGTACTACAACATGGCATGATATGTGTTTCTCAAGATAAAAAAATCAACTTACCACTACACAATCCCAATCCTGGGTGATATGGATGACCTTACAATCAATAATCTCATAGATGTGCAAGGATACTAGGAAGTATAGATCCTTATTAAATATCTCTACATGTGTAACATATCAAAACTTCAAAATATTCTCTTTGTGGCCCTTTCCCAAAATTTTCGTATCATTTCTATCCTTTTTGGCCTTGATGCTTAAATTGTGGAATTTATAGTTGTTTGGTGAACATTTCTTCAATAATTATACCAATGAAAGGGTTTATGCACAAATACCTCAGTGAAATCTTATTTAAGGATCTAAAATGTAAAATCACCAATTTAGTAGAACAATGGTTTATTATTTTGTGCAAGAAGTGCTAGGCCCTAAACCTTGATTAATGTATTAAACAATCTTAATTACCATAATTAAGTGCTCTAAACCTTAATATAATTTTTAATGTGATTTGAAAACATAAAATGAGCCTAATTTACAAATTTTGTTCGATTTGGATGTTGTTTGTGCAAGTTATGCAATTTTAGGTACATTCTGGACTTTTACGAAATTTACCCAATTGGGAAGTTTTCTTTGCAAATTGTCACATGCATTATAATATTTAGATATTCCCTTACCATTATTGATATTTTGAACCATGGGGAACCTGGTTTCACCTTGGTTTGAAGGTGTTTCTCTCCAAGGGCATTATAGGGATTACCCTCTTTATAAATGTGCTTATCTTTAAATGCTATCAACCAATGGGGTTATTTCTTTGTTTGAAGGACGGTGGGGATGGCCTAGAAGGCTCCATGGGATTTTAGGACCAACCTTTGATATACAATAAGAGTATATGAGCTGTCCTCTTGCATGGCCATGAAGCCCTAGCCTAAGGACACATGGAAATTCCCATAAACACCTCATATTTGCCCCTTTCTTTATAAAGCCATGCCTACCCCTTCCCACCTCCCAATCCAAGAAGCAATCCTCTCCTTCTCTTTACCACATCTTAGAGCATCGTCCCTTATATGTTTGTCCATGAATTTGCTGTCCTAAGGTAAAAGAGTTTTCCTAGCTTGGTGAAGAAGGCTCCTAGGGTTCCAAATTTCTCTATTTAGGATTTCTTAAGCCCCTCCTTGGTGATTTTGACCAAAACTAGTAAGAATACTCCTTTCCTTTCCTGTTTTCATGCTGTTAGTATTCCTCCCAGCTTCTTACAGGTCGGAACCATGACCTTCCATGGTAAAACTCCACCTAGAACCCTAAAACATCTCATCCCCATGCTCTTTTGCTAGGGTTTGCACCTCTAAAGTGGAGAAGGTGACCTTTGCTCAAGAAAGGAGCTTGGCTTGGAGCAACCCGACCTTCTAATCTCGAGATACTTTCTGTTTGGACCTTATTACCTTCCTAGAGGAAAGTTGTTTTAACCCCCTTCTCATATATTGCTTAGTACTTAGTACATGCTTAAAACTCTATGTTTAAAATCGATGATTTCCATCTCTTTTTACCATATTCTTCTAGGGTTTTGGTTTCTTGCTGTTTTACTTTCTCTAGAAGCTTTAGTTTGGTTACCTATGCAACTTCAAACCTTATCTTGGGTCAAATGGTGTTTTCTACCTCTCCCTCTCTCTTCAATTATCTCGATCGGTTTGATGATGTGGCAATTTTCTATTAGTCAGTATTAAAAAATTCATATCTTCTAATCCGCTTATCCAAATTTGACAAATACATATGTTTTGGAATTATAAAATTAATCTCTATCTGATAAAAATATTTTCAAGGTCTTATTTTGTGGTTTGAAGTAGGGTGATTTTTGTAAAATGAATTTAATGCATAAAATCCATAAAAATTACATCTTAATCATTATAATTCCAAAAATAACATAAAAATATGTTTTCTTCATCAGGAGAACCTTATAAGTTCATTGGTGATATTTTCCAAATCTAAATTTGAGTTTTGATAAAAAGTTCTAAAATAAAACCTAATGATATGATGGGCAAGATAATTGTAGTCTAACCTTGGATTTAATGCATCCTAAGAAGGTATAGGTGAAGAATAATGATCATGTTAACCTAAACCCTAGGTTGTAATCATCTAAACTTAACCTATACATACTTAATGACATTCATGATACATTGGTGTCACTAGGTGTCATAATCATATTTCATACTTTAATACACATAAATCATACATTAATCAGGTCATCAATATGAAATGAATATCACCTTGTTCTCTAATACACACCTAATTAATCACCTAATGACTTAGTATGTGAATCAAATCATTAGTGTGTAATATGTCCCACCTTGATCACTAAAATACATATAATGACTCCAATATGGATAAGTAGTAATTGATTCACAGAAAAGTGCATAATCAATCATAAGAACTAAATAAATAAGAGAAAATGATTAATTATGACATTAATGTGAATAACAAAGTTAATGTGACAATGTTAAATATAGATACGAGTGATTAATGTGACATTATTTGGATTACTTGTAACAAGTTGGATAAAATGTCTTAATTCATGCAAAATAATTTGTTATAATTCAATATGTTGATAACAAAGACTAAATCCAATTATTAAGGATAATAATCAAGTATATTGATAATTGAGTAAACTCTAATTGTTATAAAACTCATAATGAGGTAAATAAGAAATATATATGGTTTCAAGCATAATAATGTAGTATAACGCTTTTGGAAACAAAGTAAATATGACATGACACAATGAAAAGAATAATAATGATAATGTGATATCCTAATGAATATAATTCTAATAAGCCAAAAAATTTAAAAAGAAATCATAAAATTGGAACCTTTAGGTGATCCATGAGAACCTGATCTATGTGGAGTTGCTTGAGAAGATTCTGAACTCCCAAGTTAAGCAGTTGAAAAACAAGGAGTTTAAGTTGGTAAAAGTTTTGGTGGAAGTTTAATGGATTCAATCTGGGAGTTTAGCGGTGAGATGTTTCATACTCACCCTTCTCACTTAGCTTTAGATTTCAAGGATGAAATCATCTTTAAGGGGTGGAGTGGTGTAACATACCAAAACTTCAAAATATTATCTTTTTGGCCCTTTCCCAATATTTTTGTATCATTTCTATCCTTTTTGGCCTTGATGCTTAAATTGTGGAATTTATAGTGGTTTGGTGAACATTTGTTCAATAATTATACCAATGGAAGGTTTTATGCACAAATACCTTGGTGAAATCTTATTTAAGGATGTAAAATGTAAAATCACCACTTTAGTAGAATAATGGTTTATTAATTTGTTGTAGAAGTGCAAGGCCCTAAACATTGATTAATGTATTAAACAAGCTTAGTTACTATAATTAAGTGCTCTAAACCTTAATCTAGCTTTTTTATGTGATTTGAAAACATAAAATGAGCCTAAGTTTCAAATTTGGTTCGATCTGGATGTTGTTTGTGCAAGTTATGCAATTTTAGGTACATTCTGGACTTTTATTCAATTTACCCAATTGGGAGGTTTTCTTTGCAAATTATGACATGCATTATAATATTTAGAAATTCCCTTGCCATTATCAAGATTTTAAACCATGGGGAACCTGGTTGCACCTTGGTTTGAAGGTGTTTCTCTCCAAGGGCATCGTAGGGATTACCCACTTTATAAATGTGCTTATCTTTGAAAGCTATCAACCAACGGGGTTATTTCTTTGTTTGAAGGACGGTGGGGATGTCCTAGAAGGATCCAGGGGATTTTAGGACCGACCTTTGATATAAAAGAAGAGTCTATGAGCTGTCCTTTTGCATGGCCATGAAGCCCTAGCCTAAGGACACATGGAAAGTCCCATAGACACCTCATACTTGCCCCTTCTTTATAAAGCCCTGCCTACCCCTTCCCACCTCCTAATCCAAGAAGCAATCCTCTCCTTATCTTTCCTACAGATTAGAGCATCATCCCTTATATGTTTGGCCACGAAGTTGTTGTCCCAAGGAAAAATAGGGTGCCTACCTTGGTGAAGAAGGCTCCTAGGGTTCCAAATTTCTCTATTTAGGATTTCTTAGGCCCCTCCTTGGTGATTTTGACCAAAAATAGTAAGAATCCTCCTTTAATTCCCTGTTTTAATGTTATTAGTATTACTCCAACCTTTTTATAGCTCAGAGCCATGACCTTCCATGGTAAAACTCCACCTAGAACTCTAAAACATCCCATATCCATGCTCTTTTGCTAGGGTTTGCACTTCTAAAGTGGAGAAGGTGATCTTTGCTCAAGAAAGGAGCTTGGCTTGGAGCAACCGGACCTCTAATCTCGGGATCCTTTCTGTTTGGAACTTCTTACCTTCCTAGAGGCAAGTTTTGTTAACCTCCTTCTCATATATTGTTTAGTACATGCTTAAAACTCATGCTTCTATGTTTAAAACCGATGATTTCCATCTTTTATTACCATGTTCTTCTAGGGTTTTGGTTTCTTGTTGTTTTACCTTCTATAGAAGCTTTAGTTTGGTTAACTATGCAGCTTCAAACCTGATCTTGGGTCAAATTATGTTTTCTCCCTCTCCCTCTCTCTTTAATTATCTCGATCAGTTTGATGATGTGGCAATTTCCTATTGGTCAGTATTGAAAAAATCATATATTCTAATCCGTTTATCAAAATTTGACAAATAAATATATCTTGGATTTCTAAAATTAATATCTATCTAATAAAAGTATTTTCAAGGTCTGATTTCATGGTTTGATGAAGGGTGATTTTTGTAAAATGAATTTAATGCATAAAATCCATAAAAATTACATCTTAAACATCATAACTCCAAAATTAACATAAAATATGCTTTCTTCATCAGGATAACCTAATAAGTTAATTGGTGATATTTTAAAAATCGAAATCTGAGTTTTTCTAAAATGTTCTGAAATTAGGGTTTCTATACATTAATGTGCACTATGTACTCTAATACATGTTAATATATTGAAAATAGGCAAAGTGGAACTGGACTCAATTAAAGTTGTGAAAGTTAGTAATTGATATCAGTAAGATAGGTATGTGCAATCCCTATTTATGTATGCACAATCCCTATTTATGTATGTGCATTCCTTAGACCCTATGTTGGAATAATTGTAGCCAAACCCTATATTTCCCTAAAGAGGCTTAAATGAACCCTAAATCTTCTATTCTTCAATCCTATTGTTGTTCATGCCTCAAATTAGATTATAATTTCTTCTTGTTTGGGTATTATACTCCACTGCCATGCTTATTGAATATTATGACTACTCTTTCCATGACTACTTTTCTAGCATGTAGATTTATGTTCTATTTAATTTAAAGTAGTGGTACTTATGTACAACCACCCACAGAGGGCATGTATTTAATCACCCAGGGGAATGTTTTTATTCTCCCCTATATAATTGTGTAGGTGACTGGGAATGTCTTATTCTCCCCTCACCTATAGGTTAGAGGTCCGGTAGGCGCCTCAACCCTACTTAGTTAGGTAGACATAATTATCTTACATGCAAATCATTTTTAATATAATTGTTAATGGCAAGTTTCTTTTGAATATAGTCTCATACTCTTGTTATCTTCATATTATGATGAAAAGTAGACTTTATTTACATGTTTTCTTTACCTTGATATCCTATTCATATTTTTTGACACATACTTTGTTTTCCTTTACCTTTTGCTGGGTGTTTTTTACAACCACCCAGGTTAGGACAAGCTATTGAGTTGAATCAGGAGAACATAGATTTGGGCATGGACCTAGCACTTGGAGATGTTGCTCTGGAGACAAGATTTGTTGTAGTTTAGATTTCACTCTACTTAGATCCTTATGTTGTATCATACATGTAAACCCTTATGGGATATTATGATGTACTTTTGTAATCTTTTGTGAAAATTTAATATAGTCAACATTTTTATTTCACTTCTATACTTTGGTTGTTTTGAATACCATTTATTGAAATTTAAAAATGTTACACCTATTCCAGCATACCTTTGAGTGTGTTTGGAATGGATGTTTTATTCTTCAATTTTTTTTATTAAGGGGGTGATCTCACCTCCTTACAGCATGCACATGTATTTACAATTGGTAGGTACAAAAAGCCTCAACCAATTCTAGGTGAATATGAATATAACTTGTCAAGAAATGTATATAATAACCATGCTACAAGATCTATGTATGAGCTGATAAAGGAAAGAATTATAGAAAATTGGTGCACAAAGAAAGATAAGGGGGAAAGGACACATGGGAAAGTGAAAATATTTTTTTGTCTTGTGTACCATGAATCTATCATGACAAATTAAAAATGTTGCATTTTTTAGGTCATGAGGAGATGGTTTCTTCCTATATTGTGATGATGCCAAGGGATTGCACCATTCATGATGCTTGTGTATGTCCCAACACAAGCAAGGTGTGGGTCGAGGTGGACCAAAATTCTATAGATGAGAGACTTTTTAGCAAGAACATCTAGAGTTAGATGACAATTCAACACATGATACATTTTTCAAAGTAACTTATTACATTATAACTTTGTTGTAGATTTGGAAGAGTAGAAATGTAATGTCCTTAAGAAGTAGAGTATGTCATCTAATACTATGATAGTTTCATATTAAAATTTGTGGATAATATGCAAAAGGCTTACACACATAGGATATATCAGGCATAAAGCAGAATGCCTTTCAAAACTGGGTGTGTTACTAGTAATACAAATGTAGTTTCCATGAATACCTGATCAAATAATGTTGTGGTGATAAGAGAAGAAGAAGGTTCTTAGATCACTATATATGGGGATCTACTTCATTTGTGGATGTGCTATGAGAAAATTGGTTGTAATTTTTAAAGTCTTGAACTTAGAAAACAAAGATAACTAAAGAAGGTCCATTTGGAAAGGGATGATATGATACACCAAAATATAATAATGGGAAAGGAAAAGGAGGCCTAATAGTCACAATTGGCCGTGGAAGATACAAAATTTGATGTAGGCTAATTTCAAGATGAAGAGTGACTATGTAGAGCGACATTCCAACTAGGTAAGATAGGTTGGAAAAATATCACTCAATAAACTTCTTAATCCTTGTTCTCATGGGAGGCCCATGGACTCCTTGTCTAGATTTTGTATAGGAGACAACAATTGTAATGATAGTATTAGTATTAGCACATTATTTTATCTAGTTTCCTCAATTATAGTTCTTTTGGTTTACATAAGGGGCGGGTTTGATGAATATATAGAATCATGGTATAGAAAAAACAAAATTATATGGAAATACCAAAAGCATGTTATATCCTCACTTGTAATGGTAGTAGTAGTAGTACCACAGTATTTTATCTAGTTTGATCAATAAAAGTTCTTCTATTTTTCCTATTAGAGGAAGCATGATAAATAGATACTCTCACATTCTAAGATAAGATGAAGGTTTTGAGTTTATGACTCATAATGATGCCAATGAACTACATGTAGGACTAGTAAAAGAGTACTAGTAGTGCCATATATAGTAATACTAACATGAAAAGATGGTTTTTGGAAGTTTTTGTTCACAAACCTTTATGAGAAACATGTTTTTAAAGACTTTACAAAAACAATCCTCCTTGGTATATTTATTATGACATGCAACAAACCTATATAAAATCCCATATTGCATTGGTGTGATTTGAACATAGAAGTCAAACACCATTATCTTTAGAACCACTATGCAAAAAATTCAATTCACCTTGAGTATATGGACACTAAAAATCAATTGTGGGATATAGGTACAAGACAATCACCTATTGAGCAATTTAACTCCATTGAAATAGATTGATAATGACACCTCTATCTTCATATAATTGATTTTTTTATGAAATTTGATAAATTTTGATTTTTGAAATAATTCTTAGTATTTATATGTTCTTAATTAGATTTTTTTTAAATCAACTAGTACATTCATATTATATATTGTTCAAATCCAATTTGACACCAACTTGTTAAGACCTAATATCTCATTGCTATATTGCATAACTTTCTATTAAATTTCAATATATATTATTATATGAAAAATGAATTCTATTTTTATTTTTTGAATAAAACCCTAGTTTTTGTATAAATAAATATTATTAAATTACAACTTTATATCATGGAATGCCTATGCATGATTACTTTTGAGACCCGCAACTTTGTGGTCGAAATTGAAGTTTGACAAAGAGGGGATGGTGGGATTTAATCTCAATAGAGACACATCTTACTTAGGTTGTCCTATTTATAAAGATATATCAATTTCTTACTACATTTTCACTATCCACTTTATGTGATTATCTCATTATTTTTGTATTTTTTTTGTCTCATGCTTTGTATCTTCAACATATTAAAATAATGTGATTCTTTTTATGTAGGTATTATGCATATAATACTATATGGATGTAAGCATTTAATATTATGTGGTCATATTTAATCGATGGAAATGATATGCTTTGTCAACTACCTCATAGAAATTATAAATGTATAATAAATGTTAACATTTTAAACGAACAATATCACACTTTGAATATATAGTTATAATATACTTATAAGATATATGTTTTATCACCTTACTTGTATTATTTATGAAGCATACATATATATGGATATATACTTTTATACACACATAAAAATAAAAAAAGATAAATTTAGTATAACCACCTAATCTTGAGAAGAAAATAAGAAAATATATAGTCAAATTTAATTCAAATGGAAAATGCATAAGACCAAAACATTACTCCACCTAATGATGTATAGGTAGCCATCGACCATGGGAAAATCCAAAAACTATACAATCTTGTTACTAGGGTGAAATAGAAGTCATTGCAAGGGAAGCAAATGCTGACAAAGAACTTGCATCTCATGGATTTCATGTGAACTTCTCCGAAGTGACTTGGTCCATTATTGGGGATGAAGTCACCAAGGACATTCCTAATTTTGACTGTGACCATGATACTTGATTAGGAACTTCTATTATGGTCTTTGAAGGTGTCAGACACCTTGAGTCTTCTAAGAAAATATTATTTAGATGCGTTCACATAGTTCAAAAATATAATTCACTTCAGTTTAGGATTTTGGGGTTACAAATAATGCAAAGTGATAAAAACAAAGTAAGTAATATTTTGTGAGTTCCTGGGCCCTTAATGTTATTGTGAACTTTTAATCATTAGTCTTAAAGATTCTAGTGGAAGGATTTAAACCTCCTCAACACCTCCCTTGTTAGAGATATATCCTATTCTAAAGGGTTGAGATGTGATTTGGGGAGTTTAAAAGAATTAATAGCAGAAGGTTAGGAAGTAAAATCATGTGAACTATTGGAGATTGTGTGTGATATCAAGACATTGTGAACAATATTTATATCTTATGATGATTAAGTTCACATAATATTCCTCAGATGCATTAATGTAAGATCAATCATGTAAATTTGAGCAATCATTAACAATTCATGGAAGATGTGGTTAACAAGAGATGCATATTGACAACTAATGTATCATTTAGATATGATCATGGAATAATCTTTTAGCAAGCAATATCAAAGTAGATAATGAGATTATGAGTGCATAATGATTTAAACATGGCTAAACATACTATATCATAATATCAAATGATCATGAATGCAAGACATATAAATACTAATCAAAGTCAATTTAATTATAGATCATGAAGAAGAAGGTACATGACAACCTAGATGATTGATTAGTTTAAATGGTTACATGCACCTAAAATCCAAGAAATGTTAAAGCAATTTAAGAATGCATATAATGATCTAGATCTTTGATTTTGATATGAAAGTTAGAAAATAGTATAGCTAGAGGACCTTTGTTCCTTATTACCATTTCACAACTTCTAAACATATTAGAATTGTTGTTTTAGAAGAAGGAATTTCTATAGTGAAAGAAGTTACAAGTATATAATAGAAGGATAATTCTCTATAACTTCAACAAAGTTGAAATGACCTAGGTTTGATGTTGAATACATGGGACTATAAATAGTTTCTTCAGAGTGTCAGGGGGATCACGAATGAGAGTAGAGTGTTATGAACAATTGGAAACATTCTTAGGTCAATATAAAAAATGTGACTCACCCCTCAAACCCTGTAAATAGTTCCATTTGCGGGGAGTGGTTAGTGAAAAAATGTGAGATTTTGCCATGTGAAACTCTTGGAGGATCAAATAAACCCACTAAAGGAGTCTCCCATGTTATGAATCTTCTTTCCTTATTCAATATTTGTATTTTCTAGATAGTTTTGAAGGATCTATTTTTTTATTTTTTATTACAAGATTGTATTTTCAAGAAAAATAGTTTGAGTTGAAAAGGGAAAAGAATAAAGTAAAGTGGAAACTGAGGGCCATGTATTTGGTTTTTATGAACATCTGAGATAAGCATGTCATTATTTTTATTTGACACTAGGTTCCAATTAGAATATGTGGCTACATTCCTATTTATATGGATGATGTGGGAACCACCCCTGAGGAAAAGCCACTTCGGTGATACCAATTTGGTAGTGTAAACGCCTGCACCCTAACAACCTTCAAAATGGAGGGGGAATTTAAATACACTCTAGGCTAACATGTATGATAAGACAATGCATTTCTGAGGTGTACAACCTAGGTTTTGAAATGTGGGTTCCTTCATTTAGGAGCCCTGTCTTTATCACCTGAGCTACAAACTTGATGGATATTAAATTTCTTCCTAGGTAATAATAATGAAATGAAAATTTTAGTACAATTGAATTTGCAGCTGAGAATGTGAACCAAATATTTTAGTTACAAAAACTTATATTGGACAAGTTTTTTGAAAAAGTTTTGTGGAAAATAGAATTAAATTCCAAGAAGTTACACTTCAATCCCAAGAAAGAAACTCTATAAATTTTAATCCACTGACCTAAAGAGTATGGGTAAGGGGCCATTTGGGTGAGGTAATTAGAAGTGATATTGTATTCTAACACGGTATTCTAACTGTAGTCTTTGTTAGTATCATGTTTGGACGCTTGTAGGGTGTTTTATCAATTGCGGTACTCTAACTACAGTATTCCGGTTCTATTCATTTGACAGACCTATTAAAAGACGCCAAAACAAGCGTGATTTCAAATCCCTAGAGCAAGGATCTGCCCCGACTCCCCTCGAGAGCATCACTTCTCTCGCAATTTCTCTCTTCTCCTCCTCCCTTGATCATCTTTTCCCCCGAATGTCTTCTTTCCTATCCTCTTTTCTCAGAAGCCACTCCTTCTCCAACCCATCTCTCTGTATCTTCCATGTGCCCAAAATTTCCTTGAGCTCGCTAGGGTTTGCATCAACAACCCTTCAGACCAACAACTCCTCTCCCTCCCGAGGCTATCACCTCTGATGCTCTCTGACCCCCCGACACTACAGTCACCATCTGCCACCCCAATCGCAGAACCATCATGGATCATCACTATCAAGGGAAAGCAAGAGCAAGCCAGCTAGGAGGAGCAACCCTGCTTGTGGCCTTGTTCTCAATCTACTGTGTCCGACGATCCGAGACAGAGATGCCAAGGCATGTGTCTTGGAACTGAGCTAGTTCTATCGCTACAAGCACCAACTCAGCGACATGGACAATATGCAGTAGAGGGTGATAAGGGAAACCATTTCGTCATTGAACAACTCCATAGGCACTGATGCCAGAAGTATCGACATTTTCATCTTTGACCAGCTAGGCAACAACTCCCTACGACCTCCACTGCCTCTTCGTCGACACAGCCTGCTCTGAGAAGGGTGACTGGTCCCTACCCCATCAAAGCCCCCACCGGGTTGGATGAAGAGGCATTGTTCACACACACTGTGTGACTGACCACCAGTAGCAGCAGTGCACGACCACTCCATTTCACGACGTCCTGGTGCGATTCAAGCACTACCAAAATTCCTATGCCAAAATATGTTGTCACACAAACAATGTGATTAGGAATTGTGAACCTTGTTAAGCAGGTAGTCAAAATCCCATGATTTTATAACTACAACAGTAGTTGAAATGAACCTACCTAAACGGCCCCTAAATGTACATATCAAGTACATGAAAAATATAGCAAAGTGTTGGAAATGGGATAATATTATATCATTAAAAAAAGACATAATTTCATCATGATGGTTAATTGAGTGACAAAGATAAGGTGTCAAGAATTCCCCCCCTCAAGACAAGACTCTAGGTATGAGTGAAAATTGTAGGGTCGAGCTGTGTTTTACTAACATTTTTATCATGGAGAATGAATAGGTGACAAGCATAAATGGATAATATGATGAGGGAGAAGTTTGATGTTGAAACAATTTGTAATGAATTGAATGAATTGTAAAGGTATATTATCTCGGAATATTGTGATTAAATTCATAAGTGTATTAGGTCAAGTGTGAGGACCTTCTTTTCAAGAACCTTGACCTATCTTAATCCATAACATATCTTAAATTATTTTTATTGTATGCTTATTTTCATAAATGAATTCTTAGATTGGCTTGGAAATTAATAGGTTTATTTATAGCTAGAATCTACCTTAAGTAGCATCTTGTTTGCTTCTTCTGTAGTTTTACATACTTTGTGAAGTTAAGTGTAACTTCATACTAAGTGGCAGTCTTAACTACAATATGTAGGCATCTTATCTTTAGTAAATTTTATCCTTTGTGATCTTGTTTGTTTTGGCTCTTAGTTTCATCCCTCAGATTGTAGCTGTATGGGGATTTAATCATTATCCTTTAAATATAATATCTGGCCAGGATTTTGGTTGTGTGTGTGCATATCCTTATTGGTTGTGGCCCAACCTTGGTTTGGGCCTGGGAATTACTTGTTTGGATGGAGGACTGGTCACCAAGATCAACAACCCACATGCATTTCATCTGTCGAGGCGATGTATTGCTTGAAAGAACACTCAATTGTACATGTGATGAGTTTCCTTGATATGCGATCAACAAGAACTCTCTCATGCACCAATTGGTGGATGCAAGGTCTGTGTCATTTGATGAGGGTCACAAAATTTTACACAAACCGATGGATGTGATGTCTTGCAATGGCTAGAGACAATTAGTGTTACACAGACTGATGGTGGCTAGTTTTCTTACCCAACAAGGTAGTAACTCCACAAACTGACAGTCACATAGCTAGATGAGGTCGCTGTGGTGATGATTAACATGCACCATATGATTATTTATTCTCTCTTATTCATATCTTCCCCCTCTTCCTTGTTCGACATATATATTACCTGCCCTTCCTTCTCCTTGCCCCCACTATTTGTGTTACTACTGAAGAAGAAGCTTGGAGAACCCACTTGATTGTCATTGGGTGTTTAAAATTGATGAAGTTTCTTTAGTTTGTTGATGAGTGGTAGATTGACAACATGGATGGAGGTTGAAAAACCTACTCTTAAAGCTATTCATGCTCCTTCTTCTCTTTCCTTCTTTAATAGAATATCTTGTTTATACAACATAAACCCTGAACCATGTAAGAATCTCTCTCTTTCACTTCCCTTCTTAGTCATATTCCCTCTTCTTCTTCCTTGGGCCATATCCATGGTAGTTCTTCATGTAATGTCAACCTAGGGCTGAGACCCTGCTTCTTCTTCCACCCTCTTTTCCCTCCTTGCACTAAGTTCATGGAGCAGTTGCTGTTTGGAGCTTGGGTGGAGGAAATCTCGGATCATGGGTTGTGTTCATGACTAGTTTTCTATTTGAATATTGTTTGAATCTTGGTGAGTGAAGCTCAAAGCCTTTTCATCTTAATTGAGACACAAAATTTGTTTCCACAGAGTCTAAGGTGAGTGATATAATGAATCACTACATTTGTTACCAACATTGAAATGAAAATCCTAAACTTATTGTTAACCCCTACTATTGCTAAAGGGTGATACCTTGTGAACTGTTTGGTCATGAAAGATAATACGCTAAAAATACATGTTCATTATTATTGCTTAACTACACTCCTTGATGTAAATACATGCTTAGTCAAACATGAATGTACATAGATTCAGACTTATAATGGGAAATACTAAAAAATATGGTACCTTTATGGTGGTTTTGTACCATGTGATGGAAACATGAACTGCATCATGTTCCTTCCTATTTTAGCACTCTAATAATTTTAATAGCTTTTTCTTAGCAGTTATGGTGTTGAATTTTCATTGAAAATATATACATTGGTTAAAAGTAGCTATTTATGCATAAAGTTTGTCTTTTTATGAAATTCTTGTACTCCATATGACCTCCATTTATTTTTGAATCTAAAATTGAATGCTTACATGGGGGAATTTCTTTGTTATGAGTGATGAAATCCAAAATATATAGTGGTAGACATGTCCTAGAGGTTTGGACCTTGGTATGGATATTTTTGAAGATTAAGACCTTTTGATGTCCTAATATGAATATGTCATCATGATATTGACAAGATTGGTTCTATACACCTTGATTTGGTAGCTGGAATTGTATGGTACTATGTTTTATAACTTCCAAAGTTGTACATACTTGATTAATATTTGTTTGTATGTTGCTTGCATGCAACTTCATTAATACACTCAAAAAATGAGTAATTGATCTAACTAATCAAGTGTAACCCTAATTATGTAGTGCCCTGAGGAGTAAATTTATTTTCTTGAGTCAGTCAAGGGAATTGTTAAATGAATTAATCTTGTGGAAATCTAATAATTTTGACAAGATGCCTTAGACTCATATATTATTGAATATGAGGGGATTTTATGGTCTATATACCTAAGATCTTTGAACTCTTTTCTAGACTAGGACCAATGATCCGATTATATATGACTTGTGATATAGGGAATGGACTTAAAGCAACACATGGTAAATCCAAGCTTTGTACATTTTATATATATTTAACCTCACTCTAAACCCGAGATGCAGAAAGGTATAGTGAAGTCCAATAATCCTTGCATACTATATATGGCTAGTTTGAGCTTCCCCATGAGGCACGAAACAAAAGCTGCATCTAGGGTTTAGGGGCGATCAAGCTCCAACCTTCGCAGAGGAGGGTTCTCCTCCTCTTCCTGGCACCCAGATGACTCCCCCACCTTCAGCCACACCACCACCACCACCATCCCAATCCCATCCACCTACTTCTCAGCCGCCATCTCCATCTACAGAGGGCACATCACCAACATGTGTAGAGGCATCATCATCAATGAATATACCACACAAAGCCTGGAGCAAAGGTCTTGGCGGATCAGAAACAGTTAAAGAGCAATCCTATGATCCACTAGAGAGGAAGGATGAAAAAAAGGTTCATCACTATTGACAGTGGGACCTATGAGGCCATGGAAAAATCCTGGGAGCACACGACTATCCTGTACGTCATGAGCAAAAGGCCTTACTATCATCATCTTCTGTTGTGGATAAAATAAATCTGGAAACCTAAAGGAGGATTCGATCTCTACTCCAAGCCTGAGTAGTTCTTCTTGCTGAGATTAAACTACACTGAGGATAAAAGAACATCGTCAATGCATTCCCTAGATGGTTTGACAATCGGCTTGTCATCTTGAAATATTAGCGAACAGGTGATGATCTCAAGAAAGATTTCTTCAGTTCAATACATGTTTGGATAAACATACCTAGTATGGGTAGAAACTGGTCCCCACGAGCCATAGGCATCGTGGCTAGTGGCGTTGGGAAGCTTCTTCGTATTGACTATAGGTCCATAGGGCATGAATCGCTGGGAGAAGCACGAGCCCTTGTGGAACTTGAAGCGGAGGAGGAACCACCTAATGAAATTTGGGTCAACATGCCCAATATAGAGGCATTTGCAGTTACAATCACTTATGAACACATCCCCAAGCAATGTACTGAATGCAAAGTCTTTGGACATGGCATAGATGAAGGCCCTTTGAAGGAGAAGACAACCGAAGAAGGAAACCTCTCAAAGGATACTACAAAAACCACATAGGTATGGAAGGTTGTGACACACAAGAAAAAGAATAAAGCTACTACTTCTCACATTGAATCATCTGCAAACAATGAGATCTGAATCTGTCACACCCCGATCTCACACTAACCACTAATCACGAGATTAGGGCGCGACGGAGGGATTATCACATAAACAAAACACTGAAAACTTTTTCTTTTTAAAACCTCGTAATGATATCCGGATTATTGTTGTAAACTAAAACATAAATAACTATTGCGGAAGCATTTCAATTAACTGGCTAGAGAACATAAACAGAGTTTACAACATGTAACATTGTTTAACAGAAAGTAAACCATAACAGTTAATTTACATCTTTTACACATTCGCCATACATACTCTCTCTCACCCACACCATGTCCCAAGGACTGAGGGGAAAGGACTAAGAGACCACTATCTAACTAAACTAACTTCATATACCTTCTACAGATTAAGCGTTAGGATGAAAGGATCCTTCTGATTCCTGGAATTTGTCGCTGACCTGAAAATGTTTGAGTAGAGGAATGAGCCTACTCACTCAGTGAATAGTATTTCACTTAGCCATCATCGGATAACTCCATATTTTACATTTAACAGGAATATGCAAATAAAATAACAAACTGAGCAGTTCTAATTAAAACAGTGTAATTATCATAGAAAAAGTATACTGAACATTTAAAGAACAAGTATTATAAATTCTAAATATGAACATACACAAGTTTCATATTAATCTAACTTAATTCTAAGTAATCATCTTTTAACTTATGCCCTGATCATATGCAGTGTACTCTGCATATAAAGTCTCGTAGAGAACTACGAACCCACCGTACAAGACTTAGCGACACACCCGGGAAATGCTAAGTCTGACTGCTGTCCTGGTCTGCGTCAGGACTCTCAGGTGCTCAAGGGCCTCACTGCACTCTCAAAGAGTGTACTCTAGACTCCTCCTCTAACCTGAGCCCACAGGAGGAGAGTCTGGGTTACCACCGTGACACACGCACGGATTATTGTTGAATAACCCCTATTTACTCCAGTGTCACCGTGACACACGCACGGATTATTGTTGAACACTGCCTCTCTGTCCTCGTGCCACCGTGACACACGCACAGATTATTGTTGAACACGAGCCACCGACCATCTAGACACACGCTAGGTAGGTCGTTTCACCCCTAAGGCACAGACCTCCAAAAGGGGTTCTACGGTGTCAGGGCATCTAAGTCTAACACATTTTATTGTAACAAGAAAACTCTTATAACATTGTGTCTCTCGCACATATTCGACTACTGGAATATAATGTAATTCTACAATTCACTAGCTGAAACCAGAAGTTCAACTTTCATAATATTTCTATATATAGTGCAACAACTATTCTCTTATATCGCAATAACTCATAACTCAGCTATGCTTTCATGGAAACAGATTCGTTCACTGTAAATAGATTTCATATCTATTCCACGTCTCTATACTGATTTCATATTTCTGAACATTCAAATATACTGTATTGAAAGGAATACTCAATTTGAAATACGTTATCACATTTATTCGCATCTTACTGAAATTACACGTAAGACATGCACATTTATATTACTAACCATTTCATTTCGTTCGAACTATGCAAATTAAAAGTCTAAGGATGCTAACTATGCTCGTCATCCGGGTAATCTCTATTACCCACATATACACATAAACATTATTTGTCATCTATAAATATGACTTAGTATCAACTTATCAAGTTTCGATGCTAAACATCCATTTTATGCTCAATGTATACATTGCAGTTGTAATACAGGAAATTCTATCATTTTCATCAATCATATTACGTATTTCAAGTTCCAATGAACCATATAAATTCATTAATTCAATCCACACTGATCAGATGCTAAACTAAATCATATAACGACATAAGGAAGCAGTTTATGAAATATAATTCGAGTAACGCCAAATACTGTCCAAAAGCCAAGTATCAGCGAAAAATGCACAGTTTACCAAAAAAAATTCCAACTAATAAGTTAAATGATGATAACTAAATGAACTCCTACTCACAGCATTTCGAACTGTCCGGGTTCGTCCGGAATTGCGTCCAAGGACCAGTTTTCAGGTGATTTCTGGGTCTTCTTCTACCTCGGTTCAGTTCTGACTCGAACTTGCTTCACACACACGTACAGGTTGATAGGGGAACTTGGCTAGGTGCTCAGTCATGGCTAATTGAATTCAGTTGGATCATGCTGGATAGGATCTCAGCCTGTCTTTAACGAACATCCCATCAGCCTAAAGAGGCATGGTCTGAGCACTGAAAACCAATTCAGTCTCCCGAGCAGCCATTAAAAATCCAGTTGGGTTTCTCCACGCTCCTTGGGTGGCCGAAGAAGGGTCAAAAAAGGTCTATCCGGATGATGGGCAACCTGCCCAAACTGGAAGGGAGGGAGTGAGTTCTTGGAATATGGCACTCTGGAGGCAGAACGGATCACCCAAGATGTAAGCAGTCCCCGATTGTAGAAGGGCGATCGGAAACCCTGAAATTCCTCGCTCATGGGATAGTAACGGATCCTCCTCTACCTCTATTTCCTCGGGGAACTAAGAGCATCGATTACATGCTGCTCTTCACTGACAAACGGACCATGATTTCTGCTTCGTGCAGTTGTGACGGCTGCAAGGTAGGGCGCCGCCCCTACTGCTTCAAGGTGCAGGTGGCGCAAAAAGGCAAAGAAGGGGAAAGAGGAGTGGAGGCGACGTCGTCGGCTTTGTGGCGTCGCTCCTAGCTGCTGGACGCTGGCTGACCAGCGCTGCTACTGCTACTCCTGTAGATCGGAGGCTCCGCCCAACTGGTAAAAGTGCCGCTAGGGCGAGTTTGGGGAAAAAGGAAGGAAGAAGAGGAGTGGGCGGAGGCAAGGTTGTCGATTGGTGATGCTTTGATGCACCAAGATGGCCTCTGGCCATCGTTGCAGCTGCTGTGCTGCTGGCCGGCGCTGCTCTGTGCAGTAGGTCGAGCTGCAGGCTGGACGCCATGCTTGGGGGTGCCGTCCTAGGGTGCAAGCAAGGTGAAGAAATGAGGGTAAGATAGAGGAGGAAGGGGCGGAGGTCGATTGCCGTTAAAATCGCCCACAAATCGCTCTGCCTTCACTCCTAGGTTGCGGCCGATTGAGCAGCTTCCTACGGCTGCTTGGGCGCCGCTCCTGCGGTCTCTGCTATCGGGTAGAGGAAAATGGATAAGGGAGAAAAGAAATAAAGGAAAAACAGAATTATAAAGCAAAGTATTTGGAAATTTGCAACTTAGATCCCTAGGTCTTGATAATACCATATCTCTCACCTCGCTTGTCCGAATGAAGTAATTCTTTTTGCAAAACTTCACACATGGAATCCAATACGATCTCGAAGCAAGAAATCACAATTATTATCTTGTCACAACTGATAAAAGCACCAATTGCATCTTGGCATTTAACTTAACTCAACAATTAACACTGAAATTGTCATTAGATACCTCAGATGATTAAATCTCAACTATTGATTCACGACATAGCTTATCTTGATTAACAGTGTTATTTAATAAGATACCCATCACTAATCAAGGTGTTTACTGATTAATTTAGAAGCGGGTCATAACAATCTCCCTCCCTTATAAGAATTTCGTCCCGAAATTCCTAAAAGAGAAAAGGAGACTTGTTATGCATTTTGACTCAAGCTCCCACGTGGATTCCTCTAAGTTATGGTTCCTCTACAGAACCTTCACTAATGATATCTCTCTATTCTTGAGTTTCTTGATCCTACGATCAATTATTTGTACTAGTCCCTCAACATAGTACACATCAGGTCTAAGGTGTATAGGTTCTGGGTCCACTATCTGCTCAATGATAGGATATGGGCCCATAAACCTAGGAATTAATTTGCCTGTCTTACCAAACCTCAACACTCCCTTCCATGGTGAAATTTTCAGGTACACCTCATCACCAACCTCAAACTCAAGAGGTCAACGCCTCTCTTGAGCATAGCTCTTCTGCCTATCCTGTACAACTATCAACTGCTCTCAACATGTCCTCAAGAATCTGAATAGTCCTTTCTGACTGACCATTCATCTGTGGGTGAAAAGTTATACTGAATCTCAACTTTGTGCCCAAAGCACGATGCAACTGATTCCAAAACCTAGATGTGAACTTAGAATCTCTATCTGATATAATAGAAACTGTGATACCATCCAATCTGACTATCTCATCCATAAATATCTTAGTCAACTTCAGGACAGGTTAACTTAATATGAAGAAAATGAGCAGACTAAATTAGTCTATCCATAATCATTCATATCGAGTCATAACCTCTAGGTGTCTTGGGCAACCCTATCACAAAATCCATTGTGATATGTTCCCATTTCCATTATGGTATAGGAAGAGATTGTAAGGTACCTTTAGGTTTCTGGTGCTCAGCCTTAACCTGCTGACACACACTGCACCTAGTCATGTACTCATCTACATCCTTTTCATACCAGGCCACCAATACAACTCCTTGAGATTCATATACATCTTAGTGTTGCCTGGATACATAGTGTACATCAATGCATGTGCTTCCTCAAGAATCTTTTCTTTCAAATCATTATCTCGAGATACACACAACCTGTCATGCTAAAACAACACATCATCATCTGAAAACCTGAACTCTGGTATCTTTCCCCTGTCATGTCATGCATGATCTATTGCAATTCACTGTCACCCTACTGTAGTTCCCTGATTTGATCATACAAAGTAGGTTTGACTTGCATCTGTGCAATCCAACAACTCTACTCTGTCACCCCTAAGTCTAAGTTCAACTTTCGCATTTCCACTAGCATGTCTCTCTTGAAACATGCCATGGAAAATACATACGTTGTTGAACTTGACGTCCTACAGAGGACATCAACTACTACATTCGCCTTTCCAGGGTGATAATCTATCATCACATCATAAGATAGTGACACCATGTCTTAAGAGCATGAACTACAACAGTTAACTTCAGATCATGTATCGGGTAATACTCTTCATTCTATGGTACTTACTTCATGTTATTACCGTAAGAATTTATTTCAAAATACACTTCAGTTATGTTATATTTCTCCTTTTGTTTCAAACACACTTGTTACATTTCAATTTATATCTTACTCTTTTCTCTGAGTCATTTCATATTGTTTATCTAACTTTCAGATTGGCTACATTTAAACCCTGGATCACTATCAGTGCCAAATTACTTTTCATAGAACAAATCTCATGATCTTGTTTTATAGAGATGCTAGTATTAAAGGTCAAATCACTAGTGATATCCCTTGAATTACTACAACTCTAAACATTCTAGGGTTTAATCATTATCAATAACATAGCGTTATTGTGATCTAACTTTGCTCCCTTAGTTTGAAATTCAACTTTTGAATCTCATAAGTTTTACCAAAATCTTCCTTATCTTATTACTGGAATTTCCTTTCTCTTACTTGGACATTAAAATACATTACATTCTGAATTTACCCTGCTAGGGTTTCATCATCGTATTGTGTGCCATTACTTCATTCACTTATATGTCTTTACCATGGTAGCTATACAACATATATGATGCATTCATTTTCTAAGTTATGTGTTTGTTCTTTATTTTAGGAACGAATTTGTAGTCTATAGAGACTCAGAATTCCAAGGTAGTATGTATGAATGTATTAAACTTTATGATAAAGATATGCATTCCATACTCTCAATTATGTCATGTAATCGTCGTTCCTTAATCAAGGTCATTATTTCTAACATTTCTTTTGATTCAACTAAGCTTCTTATCCTGGTCTTATGATTTACATAAAACTCTTTATTTCTATGTACTTATTATATACTCAACTCTTTTCTTTTATTTTCTCTTTGCTTTGAAGTACATAAAAGTATTTTACTCCATTCCATGATCCAACCCAAAGCTAATTCTTTCTATCTTAGCCATTACATATTTTTCTCATATCCTTTCCATACTCTTATATTTAGAGTTCGTATAATACAAATCATTAAATTGAATCTGAACCTTGTATCATGTTCCTTTATTTCTAATTATGGATTGCTCATATGAGATTCCAACATTGGGCCTCTGATATCATTTCCAGCTACTTCTTAGCTGTTCTAATCTTTCTCTTACATCTCAACGTCTTATCGTATGTACATTCTTACTATGATTCATGTCTAAATCATCCAGAGTCTACTCTAATTATACTGTTAATAGGAGTCATTAGATACCAGTAACGCATCCTGCCAGCCGGACCAGGCCGAACCTGTAGTCCTGAAGCCAAGAGCTACTCGGGATTAACCAACTCCCATTAGTCTCAATCATGTGAAAAGAATATCCACTTAGGGCAAACTCATTTCAACATAACTTCTGGTCTACTTAATACAAAGAATGCAAACACTAAATAAATCACTTCATGACACAACAATATAAAAGAATCATATTTACTTTACAAACTGAAAATCTAATTTCATGCATATAAAAGCATTTCTAGTGATTTTCAATCAAATAAGCAATATAAAGCAAAAATTGTATCACATCCTATGTTAAACTTCTTATTCCTATATTAATTTCTTATCTCATAACCCTAAGATTTCTAGGGTTTTTCTCTGGCCTATCCTTCCTCTGCATACCTGGCCAGGGCATCCAGAGAAGAATAGACAGAGTAGCTTGATACTGGTCAATCTAAGTATTCAGACACCTGGCCAGGGTATCTAAACGCTCAGACCTTCCAGAGCTAAAGACACGTCACTTTTTATGTACCTCACTTATAACTTTTATCTTTTGATCCTAATGATCTCTGATGACTCAGATTAACTCTCAACTTGATTCTCATGACCACATCATCTTCCTACCATCTGCAATACTATAACAGAACATTTCCTGTTATAAAATTGTAGTTAGAAGGAAGACACCTAAGTCCTAATCCTATTGGTCTCTTGTCGTCCCCTGACCTTGCCTTAGAGTAACCATGTACTCAACCTATGCTCTGATACCAAGATGTCACACCCCGATCTCACACTAACCACTAATCACGAGATTAGGGCGCGACGGAGGGATTATCACATAAACAAAACACTGAAAACTTTTTCTTTTTAAAACCTCGTAATGATATCCGGATTATTGTTGTAAACTAAAACATAAATAACTATTGCGGAAGCATTTCAATTAACTGGCTAGAGAACATAAACATAGTTTACAACATGTAACATTGTTTAACAGAAAGTAAAACATAACAGTTAATTTACATCTTTTACACATTCGCCATACATACTCTCTCTCACCCACACCATGTCCCAAGGACCGAGGGGAAAGGACTAAGAGACCACTATCTAACTAAACTAACTTCATATACCTTCTACAGATTAAGCGTTAGGATGAAAGGATCCTTCTGATTCCTGGAATTTGTCGCTGACCTGAAAATGTTTGAGTAGAGGAATGAGCCTACTCGCTCAGTGAATAGTATTTCACTTAGCCATCATCGGATAACTCCATATTTTACATTTAACAGGAATATGAAAATAAAATAACAAATTGAGCAGTTCTAATTAAAACAGTGTAATTATCATAGAAAAAGTATATTGAACATTTAAAGAACAAGTATTATAAATTCTAAATCTGAACATACATAAGTTTCATATTAATCTAACTTAATTCTAAGTAATCATCTTTTAACTTATGCCCTGATCATATGCAGTGTACTCTGCATATAAAGTCTCGTAGAGAACTACGAACCCACCGTACAAGACTTAGAGACACACCTGGGAAATGCTAAGTCTGACTGCTGTCCTGGTCTGCGTCATGACTCTCAGGCGCTCAAGGGCCTCACTGCACTCTCAAAGAGTGTACTCTAGACTCCTCCTCTAACCTGAGCACACAGGCGGAGAGTCTGGGTTACCACCGTGACACACGCACAGATTATTGTTGAATAAACCCTATTTACTCCAGTGTCACCGTGACACACGCACGGATTATTGTTGAACACTGCCTCTCTGTCCTCGTGCCACCGTGACACACGCACGGATTATTGTTGAACACGAGCCACCGACCATCTAGACACACGCTAGGTAGGTCGTTTCACCCCTAAGGCACATACCTCCAAAAGGGGTTCTACGGTGTCAGGGCATCTAAGTCTAACACATTTTATTGTAACAAGAAAACTCTTATAACATTGTGTCTCTCTCGCACATATTCGACTACTGGAATATAATGTAATTCTGCAATTCACTAGCTGAAACCAGAAGTTCAACTTTCATAACATTTCTATATATAGTGCAACAACTATTCTCTTATATCGCAATAACTCATAACTCAGCTATGCTTTCATGCAAACAGATTCGTTCACTGTAAATAGATTTCATATCTATTCCACGTCTCTATACTGATTTCATATTTCTGAACATTCAAATATACTGTATTGAAAGGAATACTCAATCTGAAATACGTTATCACATTTATTCGCATCTTACTGAAATTACACGTAAGACATGCACATTTATATTACTAACCATTTCATTTCGTTCGAACTATGCAAATTAAAAGTCTAAGGATGCTAACTATGCTCTGCATCTGGGTAATCTCTATTACCCACATATACACATAAACATTATTTGTCATCTATAAATATGACTTAGTATCAACTTATCAAGTTTCGATGCTAAACATCCATTTAATGCTCAATGTATACATTGCAGTTGTAATACAGGAAATTCTATCATTTTCATCAATCATATTACGTATTTCAAGTTCCAATGAACCATATAAATTCATTAATTCAATCCACACTGATCAGATGCTAAACTAAATCATATAACGACATAAGGAAGCAGTTTATGAAATATAATTCGAGTAATGCCAAATACTGTCCAAAAGCCAAGTATTAGCGAAAAATGCACAGTTTACCAAAAAAAATTCCAACTAATAAGTTAAATGATGATAACTAAATGAACTCCTACTCACAGTGTTTCGAACTGTCCGGGTTCGTCCAAAATTGCGTCCAAGGACCAGTTTTCAGGTGATTTCTGGGTCTTCTTCTACCTCGGTTCAGTTCTGACTCGAACTTGCTTCACACACACGTACAGGTTGATAGGGGAACTTGGCTAGGTGCTCAGTCATGGCTAATTGAATTCAGTTGGATCATGCTGGATAGGATCTCAGCCTGTCTTTAACAAACATCCCATCAGCCTAAAGAGGCATGGTCTGAGCACTGAAAACCAATTCAGTCTCCCGAGCAGCCATTAAAAATCCAGTTGGGTTTCTCCACGCTCCTTGGGTGGCCGAAGAAGGGTCGAAAAAGGTCTATCCGGATGATGGGCAACCTGCCCAAACTGGAAGGGAGGGAGTGAGTTCTCGGAATATGGCACTCTGGAGGCAGAACGGATCACCCAAGATGTAAGCAGTTCCCGATTGTAGAAGGGCGATCGGAAACCCTGAAATTCCTCGCTCATGGGATAGTAACGGATCCTCCTCTACCTCTATTTCCCCGGGGAACTAAGAGCATCGATTACATGCTGCTCTTCACTCACAAACGGACCATGATTTCTGCTTCCTGCAGTTGTGACGGCTGCAAGGTAGGGCGCCGCCCCTGCTGCTTCAAGGTGCAGGTGGCACAGAAAGGCAAAGAAGGGGAAAGAGGAGTGGAGGCGACGTCGTCGGCTTTGTGGCGTCGCTCCTAGCTGCTGGACGTTGGCCGACCAGCACTGCTACTGCTACTCCTGCAGATCGGAGGCTCTGCCCAACTGGTAAAAGTGCCGCTAGGGCGAGTTTGGGGAAAAAGGAAGGAAGAAGAGGAGTGGGCGGAGGCAAGGTTGTCGATTGGTGATGCTTTGATGCACCAAGATGGCCTCTGGCCATCGTTGCAGCTGCTGTGCTGCTGGCCGGCACTGCTCTGTGCAGTAGGTCGAGCTGCAGGCTGGACGCCATGCTTGGGGGTGCCGTCCTAGGGTGCAAGCAAGGTGAAGAAATGAGGGTAAGATAGAGGAGGAAGGGGCGGAGGTCGATTGCCGTTAAAATCGCCCACAAATCGCTCTGCCTTCACTCCTAGGTTGCGGCCGATTGAGAAGCTTCCTATGGCTGCTTGGGTGCCGCTCCTGCGGTCTCTGCTATCGGGTAGAGGAAAATGGATAAGGGAGAAAAGAAATAAAGGAAAAATAGAATTATAAAGCAAAGTATTTGGAAATTTGCAGCTTAGATCCCTAGGTCTTGATAATACCATATCTCTCACCTCGCTTGTCCGAATGAAGTAATTCTTTTTGCAAAACTTCACACATGGAATCCAATACGATCTCAAAGCAAGAAATCACAATTATTATATTGTCACAACTGATAAAAGCACCAATTGCGTCTTGGCATTTAACTTAACTCAACAATTAACACTGAAATTGTCATTAGATACCTCAGATGATTAAATCTCAACTATTGATTCACGACATAGCTTATCTTGATTAACAGTGTTATTTAATAAGATACCCATCACTAATCAAGGTGTTTACTGATTAATTTAGAAGCGGGTCATAACAGAATCAGTAATAGATTCGAAGGCCTAGACAATGGCACATGAGATGATACTACCCAAGCTGTAGATACGACAGTCAATGAGGTGCAGTAGCCAAGTCTGGATACATAAGACACCTCAGTTGAATCTGTGGACACTGAAATCACAGAAGGACATACACCTAAAGTGAAGGACACTGCTAATTGGGTTGAATCTGAACCTGATAGAGAATAAGGTGAGCGGAGCAAGACTCCTAAATCTAGGAAGAATAAATGTACTAGAGTGGGCAGGCCGCACAACACTCGTTCAACTAGATGAGGTCATCAATGACCTTCAACATGACTAACGTTCGTGGTTCAGGGAAACCAAAAAAGAAAAGAGAGGTTAGAAGATCCATTGTTGAAGCACATGCCTCATTAGCAATCTTGGTTGAAATGAAGATGAAAACACACATGAAGCATACTTCTTCTAAGATTTTTCCTCCAGGATGGAAATGGATACCCAATCATGATAAAGATCCAAACGGGCACATCTATGTTGGATGGAATCCATGCTCTTGGGATATCTCATGTACTTATTTAGATGACCAACAAATCACTATGGAAGTTAGAAATAAAGGTGACCTTACTGTCATGTTGACTGCAGTATATGCCCATAATGCTGCTCTTCACCGTGTTCCTCTTTGGTCTACACTGGAGAGGATCAGTGCTACTATCTCTATTCCTTGGCTTGTAATGGGCGATTTTAACAACATAAGGAAAATAGAGGAGAAGGCGAGTGGAAGAGAAGTTCCAGCCATGATTCTAAGCACCTTCAATACTGCCATTGACAATGCAGACTTGACAAAACTACCTACTGTAGGCAATGAAACCTTCACTTGGCATAATAAGAAAGGCACAACAAAAAGGATTGCTTGTAAGGTAGATAGAGCATTAGTTAATGATGCTTGGCTTGACAAATTTCCTGGTACTAAAGGGAAGCTCACCACCTATGAATTCTCTGACCATTCAACTATCAACATCTACTTGAGGGAGCTTAAGAAGAAGAGAAGACCTTTCCTCTTTCTCAACTTCTGGATGGAATGGCCTAGCTACCAGGAAATTATTGACAAAGCTTGGCAAACATAGCAACAAGGAAATCCCTTATTCATGTTTGCACAAAATCTCCAAGCTGTCAAAGATGGCCTTAGAAAATTGGCCAAACAATACGTCAATCTCAAACGCTTAATTTCCAAGGAGAGGCTAGAAATGGATGACATTTCTGCTAGTCTCAGAAGGAACTCTCTAGACAATGACCTCATACAAGCTGAATGGGTCACCTATGATCGAATTTCCACGCTGTCCAAAGCAGAAGAACAATACTACTAGCAACATAGTCACCTTGATTGAATTTCCAATGGAGACTGTAATACCAAGTTATATCATTCAATTGTCAAAAAACGTCATGCTTTAAACACTATAACTGAACTATTCGACATCAATGGCAATAGTCTCGTTGATGAAGCTAAAATTGCTCATGAAGCTAAAATTGCTCAAGAGTCCATCGATTTCTTTGAAGGTTTATATAACCAGCCACAGGAGGACACTGAAGACAACAATCTCATTGTGGAGTGGATTTAGAAAGTTACAAATGAAGACAATACTTATCTCTGTAAGCAACCTGATATGAAAGAACTCAAAGAAGCAATATGGAGTATAGGACCAAACAAAAGCCCAGGCCCTGACAGATTCAATGGATTCTTCTATAGAGGCAACTGGGATCTTATTAAAACTGACCTACTTAAAGCTATTTCATGGTTTTTTGCAGGTGGCAACATGGTTAGACAAATTAATCATGTCTTTCTAACGCTCATCCGAAAGAAGGACATTATTTCTTCTCTTGCAGATTATCGGCCCATCTCATGTTGTTCTATGCTTTACAAAGCTATTACAAAGATCATCACTCGAAGACTGGCCAATATTATGCCCAAGCTCATCTCTATAAACCAAGGCACTTTCATGAAAGGTAGAAGAATTGAAGATTGCTCCCTTCTAGCTGCATAATTCACGATCAACTTCAACACCCTAAACAGATACCCATCGACCTGTATTAAGCTTGACATTAACAAAGCTTTTGATTCAGTAAATTGGAAATACCTATGGCATTGCTTGAGAGGTATGGGCTTCTGTGAGGATTGGATCAATCTCGTGAAGCAATGTGCTACCACGCCTTCTTTCTCCTTACTACTCAATGGCAGTTATGTTGGCTTCTTCAAGAATGCTAATGGCTCATTCCAAGGCGACCCACTATCACCTTTGCTCTTTGTTATTGCAATGGAAGGTCTCAGTAGGATGATAGAGTAGACCATCTCAACAAGACTCATCAAAGCCTTTTCTGTAAAGTGCACAAGAGTCCTATCTCATCTTTTATTTGCCGACGACATCCTCATATTCGTTGAAGGAAGGAAACACAGTCTTCATAATCTGAAAAAGCTTCTTCTGCATTTTGGGACAAAATCTGGCATGAAGTAAAACCCAAACAAAATGAATATCTATCTCTCTAAGTCATGCAAGCATAAAGTTGAACTTGTTGAAACTAAGGGTATCCAATGAGGAGGATGGCCTACCAAGTACTTGGGCTTCCCCATGGTAGGGGGAACCTTAGACACAGACATTATCATGAATATCTTGACAAACTCAAAGATATGACTAGTAGATGGCCTGGTTCAAAAATATCCATGGCCGGAAGAATCATCCTAATCAAACACTATGCTATGGAACTGATCAATTATTGGCCGCATCAAGAAGAAGTACCTCACTCAGTATTACACCGTATGGAAAACATGCTAAGTGATTTCCTATGGGGTATTCTGTTCACCAAGATAGCTGGTCAAGACTGGCTTACCCTAAGACGGAAGGAGGATTAGATCTCAAACAGCCGTCCGACCTGTCTGATTACCATACTATAAAAAGAATAAAGAAGTTGCTGTATGATGATTCTATTTGGAGAAGATGGATGCTAAGAAGATATGGCAGTAATCTTAGTGACACACCAAGATATATCTGAGGTTATTTAATGATTTGGAAGAAAATGAATCATCTCTGGCCCAAATTCAGGAGATTGGATGATGACCCCGGATTTTCTAAGACTTAATCTGATGTGTGACGTCCAAATTGAAACCCTCACCTCAGCGAGAATCCCAATTTAAACATCCCACACAAGGCTAAGAGGAAGAAAATCAAGGGAGTCAAAAGGAAACAATCAGTAGCACATGTACATGAACAATAATAAAACCATACACACATGTTCACCATTCAACATATAATTACAACATGAATTGTTACAACATTTGATATTACATATTGAACAACAAACTTATACATATACATGTACTACCACTAAACTACAAGATCTTAAGACAACAGGTCCACCTGTACATCAGCTCGCTACACAACTCTCACTATCTCGGATCTTCAAGAGCATGACCACAACCTAACAAAGATTACATGTGGTACACGTCAACACAATATTTCATGAATATTGTACTGAGTACGCCTACGTGTCTTTTATATACCTCTCATCATATCTTGGCAATAAGATAAAACTAATATACTTGGAAGTAATAGAAGAATATAAGAGAAGCATATACTTGCACAAGGATATTCATTAACAAAAGAGAACACATATTTTAAGCTTATTTTCCATTATATCTCAAGGCCTTTATGATCACTACCAAAGAGTTGGATCATATGTACAAGGTGACCACTACCAAAGAGTTGGGTCCAAGCACACTACCAAAGAGTTGGTGCTTCCATATGTACAATGTGGCCACTACCAAAGAGTTCGGTCACTTCCAAGCACACTGCCAAAGAGTTGGTGCTTTCATATAATGGAACATATATATCATGTTTGATGTGTTCATAGCAGTAAGTATGGAAAATCATGCAATATATCATACAAGAACAATCATTTCATCCAATACCATATGCCAAGTATTTTACTATGCATATAACACAAGCATATTGTATAATAAGCCAAGTAAGAGGTAATGGAGTACCTTGATCAAGATAAACCTAATCATCATATCCTCATGTCATCTATAACTTTATTAAACCTGATTAAGACAAGATCATATACTATCATCAGATTCTCATCATCATACATCTCATCTTAACCCTAATCGTATCCATTTTAGGGTTTTCTTAACTCATTAGGATATTCTTATCATTACTTGCATTCTTATCTTATGATTATCTAACTGATGTCATTTTCCAGATTACATCTCATTATCAAAGTTCATCATCTGAACATTAGGTTCCATGTCCTTTTTGTGTACATATTAACCCTAGGTTGCATGCATTACTCAAATTAGGGTTTATATCACATTAAGCGCAAACATCATTGTATAACATGGATTCTGGGTATCATCCTGATCTCATATTTAATTCTGAGGTTCCAGATACTGATATGAGATTACTCTGTGAATTTCATCTTTTATTGGGCATGTATGCATTAATTGTATTTTATTTAGGGTTAAAAGCCCTGAATAGAAACATTAAGTAAATTACATAATTTGTGCATCAACATCATAATTTCTGGCATCATATGCATTCTAAACATTATTATATACTTCCTAACATTTTCCCATAATTTTAAGTCATCATTTGGTATTTAATATCCATCAATTAAGCATTTCACAACTAACAAGATATCACTGATATTTGTGCATTAAAAGTAGGATATTATGCTTCCATCTTGTTCTATGCATTTTTATGAGAATTTTGGTATATTATATGTATTTTTATGATGCTCGAGCTAATTTCTATGATTTATTGAAGATCTGCTCATTTACTGAAATTACTTACCTTTTGGCCAATTGGCCGCTGACACGTGGCCATCTTGGGCGCGACTCCTAAGTCCTAACTCGCGCTGAGCCGGCCGGTTCAGGACTCTAGTTTCCTGAGTTTTGGGCCGGTCTGCGATTTTGAACCCGGATCATCCTTCTTTTCTTTCCCTCACGCTCGCGAGTCCACGATCCTGTCTGCTCTGTCTCCTCTTCTATGTGTGGGTGCCGCCGCACGATGGGTCTCCGGTGAGGGATCTGGCTCCAATGTTTTCCTCTCATCATTGGCTGCTAAACTCAAGGGGTTCGTTGGACCCTCTAAGGTAGCATCGGCCACCCAGGTTGGACCGCGGAGGCCACAACCCACAGAGCCATGAGCTCGTCAGCACCATCCGTAACTGCGGCGGCGGGGAAAGGGGGGAAACTCCCTCGTGCTTTGAAACTCCATAGAAGCTACTGGAAAGCTTCCCTAGGCCTCCACGAACTCACCCGCCACCTCGATTTGAAGTGGTAAGGTCTGAGAAGTCGTGCGGGCTTACTCCTTCTCCTCCAGCCAAGTCGGCTTCGTCCACCATCAGGACCACCATAAGGGTCCACGGGAGAAGCTGGGTTGGACTCCCCTGACGCCGAGCTTTATTTTCCCTTCTCGGTTCTCCTCCTCGAGCCCCATACCTCTGTTTAGCACTCTCGGACACCACCTGCTCTCTAGCAGTGGAGAACCGATGGGAACAGAGGGCTTGCTCTCTCTGAATACACTGCCTCTCTACCCTCGTGAGGGGTCAAATGGGAGCTTGTACCAGTCTGAAGGCAACTGTCCAGTTGAGGATCTCACTCACTCCCACGATCTGTGAAGTGGTGGAGGCAAACGTGGCCTCGTCCTCCCCACGTCTCAGACCCAGTCCGCTGGAGGTTGAGGACAAGCACACAACCCTCAGATCCTACATCTACTGCCCAAATTGCAGCTAAGAACAGGCCCATCCGTGGCATCTACAATTTGTTTGGTGTGGCCATTAGATCACAGATCTAGGGTCAGGAACGAGCCGCATAGACCCAGCCAAAGTATAGGGCGCGTGACACTGAATATAAGCCACAACTTAGGTCTATAAACATCAATATGCACATTATTTCACTAATTTCAAACCTTCATAACTTCATCTAGGGACATCCGATTGCCACCAAATTTTAACCACAACTTCCTTACCTCTTGAGCTACCATCTATTCAAATTTGGTGACAAAACTCAACTATTGGACCATTCAATTAAATTCCTCAAGAAGGCATAAAAAGAGGGATCTTAATCCTGATATTAACATCAATCAACGAACCTACTTTGTCAAGAGTTTGGAACCCTCAATCTACCTCAACCTTATGATTTCACTTAAGTCATTGGAACCTTTAGGATTCCAAAATTCCACTCCATCACATCCTACACACCTTAAAAGAAATTCCGTCCTCGGAATTAAGCCAAAAACTACTTTGTCACATCACATACATCTTAAAAGAACTTTCATCCTCGAAAGTAAACCATACTCATACTTCCAGGGAAAACCTTATCTTGCTCTCATCCACTTGTAGGCACCATTCTATGTGTAACATATTCACAAAGGTTGCTTAGTATCATGTATCCAAGCACTACTAGGGGGTTTCAAAAGCATCAAGGGTGAAACCTCACTCCATAAAAGGCTCAAACAAGGGTTTAGAAGCTTAGGTTATGTCATTACATATTTCATATGTTAGATTTGCTTCTTGATCTTTAGCCACGCATTAGGGTTCCCACATCATATTACCATGCACTAAAGGAGTTAACTAAGATTAACTCTTACCTCAAGGTGTCATCAACATTTATTGAGATAATTTGTTAGAACATGTTCAACATTAACATATGCCTTTTAGGAGGGAGTTAACTAAAGTTAACCCACTTTATCCATCTGGATCATATCAAGGTGTCATAACCGTCATGTTGTACTAACTCTCTAACTATATTTTCATCTTTCTTAAGCACTAAGATTAACACCTCGTATAACATGTTTCATTTATGTGATCTTATTTCATTGCTCATAACAAATTACAACATTTACTAGTGATTTTATCACAAGATTAACCAACACTATCACATTATCATCATTATTAAAGCATATGGTTAACCAGTTATGCATAAAGAGTTATTAAATCATCTCTAAGATTTTCATCATGTCATATCCACTATCATATCTCAAGATTGGTTCAAATCCTTATGTGTATATATCATGGTTGTACTAAACAAACTTATATGAGTGGCTCGTATATCAAAACTTTACTTAGGACAAAAGAGGTTCCTCTAACTCATACCACGAGGGTTGTTTCATGCTCAGTCTCTTTGAGCTAACTCAACTCTATGAGTATCTCATAAAACTTGATCTTCCCTCTTTCATCTAGGGTTACCAAGTCTACCTCATTGGCACCAGTTGATTAACTTCACAAGATTCAGCCACATAAGCACAAACCAAAACATGCTACAACATACTATTCATAGGTCTTCTACCCATGACACATGCTTACCCAAAACTCTCTTATACATGCAACCACTAGATTCCTATATGGGAAACCACCAACCCGAGCATGAGGCTTCTCAGAATCTAACATAGCTACCTCCTCCAGGGTCTTGGGCTCTCTCCCTCACCCAGATGGTAGGTACTCATATTCATATTCGAATATGCACATGTATCCATCCTCTCTCTCTGTCTCTAGGGTTTGGTCCTCCCAAGGACATCTAGGGTTCAACAAAACAATAGGAATCATATAGAAAGCAACTCAACTCAATCACTCAGGAGTAGTCTAGTTTAGGACATATCATATCACATATCTCATAATTCTCATATCTTGGAGTTTAGGTTCTCTAACCTTCTCCCAATGGGTCTCACTCTCTCTTGAGCTAACCCCAAACCTGGTCCCAACACTAGAGGTCCTCCTTTGTAAAAGAGCTTGAGGCTCATGCTGACTCACAACCCGTCTTAGCTTAGCATATCTTATCTCATAAAAGAATGCATACTGGCATCATAAAAACTTATCTCAAAACCTCAATACTAAACTCACGCCCTCAAAGACAAACATAGATCATCATAAACATCTTATGTCTACTATATAAGACTTACATCATATCATCAAAACTTATTTCATCTATTCCATCTATCATATATTCCAACAAGGCTCTAGACATATAATCTAGAGCTACTCTCTCTTCTAGACTGATGTCATCACTTTCACTTAGGTTGCATGACCACCTCCTACTCATACATGTGTGGGGACACATTTTTGTAATACATATACATATTAAAATATTATATAGTTTTTCTCCGATAAAACATGCGTTAGAGAAAACTATCAAGGTTCGATCTGATTGGAATCAAAAACCAAATCTAGAAAACGAGTGTCCCACACATAGTAGAGAGTCCAGTGTCATGAAAACTAGTGAAAAGGGTGAGAACAAAGGGTATACTAGTGTAGCTACTCTAGACAACATGCGCAATATGTCTAGGGTTTCTCTTCCCTTGATGCACGCCATTTCTAAATAGTGCAACGTCCCATACCGTTGCACTACAAGGAAAGAACGACATCTAAGGACTTGCTATACAACAAGCACCAGTCTAGGCCTAGTTCTCAGACATCTAGGTGCTAACCTAGAGGCTAGGTCAGATCTAGTCTCTAAAAGACGACTAATCTAACCCTAAAGATTATTAAGTTCAAGGTTCTTTAGTTTTGAGTTGCATAATGAGAAAATGTCAGGCTTTGCTATTGTTCATGCTCTGATACCACCTATGATGTCCCCGAATTTTCTAAGACTTAATCTGATGTGTGACGTCCAAATTGAAACCCTCACCTCAGCGAGAATCCCAATTTAAACATCCCACACAAGGCTAAGAGGAAGAAAATCAAGGGAGTCAGAAGGAAACAATCAGTAGCACATGTACATGAACAATAATAAAACCATACACACATGTTCACCATTCAACATATAATTACAACATGAATTGTTACAACATTTGATATTACATATTGAACATCAAACTTATACATATACATGTACTGCCACTAAACTGCAGGATCTTAAGACAACATGTCCACCTGTACATCAGCTCGCTACACAACTCTCACTATCCCGGATCTTCAAGAGCATGACCACAACCTAACAAAGATTACATGCGGTACACGTCAGCACAATATTTCATGAATATTGTACTGAGTACGCCTACGTGTCTTTTATATACCTCTCATCATATCTTGGCAATAAGATAAAACTAATATACTTGGCAGTAACAGAAGAATATAAGAGAAGCATATACTTGCACAAGGATATTCATTAACAAAAGAGAACACATATTTTAAGCTTATTTTCCATTATATCTCAAGGCCTTTATGATCACTACCAAAGAGTTGGATCATATGTACAAGGTGACCACTACCAAAGAGTTGGGTCCAAGCACACTACCAAAGAGTTGGTGCTTCCATATGTACAATGTGACCACTACCAAAGAGTTCGGTCACTTCCAAGCACACTGCCAAAGAGTTGGTGCTTTCATATAATGGAACATATATATCATGTTTGATGTGTTCATAGCAGTAAGTATGTAAAATCATGCAATATATCATACAAGAACAATCATTTCATCCAATACCATATGCCAAGTATTTTACTATGCATAAAATACAAGCATATTGTATAATAAGCCAAGTAAGAGGTAATGGCGTACCTTGCTCAAGATAAACCTAATCATCATATCCTCATGTCATATATAACTTTATTAAACCTGATTAAGACAAGATCATATACTATCATCAGATTCTCATCATCATACATCTCATCTTAACCCTAATCGTATCCATTTTAGGGTTTTCTTAACTCATTAGGATATTCTTATCATTACTTGCATTCTTATCTTATGATTATCTCACTGATGTCATTTTCCAGATTACATCTCATTATCAAAGTTCATCATCTGAACATTAGGTTCCATGTTCTTTTTGTGCACATATAAACCCTAGGTTGCATGCATTACTCAAATTAGGGTTTATATCACATTAAGAGCAAACATCATTGTATAACATGGATTCTGGGTATCATCCTGATCTCATATTTAATTCTGAGGTTCCAGATACTGATATGAGATTACTCTGTGAATTTCATCTTTTATTGGGCATGTATGCATTAATTGTATTTTATTTAGGGTTAAAAGCCCTGAATGGAAACATTAAGTAAATTACATAATTTTTGCATCAACATCATAATTTCTAGCATCATATGCATTCTAAACATTATTATATACTTCCTAACATTTTCCCATAATTTTAAGTCATCATTTGGTATTTAATATCCATCAATTAAGAATTTCACAACTAACAAGATATCACTGATATTTGTGCATCAAAAGTAGGATATTATGCTTCCATCTTGTTCTATGCATTTTTCTGAGAATTTTGGTTTATTATATGTATTTTTATGATGCTCGAGCTAATTTCTATGATTTATTGAAGATCTGCTCATTTACTGAAATTACTTACCTTTTGGCCAATCGGCCGCTGACACGTGGCCATCTTGGGCGTGACTCCTAAGTCCTAACTCACGCTGAGCCGGCCGGTTCAGGACTCTAGTTTCCTGGGTTTTGGGCCGGTCTGTGATTTTGAACCCGGATCATCCTTCTTTTCTTTCCCTCACGCTCGCGAGTCCACAATCCTGTCTGCTCTGTCTCCTCTGCTATGTGTGGGCTCCGCCGCACGATGGGTCTCCGATGAGGGATCTAGCTCCAACGTTTTCCTCTCATCATTGGCTGCTAAACTCAAGGGGTTCGTTGGACCCTCTAAGGTAGCATTGGCCACCCAGGTTGGACCGCGGAGGCCACAACCCACAGAGCCATGAGCTCGTCGGCACCAGCCGTAACTGCGGCGGCGGGGAAAGGGGGGAAACTCCCTCATGCTTTGAAACTCCATAGAAGCTACTAGAAAGCTTCCCTAGGCCTCCACGAACTCACCCGCCACCTCGATTTGAAGTGGCAAGGTCTGAGAAGTCATGCAGGCTTACTCCTTCTCCTCCAGCCAAGTCGGCATCGTCCACCATCAGGATCACCATGAGGGTCCACGAGAGAAGCTGGGTTGGACTCCCCTGACGCCGAGCTTTAGTTTCCCTTCTCGGTTCTCCTCCTCGAGCCCCATACCTCTGTTTAGCACTCTCGGACACCACCTGCTCTCTAACAGTGGAGAACCGATGGGAACAGAGGGCTTGCTCTCTCTGAATACACTGCCTCTCTACCCTCGTGAGGGGTCAAATGGGAGCTTGTCCCAGTCTGAAGGCAACTGTCCAGTTTAGGATCTCACTCACTCCCACGATCTGTGAAGTGGTGGAGGAAAACGTGGCCTCATCCTCCCCACATCTCAGACCCAGTCCGCTGGAGGTTGAGGACAAGCACACAGCCCTCAGATCCTACATCTACTGCCCAGATTGCAGCTAAGAACATGCCCATCCGTGGCATCTACAAGTTGTTTGGTGCGGCCATTAGATCACAGATCTAGGGTCAGGAACGAGCCGCATAGACCCAGCCAAAGTATAGGGCGCGTGACACTGAATATAAGCCACAACTTAGGTCTATAAACATCAATATGCACATTATTTCACTAATTTCAAACCTTCATAACTTCATCTAGGGACATCCGATTGCCACCAAATTTTAACCATAGCTTCCTTACCTCTTAACCTACCTTATATTAAAATTTGGTCACAAAACTCAACTATTGGACCATTCAATTAAATTCCTCAAGAAGGCATAAAAAGAGGGATCGTAATCCTGATATTAACATCAATCAACGAACCTACTTTGTCAAGAGTTTGGAACCCTCAATCTATCTCAACCTTATGATTTCACTTAAGTCATTGGACCCTTTAGGATTCCAAAATTCCACTCCATCACAGATGACCTATGTGATTTATGAAGACAACATCACGATGAAGAAAAAGCTTACAACAATCTTTGGCTATCTAAGTATCAGCCAAAATGGAGCTTAGTATCTTACAGGGTGATACAAGACATCCTATCTACAATGGATACAATTAGAAGATGGTCTCCTTCTGTAATTACTCATTGTTGCCTCTGCAAGAATGGAGAAGAAACTGCGGTTCACCTCTTCAGTAGTTGTTCCTTCTAGAGATACATATGGGGATGAGCTCAGTTGAAACAGAATACTAGGTATTCATATCCTCTTCTTCAATGCCTTTGGGAGATTGGAACAAAGAAAGGCCAAAAAACTCTGGAGCTTTAGGCGATCAATGCTTGCGTCCACACTATCTGTACTGAACGCAATAGTAGAAAGCATTGAGGCAAGGAGATAGACTTCATCGACCTCTTCAAGAATATTGAAGCTCAAATTCAGACTCTATACAACATACATAAAACGAAATTGACAAGTGTTCATTCCAAGACCCTACAGAATTGGAATTTATGCTAGCCAATAAGTTTTATTTTTTGAATTAGCATTCTGAATTAGCATACTTCATTATTCACTTCTATGTAAATTGCACGATTAGATGCAATTTGTAACTTTTCCCCAATTTATTGGGTTTGGTATGTAATTACCCTAATTTTTCCAAAAAAAAAATAGTTTAAGCTTCCCAACAACTGTCTAGTAATTTCATAATGCTTAATAAAATACCTAGCCATGTAGTATATCTTCTTAGGTTTAATTGATAAATCACATTGGATGTGTTGTTCTATTTTCTTACTTCCTTCAAGTCCATTATATGTGATTCATTATCTGTATTTATATCTATATCTATATTATTATATGATGTAGAGAAATATTTATTTTCATTGAAATACCTATCATGCTTATTTCTAATTAAATATCAATTCTAAGTAATAAATGTTATCAACTATTATATCTTGTTGTTAGGACATGGGGTCTCAAATCATGATTGTCCTCATCTTTTAAGTTATCTATAGATAAGAAATGGTTGGGTGATAAGGATCTGTTGTTTGGAGAATGTCATTAGTATCAGAGGTTGGTGATGTGATTTTGGATCATAATGTAGTTGTTCAAGTACTCTCAGGTTGAGAATCGAGTTTTATAATAGTTATATCTTGCGAATTGAGGTTTGTCTCAAATTCCTTGTAATGTTGTACATATTGTATATGTTGTATATATTACTAGCATACTCTTTTGTATACAGGTGTGACTAAGGTCACTAAACATTATGTTTTAAAGATAATTGTGGAAATGAATATATGTAAAGGACCTTGTTGAAACTATCCTCTAGTTCTACTTTACCCATTTTTTAACTATAGAAGTTCACAGTAATGATGTTTGACTAATATTAGTTAATTTTTTATATAAGTAATCTTATACTAGTGGTGGGTGGTCACACATTTCACTATCAGAAATTAGGTTCACTAGGTCTACATGAACATATGGTTAGTTTATTATGTTTGTTCTTATGTGTCTAGAATATCTAACCATTGGTTATTTTTATCGAGAGATAATTCTCAAAAGCATGAAGAAAATATAGATAACATTTATATCACACTAGGAGGTGGTGACATGAAATGAGTAAATACAATATTAGTATCTGAAATAGGGTCGGAGTAGTCTATACAACCTCCTTTTAGATGCAAAACATGTGTTTGTCTAGATTTCCAAGCCAAGTTTGGATAGATTATGTTTACCTTTACGCAACATGCTAATAAGGTACCAAATCCATCATCCAGAGTACCATCTCCAAGCACTAAGTCTTTGGATTCTAGGAAGACATTTGAAAGGCTAAAGTATGTTGATGCCAAGGAGTATGCAAGTATAGAAGATATGATAGATTGGGATTTGTAGTTAACCATGATGAAGAAAGATTTCAAGTTGTTGGATATCAAGGACATAAGACCAACACATAATTTATTTGTTGAAGGGTAGTTCTGGACGGTGGGGATCCATAGAAGAGGGAAAATGACATGGTGAAGTGATCTCATGGGCATAGTGTAGGAGGGAGTTTGAGATATGATACTTCCCTTAGTGATATCTTAGTGAGAATATGACCATGTTTGAATAGTTGCTTTGGAGGATGTTATCAACGAATCAGTACAAAGTGAAGTTTATGGAGTTTTTGAGGTTTTACCTCACATGGAATCCATATGGACAGAAAAAGATTAGATAGTTTGATAAGGGGTTGAGTGTAGAGTTGACCAAGTTGGCATCTACTTTGATGATAAGGGAGAAGTTTTCCACCTTGGTGGAAGCAATGAAGCAGACATAAAGGACAACATGGATTATTCATGATCATGATTCTAAGAGGAAGTGTCATAGTCTTTACATATCACTGAGGGGTCTATAAGAAGTAGAAGTTTTCTACACCACAAAAAAAACAATAGTATTAGTAGTCACCATACATATCAATTACATCTAAGCTAAGAATATGATCACATTCATGGTGATATCTAAGTAATGGCAGAGGCCATAATTTGTATCCGTATGCAACATATAATTTGGCTTTGATGTATGTGACTGGGCCATCTGTGCCATATCCTTCAACTCAAAAGAGATGTTTTCACTAAATTTAGTTTTTTCATATGAGGATATCTATCCTAAGATTGAACTAAGACGTGTATGAACAATAGATACAAAGCAATAAGGGCTCACAACAATACAAAGGCAATGGTTGAGGATGTGTCCATACATACATGTATGGTTTTACAATTGTATAAGTATATACACTTGTACATTAACCTATCCAGTGTGTTTTGTTATCTTGTGTTGTGTGTTTTGTTATGTGCTTAAGACAAATCTTGTCTTTATATCTTCTTTTATTCCATATATCCTAGTTCTGGTTCTGCCTTATTCTCTTGTCCTTTAAAAAGAGAGTGCATTATAGCTATTTTTGATATATCAAATAAAGGTTTTCCTATTCTATATGGTATTAGACATGTTTGATCCTCCCTAAGACATCCCATCAATCCCCCAATGTCTAATCATCAACCTCCACTATCTCCACCATCCCCACCACCTTGTCATGTTCTTCCTCCATAGTGTTCATCTTCACTACCTTAACCATCAATCCACCTCCATCACCACCACCTTCCCATTGACCTCCAATACCCATTGACCCATCAACCCTTCATCTTCCACCCATCGATCTTCCATTCACCCTTCATATTCCACCCATTGACCCATCAACCCATAAACCCATCAACCCTTCATTTTCTACCAATTGACCTAATAAACTCATCGACCTTCTAGCAAACCTTCACCTTCTATCCACTCATCGATATCCCTTCACCAATCAAACCCATATGGAAATTGACCTTCCATCAACCCCATTAACCTCCACTCATTGACCTCCATCCACCTTCATCTCCTCCCACCCCATCAACCTCCACTCATCGAACTCCACACCATTGACCTATAACACATCTATCTCCACCTCATCAACCTTCAACCTCATTGACCCAAGGGAAACATTTATTTTGTGGGTTACTTCATGGGAAGCCTACACTATTGGTCCTTAATAAAATCAACACTACAATTTGTGACAAAAAATGGTTTGCAATTAAATTTCATAGGAAACTGCAACCTCACTAATTTTAATAATAATTGATGCCATATCTAAAGTGATACCAATGTTTTTCCTTAGATATATTCTAGGACACCTTTATATTGAAAAGCAACACCTATAGATGTTGTGTCATCTTTATTTTTGAAACTGATGCTACAATTTGCTCTGTTGTAGACCAAAAAATTACCATTATCACGTTCAATGAATACCACATGCAACAACTATATTCTACGCTATGATTCAGATAGAGAGAGTCGTCAACACAAGAGTCATGACATGTTTGATAGAACTCTTTCATTCTGATTTATCTATATCTACATATATATCTACTTTGGTTGATTGGGGTGTAACAAACTCACTTACCTCCAAATGGTGATCACATTGTAACTTTCCTATTACTTGTTGAGATAATCATCATTTGTATGGAGCCCCTTTGGTTGGTTTTTGTATTTTATGGAATGTGTGTACATCTTGCATTTTTTCTCTCTATATGCATCATTCAAGTGGACCTTATTCCAGCTGATATACTTGGATATGATGGGATCCATGGAATGGATACCCTAGAGAAGTATAAGGTGGTGCCAGACTATAGTTTCAAAGATTTGGAGTTTATGGATGGGAATGCCTCTTTAACTTTCGAAGGACCTAGTAATTTTCTCCCTTTGTGTATTGTGTGGTAGTTGAAAAGTGGATGAGTCAAGGCTGCTCATCTTGCTTGGCTCACATGGAGATAGAAAGGCGAGGAGTCCAATTATCCATGATGTTCCTGTGGTATGTGCGTTTGAGTATGTTTTTCCTAATGAGCTTCCTAGTTTTCCACCCCCTAGAGCAATTAATTTTGAGATCAATACATTTCATGGCAGAAAACCCACAACACAAGCACCTTATAGGATGAAGATGAAGAAATTGAAGTTATACATTGGAGCACATCCCCTTGGGGTGCCCTGGTAGTTTTTATCAAGAATAAGGATGGTTCTATGAGGTTATGCATAGATTAGATGTAGTAGAACAAGGTTATCATAAAGAACAAGACCCTTTTCTGAGGATTGTTGATCTATCTGACCAATTAAAGTGTGCTACAATATTTTTTGATATCAATCATGGTCAGATTTCATTTCTTGAGGATCAAAATAGAGTATATACCTAACATAACCTCCATGAATAGGTATGTTCACTATGAGTTTCATTTTTATGCTATTTGGGATAAAACAATTTCTAACAACTTCATTGGATCTAAATAGAGTGTTCAATTATTATCTAGATTAGTTTTTTTGTCTTCATAGATGACATCTTTATCTACTTTAGAAAAAGTTCAAAGCATGTGCACCATCTTTTTTAGTCTTTTGAGTTACAAAGAGACATAGGTTGTATGGAAAATTGTGTAAGTGTGATTTTTGGCTACCTAAGGTATCTTTTCATGTTCATGGCATATCAAGAAAAGGGATATATGTAGACCCAAAGAAGGTGGAGTTTGTGTTGGATTTGGATTCACCCAAGACAATAATGTAAATTTGGATTTTCCTAGGTTTAGTTGGTTGCTATAGGAGATTATCATGAACTTTAGTGAGGTAGCATTACCTTTAATTTAACTAGCTATCAAGGGCGTGCTATTTGTTTTGGATGATAAGTCTCCACACATCATTTAGTTGTTGAAGGAGAAGTTTATATATTCCCCGATGTTGGTTTTTCTAAAGCTTGGTAAGTGCTATATCATTTTTTGTGATGCATCAAAGAATGGGCTTGGATGTGTGTTGATGTAGGATACAAATGTAATTTGTTATGCTTCTCATCATCTTAGGAAGCATGTTAATACTTATCTGATGCATGATACAAAGTTAGCAATGTTGGTCTTGGTGTTGAAGATCTAGAGGCATTATCTTTACAGAAAGAACTATCAATTTCATGGATCACAAGAATCTATAGTGTATTTTTTCAAATTAGGAGATGAACATGAGGTAGAGGATATGAATGGAAGCTATAATGGGTTATGAATATACAATAGACAATCACCCGAAAAGGGGAATGTAGTGGCTAATGCGTTCAACTGAAAGTCATATTTGTCTTCCTCTGTAGAAGAAGTATAGTTGTACACTGCCTTGCTACAAAAGGGACATATTAGTGCCTCTACAATGGACGACAATATTGTTAGAAGTTTCCTTGTTTGAAGGTTTGTTGGTACATTTTCATGTTACAATGATGTTGATACAACATATTCGAGATGAAAATTGGGATGATAACATGATTATGAACATTACATTAGAGTTTGTTAGCGGGAAGCATGATTGGTTCAATTATTTAGAGGACAAACCAATGTGTTTCGGTAACAAGATGGTAATTTGTAGTACTGATTTATTGAGGAACTTGGTGCTTGAGGAGGCACATTCGTTGATGCACTTGAAGCATCCTAGTTACCACAATCTAAAAGACTTGTATTGGTGGACATGACTGAAACATGATGTGATAGACTTTGTAGCAAGGTGTAAAATTTGTCAATACATTAAGGAATAGAAACATAAGCATGTAGGGATGTTACAACATTTTCCAATTCAAAGTGGAAGTGGTATCATGTCACGATGGACTTTATGGCTGGTCTTGTTAGTCCAAACAAGGGTCATGATTCCATCTAGATGATAATTCATCGGTTGAGAAAGTTTGCTCACTTTATACTGGTCAAGACTACCCGCACTATGAAGAAGTTGACATAGATCTATGTGGATGAGAAAATCCTTTTACATTGTGTTCTTATTATGATAGTGTCTGACAAAGGGTTGTAATTCAGACGAAGGTCTTGGGATCATTCACGTACAACTTTGGGCACAGACTTGAATTTTTATACAACATTTTATCTATGTACATATGGGTAGTAAAATGGGACCCTACACCCCTGGAAGAGGTATCAGGATCATGTGTACTCTAATTTCTTGGGAGTTGGGATATTCACTTTAGTTACATTGAGTTCACCTACAACAATAGTTATTAAAGCATAATAATATTGGCCATATGTGTCTTTGTACATGAGGCTTTGTAGATTGCCTCATTATTGGTAGAGGTGAGTGAATATCACTTTCTAGGTCCTAAGCTAGTACACGAGACTACATATCAGATCAAGATGATCAAATAATAGTTAAAGGCAACACAAAATAGGAATATGTCATATGCATATAACATAATGTAGACCTTTGGAGTTTCAGGTGGGACACATACTGTATCTCAAAGTTCCACCTTAGAAAGGTGTCATGTTGTTTGGCAAGAGGCATAAGTTAGATCCTAGGTTTATGGGGAGCTTGCACGGTTACATCTCATGTTAGAAAAATTTCATTAAGTTGGAATTTCCACCAGAGTTGCGAAGGTTGCACAACATGTTTCATCTCTCTATGTTGAGAAACTATCATCTAGATACAAAATAGACTATCCATTCCATGGAAGTTTAGGTTGAAGATGAAATATCATACATTGAAGGTGTTGAGATGATATTGGATAGATTTGTGTGTAAATTAAGGAAGAAGGATATAGTGTTAGTGAAGGTATTGTGGAATAATCATGGTGTAGAGGAAGCCAAGTAGGAGTTAGATCGTGAGTGGCATAGGAGTACCTATCTTTATTCTCATAGGATACTGGGGTCGAAATCCTTATTAGGGGTTTATTGTCAAAAACCCCTAACTGAGATCAATCCATAAAAGTGTTTAATTACCATAATTGGATGCTTTATTATTATAAATGTATGCTTCAATCGGCCTGAGAATCAATTAGTTTATATATACCTTGTGTTTTCCTTAAGGTGCGTCTTGATTTCTTAATTTGCAATTCTACGTGCTCTATGAATGTAAGTGTAATTCATAATATATAAAACTCTTATCTTCAATTTGAATGCATCTTATCTTTGTATTCCTTACCCTTTGATACCTTGTTTGTTTTGTCTCTTTATTTCATGTCTGATATCCTAGGTCATAGATCTAATACCTACCCAAGATTATGGTTGTGTGTGTGGCCTCAGTTCTTGTCATGGCTTGACCTTGGTTTGGATATGGGATATACTTGTTTGGCTGAGTGGCTGGCCACAAAGATCACTAACTTACATTTGTTTCATCGGTTGAGGAAATGCATTACCTGACCAAAAACCCAGTTACACAAGCATGAACACAACCACCGATGGAACTTCTAAGTGAGTTTATTTTCTCAACAATCCATGAGAACACTTTCACACACCAAAAAAGGTCGTGGGGTGTGTTTTTATCTGAGAGAGTCATGTGACCTCTCCTAGACCTATGGCCATGGTGACCTATCCTACACATATGGTTGTGGTGCCTTGGGATGATCAATTTAGTATTTCCTAGAACAACATGGTCCTTGGCTTTCTTACATGACTAGACATGATCCTCACAAACTATTGAGCATGCATATCAATGAGTATGTGTTAGCAGAAACCACATAGTGCATCAAACGAGCATCTTCTCTTTCCTTCCTCTCTTCCCCTTCCCCTCACTTAACCTATATATAACCTTCCCATCCTTTTCCTTGACCCCATTTTTTGAATTAAAAAAGTTTATATAATTTGTCAATGTGTTGCAAGGCAATGACGAGGTTGAAGGTTGATATACCTGTTCTTAAAGTCACGATTATCCTTCTTATCCTTACTTGATTGATATCTTACTTTGTTTACACCATCTAAACCCTAAACCATACACACATCTCTCTCTTTCACCCCCTGTCTCACTATGCTTCCCTCTTCTTCTTCCTTGGGTGATGTTCATGGTTTTTCTTTATCGGAGCTCGATCTAGGGATTGAACCTTACTTCTTATTCCTCCTCTCTTCTTCCCTAGTTGCTATATGTTGGTGGAGTAGTTGTTGTTTGGAAATTGGGTGGAAAACAATCTCATATATTAGGTTGTATTGATGACTTGTTTGCTGTTTGAATACTATTTGAATATTGGGGAGTGAAGATTGAATCTTTCTCATTTTGATTGAGGAGTGGACTATGTTTCCACTATGTTTAAGGTGAGTAATAAAACAACTTGTGTTGAACTTGTTATAAATTCCTAATATTGCTAAAAGGTGATATGTTGTGAATTGTTAGTCATGAAAGATTATAATCTAAAAATATTTGTGCATTCTAATCTCTTACTACATTCCTCAATGTTAGGTACATGCTTTGTTAGACATGCATGTACATAGATTCTACTTATAATGGAAACTACTCTTAAAGCTAACATCTTTAAGGTGATTTTGTGTCATGTGATGGAAATCAAAGATATATGATGTTTCTTGCTACTTTGGAACTCTCCTATAATGTTCTTACTGATTTTTTAGCCATTACATTGTTGTATTTTAGTTGGAAATACAAAATTAGTTCAAAGTAACTCTTGTATTCATATATTTTATTTTTATACAAATTCTTGTACTTCATACAACTTCCATACGTTTTTGAATATTAAGTTGAACTTTTTCATGGTACGATATATTTGTGATGAGAGATGGAATCTAGAATATAAGGTGGTAAGCATGTCCTATGTGGTGTAGACCTTTGTGTGAAATCTTATGGAGAACAAGGCTTTGTGGTTCCCTATTCTGACTTTATGGCCTTGGTATGGATGAGAATTGTTTCATGAACCTTGGTTTGGTATATGGAGTTGAATGGTTATATGTCACATCTCTTCCAAAGTTGTGGAAACTTGATTAATATTTGAAATACTTGTTGGTTTTTATATGTAATTTGATTGATGCAATTGAAAAATGAATAATGTATCTAATTAAATAACTATAACACTAATAGTGTAGTGGCCTAAGTATGTTTATCTATTTCCCCGAGTTGGTTGGTGAAATAGTTAAACAATTTAATATTGTAGAAATACAAGAATTCCAAGAAAATGGTCAGAGTTGTATAATAACCAATATGCAAGGATGTTTGTGGTTGGTATAGCCAACTATCTCTGAAATCTTGTTTGGACTCAATTGCCACCAATGATCTAGTGCTATGTGATAGAGAGTACTTGAAGTCCTGTCTCAATATTGCATACCATATAATATGATGTTTTGACTTGAGTATGCATGAAGGACCTATGATATGTGGATCTTCCTTTGAGTGATATACAATAGATATGGACTTTATGAACTTAACATTTGTTTAACCTTTCTATAAATTCAAATATGAAGAGATCTAATGGAGTCAGTAATCCATTGATCGTAAATGGGATTCTGGGTTTTGCAGCCACTAGCTAGTAATTTATATGGTACCCCTCAAACTACCATGAATTTAATAAAATAATTATTATTCATACATGTTATATACCTTCTTAGGTCTTATTGATGAATCACATTGGATATGTTATAGTGTTCTCTAAATTTATTCATGTTTAGTATATGTTATTCATAATATGTATCTACATTCGAATATATATATATGTATGTTCTCGTATAATATTTATTCTTGTTGAACTACGTTCCATATTAATATTTGATTAAGTATTCTATTGTAATTATTAAATGTTATCAACTATATATCTTGTCGATGGAACTTGTGGTCTCACCCGTGGTTTTCCAGATCTTTTAGGCGACCAACAAATCAATTGGGTTTGGGTCCATTGCTAGGAGGATGTTAGTAGATTGCAAATTGGTGATTTTTTGGAGTAGCTTTCAAGAGTTGTCCCTTTTCTTCTAGATCTGGGTGGGGAGTATTATATTGGTTGTATCTTATGAGTTGATGTTTGGGCTCGTATGGCTTGAAATGATGTACATGTTGTGAATGTTGTATATGTGATTGACATACTCTTTTTTATACATGTTTGAATGAGGCCATCAAATTTTACATAATAAACATACCTATCAAAATGAATGTATAGGAAGGACCTTGTTACAAATATCATGTGTTTCTAATCTAGGTTTCCCCCATATTTTTCCTATGTATTTTTATGGTAATGATGTCTAATTATAGTTAGTCAACATTTATTTTGAGTAGTCTCACACTAGTGTGGCGGGTGATCAAATGATTGATTGTAAAATGGTTGAGTGTCCCAAGTTAAGGTCAAAGTTATGTTGATAAAAGGTAAGAGTCCTAGTTTAAGGTCTTGGGTTAGACCAAGGATAGAACTACCAATCAAGGTCCTAATTCAAACCACAAGAAGCTCATTTAGATCAAGAATCAGATGTGATAGTCCATACTTAAGGTCAAGACTTTGACCATGAGAGGTCCACTTTACGGTCCATAATTAGAACTTAACATGTCTTATTTAAGGACCAAAAATAAAATGTAGGAGTTCTCATTTAAGTTCCAAAAGTAGACTACAAGAGGTCCCATTTAAGGTTAAAAATAAGAATGGGAGAGGTCTGGTTCAAGGTCCAAAATCAAATTATGCTTAGTCCATTTAAGGTCCACAATCATACTATATAAGGTTCCATTTAAACTCTAGAATCAGACATGAAAAGGAAATATTTATGGTCCATAATAATACCATAATAAGTGCTATTTGAAGTCAAGGATTAGACCATTTGGAGTCCCAATAAATATCAAAATAAGCTATGAGAGGTCCTAAATATGATATGGAATTAGAACGTAATAAGTGTCACTGAAGGTATAAAACTAGATTGTAAGAACTACCATTAAAGATATTATGAAATAAGATGGTGAGATGTCCATTTAAGGTTCAAAATAATACCATAATATGAAATATTTTATGATCCAACATCATACTATAAGAACCCATTTAAGGTTTAGAATTAGGCCATGATAGGTTCCTAGTATGTATGGAGTCAAACTGCAAAAATGCATGGTGGTGAATCATTTTAATGTCATGATCTAGGACCCAAATCAAAGACGTATATTCAAGAAGGGTCTTGAAAATTATTCATGCAGTCTAGTCTAAGGCAATAATACTGGACATGAACCAAGAGAGATGCCTACTAAAGATAGGGATTTGTAGAGTGGTTTGTATTAAGATCATAATATAGGATACTACTCTAATTTTCAATGCATGTTTTATGAGAAGTAACTACTTAGGGTAGTGTTTTTTGAGTCAATGCCTACTAGAGTTTGGGACTAGAATATCAATGAATTTATAATGACTTAGAATCATATTTTGGTTATGTCATCAATTCCATTTGTGTCATCAGGTTCATTCAAAATCAAGAAAGAAGGGGAACCTGGTTTATAATTCAATATGTAGAACAAGAGTACCCCTTAAGGGTCTATATGATGGTTAATTCAACATGATTCAAATGTCATTCTTCTTTTAGAGTAACTTTGGTATTTCAATTTTTTTGGGAACAAAGTAGTGTTCTTTTAAGCTTGCACTCCTGAATCAGCAAGCAAGTAAATAATACCATTCATAAAAAGGTTCAATATGATGGAGCTCTGAACAAAAATAGTTTTAAACAAACTCACTCAATCCTAAATGAGGATGAGTTAAAACATTAAAAGGAATAGGTGAATTAATATGTGTTTTAGACAAAGAATCAACATCTTTGTTTAGAGAATGATTAATCTCCATAACCTTGACTATCCAATCATGAGAAAAGCAATGAACAAATTTATCACTTCCATGCAATTACCAATGGGTAGTTATATCCTAATTATAGAATACCCTTTATTACAATGTTTCTTTTAGATTCTAAGACAATACAAGTCTAATGCCTATCCATGCATTGTAAGTTAACTTTTATAGCTACAATCTCATCCACAAGGAGATATGTGATTTCTAGTGTTTATGTTCATCAAGATAACCATTATCCATCATAAAATCTAGCTATCACCGCAATTGAAGCTTTATCATCTTGTACTGAAGCATAAAAAATTAAGATTTATCCAAACCCAAGGGGGTGACTCCATGAAATAGCAACTTGAGATCTTTGTAGAAAAACTTTCACAATCTTTCAAGCTCGAGAGATCATATAATACATTTCCATAACTATGACTTTGTTCCCTCTCAATATTGCAAACCAAATTGTTGAACACAAGATGCTTTTGTCCAGCGAAATTTCATAGCACCCCACTAGGAACACATGTCTTCTCTCTTGGATAACTTTTAAGAATGATGTTATACAAATAATGAGATATGAACTAAACAATATTGGAACCATATCTTCAATCATATTAGCCTTCTATATACCAGCTACCACCTTACAATCACACTTAACAAGTAATGTGCTTTCAAATGGATGTTATAAGATTGACAAGAGATATCTAAAATGAAGTGTCATCAGATCCTTCCAAAATCTATAATTCGATATTCATGAGTTAATAACCACAAAAAAACCTTTTAATCAACAAGTGTTTTTAGTTTCCAGATCAATTTCTCAGATCCACATTGTATCTTGCTTTATCATTAAGAGTTAAACTGTATCTTATCTTGGTAATGAAATCATCATTCTGAGTCAATGTCCAAGACCATTAGTCATTTGAAAAATTAAATTAGGAACACATATACCTTCAATCTTGGCTACAACATTATTATAAAAATATTCCCTAATAAAGCCTAAGTCCCATTTATTATCCAACATTACTTTTGATGCCAATATTGGATCCTCTAAATAAATTTGAATGGGTGTAACATCATTGTTAATAAGTGTAACATCACCCAATACATGATGCTCATTCCAACTAGATGTAGTTCGACCATTACATATAATCTTAATACTATGATCAAGAACACATTTCTTCAACCCATTGACAACGTTCAAGAAAGAAGTACACTTGTATCCAGATAGAGAAGAAGAAAATTTATATTAGCATAATAAACCAACTTTGCATGGCGAGTTCATGCTTGACAGTACATCCTAAGTAAACTTCATCAGTAAATCCTATTTCTACTAATGCGTTGAAGGAATACTAATTCCCCCATTTTCTTTGTTTGCTACAAGATGATCCTAGTAAATTAAGAATAAAGCACCTATAAAAAGCTTTCCCTAAGGATGAAATGTCTGAGCATCTTATCAATCTGCATCAAATATTAACAAGAAGGATGCTAAATTGAATTGAATATGACTGAATGGTAGCTAGAAATAATTATGAAGACATATGCATCTAAGTAAAGATAGAGTACATGCAACCCTACCACTTTACCTTACACTATATCTTGTAAAGTTTTTTTTTTCATATGTTGATTTTGTAACTCATTCATGTGAGATAGGAACACCTAGAAATTTGCATCGGTTGATACCATTTTTATCCCTACTTTTTTCAATGAATCTCATTCTTATTTGTAGAAGGCACTTTAGTACAAATGGAGATTACACTCTTGTCAATAGAGATTCACTATCATGAATCTATCTCAATTTTTTTAAGACACGTCAATATCATAACATTATGAGGGAACTCAAATTTGGTAAATATACTTATATCACCTACAAAAGGAAACATGTGAGAAAAAGGGTCCCTTATGAGATAATTTGATTAGGTCCAACTACCTTCATTCACTTGAGAATATATTAATTGACTGAGACTATATAGGCACATGAAAAAGATGTGAGGATATTAAGTATATCCTTGTCTTAACATTGGTTAGGATTCAAAATTCTCAATTTTTTACAATTCCCAAGAATATTAACTCTTACTCCACTAAAATAGTTCATAATATAGTTTATTATCTATTCTGTAGCCAGCTATTATAGTATTAATGAAAAATTTCTAGGAAAATTTTGTCATATCCTTTTTCTAAATCTATCTTGATTTCCATGATTGGTCTGATTTTGAGCGCCTCATATAATGAACCAGTTCTTTCACTAGAATAATTATGCATACAATCCTTTGACCTAGTGCCAACTACTTTGGGTAGGTTCTTTATGTGCACTAACATCACATAGTAAACTCCCTAAGGATGAAATCCCTAGTTTTCCCTAATCAAATGTATGACAATGTCACCTATAAGAGGATGGATCTTATGATATTATAGTTGAGGATTGAATCCAAAGTACAACACACATAAGAATTATCCATTTAATCATAACTAAGAAAGATATAATATTTAATACCAAAGTGGTTGTTTGTTGACCACACTAAATTTGCAAATAATGAAAAGGTTAGATTAAAGTCCTAGATTTATCAATGGATGGAAACACTATGGTGGATGGATTTCACCATTGCTACCTATCATTCACTCTCTCATTATAATAACATGATGATACATATTTTGAGGTGTAATAAGTTCACCTTTTGGTATTAGGATTGAAACCAGATAGATATTACTCAATGTCCTTTGTTGCGTTACCTAGAGATCATTTATCTAGTGCCTTTGAAAACACCTGTCTTAGATTCTCATTAAGGGTTTATAATGGACCAAACAATATCCTATATTTTAGGATTGAATTTCTCTACATCTATGATATGATAAACATGCAAAATAATTGGCCAAATCAGATTTGCAAGAATTTAAACATTAATCTATAACAAGTTATGTTCATACATGCATAAAAATAGTGGAAAACGACAAAATCACGTAGTAGGGGTACTCCCCAAACCTCACAAAGAGGACTACTCACTCATGGAAGGAACACAAAATATGACAGCAGAAAGAGAGAGAAATATACCATCACAATAGATTGGAGTCATGGTGTGTGGAAAATCTTCTTAAACTTGGAGACGAGGCATAGAGAATTAAGTAGGAACACCCTTTTAAGTTTTCTATAGGTGAACTGGAAGTCATTGATCTCCTTCTTGTAGCATGGACTAGTCACTGTGTGTGGGGAGTAGGTGAATGGTGATGTCGGATGGAATGTGTCAATGATTTATTTATCTTTAAATATTAAGACCTTGGATCCTTGAAGGAGACAAAATATTCATCAATTTATGAGTTGTCAACCGACGGAAACCATCAATGAAAGTTGGAGATGGATGTTGAGGAGAAATTTTGATAGTTTGGCACCGTAAAGGATAGCCTCTATCAATGGAGGAAGTGATTCTATTTATAGTCATCAGCTAGGGTTTGGAACACTGCCATCTGTAGGGAAATATGGCATCAGATACAACAATGGAAACAAAAAAATTTACATGGCATATCCCCTTAAATAGTAGATTGCATCAACAACTATATCGTGGGCAATAGGGTTTGCAAGGAATATACTTGGTCCTGAAGCAAGTATAGCTACAATCCCTTGTTGCAGTGTGCACCTTTCTCAAGTTGCACCTAGAAGACTGTGTACGGAGGACTCCTAGTTGATCACCATGGACGATAGTTGACTGCGTCCTCCTAGTAGGTGGAAATGGCCTCCTCACCTTTGTAGTAGTCCATATGTACCACCATGAACTCTTGTCATTCTAGATGAATGGAAAAGAAGGATTTGTCCCATCTAGTCAATGTGCTAGTTTTGATTTGCTCTCCCAATTGTCTCTGCCTTGCCATTCTTCCCTTTGACAAGTAGAACTTGCTTAGGTTCTCACATTACTACAACTGTAAGAATACAACATTTGTCAAAGCTTATTGTTGTGTCTCTGGAAAGCCTCAACTACCCCTCTATTTATAGGAGGGTCAGAGTTCGGAGTTCTAGTCTGAGAGGGAGTTGAAAGGACAAAATTTTATGTATTTTCTAGAACCTATGAATGTTTAATTGGTCAGTTCACCAGTGTACCGGTCAGTTCACACATGAGACTATTGACTCAACCGAACACTACAAAAAATGGTCTTCAACTAAAATTTTTTTTAGCAAAAACCCCATATTTTTTAGCTAAAGGCTTTAACTACATATTTCATTACATATACAAATTGTAATATATGCCCATATAGATAAAGCCTTTAACTATATTTTTGAAATGTGTAGTCAATTAATCCATTCTCTATAAATTCATATGTAGTCAGAAGCATAGCTAGATATTGTCTTCACATATTTAAATGTAAGTGTAATTATAGGTAAATGTACAATTGCATATGTAGTCAGTGTGTAGCAAAAAGATGAAGTTAATACATTTTATATGTAGGTATTGTGTAGGGAAAGGCAACAATTGCTATATATATATATATATATATGTAGTTGAATTATGCATCAAGCTACATATGCAGTGCCATTTATTACGCATACATATATACATAATTAGATTATTCATATATTGTGTAATTTGTTAGTGCAAAATATCTTTTAGTAATAAAATTGTAATAGTTAGACCAGGTTATGCTCATTATGACAACAATCTTACTTTCATTTTTACTAAAATATTGAATGTACATGGTGAGGACATATACCTTGCCCCTATAACACAATGTGTATAATGAAAAGGATATACATATATTAATAATTCAGTGAGGTCTACACGCATCTTGGCAAAAGAGTTTGTATCATTCTCGAATGATGTCCTTATTGTCTTCTCCTTTTGTTTGATGAGTTAGTTATAGCTTGGTTCTTATTGTTGCACCATCATTAGGAAGAAAATATGTTGGATCGAAAATGACAAACAAGAAAATATATATGGTATAATGCAACAATCATAGTTACATTGGACATAAATTGGGCCGCATCTTCTGAAGGACATATTGGTTTTTGGATTTGATATGCTGGTTGTGAATCATTCCATCCTATAACTTGGTAACAACTATTTGATAGAGTTCAAAGAGATGGTCACACATTTAATCACAAACTTGTTACTAACAAATAAATGAAAGCATTCACATTTGAAAGATACAAGTCTATAGAATGACATACCTATACAATCAAGAGAAGAGAAACAAATGAAAAACCATGTTTAATATTGGAACCTTGGTTCGATTATCCAAGATGTCGATGTCAACCTCCATGTCCTCCCTCAATAAAAAATACACCAGTCATCCATCTGTCTAGCTACCATTGTCAAAAGAACCAACATATTAATATTGATCATATTTCAAGACTCACCTCAAGATCAATTAGTACACTTCCAACGAGCATATTAAGCAATGATGGAAATTGCTGGTAAAGGAAAGTTGTGCACAACATTCTTCTGAAAGAGATTCTACATAGTCCTCTTAGGAATAGGGAATTAGCTAGAGATGCATAGAAATTCAACAACAACAAACAAGGAAGTAACTACTTAAAAATAGGGAAATACAATACCAACACTTGTAGCATAGAGAAGTGGCTTCGTACAATCATCATATCAACTCCTTCACCCTATTAAGATAAATTACCAAATAGAAATATTAGGTTGTTATATAACACAACACTAATGTGTGCCCTGTATACTGGGAAGTTGAACTTATGAGATTTGACATATCCACCGCCTAGGCCCAAGATCATGATCTTTTCAATGGTAAGTATACTTTTTATCTATCATAACCACCACTAACAACTATAATATTAGCTACACACCTAATCTCTAGAAGAATAGAAATTAATGGAATATTTAGAATAGATAGAGTCGTTGTATAATTAACAATAAAACATACCCAAACATATGACCACAAGTGAAATATGATATGAAAATGTTCAGAAAATGATCTCAAAATGTTCACCAAATGATTTGAAAATATTCAACAAAACCCCTAATGATCATCTAAAAAATGTTGTTCCTATCACAGGAGACAAAATTTTGGATGTTAAGCAGTCAGATTCAACCAAAGAGATATACACGTACATTGAATCTCCCAGCATGACAAACCACTTTGGTTTTAACAGGTTGGACAAAGCAAAAATCAAGAATATAGAATTAAAGTAGCCATCATGCAATGTCTCAACTTAAAACAACATTAAAGATAAGATAATGTCATGAAAACATGAATAAAACAATTACTTAAGCCTTCAATATCTATCTCGTTATCACATTCTCCTTTAGCACCATGGACATCAAAATTTATTTCTTCATTGTTTATAATATTCTAAAAACATGCTAGACAACAATATTGAGGCTTCTAATGTTTCCCAACCCGCTTAATGTCATCTAAATTCAGCCCCTTCTGAACATATCTTAATGGAAGTAAAATTTTCTTATATTTCAAATTTGAAACTTGTTCCAGTTCTTTAGGACTGTTCATTGTTTTAGAATGCAATCATAGAGTTATTGATCATCCTAGAACATGATCCACCAAGATAACATGGGTGTTTTAAAAGTTTTCTAACCAAATAAATGAGTATCAATACTAAAAATAGTATGAACTAAAGTAATGGTATAGCCACATCTTGCTTAAGTAAGGAAAATGGGAAGGCTACTTCAGTAAAACTTTTTTATCATATGTAGGCCTATCATATAAATAATCATGTTTAGCTTGGACATACAATAACCGTGCCCATGCTTGTAAGTGTTTAGTCCCTCTAAAGTACGATTTGTGCCAAATAAATATTTCCCTTGAGTCATATAATTCTTCAAGCATGTATGTCTTGGAGAAGCTAGAGCAAAGCACTAGAGGCAACAGTAATAAAAGAGCAACAACATAGTGACATTAATAAATGCCTAGAAGTTACATGAATGTTTGACACGAGGACATGAGAGCAGTGGCTTTAATAGTATCCTTGGGATATATAACTATCCCAATTTGCCCCAAACAAACATATGGTTGACATGAGGACATAAAATTGTTCTTTCACATGTCTACTTCATGTAAACACATCCACCTTTTCAGGTGACCCTCAATCCTTAGGGTTCATTTTGCTTAAGTTATGTGCAACTAATTCTTGCTGACTGCATCCTGCTTTTCATAATTGAATCTTTAGGTTGTTACTTAGGCCTATCATTGTAATCCCATGAAGCCTTAAGTATTAGTTCTACAATCAGGTACTAAGCTACTTTGGTATTAAGAGTTTTCATGATATGATTTCTTACAGGAGAATATTTTTACCTATATAATGTATTTTATATTAGTACTTTAAAATGCATGCCATCTCCTACTTTGAACATGGGATTGGGCTCAAGGATTGGTAATGCAGAATATATTATTGACACACACGTTTTAAGAAATGTTACTAATATAGTTCCAACACCCTAAAAACAAGGAAAAATTGAGTTTGATGTAATTAGGATGCAGAAGGGGCCTATCAGAAGTTCTATGAATCTACTTGGTGTCCACCATTATTATCCCACAATATTCTCTTATATTCCATAACTATAAGGGCTTAAGTAAAAAAACATATAAGAAGAGGTTGAAACATGATCGAAATATATAGAGATAGATGATAATATTAGAGGACATAGACTAATGAAGCACAATATTTAGTATTCAGGTTCACGATCACATATTGACATTAGAGTAGCATTTGATATTATAGTCAAACCAGTTTGATGAATGTTGTTTCCCAAACATAATTGTTTGTGTTTCACATGTGTATGGCCTATACTTTCTAGCACATGTATGTATCATGTATAGTAGCAAGATTGTATATAGACATCTATGACTTCTAGAAGTACACCGATTTTTAAAGCCACATTTGCTCAAATTTCAATGCTAAAACCTACAAAAATGGCACTCTGAACTTACCAAGTTGACTGATTTCATCCAGTCATTTTGAATGAACAACAAGTGTTGGCTTCATTCTGAATCTTTATAATTACTTTGACATGTTTTTACCCTATATTTTATCTAAAAGGTGTCTGGGTATATGTAAATAGTATAGTGCCAAGTAGAGACAAAGGAGTGGTTTTAGATAAAACATATAGATATAGGGTACAATTTTCCAAATATAGGAAGTAGTGGAAATTCTATATGATCTATCAGGTTGTGTTGTATGCATAAGGAAATTAACTAAAAGCTTTTCTTTTGGAAATTAACTTCATAAAAAACATTGAAGAAAATTTATAGTGGAATTCAGGTGTCTAGAAAAATTCTACCTAAGCACAAAAGAAACAAAAATGAATTACTAGAAATCCAACATGCATCAATGATAAAAGCCACTTGGATGATTCAAAGTTGTCTGTTCATTTTCAGATGAATGTGAATTATCAATTATTAGATTTTGGGACCTTCGACCTTCTCTTGTCAAGGTGAATGGTCATTGATCAGAGTGGGCATGTTCAAATGAGACCCTAGTCAAACCTAGTGATGGCGATACACCTCGAGAAAAACAACAAAAATGAGGAAAGTAGATGAAAATCCTATTTCTTATACTAATGTTTTAGATACTTCTAAGAGTAAAATTCCTATTCCTAAAAAATTTACGGAAAATGGGGATGTGTGGTACTTGTCACAGATCTATTTGTTACCCAACCTCACACTCCTAATGGCTACATAGCCAGAGGTGAGTGGATTTGGGTATCCTTCTGTAGAATGGCATAAATATTCACATAGACAATATATATGTAAAAATGGTAACAACAAAGCATAACAAGATACTAAAAGGGGATAGAGAAGAATGAATGATTTCTATATTCAACCATAAACCCATTGGTGTTTCATTCAAGTCCACGGTGTAGTGGATCTTTGGCAACTATAAAATTGAAAAACAAAATAAATCAATGTGAGTGCATTGAATACACTAAGAAATTCATGTAAATAGTTTAAGCATATAGTAAAGATTGCTTGTCTATAACATGATATTAAGAAAGAAGATAAAACAAGGTGAGAAAAATAATGACCTTCTTCTATACAAAACATGATTTAGATATCTTTATCCATTATATCGACATAGGCCTTTGACCGCTTCTCAAGGAAGGGTTCATGAGGGGCATTCATGCTCTCTATTTCTACATGAGGGACCTCAAGAACAAAGTCAATTATCTAACCCTATTTCATTCATGCTTTGAGCCCTTACCCTGAGAATTCAAGAAGGTACACAAGGTTATATAATGGATTTCTATATGTTATGTTATTTGTCTATCAACATAGTATAGTCAACATGAAAGTAGTATTCTTAGGGAACAATATCTCAAACAAGTAATTATCTAGCCAAGCATAATACAAGTATACATATAAATAAGCCAATAACATAGTAGGGTCAAGATCTTAAGCATACCTTGAGAGTAGTGAGCATGATATGATAATATCTCTAGAGACGGTCTAGCCCATAGGGGACCTAAGATGTAAAAGATGCAAGATGGAGTCTTAGATCACTAGGGTTTGACAAGATAAGAATCATACAAGTCATGTGGATGTTTCCCTAGATCTAGTTCCAATTATATTAAACACCATTTCCAAGGTTCCAAACATGCATGGATCAATTCAAAATAGCACAAGTATCAACATTAAGGCCTAGGTCTTGGCAAACCATCTACATTATATTATATATAAAAGTCACATCTCTGATTTGGAATTAGGGGGACATGATATTTAGATCTCCACTAAGGTTTAATCATATAATATCATGACTAGTCATATTAGATCCATTAGAGTACAAAGTAGGTCTTTTGAGACTTAAGAGACAAACATGGTAAGTAAAAGATCATGGCGATCTATGTTGTAAGGAATACAAATATTACTGATTTAAAATTCATAAATAGATTTCTAATCTTTATTGATCAAAACTTGCAGAAGATTGAAATTATAGTTACTAAAGTCCATAAAAGTTACAACATGTAGTATGTGGTACAACATGTGGCCATCAATCAATTTAACATTATCAAGGTAGATACTTTGGTTCAAAAAGGTATCGAAGTTTATATATTTAGAAGTACAATTATTGTATAATGATAAGATAGGCCAAAACCTCATATGTATACAAGTGCATCAAATAAAAACATAAAATGGCCTTTTTTTAGAGAAAAGTTAGTCATAGAGGTGAAGATTACCATTAGGGTGAAATTAGAAGATCCAAGACGACAAACAAAGAAAAAAGAGAATGAAGATTACTTATTTAGAATTTTAGGGTGACTAGGGGACATTAATGATACATGGGTCACATGATTGAGATTGGTTGTTAGTTTAAAGTTCACAAAGGAAAACATTTTCAATAAACTAGTGTAAAATCAACAAAACTAGTAGAAAAAAGTAGCATCATTACAAAGAGGGCATTTTTCCAAACAAAATGATGTGCTAAATCATGATATTTGGTTGAGCTATTAAAAAGTCGTGAGGGTTTAAATATTACACCCAAGAAAAGGGATTAAAAGGACACTTTACCCTTAAATGGGTTGAAACTGAGATGGCCCAACAACTAGCACATGAGGGTGTTGGCACGTCTGCATTTTTTGGCCATGGCACATGACAGATGGAGATGGGGAATGGATGGACATTGGCCCATGATTGGGAGTGGGAGCAAGAGTTCAGGTATCGACGTTGGCGACCCTGAGCGGTTGCATGCCTTTTCTTTCCCCCAGTCTTCGTCCTCACTCTGATGGTGTTGTACTTCGCATCGCATCATCTCAGGCATAGTTGTCGAGCTGGGTGATGTGAGGATTTTGAGTCGCTTTTATAAGCTAGTTTCATATGTGTTTTATGCGATTATTGGTCATTTTCATGGTTAATATTGCATGATTCAGTTCCTTTAGCCTATAATCTCATTATGCATCAAAATTTACCTTGTTTTATCTCATTTGGTATGAATGATCATATTTATCAAAGTTATCAAAGTTGATTCGAGTTTATCTATGATTTTCAGGCAAAATAGATATATACATATGTCGATACCATCAATGGCTATTGATAGTATCGATAGGGCCACAGAGAGGTATCCGTAAAAGAGCAGGATAAGTCGATACCATCGACCCAGAAGTCGATGGCAGTGAGATAGCTTTAGCGAGTCAGATTTCTACAAGTCGATACAATCGACCAAATAGTCGATACTATCAACTCTGTCTCAGTAGAATCAGCTTAGGCGTCAGATTCCATAGAAAAGCGATGCCTAAGGTGTCGATACCATCGACCTAGAAGTCGATGGTATCAAGATCATGTCAGAGCAAACCAATAAAAGTAGAGGATCATTGATATCTGGGTGGGTCGATACCATCGACCCGCGTCAATGGTATCGACGCCGTCAGATCAGGTTAATCTACAACTCGAGTCTAATCATATGGTGGTGATGTTTTGGCGGCCTAAAGTGGTGCATATACTTAAAAACAGTGGTTCTATGCCATCAATCATGTCATTAGCCGCTGTATAAGTCTCGAGGAAAAGGGAGGAGGAAGAACAGAGCCAGAGCTATGTACTGATTGTTCTGGAGGCCGTAGAAGGAGTTTTCCACCACCAGAAGGTTGTAGAACGCTCATCCCACGCTGAGGAATGCCAGGATCTTCTCCATTCTGGTTTAACTTCACATCTATCCACGTTTTCTCCATGTTTCCTTTTTCCTTCACCATGTATTCTACTGAGATGAACATGCAGGGCTAATCCCCTTTATCTTTAGGACCGAGAGTAGCCCGGGTGATCATTGTATGACAATTTCAACATAGTTTATCATAATTTGTCTCTAAAATTCATGGTATGCTATCGGTTTCTCTATTATATCATTGTGCTTGATCACCATAGTGATAATCCAATACCATTAATTGCTTTTGACAAAGAATTAACGGTTGAAAAGAAATGATTATCACATTAATCAATAAATTCCTTGGAAAAGGTAATGTACGATTAATGGTGGGAACCTTTAGACCTAAATTTCATGCAGCTTATCTAAGGCATATGTTATTATTGACGTGGAACCAACTTAGGTTAAGGTAGTGAATTGTATCACGGAAGCGAGCAATTCTAGTTCCAGACCACTACCCAAATTAGGAGACATTTCATGGTAATTGTGTAAAATGTAGTGCAACGAGAACCCGTGGTGAAACCGCAATCCTAAAGATTCCTGTGAAATTGATTAAACCAACCATTTAATTGATCATTCTATTTTCTTTTGTTTTATTTTTCTTTTTCAAAACAATTCTCAAACTTTTAAAACCAGTTTAGCTAACCAGTTTAGCTAACCCTATCTCAAACTTTTAGTAATATCAATGCCATCGACACCATAGTTGATGGTATCGACTTGACTTCAGGCAAAACCAAAGCGAAGGCCTCGCGAGGATAAGGGGATGCATATAGAAATCGATGCCATCGACAACCCGTCGATGGTATCGACGGGACACGTCAGTGATCCGTGAGATGCCGTCAATGAAGCACGCCAAATTTGGAGGGAAATCTGTGGGACGAGGCGATACTATCGACACCTGTCGATGGTATCGACGCGTCATCAATCCGGGATCCCACATCGATCAATCGAAGGCCTTCGATACTAGCGGAAGATGGATTGTGCTACCAGTGTCGATACCATCGACACCCCATCGATGCAATCGACGAGTCAACATGGGCGCCAATCTAAGCTATACAAGGAGGGGTTGAGTTCATTTCTTCTTCACACCTTCAGATCTTCTCTCCTCCTGATTGAGCTAGAGCACTTGTGAGCAATCAAGGGCCTGCACCAAGCAAGTGGACGATCGTCCTCAAGTTCTTCTTCGAAGGCGGAGAGATTCTTCTCCGGATCTTCACCGAGCTCTCTTCCTTGCTACCCCTTTTCTTTGTCATCATGGTGAGGCATGGATCATCATATTCCTCATGCGCTGCTCCAATGGAGATTGAGACGTTCGTACCACCACCGCCGGGCTCCATTCCCTGACTGATAATTGTACATCCTTTGGAAGATGTGAAGAAAATCTATGACGAGTTGATGAATTACTCCATCGAGCCCACTCGTTATGTTGATCAGGCCCTGATCCGAGGCCTTGGCTTTGAGGACAACCTCAACTATGTCCTCTGTGGCCAAGTTGGGAGGTTGTTGCCAAGTGAGGAACAAATCCCCTATCATGTTGAAGGCCACCCTTTCTTTGGCGAATGGCTGACATACAAGGAACTCGTGGTAGAGTTCATGGCGTCTCTCAACATCTACATCGTACCCAATGATCTCATTGCCACAGACCATGAATGGATCAAGGGCCAAGTCTCTTGTCGGATGTTCAATCACAACTAAACCATCACACTTGACCAGTTCAATTCAATCTATAACTGGTGGCATTCTCCCGAGCAGCACTGATGACCAGACAAACGGGTTGATTATGATGCCATGTTTACATGGCTGACAGCCCCTCAAGGCAAGACAATTAGCTATCACAATGCTGTAGTTGCTTATTTTGAGCATCCTTTTGTGCGGGTCCTCCACCACATGGTTTGTATCACTTTCTTTGCTCGAGGTGAGATGTCTCTGAGCAAATTTCAAGAGACCGATCTCTTTTTCCTGTACAATCTGCTGACAAGGGGCAAGCTTAACTGGGGCGTGTTTTTCTTAACATGCGTGATGTTCGTGAAGAGGAGCACCAGGTGAGCCCCAATTCATTTTGGGGGACTCATCACTCATCTAGCCCTCTATCTCGGACTAGATCTTTCTTCAATGCCTCCCCTGGCAAGTAAGAGCTCTGTCAACCTTCATCATCTACATCTGTCTAATATGTTGACAGTTTGTGATGGTGTGGTCTATGCGCACTGCCACGTCAACAAAGAATATCAGGAGTGTGCGCTCCCTGATCCTGTCTTCAACATTCAGGGGGCCCAACACTTCAGGTGGCCCATTATTGCCATTGACGACTCTGACAATGAGGAAGATGAGGAGGACAATGCCAACTATGATGACGACGAGCATGAGGAGGAATACGAGACTGTTACTCCTCTTTGGATATGAGTGGCACTGAGGAAGTAGCCACACTTCTATCTGGGTGCATCATCATCCTTGCAGCCTCTGCCATCACAACCCTCTCAGGAAGGAGAGGATGCCTTTTCGATGTAGGGAATGTATGCCATGCTGTAAGGCATTTAGGAGACGCAACAACTGCATACCACATCCTTTGTAGACATACAGAACATGACCAACATGTTGTATGTGAATCAACAGATGATTTTTGAGAATGAACGTCAGTTGTTCGCCAACCAACAGCAGGTCTACGACTGGTTGGGGAGGATAGAGCAACAACAACAGCTGTTCTACAATCATTAGTGGAGCCGTGACTACTTCGGAGGGTATCCACAACCACCACCCATGCCACCTTATGATCTGAGCTTTCAGGGGCAATATCCAGGTTCGAACCCCCATACCCAACAATACCCGCCATTTCCACCACCACCACAGTAGAGGGTATCATTATTCTACCTTCTAAGGTTGTTTTTGACTATGAGGCCATAGTTTAATTCAAGCTTGGGGGAGTGATGGAACAATTTCTATCTTAGTTTTTATTTTTATCTTCTTTTGTTTTAGTATTTTCTAGTTTTTTATTGTTTATAGCTTTCTAGGATCCACATCTATCTAGTGTAATCTATGGATGTCTAATTTTAGATGTGTGTCATCTCTTGTTTTCATATGGGGAAAGTTAAAATTTGAGCATTAAGCTTGCTTTGTTTGAAATTGAACACTTAACTTATGAAAACAATTGGGTAGGTCAACTTTAAAACATATGATCATAATTGTACATCCGGATGATTCAAGAAATGTGGACGGTTTTGGATGTTGAGCCTAAACTGACCAAATGGTAATGAGACCTTAATCATAAGTGAGAGAGAGAAACCCCATGATTTAGTGGTACACAAGTCAGTAAGGAGGGACATATAATATCTTTTGATGGTTCTGTCAATTAGTCTTGTGAACTATCCACCTCATTTCATTCAAACTCCACCATAAGGACTGGGAGCACATTACAATTTTTATCTTTTAAGTGCATGCCATTTAGATAAGATTACATTATAGCTAGTTTTTGCATGCCATTAAGTCCTGCATTTACACATTCTCATGTGCATGCCTCGGTAGTTGCATAATTACTTTCATATAGCTGCATTTTGCATACTCTTGAGCATATTGGACATTATGTGCCTTAATTCTTTGGAAAAATGAGAAAAGCGGGTGACTTGTTCTATACTCTCTGAGAAGTAGATTGTAATGCATCAATGGTAGTAGCTATGTGAAAATAAGTCCATAAAAAATAAAGTATTATAAATCAAATCTTAGTCAAATTGAAAAAAAAACACAAGAAGGACTTGGAAAAAAAAGGAAGAAAAAAAAGTGAAATCAGAGGGAGAAAAGAACATGTTTCACTTGCATAATAGGAAGAATAAGCACATGATGTAGTTTTGTAGACATTCCATCTCACATTGAGATAGAATAGTAGAGCATGCATCATTCCACCTAAAATGTAGGCAATAAGTCATTTCCATACACATATGCATCATTGAGGTCATTTTTATTGTTTATTGCATGATAAATTGTATTGCGCTTCTTTTTCTTCCACAAACGCCCATTTCATTCACCTGTTTCTCAAAATGGTAGGACACCCATGATTATCTTCTCATTCTTGTATATAAGGAGATCTGCTTCCATGTAGCTGGTAGTTAGGATATGAGAAATGTAGATAGGAGATCACAAGATGCACCAAGCCTGAACCAGAGGAATTTATTATATCAAATGCCTTATGTGATAGTGTTCGTTGGTCTTGGGGTGGATATCTCTTATGGACGATCATTGTTGCCTTTAGGGTAGTTACCATTCTGTGGTTAGTGAAGGCCGGCATGTGCATGCCAGGTGGGAATCATATAGTGATGTCTTTTATGCTAATATGTTCATTAGTTGACCCTTGCAATTATATTCTACGGTTTTGTGCTCGAGGATGAGCAAAGATCTAGCTTAGGGGAGTTTGATGCGAGGATTTTGAGTCACTTTTATAGGCTAGTTTCATTTGTGTTTTATGCGATTATTGGTCATTTTCATGGTTAATATTGCATGATTCAGTTCCTTTAGCCTATAATCTCATTATGCATCAAAATTTACCTTGTTTTATCTCATTTGGAACAAACAATGATCATATTTATCAAAGGTATAAAAGTCGATTCGAGTTCATCTTTGATTTTCAGGAAAAATGGATATATACAACTATCGATACCATCGATGGCTATCGATAGTATCGATAGGGCCATAGAGAGGTAGTCGCAAAAGAGAAGGATGAGTTAATACCATCGACCCAGAAGTCGATGGCAGTGAGATAGCTTCAGTGAGTCATATTTCTACAAGTTCATACAATCGACCAAATAGTCGATACTATCGACTCCGTCTCAGTAGAATCAGCTTAGGCATCAGATTCCACAGAAAAGTGATGCCTAAGGTGTCGATACCATCGACCCAGAAGTTGATGGTATCGAGATCATGTCAGAGCAAACCCAAAAAAGAAAAGGACCACCGGTATCTGGGTGGGTCGATACCATCAACCCGCGTCGATGGTATCAACTCCGTCAGATCAGGTTAATCTACAGCTCAAGTCTAATCATACGATGGTGATGTTTTGGCGGCCTAAAGTGGTGCATATACCTAAAATGGTGGCTCTAAGCCATCTATCACATCATTATCTATTGCACAAGTCTCAAGGAGAAGAGAGGAGGAAGAATAGAGCCAGAGCTACGTACTAATTGTTCCGGAGGCTGTAGAAGGAGTTTTCCACCACCGGAAGTTGTAGAACGCTCATCCCACGTCGAGGAATGCCAAGATCTTCTCCGTTCAGGGGTTACTTCACATCTATCCATGTTTTCTCCCTGTTTCCTTTTTCCTTCACCTTGTTTTCTACCGAGATGAACATGTAGGGCTAATCCCCTTTATCTTTAGGACTGGGAGTAGCCCGACTGATTGTTGTATGACAATTTCAACATAGTTTATCATAAATTGTCTCTAAAATTCATAGTATGCTATCGGTTTCTCTATTATATCATTGTGCTTGATCACCATAGTGATAATCCAATACCTTTAATTGCTTTTGACAAAGAATTAACGGTTGAAAAGAAATGATAATCACATTAATCAATAAATTCCTTGGAAAAGGTAATGTACGATTAATGGTGGGAACCTTTAGACCTAAATTTCATGCACCGTATCTAAGGCATAGGTTACTATTGACGTGGAACCAACTTAAGTTAAGGTAGTGAATTGTATCGCGGAAGCGAGCAATTCTAATTCCAGGCCACTACCCGAATTAGGAGACATTTCATGATAATTGTGTAAAACTTAGTACAATGAGAACCCACGGTGAAACCGCAATCCTAAACATTCCATTGAAATTGATTAAACCAACCATTTAATTGATCATTCTATTTTCTTTTGTTTTATTTTTCTTTTTCAAAATAATTCTCAAACTTTTAAAACCACTTTAGCTGATCGTGATTAGTTAGTAGTAGTCTACCGAGAATTATGTTTCCCTGAGTTCGACTCAGGCCTCACAAGGCCTATATTAAATTGATGCGTGCACTTGCATTATACGCATGGTGAAATCATGTCACAGGGCTTGAGGATGAATGTTCATCCAACCAAAATAGAGAGAGAAGGAGGGGAAGAGAATTAGAGAGTGGATAGAATTAAAGTACTATAAAAATTAAAACCAATATATAAAATAAAAATCAAAATATATTGTAACAAATAATATCATACATGCATCAACTTCAACTATCATGCATCGCAATGAACTTTGTATGTCTCCCAAGAATGAATTATACCATGTTGTAATTCCTCTACGTCTTCCACTTGTACCATTTCCATTGGTTCTAGACTGATTAGGATAATACTAGTCATTTGGAAGCATATGGGATGATAACACAAAATGATATTAGTCTCTCATCATGATTGATTCATTATGGGTGGAGTGTGACCTCTTGTTGGATTCTCCCATCACCTTGACTATTCCCCTAATTAAGGAGGACCAAGATGGCAAGGGCCATTATCATAATTCCAAGGTTTAACAAATAACCAATAATAATTAGAAATTTTGTTGAATGGAAAATAGTTTGACAACAAAATGAAGATATAATCTCCTCTAGAAGTTATAAGGAAAGTGAAACTAAAGGTGAAATATAAACTAAATATATCTATAAATCGCCTAATAGACTTTAATCATATTTTCTTTTGGTGTCATCTTCTCAGGAAGTGCATTTTTTCAGATAATTTGTAGTCTAACCTAAAAATAATTTGTAGTATAACCTAAAATAGTGTGTTAGAAAAACATGGTTATATATCTCTATACTAAATATGTGGGGAAAAACAAAAATACTAGCATGTTGGTGTAACAACATAAACAACCATAGATGCAATTATTATTACATAATCAAATATGCATTTTCTATTATGACTTTTCAATCCTTATTTGCTCACTCTGTATGGTATACCCTCTCTTTAGGGAATTCTTTGTGGGGTATCCTCTTTTTATCATTTGGTCCCTATAGTACTATCATAACCTTCCCTCAATAGGGCTTGGTTTTATATAGGCCTTCCTTTCCTGAGTTGCCATGTTAGTGATCTTACTATCTCAGCTTGATTAACAGTCATCACAATGACTACTTAATCCCACATGAGACAACAATTTGGGTTCGATTAAATTATGTTCATATCATGTTATACACATAGGGCCTTATAATTTGTAGGAAAAATAGAAACATCCGTATTTTATTGGAAATGTATCTAAGAAACATCTGGAAAAACCTTGAAAGTGGTTAAGGGTGGTTATCCATAATTAACCAGGTACCTTTCTTCAAGATGACTTAATTTACAAGAAAATAGAAGTAGATTCAAGCAACCAATAAATCAACCTATAATTAATGTTTAAGACACATTGTTACTATTATGTTCACAAAATATCATTTAAGACTGATTTGGGCCTAAAGTTAGGATTTTGGGGTCAAATAAGGGTTCCATTAGGGTCATGCTTCCCAAAATTCTAATTATCACATATTGGACCTTTCCATCTTTAGAAACCCTAATTTGGCGAGACATGAATCCTTGATCCTATATTAGTTCCAATGGTACTATTTTATCAAATTCGATCACACTTTAATCATTCGAGTTAACTAATCAATATAACCATCAATTTCATGAGATTAGGATTACATGTGTTATAAATCATCAAAGTAGGCATATTTATGTAATTCTAGAATTTGAGATAGAAGAAGATAAAGAAACCTACTATATTGCATTCTACACATTTTTCTGATGAAAATTTTATATATATATATATATATATATATATATATTTGATATATATTAACTTACCAATTATTTTGTAGGTTTATTTCAAGATAACCATAATTGGACAAATTTGAGTTTGCCACATTGCAAGAAAAATAAGTAAGTCACATGTCGCATGGTTGATGTCGAGCCAATCTGCTCGTTCCATGGTGGCACCCACGCCCACATGGCCCAAACTAGACACCGAGTAAAAGGGTAACAATACCAATTACCTTTTGATAGCAGATTCAAGGGTAGGGAAGTAAATTCCCTTAGTATTTTCTTCAACCTTGGTCCTCCTCCACTTGAAAAAAACTTCCTTAAGAAAGTCAACACCATAGTTGATTAAGAGTATAAAACTTGGAGAGGTTGGTGAAGGTGCTATATTCTTCGCCACTCCTTGCCAAACTTGATTGGGATTGGTGATTGCTCGGTGGTGGTGAGAATAGAGAGGAAGGAGAGGAGGGTTTTTTAGTGGGCCACAAAGAAGAAATAAGAGCATACAACAGGATTTGCAATGAAATTTGACGTAGGGGGACAATCCATGGGATCTGTTGGTTCTTGCTAGGATGTTTGGATAGGCTATAATGCCTTATATAGGAAAGGACGAGTGAGGCCAACTGCTAATGGGATCTGCCTCCATGTGGAAATTGGGGAAAGTCCTTGTTTTGTCCCAAAGTAGGTATATCTAGGAATGGGAAGATTACGATTTACCCTCTATCTTCAATGGGCAAGTTTTTAGGCATTCACATGGACAAGAGAGAGAGAAATGAAAGGGGATAAAGGTTCCATTGGAGCCATCCTTCCCAATTTGGGTCGGGGATGGGATACAATCCTTGATTGTCGATCTAGGATTCGAGGGTTGTGAGGCCGCACAAAAATTAAATGGGGCCAGCCTAAGTTTCCTATTCCAATTTAATGTGACAATTCACATAAATATATCAGTTAATCCTCCACTTCAAAGAAACTTAATAAATTCATATCTCTCCTCTTTTCTCTAGTTGATCACAATTTCTAAAGGAAAGTTTCTAATGACTTAATCTCAGATTGGGCAGGAATTGGTGGGGAAATACAAAATTTAATTACAATTTTCCTTGCATGTAAGTACTTTCTTTGTTCGAATTATTTAAGGCATATACTAACCCTAACTAAACTTGACAAGAAAAATATATTTTTGATAAATTATTTATTTGGGTGCAAGTAAAGGATGAATTATGTTTATTAGTTTCCTTCAACTTGTTTTTTTAAGAAAACCAAAAAATTTTCATATTTTAGTTATGAATTGTTCCTTATTCTTGGAAACTCCTATATTATTGAGTATTCCACTCTTATTTAACCACCAATTAATAATGGATTATTAAAAATACATGAAATACTCTCTATATAAAAAAAATTCACTAACAATCCAAAATTACCAAACAAGACATAGAAAACTCAAGCTTTCTAGTATGTCCCAAACAAACCATTATTTACATTCAAATAAATGTATAAATACATAAAAATTCAAGTTATAACAATTCCCCTCCTCACTTTATCAGATCATATAATATCTTCTCTATGCACTCTAATCGTTCCATAGTTCTTCTTGAAGACTAACATTCCTATTTTGATGTTGTTTCTCACCTTGATGATGTTCAATTTATTTCCTTCAAATATTGTTTTCCACGGTCTTCCCTTTCCATGTTTGGAGGATATTTTTTTCCTTCCACTTCTCTAAGGAACTCAATGACTACTTTTGGTGACTGGCTACTAAAGAACATTTATCCCTTATTAGCATCCAATCTTCATCGAACTAAGACTTATTAGAGTTTTTAAATTGACATTATAACATTTAGTTATCTCAACATTTCACCTTCTCTTAGGGGTTGATATGCTACCCTATGACCACCTTCTCCCCTAGTTTCTCCCTATTCCCCTCCACACTAAAATATTTGGGCTCATCATTTAGTTTCATGGAGTTTATTTTTTTTGTTTGATTGAGCTCCTAGTTGTGCTTCCTTAAAATTTGTACCTAAGGAATGGATTTGGATATATTCTCTTTTTTTATTTCCTTCTGGAAGTTTTTATGTTCTCCATTCATCCTTCCTTATACATGAATTTTGAATTTGTGCTACTTGGTTGGTTAATGGATCCTATTTTTAGAGTTTCCTTTGAAGGTGTCAACATGTTATGCCTTCTGAGATTCCTCAAGAGGTTCTCTACTATAAGTTCATGAATCCTACCTAAGATTTTAAAATTTTTGGGTTTTACAACATAGGGATTTCCATACTCACCTTTTCAATGTTAATATCTTTGTATGCTTGTATGATCAAAACAAATGAATATTGTAGTTCTTTATTTTTAGTTTCACTTTGTCCCTATTTGCCTATTTATTTTTATATTTCCTTATCTATTTTCTCTTCACACGTTCACTCATTTGTATTGAGCATTGTTTGGATATCTTTTTGTAGAACTTTAGTACGTATGCTTTAGTGTATCCAAGTTATATTACCATTTTCCTTCTTCATTCAATACAATAATTTTAAGAATAATACATGAGATGAAGATGACTAGAAATAGAATGATACACATCAAAACTAGGATGAACTAAGTATTTGTTCTTTCAGTAGTAATTTTTGAAAGCACTACTAGTTTGCATAAGGAAATCACTTATCTTGTCTTACTAAAATGGGAGTTTAATTTAGACACCAAGATTCTCAAAAGAAAAGGATTCTCACTAAAGTTTAGTCCTCAAACCATATTTGACACTTAGGAAGAGAACACATTTAATGAATAAAATATGTAAAAATATGTCTTCATTGAATATCATTGAACTCCATCATGAAAACTCTAAAAGAAATTATAACATTGGGAAAATCTATCTCCAATACTAGTGGAACACTGATTCTACTATCCTCATAGTTCAAATATATTATGACCAAGAGTATACTTCACATTATAATTAAGGATTTGATTAATATCAATTTCAAATATATATTCTATAATGTTACCATATATACCACAAAGTTGATCTTCCAATGGCCTCAATCAAACAGTAATAAGATCGTGTACTCATCATCTAAATAAAAGAATTTTTTATCCACCGCACATGTGAAAATGTATTTTAGATACTATAGATGAACTCAAAAATGAACATATTGAGATTATCACGGTGTTACTAATAAAATATTTCAAACATCCATTTCTCTAAATACCCATGCTTGCAAAATAATGAATACTGCAAGAAACACAACACCCACTCATGTCTGACGAATAAAGATCTCTAAACATTGTAGTGTTTGGTAAATCATTGTCCTTCATAATAGTATTATAAATCCCCAAAACTTAGCAGTATCGTCAATGTTTCAAAAAAAAAGAAGACTAAAAACCATGTTATGATGCATGTCAACCATAAGAGGAAATTTGTACACAATATGCCAAGTATGTAGTTGATGCTTACTAGAAGGAAAAATAGATGATTTGATAACGTTCATGACCAGATTCTAGTCAGCAATCACAGAAACTGGATACCTTCCTAAACAAGAAGCATGATATTTGAAAAACCAAACAAATGAATCATATGTCTCATCATATTAGAAATGTGAACTAAATCATAAAGTCCTATTATGATGATTAACATTAGCTAAACACCATAAAATATTTTTTAGTGTGATAGATTGTATCAAATATCATAGCCTTGTCAAAATAAACAACAATCATCAATGAAATTTAGATCAGACAAAAAAAATGGGTTAGGCAACCATAAAAGTCTTTCTCATAATTGTATAAGAAGTTAATACTTAGACACTTGAATTGGTCAAATAGTTCCAAGAAAATGCCTAATCAAACCCAATAGCACAAAGCCATTTCAATGAACATGCCTATCGTCATATTGCCTAGTCTAAAGCAACTTATATATATATATATATATATATATATATATATATAATCTAGACTCACAAGATAATTAAGACATTTACTTTGACAAATGCATATTTTATGTAGTAAATGAACAAATCAAAATCCTCCAAATATCATGAAAATTACTGAACACAAAGAATGCAAGTGATATTTATGAATAAGAGCATCGTTATACAATGATGGCACATCTTGAAGAGGTTCTTTCAAATAGAAATTGATCATAATAGGTAACCCATATCATTGGATAAAAATTTACACTTTTTATATAGTTATTGTTCCATATTATCAACAACATTGTTCACAAGACTTAATAGTCCATCAATCTTCTTCAAATGTCTAAAATTTTTACATGTCACTAAAAGTCCTCTTAGCCAATAGAATCATTATCAGATTCATAATGATCATGCTTCTTCTTAATATTCAATTCAATAATTCCTGCATCTCAGAAATAGGAACAAATACCTTAATCCAACAAAAGAAGTTAAGTCAAATCTGAGTGAAGTATTTTTTCAAAAAAATGGCATAATTAGCACATAAAGAACACAACACATGTTCGTGATCCCCATCCATGATAAAAAATACCAAACATTGCAATTGAAAGTACAAAAAAGTCAAAACATACTATCAACAAAAATGTAAACTAATGTGATGATTTCTCACTAAAATAACCTATTGACTACAACATTGTTTACAAATTGAGCTTAAGAAAGATTCTTCATTTTCAATGAAATGAAAATAACAGAAAAGTGAATATTTACAAATAGATTTGGAAAGATAAAATTTGGTAAAAACATTGCTAATAACATAACAACAAGTAATGTGGCCCACTATAGATTGTCCCTGCTATTATAATTTTCATTGATTTATGATTACCATTTAATGCTCACCTAAAATATTATAATGAGAGTTTTTTATATGTTCAACATATGACATACTAATTAAAAGAAGCCAAATTAAAATGTTGCAACAAAGATTAGATGGTAATTTCATCCCCTCTTATTGTGAGATTGTGGTTCCTCTATTATACTAGAACTGTTGTTGCAAATATAATGAATAAAAATATGAAATAGTATTTAATGCCAACCCCAAGTAGTGATTTTCTAGATTATGGAAACTCTCCCACTTGCTATTGCAAATAGAATGAATAAATATATGACATAGTATTTAATGCCAACCCCAAATAGTGACTTTCTAGATTAAGTAAACTCTCCCTTTTGGTGTTCCAAAATAGCTTAATGACCCTCAATGTCCAACACCTTGACATTTGCAAGAGAAATTAGTCACCAACTATAACATGAAGATTGAATAAATAAATAACTATCCTCAAGAAAAATATGAAGATATTTTTGTGAATGAGGAAGAAAATTGGAGCAAAAAAATCCACCTGCAATGGCTCAATAATGGAAAAAAGCTCAAACTTTTATCATGTGTTTGATAAATGCAGGAGGTAAAGGAATACCACTAATTTGCTAAGACGAGAATGAGTATTGGATGACCAATGATAAGAACCCAATGATCTAGTATTTAATTACTTTATTTAGAAATTGACAACTACGAATATACCCAGATAGGAGTATATGGATGACATGCCTCATCATTTTAATCAATTAGAAGCAAATCAATTGAAGCCACTTATCTTTATTGATGAAGAGGTCAAAAGTAATCACGGGGGTATCTATACTGAGATAGATTTATAAATTGTCTTCCATGTGCTAAATAACCACATGAAAAGAAGGGATCACCTAGGCCTGGTAGTAGAATATATTGTTAACCTCACAATGTTGTTCCAATCTATCTCATTTATGCATGTTAGGTAAAAAAGTAAGACACTTCCCATGTTATTTCCAAATTATCTTTAGCATGGGAAGGACCTTGTGTAGTCATAGGACTACTACTAAAAACTATTTTCGTTTATATAAGAAGTATTTTGGGTTAATTAATATAGTACATGATTTGTTAAAAAAAACTGAAGTCACTTATCTCGATTCTAACAGATAACAAAATACATGAAACCCTAAGTAAGATGCTTCTATGCTAAGTTGGAGGTCAATATGTCAGTGACACCCTCTTGATGCAATAAAATTAGGGAATTGTTAAGGATTTTGTATGCCAAACTATTAGTAGTGTGTTGATGGGCTTCCCTTTATATCTATTGAATGACATCATCACACTAATTAGTAAGTTTTGTGAACCAATAAATTGAAGTGAACCAAGACCTATATAAAAAAATAACAGGTATCAAGCTTATTTCTAAGGTAGGTGGTAAACATATGAAACTCTATGCTGGCAAGGACATCTCCATATCAAGGCAGCATTGTCCTAGTAAGCAGAATCATGGATTCATTATCATGGTACAAGAACTAATTCATACCATATTGCTCCCAAATTTTAATTGAACAGTGGAAATTAAGATCAAGAGTTCTAAGATGCATGGTTGGATGGAACGAACCTACATTCATTACACAACTACAAATGCTAGTTGGATGAGCAACATAGTTAATTATATGATGATATATAATACTAGTGTAAATACACGAGTGTTGTGGAATGGTGATAAATTATAGAGATTCAAACAAATGTGAGGCCTAAGGTAAGGGGATCCATCATCCATTATCTATTTGTCATATGTTTGGAATGTCTAAGTCATCTTAATCAAGAAAGTGTGTTTGCTAAGACATGGAGGCCCATAAACTAACTGATATTGAATCAATTATTCACACATTGCTTTTGTTGATGACATTATCATTTTCACTACGGTAAGATCACTACATTTCTTTCTCCATTTGGATATGAAATGAATGATCAATATGTTTAGAGGGGTTATGCACATGATTTCTCTACCAAAATTGGGGCTTATTTAGGCATGATTTCATGATGATTTCTCTCATATTTATGTGTTTGTGAATAGTTTCTGTAAAATGTTTAAAATAGCTCTTATACATCAATTTCATCCATTTTAATTGTAACTGGCCCAAAATTACTTTGTTTTCAAAAAAAATTACTTTGTTTTGTTGTTTGCCTGATACAATTTTGTTATATTGCAAACTTACCCAAATACAAACAAAACAAAGCTTGTATAGTGCCATCGACACCAAAAGAAGGGGAACAAATAAGAGGAAAATAAGAATCAAGAAGATAAGGGGAAACACCCAATTGATTCTCAATACCACAGAACCAAGTCAGTGGCATAGACATATCAAACCCTAAATTGCAATAGAAGTGAAGAAGTTGATGGCACTGACTGTAAGGAGTGGGATCTTGTAAGGAGTGGGACCCAAGAGGGGATTCACTACCTACTTAGTTTGAGGAATAAACCAATCTAATCCAAACACACTAATAATTATATCAGAATAGGTGCTTTTTCATTTCTTAAATAAATGATAAACAAGACCAAATGTAGTAGTGGAACATAAAAGATCTAACTATTACAATGCTTGTTTATATTGTGATTCATTCAATACATACAAAAATTAAACTATAACATAGGACCGAAAAAGGGTTATCTAATTACATCGAATCTATCTCCCAAGTATGATCATCTACACCTGGAGTTATCATGTTCAACCATGGTTCACTCCTCCTTTCTCACTACCTACAGGGTAGGAAGCATACCCCACAAGGGAAGACAAAGATGGAAATTATTAGCAAAAATGTTGATATGAGCATATTAATATAGATTGAGAATTATTAGGAAAAAGTACATATAGTATAACAAGACTTCCCATCCAAGAGGAAAAGTACCATGCAAATTGTTATCAAGAGAATATGAATTGCAATAAGATGGTCAACAAAAAATACACTTCCATAATAAAAAAAAACAACATGTGCCACAGGAAACACACATAGATTTGTTAGGGAACATAACCAATCAAAAGTAATCAACCTACATGCCTGTGATATAAACATAGAACTAGTGAAATATAAATAAATGGTGGACTCTAGGGCACATAAAGTGGGAACAAAATTGAATTCCCCAATATATAAACAAATTTCCAAATATATAAAGTGGGTACAAAACCCGGGTGTGGGACACATAACCGAATTCCCCAATATAAAGTAACATAACCAAATTCTCCAAAATATAAAGTAAGGAACGTAACTAAATTCCCCAATATATGAAGTAGGCATAAAACTCAAGTGTGGGGCACACAACCTCCATCCTAAAACATAAAGGGTACATATCCACATAAAACAAAATAATTTACACAACTCTAGGGCTACTAAATCACAAAGCATGCAAAATGTAGAGGTGAGTGAATGTTTAGTTGTATAAATAGAATTAATGACATTTCCTTCACATAAATGGACAATACGAAATATCCACCACAAAACTGGGAAAATTAGAAGTCCATCTTACAATGAGGAACAAGTTTTCAATTTGAAAATTAGGATTTCATCAAGAAGCAAAGTATAGTTCTTGAGTCCAACATAAAATATAGATAGTGAAAAATATGAAGATTGAAAATCATTAAAATTAGCCCCAAATAGGCTATCAAGTTAAGAAAAAGATAATTCATAAAAAATACCTCAAAGAGTCTCAAGAGAGAGATAAATAGGATTAATTGTTGAATATGGATATGGAGATGCTTCACATATCAATTGTGTGTCAAGTTTTCAAAGTCCAAAACCTCTTTCATATAGTATTAAAATATACATTTACAAATCAATAATTAGTATGCATATTATAAACCCTAAATTTTCAACTTCTTATTACATTGTACATAGGATATGAAAGAAATATCATTAGATAGGGTTCATCTTTTGATTTCAGAACATATTTTTACATATATTCCTAATGAGTAAATAATTACTTATGAATTATCCAAGATTATACCATTTACTGAAATTCTTGAAAAATAAATAAAATCAAGAGATGATTATGCCCTCACATCATGCATCACAAGTTTGATGCATGATAGTGCACCAAACATCATTTAGCCACAACCAAAATAACGTAAGAAAGCACTAAAATTAGGGGTGAAAAGACAAAATAACCCATTGAATGTGTAACAAAAAGTAAATAACCGAAGGACACACATGTAAAAGCAATGACCATCTTCTTCCTCATTTGTTTCCTTGCATGAGAAAAACATAGAACTTCAACCTCTGAAGGCTAGAACCCAAAAACCAAATCTTGAGCTTTAATGCTCCCGGTCAAAGAACAACCTCGTCTTTGAAATGTCTGTCCTAAGCCAGACTCAAAACAACTCCACTTAGATGTGAGAAGACCTACATCATCCTCATCACTGCTCGTCCGGATGTCAAGGGACGTATAATAGAGACACAAAAACTAGAACACTATGGAATGAGAGCATTTGTGCGGGTAATATTCAAGACAACAAAGTTTACATCAACGAAGTTGAGCAGCTATACAGAAACAACCAAACCCCATTTAGCTAACGGAGGGAAATAGGATATACCTCAAATTGAACAATATCAGTGGTTCAAATGGCTTCACGACACCTCACATGGTGATTTAAAAAATGCATAAGAACCCAGGGTGATTAGGATAGAAGTCACAGTCCATTGAAATCTCTACGAGCTAGATGATGGATTTTGGGGCCATGGAAGCTTGGTGAAAATGATAAATGAAGACCTAAAAAAATTGACTAGATGTTGTGAAAATGTTGAGGGGGTTATATAGGGGTATGATGACCTAAGGGCATGAGAAAAATGGGAGAGGGGAAAATAGGGGAAAGGATAAAGGAGATTAGGATTTTCAATAAACGTGACAAACAGGGATTTCAACCTAGATTCAATCTTGTGGATCCTATGAGGAACTAATGCAAAAAGGAAAGGGGAAGATTTGAGGGAAAAATTGTGGAGGAAATCCAACACCATAGGGTGGTAGGGTATGTCTGTGGTCTCCTACCAAAGGTAGGAGACAAGGTGTGTATTGTCTCATTCAGATCGAACGACCCTGATACAGGCTGCATAGAAACAAAGAAAAGGAAATCTAAGTGGTGACACATAAATGAGCGTGACTAATGAATTAAACCAAAAACTTTAGAGAAATATGTACATCATTTAGTTTTGCATATTAAGTACCTTAAACCTATATTTTCTCTAGTATTTCAATTGAGGGTCCAAACAAATTACAAATAATATAAAATTTGATATCTAGGCTATTTAACACATGTGGAATTCTAATTTTTTTTTGAGCAATCCGAACATCTTCATTACTGAAAAGACATACGGCATCTACACATAGGAAAAGTGATTCTGGAAGTACATACAACCAAGAGCAGGGCTATCTGATCCCCAAAACTCATATTGGAATGATAATAGAACGCTTCTGCACTGATCTCTTTTCCACTAGGCTGACATAAGCAGCTTTTCATAAGAGATTCCTTCAACCTGAGCATAGATCGGAGATGATAAACCTGCAAATGAAAAATATACAGACCAGTGTTTTCCGCCACATGCAAAGCCATAGACCCAGTAGTGAATCCGAACAGAAGAAATCAAGGCCAACAAGAGCCAAGACTCATAGCTCCCAAACAGAGAGAACAACAATGCCGACAAGCAGCGACAACAACGCCGACGAGTGGCGAGAAACGGGCAGAATAACCTGCAACAAAGAAAACAAGAAAAAAAATAGGGAGACCCACGAAGAAGCACGGGGGCGGGGGGTCTCGACTGTCATAGGGATTGGCGATCAGGGCAAGTCGCCCACTCTCTGCTCCACCCCAGTGAGCCAAAGGACCACCAGGGCACGCCGCCCAAACCACCAGCGCCGCAGCCTCAAGATCCGAGGTTGAGTACCACCGCTGTGAAGGACGGGTCCTAGATGAAAAGCAGGCGAAGGCTCCAATCGTCGAAGCACCTTGAGACAGCCGAGGAAGAAGAAGCCCAGGGGGAGAGGGAACGCTACGCGTCGGCAGGCAGCCTCCCCCCCAAGCACAGTCGGCGACGGGGCAAGCCCAAGATCGCGGGGGCTAGGGAGCGAGCCAACACCTTGTTAGATAAAAAGGTGAGACACGTGGAATTCTAATTTAATATTTATTTACACTTTTGATTTCGTTAACCATAATATTTAGTATTTTTAACCTTATCTCATATTTCCTTTTCATGATGAAATTAGGATAGTTTGATCATTCAAATAATGTGTAACTTGGCACCAAAGCTAATTGGGATCCAAGGACCATGATTTTCATGTTAGATTTAGGTTTTGGTATTCCCTTTTATAAAACTGAATTTGGGTTTTGGCTCATGACCATTATATTATTATAACATTACATCCCTTCCATCATTATTTGTTGTTTGACATTGTTACCAATACATTTTCCTAATATTATAAATCATGAATTTACATATTTTGCTTATTTATCCCATTAAGTACATTAATTTACTATTTACAAATACTACACATTATTAATATTTATGGACATGAAACATCAATTGTTATTCTAAGTCATGCATTAAGAACATTATACTTCTTATTAATCACATTTAGCCAACTGACCCCATGTTGATGGTGTCTTCTTAGGAACATGCTATGTGACTCACTGTGGTTGAATGGGGAGGCCGAAGCAGTTATGGCTAGTGAACAATGGGCTGCCATGAGCGGGCTAGTTGTGTTAGGGATGATGACTCCCTCATGAAATCTCTTTCTCCAAATGATGTTCCTAAGATGACGCTTATGTCGGGCATGGAGAATGACATAATGGAGAAAAATGCCTTTGTGCCTTTGCTTGATTATACTTTTCAATTGTCTTTGCAACGTGATGAAGTAGCACAATCTTCTCTTCAAAAGATAGGGCTTCACTTTCACTATGAAGGATTGCGGGGACAACAGTTGTCGTTTGATTGTGGTATCCAATCAACAAAACTCCCACTTGGAAGTCATCACTGATGTAGAATTCCAAAGAAGGCATGCCCAATCAACCTCGTCATCTAAATCAATGTCGGCAGCTACCAGATTTGTTAAATCTTTTAGAGATATGGTTACAAGCAATATTGAATCTACTAATTTCTTCTTGGACTATGAACCATCCTGAAGTGTACATTGCACCAGAGGCATACACTATTATGCATAAACCCTGGATAATGATGGTTACTGTTAGACTACTTGGCAAGAACATTGGGTATATGACCTTTTAGACAAGATTAAACTTGTGTGGAAACCCATCACTTGATGACGCATGTACGAACTTGGCATGAATTATTTTACAGTCCAATTCACGTGTGAGGCAGATTTCTCTTCTACTCTCACTGGAGGGTAGTGGGAAAGTTTTGGTTCTCTCAATTGTCTCTAGACAAATGGATGACTTTGTGCCTATAAATTACTTGCCATATGAGGTAATCACTTGGGATAGAGTTATTGATTTACCCTTATATCTATACAATCTGGCCATTTTTGAAAGAAACGATCAAGTCTTGGGAAAACTATTCAAAGTGGATGATCACATTCTGAAGTGCACAAGAAGTAAATTCGCCCTCCTTGCTATTGAACTTAATATAAATGAACTGGTTAGACCAACAGTCATCATATATGGTGTGATTTATACAGTTGAATATGAATCTATGCCTTCAATATGATCTTTGTGTGGTATTATGGGTCATATTCAGTCTAATTGCCCATAAAATCCATTAGAGGAAGATGAATATACACCTGAATAAAATCATGATGAGGCAGGACTAATTTGGAATGATGGTGTTGATTAGTGGCAAGTCTATTATGAAAAAAAAAATCCATTCCAGAAAGCAATCTAAAAAACAAGCACAAGTATCTAAACTGATAAATATGAATAAGTCCAATCACTTTATTACTCTAGAAGTTTAGGAGGACATGGATGAGGACTCTCAACCCTTGGTGTATTAAGTAGAAAAGCAACAATATCCTACTACAACAAAGGTTTGGACAAAGAAATGAAAACAATTATCCAAGAAAACTACAATGGAAATTGAAGGTGTCTCTACTCCCATTGAAGAAACTCTAGCTACTCTTGATAATCATAATGATAGAAAAGGTCTTCATGAAGAAGTCATTGGTACAACTATGGATGTCACCATAAATCAAAATACACATGTTCCTTCAGTTTCTATCTTGCAAACACACCCGTCGGGAGACGAAGTAATTGTTCACTTCCAGAACAAATATCTTCCTTCACAAACTATAATTGAACATTCATTGGACCTACCTAAGTATCACTCAGGCATGTTAAGAAGGCAGGTGTGTAGTTCTAGTAGAAAGATGGAAAACCCTCCTTATTAGACCCATAGACAAACAACATAGTTGGATGTGATTATTGAAGAAGAGGAGTTTCATGATGTTCCCTTTGAGTCTACTTAATGTCGAGTATTCTTTGATGGAATGTTCGTGGTATTGGCCACGATAACAAAGTCAATGTTGTTATGGATCACATCTTATGGTTGTAGCCTAACATTCTAGTGATTCTAGAACCCCAGATTTCTTCTACTACCACAGATACAATCATTTCCTAATTCTAGTGGTATCTATCTCTTATGGAGGTAGGATAGTTGTGATATTAGCATTATTGAGAGCCATCAGAAACTTTACATTGTATAGCTAATAATACCTTCTTACCCACAATAGTATATGATAGCCCTAATCCTCAACTACACATCTATTCTTCAGACATTTTCCAAGACTTCATAGTTCTATTTCAAAGTCGTGGTTAGTCTGTGGTGATTTTAATAGTAATAGATTTGATTTTAGAGAATCCCATCTATTTCACGAAACTTTAATTGAGACAGATTAATCTGATCTTTGATTTTTTGGGTTTCCTTTTGACTATAAACATGGATTTCTATACGAATGGTTCAATCATATTTTAGCAAACACTTAGTGGATTCTCAAGGGTTTTTCTTATTCTATTAGACACCTATCAAGGCTTCTATGTTTCGATCATAATATGATTTTACTTTAAATATGCCGCAATAATAACAGGTCCCATTTTTCAAAGCAAAGGCATCTTGGAATCTTAATAACAAGTGTTATGACTTGTTGCAATCTTGATGGCCTCAACATATAGATCTAGTACAAGCTATTAATTATATCCAACCTATCCTTTCTAAGTGGGATATGAATTATAATAACAAGAAGTATGCAATCAAAACTCTAGTGCTACATTCAATTGAGTCTACCCAAATGCTTCTCGCTGACAATTATTCTTCTCATTGGGATAATCTAAATGTCCAATATTTGCATAAATATAAATTTTCCTTCAAAGAGAGATTGTTGATCTTAAATAGAAGTCACACTTATTGTAACGACCCCACCTCCCGGTAACCCCCAATTAAGGGAGACCAAGAGGTTAGAGCTGTTATCCCAATTAACATGATCAAAGGTTTGACAAATAATCAATAACAATTATCAAATTCTACTAACTAAATTGAAAGGTTGTAATAAAATAAAACTTTGCATACCTTTTTCAAAAACTCAGATATCTATTTCTATCCACATATGGAGTCTATTCTAACTGATCCTCCTTTGAACTTTAATTCATATTTAATTCCACATATGCCACTTTACTATTTGTTCTTTTCACTTGAACCCAAAACGCTGACAAACAAAACATCGGTCAGCATAAATGAATCATGCTGGTATGTGGGGGAAACAATAATCATGCAATTAACCGTAACAACATATTGCAGTCAACTATGATTTAACAAACAACTTTACATTTTAAATATAACTATGCATTCCATACATATCCTATTTTCTGCGTTGTCCCTACAGTGGACCTAGATGCTACCTTCCTTATGGTAGATCCCCATTAAACCCCTCATGATCCTACCTAATAGATGAATCAATTTCTAGGGTTGAGTCACATGGCACTACCCATAGGTAGCCCACTGCTTAACTCATGGTGCGCTAAAGATTCTCATGGCACGACACGTGGGTAGCCCACTTTCTAACTCATGATAGCCTAGACCTTGCTCTAGGTTACCCTTTTTAGCCTTTGTAAAGCCACAGAGGAGGACCCAGATCTAAGCCAGTTATACATATTTATAGTGATAATCATAGTCACTTTATAGTTGCATGAAATAAAAGTCATCCGAGCAATTATTTTTAGGCAACTGATAAAAATGTTCGGGAATCACCGTGAAACTAAAGTGATTATCCATAAGTGTAACCACATACATGTCAGGCTGATTTGAGATAGAATAATCCAATCAAGAAATCCAAATAGGTAAGCAAGCAGATTATGAGATCCTGAAATATGCAAACAATTTCTTATTATTAATCATGCCATCAAGATCTATTAAACCTAGCTTGCTTCCTAGGGTTTCTAGTCCACTTTTAGGGTTTCCATTGCAATTAGGGTTTCCCTTCATCTTTTACTATTTTAAACCCTAATTTTATACAATTACTCATAAACCCTAATTATCTCATCTATCTTCGTGAAAGATATTAAGGTTATCTTTTAACAACATATAACCCTAATTTCAAAAAAAGCACAACTAACCATCAATTAAGTCCTATAAGCCTCTTTTACATTAATGCTGCCATTTTTATCCTTTTAATCCATGACAAGATTAGTATGCTTATTTATCATCAATTCATAGTTCATTATGGTCTAAATCACACATGAACTCTATTTGTCATTAATTCTACCTTTATCCATTAGAAAACACTAATTACTATATTGAGGGTATTTATCCACAATTAGGAACTTTAATACTCGAAATAGCTTAGAATTATCTTATCTCAACATTAATCATGAAATTGATCCATTAAAACCATTAAGAGTCACATTTACTAATATTAGGGTTTCAAGGCCCATTAAAACATATTTATTCACATGAAACTCTAAAATAACCAATTACATGCAAAGTTCATCCTTTTTGTTCTTAATGTACGTTTTTACAATTAATAGGTTAACATCAAATTTAATCATTCATTAAACTCTACTAATTACATTAATCATCTCAAAATAGGGTTTCTTAATCTTTAATTCATTAAAGTTGATAACTTCCACTACTTTTCGAATTGCAATCAGAAAAAGGCTTCAATTATATTTTTATTGCATTCCTTGTGTTCTTCTGAGAAAAATTCATATATTATGTGTATCCATCCAAGCTATCGTGATTTAGCTATGAATTTTGCAAGAATAACTTACTTGAGCCAATCAGTGCTCGCCACGTCACCCCTGCCATGCAACGTCGTCCAACTGGTTTGGAAACATAATTAAATGATGTGTATACCCTTGGTTAAGTTGTGGGTGCTTCATCCCATAGAGGGGCATATTGGTCTAAAGCTCATTTAGTCGTCTTCTTCCAATGGAACCCTACGCGGCCACCGACCTGCAGCCAAGCATAGGTTGTCCCTTCCTCCCTTCGCCACGATCCTCACTAGAAGTTGTTGCTCTGCCTCCACCGTGCTCTGGCGCACACGAGGCACCTCCTATTCTCAGCCAAGGTGATCGTTTTCTCGCTCGTTAGACCATGCACTGGTGGCAATCACTACAGTCTAGCTGCTGTTGTGCATGCTCCAGGGCACAGCCTCGATGGCTATGTTGCTCCTTGGCACCGTGGTACACCAGGCTTCCATCAAAACACTATGTTGGCTCCATCTAGCTTCGTGCCCATGCCGCGCCTCATGGATAGAGTTTATGGATGAAAACGTGGAAGAAGAGGAGAGAATGATGTGTGGGATCCTCTGAACTCGACCCAAGGTCTTACCCCTTATATAGGGGAGGGTAATGAAGCCCTAGGTTGGCTATCCATCAGATCTAAGTCTCTTTCCTACTAGGAAACAACATTCCTTCACGAATAAGCAAAACTTCTCTTTCTAAACAAAACTCTTTGATATTCTTTATTCTTTAGATATTAGGATTTTTGAAAATAACCTCTTTTATCCTCTTTACACTTGCCTTTTAATCATTTGTCATGAAAATATATTTTCTTTTAATAGAAAATACCACCTCTTTAACAATACTACAAAAATCATTCATTATGCATCATATTATCCTCTTATTTTCTATTTTTGGTATTTTCTCTTTCTTTTTCTCCATTGCGGCTTCTTGGACCCCAAGAAACTCTAATATTTCGAAATCCTTTTTAGTGGATATTCATTATCCTTCTAGATGCATCTATATTCATTATTTCTCATTATCTTATTTATTTCTTATTAAAATATCTCTTTTTGAGGATTTCTCTTTATCTTTCTTTTTATTTTCCTCATTGGAATTCCATTTAACATTAGGAATCCTTAAGGATACAAAAATCCACCAAGGTAACTCAATTATACCTCTTTTCACTTATTTCCCACATTTTATCATTGTTTTCAATTTCTTTCTTAATAAAGAAATATTTAATTGATCTTTTTTTCTTGTTGCATTATCTTTGCAACTTTGGACATCTTGGGCCCCAAGGAACCCAAGAGGCACGAAATCCACCTTTGGATTATATACTTTTGCCTTCTAGAGGTTTCTACATCTTTCTTTTCTCCATTTCTTATTAATAATGGAGTTTTCTTTGTCTTTTCCTCTTTATTGGGCCCAATAGCCAATAAAGCCCACAAAACAACCAACAAGGCTATTGTAAAAAAAATCCATTTATTCAAGACAAATTGTATCATTATTTTTTCAAATATCTTTAATAGGAGAAATTACATTTCTCACCAAAAGAACCCAAAAATTGGGGTTGTAACATCCTTCCCCTCTTATAGGATTTTTGCCCTCAAAATTCCATCATGCAAACAAACAATTCAGGATAAGAATTTTACATGTCCATCATTGGCCGCTATGTGGCTTTGCCCTATCCATGGCACTTCCAAAGAACCTTTATCATCACATATTCCTTTCTCTGAGTTTCTTTCACCTTGACATCTATAAATCTCACAGGTGACTTAGGTCATTTCAGCCTCCCTTGGGGCTCACTAGGTTCATTGCTCTGCACATGGTCCGGGTACCTCACATAGTGGTCTAAATTGGACTCATGGAACTCATCACATATCACATTATCCTGAGGAGTAAGGGCAAACTTAACCTTTTCCACCAAACCATGTCAAAACAACCCATGCATCGGGGACTCCTCTCTCATAGCTATAACTTAGAGGGGTCAGATTTTCATGTCACATATTCCCCCACAGTGAACTGCATGTCAGTCTACTTTGCATCAGCCTACAACTCATGTCGTCCCTGGGCTCCTTTCATCCATTGCACAATCAAAGCGACTTCATCTGCACACACTGTGGTCATTTCTTGACCTTTGCGAGGTCCCTTCACCACCATCATCTTAATGAAGTGGTGACCGACACAACCTCCCATGCAGAGCTTCTTTACATCCCGATACTGGCTATGGTGGTTATCATCACATCTTACAAAGGACAAGAACTGTCTCTATGTATCACCCTGAATGAACACACATGCTCTCATCAGACCTTCTAGTCTGGATCACACTAACCATTAGTTAGGGGTGATAAACTGTACTAACACCAAGTTCTTCATGTATCTACTTCCACCTTATGGAAGTGCATCTTTGGGTTATATTCAAGAATGTTTGAACTTGTATCATGGTGTAGTTGAACCATCTCTTTCTCATATGTATTTCAACCGGATTTGTCCCTTGACAGTACTCTTTCTTTCTCATGTCATCTAGGTAAGGCGATCTACCATAACCCATATTGCATCTTGACCTTCCTTGGTCTAGGAGAGACTTACCACAACATCCATAGTGATGAACTCTCATTCCCTCTCAGGGACTCTTTTATCCTCTATATTGATACATTGGCTTACTGGTGTTTGTCCTTCACCTCCTGGCTTGCATGGCAACATACCCCATGCAACTTCATCTTAGGCATCCAAAGTACTACTGTCACTTATTATCTTGGTAGTACCATGGTATATGATGATCTTAAATCATGATCTCATGTATTGTCATGATTCCTTAAGATCAATTCCTCGGAAACCATAAACCACTCTAATCGGGGTTTCATCACCTTCCTTTTTAGAGAAGTGCATCTGAGGTTCTACAACCATCCTTTCATTGCATCAAGGACTAAGCTGGCTAACCAAACAACCATTAACTTGATCAAATGATATTGTTACATCTAAGTGTTAGCCAAACTTATCTCTTTTTCCAACTGAGGGTTAACCTAACAACCTCTTCTAGCCTCCATCTAAACTAGGCAGCTGTATCTCATCCAGAGCATACATTGCCACTTCACATCCTTAGGTGTTAGGTAAAGTTGAAGACATACACCTCCATGTATTCCACTTATTATCTCATCTTAGCTCTAAGTCTATCTTCATCAAGAAAACTCTAAGCTTATTCTCTTGGTTTTTGAACTCAACCTTGTATAAAACATCCTCATAAGATGACTACCTTATTCTCTTAGTGTTTGCAAACCATTCATGTATCATTCACTCCATAAGGGCATGTTATCATCTCTGTCCTCTTACCTCATAGCAATGTTCCAACTCACATCATCTTTTACCTTGGTGTATGGCATGCGTACTATCCTATCTCTCACTCCCATAACAAGAGGAAATAAGTATTTTGCGGCCATCCAAACACAAAGCTCTTCCTGTTCCAAGAGTAGAGATGGTGCATGCCACCTTGCCAACACACCTTCAAATCTAAGTTGAAACGTGCATCTTATGTCTCAACATCACAATCATTCTTGATATCAAAGTTACTTCCATAGAAAATTGGTCTTGAACCCACTTGGGTCCACACACATCCCTTGGTCATCTCCTCTAGGTCTATAGGGTGTCGGCACTTGTGGGGTCATCCCTCTTCCCTCATGCATCCAGAGAGTGCCCTACTCATCTGCCCTTTGGGTCCCATGAGTTCATGAAGGTGATCAATATCCTAATCCATGGCCCTCAGACAATGATAGTTGTTACCTCCCGACCCTATGGTCATGTGCAACTAGGGAATTAGGCAACTCCCACTTCCATCAGTCTTATCCCTACCTGACCCTAGGATAGACTTAGGATTCGGGTGTAGTACATGTCCAACTCAGAACCTTACCCAAGTCTCCATCATCTCTCTCTACATTCGTGGGCTAACTTTCATCCTTTCATAGGGGTCATGGCAGCCTACCTTGGTCAGGCCCCATACCGGTTACCTTCATGGTAACACACCCACATGCATCTAGAGATGGTTATCTATGGGACTACAAGTTCATTCTTTTAGTATGTACTTTTCACTTAGCCTCTCAAGATCCTATGAGACCTCTTTAGGTTACCTCAAACCAACAAAACAGGTATACACCATACAAAAGGGTCCCTCTCCCAGGATGGGAGGAAGCTACAACTTGATAACAAAGGTCACAAAAGCCCTTATGTCCAGGGTTTACATCCACATGAGCATGCTTAGCCCTAGGAAGCTACTAAGGCACAAGCAGACCACCTACTAAACCCTACTAGGTCACACTTGTTCTTACCCTTGACATTGAATCAAGATCAAACCTTCTCATGTCATCAACTTAGTTGTGAAGTGTTCATCCAACATACTTTAAACTTAAGGGGTTTCCCTTTCCTCTAAACATGAGGAGTACCATGCTCGAATCTATAGAAACTCAAACCTTATCATGAGCATCAGGTACACCACTTCCCCTCTTAGGCCTAAGAACCCTAGGTTCACTTCTTTGATGTCCAACTGTCTGCTCAACCTCTTAACCATGATCCAAACATGTACAAGGTATGACATGCGCTTCCTATCATCCTTCTACTCGAGAAACTCTTCAGAGTGGAGTCCTCCTCAAGGACAACCAACAAGGTATAAGGCCTCACAATCTATTGCTAAACCTCCTCATGGTTTAGGGAACTCTTCTTTCCATCTATACCATAGGTACAAAGTTACCAACAGTCTCACCCTCTCTCTAGGGTTTGGTTCCTCTGAAGGCAGCCAAGATATCACCAGCTTCCAGGAATCAAGCATGAGGCAACCACAACCATCCACTTAGGTCACATTGTCCCTGACTCCCCACTGTTCCTCATATCTCATAGTCTAAGCTTCCAACCTTCTTGCTTAACTCACAAGCTATCCCTCATACTCTCCTGGCCAGGGTTCAACCTATGCCCGCACTATGACGTACTCTGGGTGCATGTTATGCCCTACTCACCTAAGCCCATAGGGTTTCTATAGGTCCTTCACTAACCTCATCGTTGAATGAGATATCCTTCACTCTAACATGCATGACCCTTCCTAGGGTTGGGTTGCCAAAGGTACTAAGTCATCCAACCTCACAATGGGCATCCTAAAGCGTGTCCACACACCTGATCTATCATGACATCTAACTCATCATGCCATCTCCCTCTCTAACCATCACTTAGGGTTAGGGTTAGCATCATATTCAGAGAATATGCTAGGTCTCAACTTATAATGGGGGTCTCTACCTTCAAGACTAACTCTCCTCCTGACAAGAAGGTCTAGCCTCAGGTCTCTCCTAAGGGCATGACAACTCATGTCATACGACCTAAGCATGTATCTATTCTTTAGTTTACGCTTAATCTATTAAGTTTATGTCCATGCCATCTTATTTACATGCTTTTCATTAATTTGGTGGAGGATTCCTTAAACCTTATCAACCTTACCCATACCTCAAGAGGGTGAGGAAAAGAGAGAAAACCCTAATCATTATAATCCTTAACATCATTTGAGTTGAGAAGGGATGAACAAGATGATATGGTCCTAAAGGTATCTTATTTCGAGTCAAATCTAGAGACTTTGGCCAGAAGTCACACTAATCTGGGAGTCCTCATATTCCGACTAGTGGTGTGGAGGAAAATCTTGCCAGCCTCCGAACGTGATCCTTTTCTAGACACCTCTATATTTCGGAAAATCCTCTAATAACTCCCTTGGATTCTACAGAGTTTGTAAAATTTAATAATTATTATATATTAAATGAGAAACCTATGCTCTGATATTAAATGTAACGACCCCACCTCCCAGTAACCCCCAATTAAGGGAGACCAAGAGGTCAGAGCTGTTATCCCAATTAACAGGATCAAAGTTTCGACAAATAATCAATAAAAATTATCAAATTCTACTAACTAAACTGAAAGGTTGTAATAAAATAAAACTTTGCATACCTTTTTCAAAAACTCGGATATCTATTTCTATCCACGTCTGGAGTCTATTCTAGCTTATCCTCCTTTGAACTTTAATTCATATTTAATTCCACATATGCCACTTTACTGTTTGTTCTTTTCACTTGAACCTAAAATGTTGACAAACAAAACGTAGGTCAGTATAAATGAATCATGCTGGTATGTGGGGGAAATAATAATCGTGCAATTAACTATAACAACATATTGTAGTCAACTATGATTTAACAAACAACTTTATGTTTAAAATATAATTGCATGATCCATACATATCCTATCCTCTGCGTTGTCCCTGTAGTGGACCTAGATGCTACCTTCCTTATGGTAGATCCCCATTAAACCCCTCATGATGCTACCTAATAGGTGAATCAATTTCTAGGGTTGAGTCAGATGGCACTACCCATAGGTAGCCCACTCCTAAACTCATGGTTTTCTAAAGAATCTCATGGAACTACACGTGGGTAGCCCAATTTCTAACTCATGATAGCCTAGACCTTGCTCTAGGATACCCTTTTTAGTCTTTGCAAAGCCACAGAGAAGGACCTGGATCTAAGCCAGTTATACATATTTATAGTGATAATCATAGTCACTTTATAGTTGCGTGAAATAAAAGTCATCTATGTAGTTATTTTCAGGCGACCGATAAAAACATTCAGGAATCGCTATGAAACTAAAGTGACTATCCATAAGTGTAACCACATACATGTCAGGCTGATTTGAGATAGGATAATTCAATCGCGAAATCCAAATAGACAAGCAAGCACATTATGAGTTCCTGAAATATGCATACAATTTCTTATTATTAATCATGCCATCAAGATCTATTAAACCTAGCTTGCTTCCTAGGGTTTCTAGTCCACTTTTAGGGTTTCCATTACAATTAGGGTTTCCCTTCATCTTTTACTATTTTAAACCCTAATTTTATACAATTACTCATAAACCCTAATTATCTCATCTATCTTTGTGAAATATATTAATGTTATCTTTTAACAACATATACCCCTATTTTCAGAAAAATCACAATTAACCATCAATTAAGTCCATTAAGACTCTTTTACATTAAAGCTACCATTTTTATCCTTTTAATCCATGACAAGATCATTATGCTCATTTATCATCAATTCATAGTTCATTATGCTCTAAATCACACATGAACTCTATTTGTCATTAATTCTACCTTTATCCATTAGAAAACCCTAATTACTATATTAAGGGTATTTATCCACAATTAGGAACTTTTATACTTGAAATATCTTATAATTATCTTATCTCAACTTTAATCATGAAATTGATCCATTAAAACCATTAAGAGTCACATTTACTAATATTAGGGTTTCAAGGCCCATTAAAACATATTTATGCACATGACACTCTAAATTAACCAATTACGTGAAAAGCTCATCCTTTTTATTCTTAATGTATCTTTTAACAATTAACAGGTTAATATCAACTTTAATCATTCATTAAACTCTAATGATTACATTAATAATCTCAAAATAGGGTTTCTTAATATTTAATTCATTAAAGTTGATAACTTCCACTACTTTTCGAATTGCAATCAGAAAAAGGCTTCAATTGTATTTTTATTACATTCCTCGTGTTCTTCTGAGAAAAATTGATATATTATGTGTATCCATCCGAGATACCGTTAATTAGCTATGAATTTTGCAAGAATAACTTACTTGAGACAGTCAACACTCACCACGTCGCCCATGTCATGCAATGTCGCCCAGCTGGTTTGGAAACATAATTGAATGACGCTTATACCCTTGGTTAAGTTGTGGGTGCTTCAGCCCGTGTAGGGGCATATCGGTCGTCCAAAGCTCATTTAGTCATCTTCCTCCTATGGAACCCTACGCGGTCGACGACCTGCAGCCAAGAGGGGGTTGTCCCTTCCTCCATGGGCCACGATCCTCACCGGAAGATGTTGCTCTGCCTCCGCCGTGCTCTAGAGCACATGGGGCGCCACCTGTTCTCGACCAAGGCAGCCATTTTCTCGCTCGTTAAGCCATGTACTGATGGCCGTAACTGCATCCTAGCTGTTGCTGCCACACATGCTCCAGGGCACGACCTCGATGGCTATGTTGCTCCTTGGCAGCGTGGTACACCAGGCTTCCATCGAAACCCTGTGTTGGCTCCATCTAGCTTCGTGCCCATGTTGCTCCTCATGGATAGGGTTTATGGAAGGAAACATGGAAGAATAGGATAAAATGATGTGTGGGATCCTCTGGACTCGACCCAAGGTCTTACCCCTTATATAGGGGAGAGTAACGAAGCCCTAGGTTGGCTATCCACGAGATCTAAGTCTCTTTCCTACTAGGAAACAACATTCCTTCTTGAATAAGTAAAACTTCTCTTTCTAAACAAAACTCTTTGATATGCTTTATTCTTTAGATATTAGGATTTTTGAAAATTACCTCTTTTATTCTCTTTACACTTGCCTTTTAATCATTTGTCATGAAATTATATTTTCTTTTAATAGAAAATACCACCTCTTTAACAATACTACAAAAATCATTCATTATGCATCATATTATCCTCTTATTTTCTATTTTTGGTATTTTCTCTTTCTTTTTCTCCATTGGGCCTCCTTGGACCCCAAGAAACTCTAATATTTTGAAATCCTATTTAGTAGATATTCATTATCCTTCTAGATGCATCTATAACTATTATTTCTCATTATCTTGTTTATTTCTTATTAAAATATCTCTTTTTGAGGATTTCTCTTTATCCTTCTTTTTATTTTCCTCATTGGCATTCCATTTAACATTAGGAATACTTAAGGATACGAAAATCCACCAAGGTAACTCATTTATACCTCTTTTCACTTATTTCCCACATTTTATCATTGTTTTCAATTTCTTTCTTAATAAAGAAATATTTCATTGATCTTTTCTTTTCGTGTTGCATTATCTTTGCAACTTTGGACTTCTTGGGCCCCAAGGAACCCAAGAGGCACAAAATCCATCTTTGGATTATATAATTTTTCCTTCTAGAGGTTTCTACATCTTTCTTTTCTCCATTTCTTATTAATAATGGAGTTTTCTTTGTCGTTTCCTCTTTATTGGGCCCGATAGCCAATAAAGCCCACAAAACAACCAACATGGCTATTGTAAATGAAATCCATTTATTCAAGACAAATTATATCATTATTTGTTCAAATATCTTTAATAGGAGAAATTACATTTCTCACCAAAAGAACCCAAAAATTGGGGTTGTAACACTTATCTTGGGTGAAATCTAGAGATTACAATACAAAGTTCTTTCACTCTTTTATTAAGTGTCGATGATATAGAAATAAAATTTCTAGTTTAGAAGATGTTTTTGGAAATTGCGTGACAAATGAGTTACATATTCAACACTTAATCCAATCTCACTTATTGACGATGTTCAGATCTAATCATCATTTCTCTCATTAGGCCTCAAACCTTATACCGGCTAGCTTTGACAGTCTCTCTGCTGTAGTCACATAGAGAACTAGAACTCATCCCAAAGACTTGGAAATTCTATCTACACTCAAGATTATGGCACATGATAAAGCCTCTAGGCATTATGGTATCATAGTAGAGTTTCTTCTTCACCATTGTAGTATTTTCTCTTCTTTTGGTCATTTACACTATACAACAAGGGTTCTTGGGCCATCCTCTTGCCCCATCTCTGTGCAATGCATCCATAATATTAGTACCAAAAGATAAACCTGTAGGAAATGTTCACAATTACGCCCCATCTCTATAGCGCATATCGGGCTGAAACTTATTTCTAAAATAATTATCAAACTCCGTAAACCTTATCTGAACAACTGGGTTTCTTAGCATCTCAAGTTTCATACTAGGGTGCTACATTACAAACAATATTATTTTGGTACAAGAAATCAATCATAACATACAACAAAGCAACTCATTAAAGGTGATGGCAATCAAAATCAATCTATCTAGGCATATGATAGAATTTCATGAGGCTTTGTTTTGGATACCTTAATAAATCTTGCTGTACCTGCTAATATAATTACCTACATTATGAACTAAATCACTAGAGTTCGTATTAGCATCCTTTTGAATGATAGAAAATTAAAGAGCTTCAAGGCCAATAGGGAACTCTGCCAAGGAGATCCACTATCACCATATTTATTTGTATTATGTTTAAATCAATTGAGTCAACTGATCAAAGATTCAGTCTCTCAGGGTTCTTGGAAGCCTGTAAAAAATTCTTCACAAGGTATGATAATTTCCCATGTAGCATTCGTTGCTGACATAATTTTGTTTGCCAAAGCAACTGTTCAAAATATGTAAACTATATTGAATTATTTAATCTATTTGAAAATGCCTCTGGACAATCTATCTCTTTAGAAAAGAGTGTCATCTTTGTTACAAGGTTTGTGCCTCATCATTTAAAATTTTCCATTTCTCATATGACCGACAAGAAAATGGTGGAATAGTTGAGTAAATATATGGGTGTACCCACTCTACATGGTCAGATTAAGAAGATAACTTATGCCTATCTTCTCAATAATATACAAAATCAGATAGCGGGCTGGGCAACACATACTCTAAACTTTATAGGATGTATAATAATGGCCAAAGCAGTACTATCTACTATACCCAAGTATGCCATGCAAACTTCAGTTATCCCTATGCATATCTGTGACAGTATTGACAAGATGATACAACACTTCATTTGGAGAAGAAATGATATCCAAAAGTCATTATCTGTAATAGCTTGGGAGCAGTTCATTTCTCCAAAGACGTTCGTAAGTTTAGGTATACCCTCTATGCTTCCTTAGAATGAATCTCTTCTTATGAAAACCTCATAGTAGGTGCTTAATGGACGGTATACAACCTAATTGTTAGGACTTATGCATAAATATAGACGTTTTGCAGCAAGAAGGTATATTATATATTCACCTTTATGGAGGAAAGTAGAACATTTGGAAACAATGGTCTTGGAAAATAGTATGTTCATACAAAAGAATGGTGCTTTGATCAACGTTTGGTCTGACCCCTGTGTTCAAAATTCATCTTTACTCAAAGATATTGTAGTTAGGCTAATTCCACCTCATCTTGTAAACTTAATAGTTTAACTCTCATTAAGAACACTGGAGAGTGGGACATGCTTTTTATGCAACATTATCTACCAATGGAAGAAGTCTATAGTATAATAAAGATGTCGGTTCCTTTTCCTGATAATGGTTGTGATATATTATCCTAGAATGGTACCATTTCTGGTATGTTCATAGTCCGCTTTGCATATAGATCTTTTATTATACCTATGTCTAGGACTAAAGAGGGACCTTGGAAGAATTTATGGTGTTTACAGCTTCTAGCAGGTTATAAGATATTCTTATGGTTAGCCATTAATGAAGCATTAATGATTAATGTTCGGCGAAGACAAAGACAACTTGTAAGAGATGATTTGTGCCCCTTCTATGCTGCTATCCCAGAAAGTATTATCCATGCTCTAAGGGATTGTGAACCGACAAAGGAAATTTAGGAAAGCTTACATATTCAAGATTGTTTTCCATTGTTCTTTTATTTGTACCTTTCAAGAGTGAATTTCTCAAGCCATAGATCTTCCCATCAGAAAACATTGTTTACCGTTTCTTGTAACAAGATTTGGCTCAATAGAAATAATTTTGTGTTCTGTGGGGAATGGAAGGTTCGGCTATTGACGGTCAGCAACATATGGAAACAAGTTCCTCTATTTTTATAGGATTTTGAATTGCAAGCTCAGCCCAACTGTCCCATATCTTCTCTAAGAACAAACAACGAAATGCACTGGATGCACCCTCCCTGGGGATGGATAAAATTGAATGTTGACACCTCTACAAGGAATGTTAGATTCTCTATTACAACAGTTGCAAGATCCCACTATGGTACTTGGTGTCTTGCATGCTTTGAATCCTTTCTGATATAGTCTTTTACAATTTTACATGAAGAGCTTTATGCCAATGTCGTTGATCTCAAACAAGCATGGAGACGAGGGTGGGAGAGAGTGCTAATAGAAATTGATAGCTCCTAGGTGGTTTCTATTATATAGGATAATGATGACCTCTTTCCTTCATTTAGTTCCTGGAAGATTCATATCAAATCCTTGCAAAACACATTACAGGTGATAAAGTTACATATGTCAAGTGTTTACTTAATGATGTTGATGATTATATCACAAACCTTCAATCAACTAGTTCATTATCTTCAATGATACATGATCGTGCACCACAAGTCCTATAACAACAAGTCCAAAATTCCTATTGTAATGGGATTCATATCCTTGAATCATATTCTGACGATTGTATGAACTTTGCTTCTTTCCCTAGAGAAAGTTAATAAAAGAATCTAGTATTCCCAAAAAAACACATTTAGCCATCATGTGAATATTTGTTCACAAAGGAAACATATTTGACATATTTTATGAACTCATTTACATGTTACCACACATGCACATGATTATTCTAATGTGTGATGTTTATTATAGAACCTTATGCCACTTAATATATTATATTTGTTTCCAAACCTAAATATGTAATGTGCATTACTTTGAGTTATTTAGGTTATGTGTATTAATAGTATATATTAAGGCATAACTTTATCCTTATTTTTTCAAATCCAAGGAAATAATTTTACTAACCTCCTAATCATTGAATAGGGTGATATACTAAGTTTTGATATAATAGAACATTGCATGGCCAATTTTTAAGGAGTGGGATCCAAGAGGGGATCCACTCCCTACTTAGTTTTAGGAATATACCCATATAATCCAATCACCCTAGTAAGTATGCCGGAATGGGTGTATCTTTTAACTTCTCAAGTAAATGGTATATAAGAACAAATGTGCATCTGAAGATAAAAGATATAACTATTATAATGTGTTTTTATATCGTGATTCAAATACCATGTTGGGTGATACATAAGAAATTACACTACAACATAAGAGCCACAAAGGGTCATCTAGGAACCTAGAATCTATATCCCAACAAGGATCATCTACAACTTGACTTGTCCTGGTCAACCATGGTTGACTCCTCCTTGTTCTCTACCAACATGGTTGGAAGCATACCCCACAAGAAAAGTCAAAGATGGAAATTATCAGCATAAAAGCCAATATGAACATATTAATATACATTGAGAATTATTAAGTAAAAGGACATCAAGTATAATAAGGCTTCCAATCCAAGAGGAAAAGTACCATACAAGTGGATATCAAGAGAATATGAATTTCAATAAGATGATAAAGAATAATTACACTTGCCATAAAAAAAATTAAAATGTTTGACAAAATCACACATAGATATTTTAAGGAACATTAACCATAAAAGAAATCAACATGCATACACCTGAGATAAATATAGCACTAGAGAAATATAAATAAACAATGGTGACTAGGGAACATAACTCATTAGCTGATAGAGTAAGGCACACAACCAATTCCTCAATATATAAAGTGGTTATAAAAGTTGGATATGGGGATAACATCTATCCTAAAACATAACGAGTACATATCCCCATAAAACCAAAGAACCTATACAAATCTAGGCTCTACTAAATAACAAAGAATGCAAAATGTAGAGGTAAAAGAAAGTTCAGTTATATAAATAGAATTAACAGGATTGCCAAAATATAAATGGAAAATATAAAATATCCACAACAAAAATCAGAAAATTAGGGTTCCTCTCACACTGAGGAACAACTTGGTTCAATATCACAATTTTGGTTTCATCATCAAGAAAAATATAGTTCTTAATTCCAACATGAAGTATATAGTGCAAAAATATCAAGACACAAAATTAATAAATTAAACCTAAATAGGTCATCAAGATAAGAAAGAGATAATTCATTAACAAAATACCTCAAAGGGGCTTAAGAGAGAGATAATTAGGCTTAATTACTCAATATAGATATGGAGATGCATCGTACCTCCTATGTGTGTCAACTTGTTAAAGTCCAAAACCTAGTTCCAAGTCACAATTCGCCTTCACCTAGTACTAAACTGTACTTGTACAAATCATTGATTAGTATGTGTATTATAAACCCTATAATTTTGACTTCTTATTACATTCAATATAGGTTATGAAACCAAAACCATCTAATAGGGTTTATTTTTTTCACTTTAGAACATATTTTAGATATTTTTCTGAGAGTAAATAGATAGTTATGAACTATCTAAGATCATATCATTTACTAATATTCTCAAAAATATATAACAACAAATATGATTATTCCCTCAAATCACTCCTCAAAACATCGATGCATAACATGATACTAAAATTCTCAAAAATAAATCAAAGAAAATGATAATTATGCCCTCACATCGCAAGATTGATGCCTTCCTGGGCACCTAATGTCATTTAGTCACAACTAAAACAAGTGTGATGACATTAAAATGAGGGGCGAAAAGGCAATATGACCCATTGAATGTGTGATAAAATTTAATCAACTAAAGGGCACACTTGTAAAATGATGGTCGTCTTCTTCCTCATTTTTCTTTCGCACAAGAACAATACATGACCTCAACCTTCGATGGCCAGAACTCAAAAACCCAATCTTGATATCTGATGCACCCTGTTGAAGAACAACCTCGACATTGAAATCCCTACCCTAAGTCAGTCTCAAAACAACACTGCTTGGGTGAGGAAAGACCTGAATTATCCTCATCACTGCCTACATGTCCAAAAAGGGATAGTAGGGCAGAGGCACAACAACTAGAAAATATTGTGGAATGAGAGCATCTGTGTAGGTAATATGCAAGATAGATAAGTGAACATTAACAAAGTTGAGCGGCTACATAGAAACACCCAAACCCATTTTATAAAATCACCAACACTTCAAATTTGGGAAACAAAAATATTGTTGGGCAAAGAAGAAAAAAAAAGATATACATCAAATCAAGTGATCTCATTGATTCAGGTGGCTCCACACTGCCCCACTTAGTGATTTCAAAAACTCACAAGAACTTAGGGTGATTAGGAGAGCAACCACAATCCACCTAAGATGTTAGGAGCTAGATTGATTTTAGGGTCATGGTTGCACAACACAATCTGATTAACAGAGTCTTTAAATTGATGACCAGGGATTGTGAAGGTTTGGGGGATTATATAAGGGTCTGATGACCCAAAGACACAATAAAAATGCAAAAGAGGATGAAATCGAGGAAGGACAAACAAAATCAATATTTTTCATAAACGTGACGAATAGGGATTCCAACCTACCCAATCTTGAAGAATCCTATGAGGAATGTAATGTAAAAAGAAATCATGGATAAATTGGAAGATTTGAGGGAGAAACTTACATAGGATATCCAGTCCCAAAAGGCAACAAGCGCTACATGCTTAGTCTCCTACCAAAGGAAGGAGACGAGGTGTGCATCACCCAATTTGGAAGGAATGGTCCAAATGCAAGTCACTTAGAATAAAAGAAAAGAAAATTCGAGTGTGACACATAAATGAACGTGACTAGTGAATATAATTCAAAATTTTAGGGAAATACATTAAATAAATTGCATATTAGGTACCTTAAACTTATATTTTCTCTCCTATTTTCCGAGGGATCAAACAAGTTCTAAATAATATGAAATTTGGTATCTCAGCTAATTAAGACATGTAAAATATAAATTTAAGATTCATTTACTCTTTTGATGTCATTAAACATATTGTTTAATATTTTTAGTCTTATCTTGATTTTCTTTTCTTAATGAAATTAAGATAGTTATGATTGTTCAAACAATGGGAAACGTGGAACCCAAGTTAATTGGGACCCAAGGATCACAATTATGCACATTAGGTTTGGGTTTTGGGTTTCCTTTTCTAAGTTCCAGCACAACTTGGGCTTTGTCTCATGACCATTATACTATTATAACATTAAATCATGACCATTATTATATATTATTTAGAGTCTGATAACCTTCACATTGTTACCAAAAGAGTTTCCTTATATTATTATTCATGAATGTCCATAGGTTACTTATTTATCCCATTAAGTCCATTAATTGAATATTTATTGAAATAATGGAACATTATTCATATTCATGGACATGGAAACACCAATTGTTATTGTAATTTTTAAATCAAGAACATTATAATTCTTATGAAACATATTTTAGCCATTATGTGAATATTGGTCAGCAAAGGAAACATATGTGGCATATTTCATCAACTCATTTACATACACAATATGATGTTTATATGTAATGCTGATTATTGAACCTTATGACACTTAATATGGTATATTTGTATTCAAGCCTCAATACGTATTATGGGTTACAATTTAGTTATTCAGGTTATATCTATTAACAATATACATTAAGACATAACTTTATCCTTATTTGGTTAAATCCAAGGAACCAAGCTTACTAACCTACTTATCATGGAATAGGGTAAGGTTCTAGGTTTTTGTATGTTACACTGGCATTTGTTTAACGACCATGATTAAAATAAGGCACATATGGTGGTCAATGGACAATCATTGCCCTAATTCTTCTTATATAACTCAAAGGATGACAGACACATGGAGGCATCTCATAGCATTCCATCTCACTGGGAGGCATCTCATATGGAGGCTATCCCATAGGTCATCTACGGAGGAACCAAAACCCAAGGTGGAGGAGACAACAAGAGTTATAAAGTTTTCTATGTCTTCATCTCCTTCCCCCCTTTCTTCTGATCCTAGATTGAGGATGAGGGGCTAACCCCCACTTTTTTAGATGTGGGTGTAGCCAGGTTTTGACGTTTTGCATGCTTATATTTGATTTAATATAAATTATTAATAGCTTAATATTGTGACTATGAAAAAATGAACTAGCTTATTTATGTTTGATCTCTAGAAACCTGTCATGGATTATTAATTGCTCAAAAAGAGTGGTTAATAGTTAGAAACTGCATTGTCCTCACAGTCAATAATGTGTTGTAAAAGTGGGATAACCATTATGAAGTATTTTTACAGAGATTGATCTTATTGTTTAGCATCTTTTATTGATGTTGCAAAAGAGGATTAGTAACGATGCTAAATAGTGTGTGCTACACTGTGAAAGTAGGTTGTACAAGCTACACTTACTCAATCCAAGAAAGCAATATAAGTTGTTTGGTTTAATAGAATGCATGTATAGGTTGAACTGTGGTGGAACTAGTATCATAAAGAATTTCTCAATTTGTTCTTCCATTCTCTTTACTTTTTTCACTTTTAATTTATGTTCTTAGTTTCTAATCAATCAATCAACTTATTTCTTAGGACTAGTTGATTTCTTTTTTATAGTAGTAGTCTCTAGTAGACGCAATTCCTCAAGTTCGACATTTGAGTCTCTTTGTGTCCCTTTAGTAATTTGATGCATGCACACTTAATTTATGGTCAAATTTTGGGTGTTGTTGTCTAGAAATTGGTAATGGTAGCACTATGAGTGCTGAAAATGGCCACTCTAGGCCACTTCTATTTTTCTATTAATTTCCTTTTATTTTTTAAATATCTTTATCAAATAATTTTGTTAAAATTCATTGACTATGTTTTTGAAATATAATTGTCACATCTTTTTGTCAGAATTTTTCTTCATTAATCACAATTGTTGAGTACCTTTGATACATAGAGCTATTTGTTTGGCAGGTACTTCAGTGCATGGAGGCACTGGAATTGAGAAAATTAATGATTGAGCTAATGAAGCAAAAGTTCTTGACAACGGAGTTAGAGACCTAGAATCTCAATAAAGCTTCAATTTATGAATATTGTAGGTCTTCATGGATTGTGATTAATTATAGGTGTGAAGATAAAACATGTCTATGAGATTTGTATTTGTCTTGGAGGGGTTCAAAATTTTTCTAGCAAGATCCATAACTAGTAAAACAACCTCAAGTGCACCAGCAACACAATTCCCAGCAAAATCATCGTGAGTGAGGTCTAAACATAGATGATAGTCTAAGAGACGTTCTTGAAATATTCATAACCAAGACTGATTCAAATTTCGATAAATAAAAAAGGGAGCAACAAATATTGGGAGCTCATATCCACTATTTAGAGACTCAGATATCCCAAATATACACATAAATGTGAGGCTTAATGAACATAAGACAACATTTTTTCTCTAGGAACATGGAGCTGACAAACCAACATCTGAAAGAATTAAAAGTATTTTTGTCTATAGTGAGAAGGGATGTGCCATTCTAGTGACCCCAGTTCCATGCATTCCCCTTGTGGTTCCACACCAAGAGAAATGCGTTTTTGTTTGCAATAAGAAGGATTGTCCTACTAAAGAGACTCCATATTCATATGAATTGCAACACATGCAACTCTTCTAACTAAGGATCCCTTTTCCTAATAGATTGTATTAGAGACCTAGGGGAATAAGGAAGCCTACAAATTGTCCATATGTGAGCACCTCATCCATTGTAACTATTTGGAGGAGCAAAAAGGAATTCTAGTCACACCGGTTTGACAAGAGGATTCACCAAAAGATTCCATCGTCACCATGCCCATTGAGCATGTGTAGGTATATGTTCTACTCCATAGTAAAACAATAAAAGATAAGAAGAAGGCACCTATAATAGAGAAGGAGAAACCACATGAAGGTCTAACCGAGACAAATTCTATTGTAGAGGGTGGTGTTGGTTCTATCTTGGGGGGTGGCCCTTTGAGAGATATATGTTACTCTACATCAGCACACCACTCCATCTCCAACCACAAATGTAGTATATGTTTGTCTTAATAGTCTAAATTCAAGATAGAAAATAAGTAAATTACAACAACTTATAGAAATCTTCAAGAAACTCTAAATTAATATTACACTGGTGGAAGCCATTGAGAAAGATATAAAATGTGGGAAGTTTGATAACAAGATCACACCAAGAAGCAAAAGATAAAAAAATCTAACATTGTAGAAGTCAATGAAGTGATGAGTGCAATTATTCAAGTGAGACCCATCACCAAAGAGGAAAGACCCAGGATGCTTCTACATCCCATGTTATATTAGCAATAGAAATTTCAAATAAACACTACGTGATTCAGAGGCAAGCATAAATCTAATGCCCCTATCTACTTTTGTGAAGCTGGGATTGAAGAAGCTGACACAAATGAGTATGACAATTTATGTTTCCATGTTTATCTATCACATGACCTATTGGGATATGTGAGGATGTTCTTTTCCATGTTGATAAATTTATTTATCCAGTCAACTTTGTGGTCATGGACATGAAAGGGACATGAGTATTTGAAATGTTGGTAGGGAGATAGTTTCAAGCTACTAAAGACGTGATCGTCACCATGGGTCATGGTTACTTATCTCTGGGGACTGATAATGATAGGGTGGAATTTCAATTACCAAATCACTCTGCACCACCCATTCATGACAACTCAGGAGAGCGGTAAGAAACAAGTTGAGCCTAAGACATAAAACAAGGGTGTTTGGTGGGGGAAACCCACAATTTTTTTTCTTATTTTTAGTATTCAATCGATTTAGTTAGCATTTTATCAAATATTGGTGTTAAATAATTTTAGTGCAATGGATGATACATGATGAGTTAGTTGAGTGTGTAGTACATAATATGTTGGTACCACTGACCAGCATGTCGGTGGCACTAACACACCAACAAAGAGGAATTCAAAACTTATAAGTAAAATGTCAGTACCAATGACTACCATGTTGGTGGCACTGAACCTGATGGAAGAAGGCACATTGCTGAAGCTACAACAAATTTTCAGTGGAACCAACATAGAAGTAGATAGCACTAAGAATAGGGATGAAAAAATAGTTTGAAGAGCAGAAAACATGTTTCTAGAAACAATCTATCCCCATGGCTCCTGATCATCAGGTACACCCGCTCCATTTCTAAGTTTGTTTTCAATAACAAGGATATTATCAAATTCAAGCTTGGGGGTATGTATTGTGATTCATCTTGAATTCATCTTAACTTGCATCTATCTATCTTACTTTTATTTTTATTTTTTGAGTTTTGTTTGCATTTTAGTTAGTTCATTTTTGCTTTTGTTTCAATCTTCATTTTGTTGCATGTATTAACATTTATCTAGTCTAAAAGTGTACTTGGGAAAATGCACACATGAATCAATTGAAGTGTTGGTTTATGTGTACTATTGTCTTTTAAATTTGATGTTTTTTGTTTAAGAGTAAACAAATGAGGAATTGAGAGGATTACTCAATTTATAGACATATGTAACCAATTTAAAACATAATTCTATCCTTGACTTTTTGAATGAAGATGGTGTTTGATTCCAATCTAACTAAGCATTAGTGTGATCTTTTTTGTTAATTAAAGAATAATATTTTAGATCACCCTTATTTATTGTGTTAATAGAATAGAGATATATCATGGTTAGGAAGAGTGTGTCTTCTGGTCACTTGATCTCATCCACTCTCACTTCATTTCATCAACACCATAGTCTTCATACATGATTTAAGTCATTCATTTTTCTCTTTAATTGCATCTTATCATGATAGGAAGCATGTAGTTTAATTAGCTTTGGATTAGAAAATAACTTTTTAGATTCATTCATATAGGTCAATTTGCATAATACTTCCATATATTTTATCCTTAATCATTCATATGTTTGTAATATACTTCTTTCATATCTTTTTTGAGTACAAAGAGAAAGAAATTTACATATATGCTTACTCCTTCTCCAAGTTATAAAATGCCTTAGCTTACCCATCAACTTTATATACCTGATAAGGGAAAATGAAACAAATTAAAGAATAAGGAGAAAAAGGGAATCGAGGAAAAGGATGAAGATGTAAATAATTATATCTCTCTTTTAAAAGGAATAAGATTGTGGAATTCTATGTTAATCACCTTCTTCCTCCACTCATCATTAGGATGATGCATCTACAATATCCATCATTCCACCAACATAGTAGTAGTAGAATAACATTCAATTTTATTCCTCCCTTCATATAGTTTTATCATTTTCTTCTCTTGCATAAATGACTTGGATTATATGTGATTCCCATTTTCACACCACCCATTCCATCCACCCACTCCTCTACTTGGTAGGCCACCAGAAATATTTATTCAGTTCTTTCAATCATATTTAGTGAACTACATCAATAGTAGATAAATTTCTTTTATAGAGCATTGTTGATGGGTATATCTTGTAATGCACTCAATATGGCCTAGACTTTCCACGATAACTCTATGATTTGGCTTACTTATTTGTTAAGAAAACTGATTTTGACGTCCTACATTGCATATTTGATTGCTTGTATAATAGATGTTTGCTCTGTGGTTGGAGAGGACTAGTTAGTCACCATTGAATCAGGGATAATTTGGATGATTTAGTTCACATATGTGTATCCTTTTGACTTTTTCAACCAGATAGAAAACAGTGTTTCTTGAGGGTGAGCAACATTCAAGCTTATAAGATTTTAATGCACCTGATTTCTCTACCAAAATTGGGGCTTATTTACACATGGATTTCTAGTTAATTTCTCTTGTATTTTTTGTGAATTGTTTTTTCTAAATGCCTAATATAGCTCTTCTACATAAATTTCATCAATTTTAAATGTATTTGGTCCAAAATTACTTTATTTGATTATTTTAATGATATGTTGTTGTATTGCAAACTTACCCAAGCACAAATAGATGAAATTCAGTGCCACCAACTTGTGTTGGTACCACCAACTTCTATTTGATGGAACCAACACTTGAATAAGGGAAAGCAATAATACGAAAACAATAATTGAGAAGAAAAGAAGGGGAAGCACCCAGTAAAATTCTCAGTACCACCAATGCAAGACAGTGGCATCGAGATTTAAAGCCCTAAATCACAGTAAAAGTGAAGAAGTTGATGCACCAACCTAAGTCAATGGCACTAACATTTGTCTAACACCCAATATTAAAACATGGAACATCTGATGGTCCATAGATAATTGGTCCTATAATTCTATCTATGTAAACCAAAAGTGGGCAACCACATGGTGGTATCTCATATCATCCCATCTCACATGAAGGCATATCATCTCATTTGGAGGCTATTCCATAGGATATCTTGTTGGAACTAGAACTCAACATAGAGGAGATGAAGAGAGAAAATAAATATTTCAAGAGTTCTCGATGGGTTTCTTATCCTTATCACTTTCTTATGATTCCATGTTGGGCATGAGGAGCTAAACCCTATTCTTTACATCCTAAGAGTAGCTCAATGTTGACTATGCATATGTTTATGTTTGATTCAATATAATCTATCCATTGCTTCATATTTTTATAAAAGAAAAGCTTAAATTTCTTATTTATACTTGATCACCATATGTCTATAATGGATTGTAAATTGTTATGGAATTAGTGTTAATAGTTAGAAAAGCTATTGTCATCACAATTGATATTGTGCTATGAAATTTGGCTAACCATTGTGAAGTATTTATTTAGAGATATATCTTATCATTTAGTCTCTTATATTTATTCTTCCAAAGAGGATTAGTAACTAGGTTAAAAATGTTGTATGCTACAATAGCGGGAAGTACAAGCTACAGACACTTAATTCTGAGAAATAATATAAGTTGTATTGAACTAATAGAATGCATGTATACATGGAGGTTTAACAAAAAAATTCAACTCATCCAAGCACATTGTCAGCTCACCTTGCTTTATATTCCTCGGGACCTGAAAAAAGTCACGGATGAAGTAGAAAAATACTCCCTTTCTGCGTTTAGTCAATGTACCTTTACTTCTGTTAAACCTCCATGGTTGTTTCAGGACATAAATGTCTATTTGAACTCGGTTATGACTGCACTAGAGAGCAGTATTAATAATAATTAATATCTAGGCCCCCCAAAAAAATAGAATGCATGTATAGGTTGACATCGTTGTGAAGTTGGTACCCTAAAAAATCCATCCAACTGATCTTCCATTCCCTCTACCTTTTGTACTTTAAATTCTTGTTCTTAGTTACAAACAAGTCAATCAACTACTTTATTAGGCCTAGCTGATATGTTCCATTTAGTAGTAGTCTAGCAGTCCTAATTCCCTCAGTTTGTCATTTAGGCCACTTTGAGTCCTTTTACTACTCTTACACGTACAATTGCATTTAGTACACACACGTAAGTCCTGTCAAGAGGAATGGACATCACACTACTTACCAATAAGATGACATATGATATTCTTAAAAAAGGAAGTCAAACGACATGGTATGCCCCTTGGAAATACATGTGGTTCTTAAGGATTCTAAGAAAATTAAATTTTAATGTGGTTAGTTTTCCACAAAGATATCATGACTAAGAAACAAAGGGTAATAGAAATTTAACTATTGATGGATCATTTTGTAGACATGGTAAGTGGAAGAAAATACACTCCATGCACTACTTGTCTGCATGGAAGCTAGGAAGATTTCAATAATCTTAAATTTGGATTCTAGTGATAACAATTTATTCTCATACAATTTCAAAAAATGGTTGAGAAATTACTTTAAGAAATCAAAGGAAGAGAAGATGATCTTCTCAATCTATTGTTGTCATGTGTGGAATTGAAAGAAAACTTTTGCATTTGAGAAAAATACACATATCTACTGAACAACAAGGTTGTTATATAATAAGGAAGGCAACCAATATCTAAAAGGATTGGAAGAACAAGTATTGACTTGGATACCGTCAATAGATAATTATCCCAAGATGTGGTCATCCCAATCTGCTATTTGGGTAAATGTAAACACTGATGTTGCGGTTAAACAAAAGAACACTATAGTGGTTGTAATATCCTAAATCAAAAGTGGAGATTGGTTTCTATCTAAAGGAATCAGAAGGTATGTCAATTCATTTTTGTATCTGATCTGGATGTAATGGAGATCTCTATGGATATGCCATGTCATGCTAACTGGAGATTGGTTGAATTCGGACATGAAAACCTACAATATTTTTATTTAAAGAGACATTGGGGGAATTCCAGTCATCCTGATTTCGAGTAGGCTTTTTAAAAAGAGGCAGAAAGTTGTTGGATCCAAGCCGAACAAAAAGGTTTCACCATCAACCTACCCAGTATACCACATAATATATGCTATAGAAAGTGGATCACTCTCATAGATCCTCTATCACTAAATATCTTTGTATGCACATGTGTAGTCTCTTTGTATGTGATCTCTTATATTACTTGTTATTCTTAGGTATGCCAGACCCCTTGTTTCCATTCTATATACACCCTTGACTAGAGGTGTCATCATTGGTAGTCTCTTGAAAATGTATCAATCCATAAGACTTGTCGCATATTCCTTTGATCTATATGACATCTTTTTACCTTCTTTATAAAAAAATGTTTTTGTTTCAAGGGAGGAAGGGCCAGACAACTTAGGATACTCACTATTTTATGATCATTTATCTCCACCAACACTCCTATGACCAGTCCAGAGGACCTGGGGATCTCGAGACTAGCTACAATTGCTTCTATCTTTATAGCCATATCGTCAGATCTCATGCTTAGACATGCAAACCCCTCTATAGTAAGACCTTCATGATTCATTCGTCTTCTAGTATATGTGTCCTCCAGAAAACAACCCATGTATTCACTTTTACTTGTACAAGGGGTGGTATCACCCATTTCACTTCCTTGTGGGCTACCATCCCCACCCTAACCTCCTTTAGGAACCATGTTCTCTTCCATCTCTATTCCAAATCACTAGTTCTTATTAATCTCTTAAAATTTTGTGTTGCATTGTGGTCCTGAAGATATGTTTTCCCTCCCCCAAATTTTATTATCGTCCATCTTCTTACCATCATATATGCTTGCCCATTTCTTAGCCAAGGTAGGATAAAGTACCACTAATGGGAAAATTCTACGTGTTGCACCTATCTGTCGTTGTTCATGTTATCTAAAGTAGGTATATTTAATAGTGAAACCCACATATGCTTGTGATGCTAGAAAATCACAATGAAGGTAGTTTTAAGATCTAGCCTAGAATAAGCATGTCGCTTCTCCTTCCAAAAAAAGATGGTCTACAATTTCCTCCTACCTCACAATTCAACGTTCACATTGTGAGACCAATTGAGTGATACAAGGTCTAATCCTAGAGTCCATTGGGGCCTCTTATTTTATAAGTTTTCATTTAAAATAGAAAATCTTAGCTAGTGAAGCATTCTGCCAGATCCATTTATATTGGCTCAGTAAGGATGTTGGTTGTCAATGATAACTTGTTCATAAAATATTGGTTGCAGACGGGATGGTGAAAACCCCATCTTTTGTTATACACCATATGGGTGAGTCCAATCCTCTATTATATCCACTTATAATTTTTTCTATTATCCTCATCCCCTCTTCAGCTACCAAGTTGATTAGGTCTCATGATTCCACTCGCCACCCCTCTCTATATGATTTCAAACGGCTAAGTTTGGGTCAATCAGGGTGACCAAAAAAGTTTGAGTCAATGAATACTTCCTCATTCTTCCAGAAAATCATGTGGCTATCTACCCAATAGGGATTCTAAATTGGTATGTTCCCGACACTCACCTCCCATCTAGTGTTGTTGATACTAGGGGAACAATGTCTGAATGTCTTTTTTGATAAATAGAAACCCTCCTATTACACTTAAGAAACCATGGTTTATCTAGACATGTGATATAAATATTCTTCCCATATTTTGTTCAACAAAAGAGGCCCAAATGGAATCACATACTAGGATGTTCTAGGAGGCCTTCATCAAAAGTTCATTGAGTTTATCTCTAATCTTATGACTTCCTAATCTTCTTCCTCTAATGGTCTTGTTATTATATCCCATCTTACCCAATGTCTCTTGATATGGCCATTTGTGGAAGCCCATAGGAAATTGGCCATCTTTCTTTCAATTGTTTAGAGGAATGATAATAAAACCTCTCATGTCTATAGGTTGTGAAATGATACGTCTGAGTTAACTACTTTGATCAATGTCAATCTACCCAAAAAGGCTAGAAGCTTATGACCCATGAGGTTATTCTCCATGTAATCTTTTCAACTAAACAATCATAGTATCTAACCCAAATCCTACTCGGAATGAGGGGGACGCCTAGGTTTTGGATTGGCTAAGAACTGGATGCACATTTGCAAATTTTAAAGAGAAACCTTTTCATATCCTCAATTGGGTTTCCAAGAAAAATGGCTGATTCACCTCTATTAACCTTCTATCTTGATTCTCTCTTGTAGTTAGTGATGATCTCCTAGAAGCCTCCTATAGTGTTACCTATGAAGTTGATGAAAAAGATGAGGATCACAAACATTAGATATGGTGGTGCACTCTTTTGGCCTCAGGTGATGAACCTCTCAATATTACCTACACTCATGTCCCTTTTGTCCTTCGTAAGACCTCATGTGCTAGAATAATGAGTAAAGGGGATAGTGGGTCACCTTGTCAAAGCCCCTTAGATACTGTAAAGAATCCCCATAAATATCAAATTATGGAAATAGTAAACCAAGAGCATCATACTAGACACATGATACAAGTAAGGATTCCCCCAAGAAACCAAAATCTCCCAAAGAACTATCTAGAAAGGACCATTTCACTGTGTCAAAGGCCTTGGACATGTCAACTTTGTAAACCACAATATCTACTAGAGTGAAACATTGGTTAAGGTCATGCATGAGCTCTTGAGATAGTCATATATATCTAGTATGGCTCTATTCTTGATGGAAGTTGATTTTTCACTGGATGTGGGGATAATGAGTGTTATCCTAGATAGGATGGTTTGTGATACAATTCTAAGACAAACGTTCCCAATGCTCACGAGTCTAATGTTAGTCATCAGGGTAGGAGTTGCAACATCAGAAATAAGGAGAAGGAGAACACATCTAAGATCTTGGTATGATTGTCTACCACTAAGACAATAATTGATAAGATAGATTTGATAAAGTTCTAATCGAATTGATAAAAGACCTTGGTGGTCGTGGTGATATCCTGCAAGTTATAAACTTTATCAAGCTTGGTAAGTATTGGATTCCATGTATGTATTTGTAGAAACATAAGATCTAGAAGAACCTAGGTGAGTAATTAGACAAAAGAGCTCGTTCATGTTAAAAAAAGAAGGCAATCATGTGATTTTTGGGCTTGTTACACATAGTTGTAGGATGAAACCTTCTAAAAAACCTATCACTGCCCCCAATGGCAGTGATGATTTTTATGAATTTCAATTACCATAATGGTAGTAGTACTATCATGTTTAATTCTAACTTACCTTTGAGTTATATTATATACTTATAATTACCTACCATATGAGAATATAATGAATGCGTTATCTCAGAGCTTCAGAAAAAAAATCTAACTATTGTGAGATTTTTGTCTTTTGACCAAAAGTTCATTTTAGTGAAAGTATGGGCACAACATGACTGATTAGATATATCTACAAATGAACCACACATGGAATGCATCAAATGGACTCCAGAGTTCTGAGGTCTATGTTTAGAAAAGGCAACAATCATGTCATCATAGGTAGCAGTGAATATGAAAGACTTCCTTAATTGTCGGGGCAATAAAGCACACACATAAATTTGGACGACAGAAAGAAGATGGAGGAGGAAGAAAATGAGAAATTAGGCATATCAATCGGGAAGAAGAAGACAAAGGATAAAGTTGTAGGAGGAGTGATGCTAGGATTTTGAGTCGCTTTTATAGACCAGTTTTACATGCATTTTATGTGTTTATTAGTCACATATGTGGTTAATATCACATGATTCACTCGCTTTAGTCTATAATCTCAGTTTGCATCAAATCTACTGTATTTCATCTTTTTGGTTATAAATGAACATATTGATGTGTTGTAGCAAGGCTGATTCGAAATTATCTTGAAATTTTAGGAAAAATGAATATATGCAGCTATTGATACCATCGACAGATGTCAATAGTATCGACCCAGTCACAGTGAGAAAGCCGCAAGGAACCAAGATGTGTCGATACCATCGACACTTAGGTCATTGGTAGCGAGATACCTACAGTGAGCCAGCAGTCAACTGGTCGATACTATCGACACAAAGTCGATATTATCGACCTTGCCCAGCTTCAACGTCAGATCGATGATAAAAGCGACACCTAAAGGTATCGATACCATCGACACTACAGTCGATGGTATCGAGTCTGCATCAGGTGGAACGTCAGAAAAAGAAGACTTGTTAATATTCTGACGGGATGATACCATCGACCCACGTCGATGGTATCGATGCTGTCAGATCAGGTTTTGATTCAGATCGATTCTAATTGAACAGTGGTGATCTTTTGGCGATCTAAAGTGGTGCATATACCTAATTACGGTGGCTTGAAGCAAGTATTATGTCATTAGTCATTGCACAAGTCTCAAGGAGAGGAGGAGAGAAGAACGGAGCCCAAAATCACGCCCCGATCATTTCAAGAGTCGCAGAGGACGTTTTCCACCGCCGAAAGGCTATAGATCGTGCATTCTACGTCAAGGAATGCCTATATCTCCTCTGTTCAAGGGTTTACATCACTTTCATTCACGTTTTCTCCATGCTATTCCATTCTCTCATCATGTCTTTTATTGAGATGAACATGCGGGGCTAGTCTCCTTTATCTTTAGGACTGGGAGTAGCCCGGGTGATTGTTGTATGACATTTTTACCATAGTATTTCATAATTTGTCTCGTAAATCCGTGGTATGATTTCATTTTCTCCATTATATCATTATGATTGATCACCCTAATGGTAATCTAATGCCTTTAATTACTTTGAAAGAAGAATTAACGGTTGAAAAGAGACAAAATTCACATTAACTAATAAATCCTTTGTACAAGGCGATGTATGGTTAATGGTGGAAACCCAGAGTATGGTCTTCATGCACCTTGTTTAGGGTATAGGTTACTACTACCGTGGAACCGACCTATATTTAGGTAGTGAATTGTATCACGAAAGTGAGCAATTCTGAATACAGACCACTACCCGGAATGAGAGACGAATTAGGTTAACTATGTAGAAATTAATACAACGAGAACCTGTGGTGAAACCGTAATCCTAAAGATTCCCATTTGAATTGATTAAACCAAACATTTAATCGATTGCTTTGTTTTCTTTGATTTTTCTTTTCTTTTTCAATCAACTCTCAAATCAATTTAATCGGTCTAGATGATTGCAAGTAGTTAGTAGTAGTCTACCAATAATTACGTTTCCCTAAGTTTGACTCGGGCATCACAAAGGCCTACATTACTCTGACGCGTGCACTTGCGTTCTATGCACGGTAAATTCATGTCTAGTTTTTGGCACCGTTGCCGGAGAAACGGCAATTGTTGGCACTACGAGTGCTATAAGCAGCCACTCTAGGCTACCCTTTTATTTTAACTACATTTTTTAATTATTGCAATAGATTGTCTAATTTTTAGAAATCTATATTCGTCTAGCACTGTACTTCATGAAATATATCATTTTGTAGGTACCAGTGCATGGTGAGCACACGTAGCACAGACTACGCGCAGTCATTATCAGAGGTCCCAATTTTAGGATCAGACGACGAGGAGCACAACATTTAGAATCAACCCGAGAGAGTAAATTTAGATTCTGAACAAGAAGAGATGGCTGAAGAAAAGACGATATGGGAAAAGATCAAGGCGTCTTCTTCCTCCGCATTGAAAGGTCTGATCAAGAGGAAGGATATCAACATCTCGACTTATAAAACTGATCTGACACTAATAAATCTAGTCAAAATGCAAGCATTCCATGTGCTAAATAATGAAGATCCAGTGGCCCACATAAGCACTTTGGTGGCAAATTGTGATATGATCAAGACTGATCATTTTCTACAGGAGACACTGTATTTGAAACTATTTCCAAGTTCTCTTATACGAACTGTAAGAGAGTGGTTCTATAATCTGGATGATGAGATTATTGAGACTTGGGATGAAATGATCGAGGTCTTTTTCGAATGTTTCTTTCCACCAGAGAAGACTAATGATTTAATCAAGAAAATCCACAACTTTACTCAGAATGCAGGTGAAACTTATTCAGAGACCTGGGAAAGATTCCAGATAATGTTGAGAAGATGCCCTCATCATGGGTTAGACAAGGAGAAATAGGTGAAAATTTTCTAATTTGCTCTGAATGAACATGACAGAAGCAATTTGGATTTAGCAGGGTCAGGATTTTTTCTGAACAATATGGATATAAGGTATTGGGAGATTCTTAAGAACATGGCAAAGAAGCAGTCCTGAGATACCAGAGATGCACTTGAACAAGTTAGATCTGTAGGGTACGCTAAAGCCATTAAAAAACTGAATGATAAGATGGATCTTATTGCAAAGAAATTAACTTCTGGCAAAAGAAAATGAAGAGTCTGATGATGAAGCACAGGTGAAATTCATGGGTCAACAATAGGGATATAGGAATAATGACTATTCTTGGAGGAAAGATTAAAAAATTTCATGGAAGGACCCAAACAATTTCCTACAGGACCCTGATGCCAAGCCACAACCCACTGCAGAAGAAAAGAGCAATGAGTTGCTCAATCAAGTAATCAAGCAGAATCAAGAACTCCTGAGCACATTTGGCCAACAAATAAAGCAACAAGGAGAGTTCATGAATCAGTTTGGGAAAACTTTACAAAGTCATGGATCTCAGATGAGGACACTCGAGACATCTTTAGCACAGATGGCGCCAGCAATTTCAAGCTTGAAGAAACCAACGCAACAAGGTTTTCCCAGAAATACAAATGTTCCAGGAGGAAATCAACAAGCCAAATCAATTCTGTTATGGAGTGGAAAGAAGATTTTAAACTCTAAGGCCGATGAACCAAGCACACCCCAGCCAGAAACCACATGTGAGGCCACACAGGAGGTCACAATCACAGAGATGATGGAGGATGCGGTAGAGGATGCCACACTAGAGCCCATTATTGAGGAAGAGACTCTAAAGAGGACACCATATGTGTCACCACATTAGAGGGCACAGACCGTTCCTGTCCCTTATCCCAACAGTCTTAAATCTAAGAAAGTTGATGCTCAGTTTAGGAAATTTCTGGACAATTTTCAAAAGCTCTCTGTTAATATTCTGTTGCTAGAGGCGATTGAGGAGATACCTTCATATGGTAAATTCTTAAAAGATTTAATCACCAAGAAGAGGAAGATTCCTGATACTGAGGTGGTAGTTCTTAAAGAGCAAGTCAGTGCCTTCATTTTGGGCACATTGCCACCAAAAAGACAAGATTCGGGCTGCTTTAATATTTCATGTTACATTGGCAAGGTGAAATTCGGCGAAGCATTGTGTGACTCCGGGGCAAGTATTAATTTGATGCCTCTTTCTACTTTCAAGAAGATGGGACTTAGAGAATCGAGACAAAGCAACATGACGATTCAGCTAGCGGATAATTTTGTGGTTAAGCCTTATGGTATTTGTGAGGATGTACTGGTTAAAGTTGACAGATTTGTATTTCTAGCCGATTTTGTGGTTATGGAGATGCAAGATGAGCAAGGGTATGAGTTGCTCTTAAGAAGACCCTTCTAGGCTACTGCTGATATGATATTGGAGATGGGGCGAGGTCGATTGACATTGGGAATAGCGGATGACAGATTTGAGATGGTAATGCCACCAAACACAAAACAGTCATAGACGAAGGAACAATGTCGCAAGGTGAAGCACTACGATCAGAACATTTCCCTTTGTTTAGGTAAGCCATTTCTGGAGATGGCTCACGTTATGACCAAGGTAGACACAGGAACACTAGTTGTGGACATAATGGAACAAACAAAAGTTGTGTCTCTTTGCAAAGTTGTAGGTTACCCAATTGATGAAGAGGAGGAAATTCCACTATCAATTGAGGATGATGCTATAGCAGTTTCTGTGATCGATTCATATCCAAAATGGCCCCTTGAGGCATGCCTATTCAACATCATGGATGATTGGATAAGAAGCATTTCCTTACAAGAATGCGTGAAAATGCTTCAATTGCTTCCTTATTTCTATGCCAAACATTATGAGGATCTTGGACTACTACCACCACCTCTCCATTCCTCCTTGATCTGTCCGCCTGAGTTGGAACTAAAGCTGATACCCCCCTCCATTTAAAGTATGTATTTTTGGCAGATGATGAGAAGCTTCTGGTGATTATATCAGCATATCTAAGTGACGATGAGGAAAAACAATTGATGATCGTGCTGAAGAACCACCGTGGTGCTTTCGGGTGGTCAGTTTCTGATATTAAGGGGATCTCCCCTACTCTTTGCTAGCACAAGATCCGGCTCGAGGAAGGAGCCAAACCTATAATTTAGCCACAATGTAGACTCAATCTGAGCATGATGGAGGTTGTAACGAAGGAGGTGATCAAGCTTTTTTCGACGGGCATCATTTATGCCATCTCAGATTTGATGTGGCAATGCAGGGACTTCATTTTGCGTAGGTGTGTATTGAAGATTGAATATGATTGTGTACTTAGTCACTATCATACACTACCCATCGGTGGTCATCATGCGATCTCAAGAATGGAGGCCAAGGTGTTAGAGAGTGGTCTTTATTGGCCTACACTCTTCTGGGATGCCTACGACTATGTGAGAAGATGTGATTCCTATCAAAGAGTAGGTAATATTTCAAAGCGGCAAGAGATGCCCCTCAACGTGTTTCAAGAAGTTGAGGTATTTGATCTGTGGGGCATCGATTTTATGGGACCCTTTGTGTCCTCGAATTCTAATTTATACATTTTACTTGTAGTTGATTATGTATCGAAGTGGGTAGAGGCAATACCCATAAGGACTAACGATGATGTTGTAGTGTGCGGGTTTATGAAAGATCATATTTTCTACAGATTTGGTGTGCCACGGATGATTATTAGCGATGGAGTCACCCACTTCAAAAATCAAAAGTTTGTTGCATTATTGAGCAAGTATGGGGTGAAGCACAACGTTGGTACCCCGTACCACCCGCAAACACAAGGGCAGGTCGAAGTGTCGAATAGAGAAATTAAGAAGCTTTTGGAGTGCACAGTGGCTTCGACAAGAAAGAATTGGAGTACACTACTACCGGATGCATTATGGGCGTATAGGACTGCATCTACGACACCTATTGGTACTATGCCTTTTAGGTTGGCTTATGGGCGGGCCTACCATTTGCCGGTAGAGTTGGAACACAAGGCGCACCGGACGCTACGGAAGCTTAATTTGAGTTATGATGATGCATGGAAGAAGAGAATGTTAGAGCTCAATGAGTTATATGATCTGAGGATGAATGCTTATAAAAACTCGAGGATTTACAAAGAGAGAACAAAACAAATTCACGATCATCACATTCAACTGTGTGTTTTCAAAAAAGGGGATCATGTGTTCTTATTTAACTCGAGGTTGAAGTTGCATCCCAGGAAATTGAAATCCCGATGGAGTGGACCTTTTGTTGTGGAGGAGGTGTGCCCACATGGTTCTATTATGGTGCGAGGTGAAGAGCTGACGTTCCTAGTTAATGGTCAAAGGTTGAAGCTTTATTTGGCAAGGACTACATGAGAAAAGTGCATGAGGTTAAACTCATGGCACTTAAGGATGAATGAAGAGATTTATTGTGTCTAGCCTAAGACGTTAAAGTAGGGCGCTTGTTGGGAGGCAACCCAACCATCAGTAGTTTTAATTTGTAGTTCCTTCATTTTCTTTCGCATTTACAAGTTAGTTTGTTTAATTTCATTTTTGTGTGTAAAATGATACCTTAATTGTTTTGTTCAGTGTGCAGTACTGAGTCAGAGTCGATACCATCGACCACAGTGTCGATGGTAGTGACGTGGGTATAGGGAAGCGGTTGCAAAAAATTTTCTGAGTCGATACCATCGACGGCCTCGTCGATGGTATTGACATACCATCAGCGACGTCGAAGAAAAAAAATAGCTCCTGGTCTATAGTATCGACTAGGAAGTCGATGCTCATGAGATCCCTAATGATTTATAGAAGAATTTGTCTCAGTGAACTCGATACTATCGACGGCCTCATCGATGGTATCGACACGAAAATAGGAAGGAAGTGGTGCCCAGGCCTCGCTAGGGTAATTGAACCATGAAGAGTCGATACCATCGACACCAAGTCGATAGTATCGATGTGACACGTCACCGATCTGTGAGAAGAAATCAACGGAGCCTGCCAATTTTGGAAGTCGATCTGTGGGACGGGTCGATACCATCGACCCTCGTCGATGGTATCGATGCGTCATCGATCCGGGCCCCCACATCCAGCAATCGACGACCATCAATGGTCGCGAAGAGCGGATTATGCTCCAGGTGTTGATACCATCGACACCCCGTCGATGGTATCAACAGAGCAACAGCAGCGACAGGTTTAGTTATAAAAGGAGGGGTTGTGTCTCAATTCTATTCACACCTTCAGAGTGAATCCCCTAAACTCGTGTGCCAAGCCTCCCGAGCAACCAGAGATCTTCACCGAGCTTGTTGCCATCGAGCAATCTTCACCAAGTTCTTCATCGACATCGAAGATCATCTTCTCTGAGCCACTCCGATCTTCCCCGAGCAACTACGATCTTCACCGAGCTCTATTGTTTTATCCCCTTTATTTCACAATGGTGAGGACAGTCAGAGCTTCTTCCTCGTCGGTGGCCCCTATGGAGATCGACATGTTCATGCCTCCACCACCGGGCTCTATCCCCCATTTAAGGATTGTCCACCCGTCAGCGGACGTGAAAAAAATATTTGATGAGTTGATGAAGCATCCCATCGAGCCTACCAGATATGTTGATCGGGCTATGATTAGGGATCTTGGATTTGAGGACAACCTCAAACAGGTCCTCCTTGGGCAGGTTGGGAGGAGGGCATTCGCATGGCAGGAAGACATTCCCTACCATGAGGAGGGTCACCTATTCTTTGGCAAGTGGCCAACGTATAAAGAGATCGTGGTAGAATTCATGGTCTCCCTCGACATCTGCGTGGTGCCCAATGATCCTATTGCGACTGACCGCGAGTGGATCAAGGGGCGTGTTTCATTCCACCGCGAGTGGATCAAGGGGTGTGTTTCATTCCACTTGTTCAACCGCAATTATAATATAACGCTCGACCAATTCAACTCGATCTACAATTGGTGGCACTCACCGGAGCAGTACCGACAGCCAGATAATAGGACCAATTATGATGTGATGTTTGCGGCACTGGTGACCACCCCTGTGGGAAAATTGATGAGATATCATAATGCAGCGGTGGCTGACTTCGAGCACCCATTTGTATGGGTTCTACACCGTATGCTCTGCATCACCTTCTTTGTTCAGGGCGAGCTTTCATTGAGCAAATTCTAGGAGACGGATTTGTTCTTCCTTTACAAGTTGCTGAAGAGGGAATAGCTAAACGGGGGCGTGTTTTTCTTGACACGCATGATGGCCATGAAGAGGAGTACTAGAAGAGCCCCTATTCACTTTGGGGGACTTATTACGCCACTAGCCCTCTACCTTGGGCTAGATCTGTCATCACTTCCTCTGCTGGTCAGCAGAAATCCGGTGAATCTTGCTCATTTCCACCGCTCCAACCTTCTGACAGTTTGTGGCGGAGTGGTTTATGTGCATTTCCACGTCAATGAGGAGTACCAGGAGTGTGCACTTCCTGATCCCATCTTCAACATCCAAGGGACCCATCACTTTAGGTGGCCCATAATTGCAATCGAAGATTCAGCGAGTGATGAAGACGCGGGTAACAACGACATCGACGATGAGAATGAAGAGGAAGAGGAGACTTTCACTCCTCTTTGGGCATGAATGGCACCGCGGAAGCGTCCACGCTTCTACTTGGGTGCATCATCATCTTCGCAGCCTCTGCCACCACATCCCTCTCAACAAGGAGAGGATGTCTATTCTATGCAGGGCATGTACACCATGCTACAGAGCATTCAGGAGATGCAACAGCAGCACAATACGTCATTTGCTAATATCCAGGATACTATGAATCGGCTATATGTTAATCAATAAGCTATCTTCGAGAATGAACGTCAGTTGTTCGCCAATCAACAACAGGTCTACGATCAGTTGGGGAGGATCGAGCAACAGCAGCAGCCGTTCTATGATCACTACTGGAGCCAAAACTACTTCGGGGGATATCCTCGACCTCCACCGATGTCAACTTTAAAACATAAGATCACAACTCTACATGCCTATGATTCAAGGAAAGTGGAAAGAATTGGATGTTGAGCCTAAACTGACCAAATGGTAATGGGACTTTACTCTAAAATAAGAGAGATTGAGTTTACACATGTTAGTAAGGAGGGACATATAATATCTTCTAAGGGTTCTGTCAATTAATCTTGTGATCTATCCACCGCATCTCATTTACACTCCACCATAAGAATTGGGAGCACTTTACAGTTTGTCATCTCTTGATTGCATATCATGTAGATAGGATTGCATTGTAGTTAGTTTTTACATCTGTTGCATTTATGAAAAAAAATGTTGCATTATAGTCATGCATGCACAAATTGTAAAATGCATGTCAATGTCATTTTAGCTGCATTTTGCATGATCTTAATCATTTTGTACATGATGTGCCTTGCTTCTTCTGAAAATAAGGAACTTGTTTCGTACTTTCTGGAAAAAAGGGAAAAATAGTAGTTATGAGAATAAGCCCAAGACGATGATGTGCAAATTTCATCTTAGTCATTAAGCAAAATAAGGGCTGAAAAGAAAAAAAAAACAAGTGAAGATCAGAAAGATAAGGAACTTGTTCACATGCATAATAAGAAGAACAAGCACATGTGTAGTTTTGTAGATATTTTGTCTCTCGTTGGGATGCAATAGTAATGCATGCATCATTCCACCTAAAATGTAAGCATTAGGCCATTTTCATATGCATGAGCATCATGTAGGTCATTGTTGTACTATTACATGTCAAACTGTATTGTGCTACTCTTTCTTACATAAACTGCCTATTCCATCCACTCGTTGCTCGAAATGGTAGGCCACCAGTGATTATCTTCTCACTTTTGTATTTCAGGAGATCTACTTCCATTTAGATGGTAGTTAGGTTATGATCAACGTAGATAGGAGATCACAAGATACACCAAGCCTGAACCGAAAGATTTTATTATATTAACTACCTTTTTTTTAGAGCAAACTAGGTCATTTTCATTACTCAAGCCATACGACATCTACAAGTAGGAGCAAGAACTCGGACAGACCATACATAGTTAGAAGCAATACAAAGGAATCGTCGACACTCATATTGGATTGAAAATACAATGCTTCTGCTTTGATCCCTAAACCATATAGCTGACAAAAGCAACTTTTCAAACGGGATTCCTTCAACCTGAGCCTGCATCGGTGGTGATAAGATTGCAACCAAACACAGATCTGAACACAACAAGCCTCTGCCAGCATAGCCATACAACCAAGTATAGAAAACAACTAGGACAAAATGAGGACCTGCCGCAGCAAGAAACTCAAGCTCTCACAAAGGGAGAGAGAACAGGATCGAGACCCCCACCGAAGAACGGCGACTAACAAAGCAGTAAGGACTACAGAAAACAACACAACAAAAACTAGGAAGACTGCTGAAACCAAAGGAAACAAAACACTAAGAAAAAACTAGAACAAGCAAAATCTCGAACAGGTTGTGAGCACCCACAGGGATAAGTCGAGAAGGAGGCCAAAACCCACAGAGAAGATGACCAGAGAGAAGGAGGTCTGGACGGGTGAGGGAGTGGGGGGTAGATGGCACAGGGAACCCCAGATAACCTAGATAAAAAGTAAAACTGTCAGAAAACCTAGATAACGCTAGCTTATTATCATTTATTAACTACCTTATTTGATAGTGTTCACCAATCTTGGAGTGGGGGTAGATGACACTTAAGTCGATGGTAGTGAGATACCTACAGTGAGCCAGCAGTCAAGTGGTTGATACTATCAACGCAAAGTCGATACTAACGACCTTGCCCAGCTTTAGCGTCTGATCAGTGATAAAAGTGACACCTAAAGGTGTCGATACCATCGACACTAAAGTCAATGGTATCGAGTCTGCATCAGGAGGAACGTCAGAAAAAGAAGACTTGTCGATATTCTGACGGGTCGATACCATCGACCCGCGTCGATGGTATGGACGTCGTCAGATTAGGTTTTGATTCAGATCGATTCTAATCGGACGGTGGTGATCTTTTGGCGATCTAAAGTGGTACATATACCTAATTACGGCGGCCCAAAGCAATTATCACATCATTAGTCATTACACAAGTCTCAAGGAGAGGAGGAGAGAAGAACGGAGCCCAGAATCACGCCCTGATCATTCCGAGAGCCGCAAAGGATGTTTTCCACCGCTAAAAGGTTGTAGATCGCGCATTCTACGTCAAGGAATGCCCGGATCTCCTCCGTTTAGGGGTTTACATCACTTTCATTCACGTTTTCTCCATGCTTTCCCTTTCTCTCATCATGTCTTTCATTGAGATGAACATGCAGGGCTAATTCCCTTTATCTTTAGGACCGGGAGTAGCCCGGGTGATGGTTGTATGACATTTTTACCATAGTATTTCATAATTTGTCTCTTAAATCCGTGGTATGATTTTGTTTTCTCCATTATATCATTATGATTGATCACCCTAATGATAATCTAATGCCTTTAATTACTTTGAAAGAAGAATTAACGGTTGAAAAGAGACAAAATTCACATTAACTAATAAATTATTTGAACAAGGCGATGTACGGTTAATGGTGGAAACCCAGAGTATGGTCTTCATGCACCTAGTTTAGGGCATAGGTTACTACTACCGTGGAACCGACCTAGATTTAGGTAGTGAATTGTATCACGAAAGTGAGCAATTCTGAATACAGACCACTACCCGGAATGAGAGACGAATTAGGTTAACTATGTAGAAATTAATACAAAGAGAACTTGTGGTGAAACCGTAATCCTAAATATTCCCATTTGAATTGATTAAAACCAAACATTTAATTGATTGTTTTGTTTCCTTTCATTTTTCTTTTCTTTTTCAATCAACTCTCAAATAATTTTAATCGGTCTAGCTGATTGCAAGTAGTTAGTAGTAGTCTACCAATAATTACGTTTCCCTGAGTTTGACTCGGGCCTCACAAAGACCTGTATTACTCTGACGTGTACACTTACGTTCTACACGCGATAAATTCGTGTCAAGGAGCCATTGTACAAAATAAAATAAAAAAGATGTTGGAACTCGGGGTGTGAAGACAAAGCAGGAAGTCATAGTAAGAATAATGCTAAATTTGAAGTAGGAAACTAGAAGACAAAGACAAAAAAAATCACAGGACGAAGGTGGAGGGAGAAGGTTACTGCCGAAGACATGTGAACAAAGGTAACATAAATCAATGAATATTAATGAAATTAGCATGTCAAGGAAACTAAACAAAGCCACTCGTGTATGCATTCGTTAAATTAAATCTATATAACACAATGATAATTTACTATACAAATATAACATAGAAGTGGTTTTATTAACATATATCATTATATAATAAAATTTTATGAAATGTGAAACAATTTTTTTTATTATTGGTCTATTGGATTATGTGAGTTGAAGAATATATGTATATAGTTTTGAACCATGTCATATGAATGCTATTTTTATGTTATAAATTAAAGTTCTACATTTCTCCAATGGACAATTTGTCAATTTATATAGAAGATTTTTGCCTTAATTTCATACATATAGACAGAAACATAAGGCCTAACTTCAACAACTATATTATGATTGGGATGCATGTCACTTGTATCCTTAGTTTTAAAGTATGTTTTATTGAATGATGACATACACATTAATGGACATATGGTGTACACTGAGATACCATATTACTTTGCAATAAACTGGAAAATTTAATTTAAAAATATCACCAATAATGAAAACTATATCATCATTCACTCGGCCCATATAGCAAAAGTGACACTTATTTGATTTGCTAGTGGTAAAATGCTACATAGCATTGGTTTAAACTAAATTTAACCACAGTTTTGGAGTGGAAGCGTAATATGAATTTATTCGTTTCTTGTCTGCTTCTTTGAACCCACCTCTGCCTAGAATATAGCTGCTCTGCCCATAAAACACAAGCAGTCGTGACACTCAAATTCTGTCAATGTGTTAAATGAATCAGCAATGTGCAACCCACGTCAAGCCGAATGCCAACCTCAATGCGAGACTTCAAGTACAAGATTACGCTCAAGTCAATCACTAATGCTACGGTTAATTTGTTGTAGCTGGCCTGACACATATGAACATGTTTTTTTTACACAGTTTTTTTATGATTGATTTTACAGAAGTGAAAAAATCGAATAACGTCCCGAGAGTTCCATACATACATACTCTTCTAAACAGCAGAAAACGAGTATCAAAATAACTAAAAAGATTTTTTCTCACGTGATTATAATCAATTTCCTTTGTAAATAATACTTATAAAGCATTTATAGCTAGGGATGCGGCGATATGCATATATGATTTATTATCAAAATTACAATCACAATATGCTGAATATTGTGTACCATAATTGTACTATGGCACTACATGATATACCATAACCGTCCTGCATTTTCTATGCTATATTCAATTTTGATTATTGAGATTCGTTTCTGATAGAATTTTATTCTAGATCTAGTTGTGGATATTTTAATGAGGAACAACAAATCTCCGTTTTTATTTTGTTTGATTTGCTTCACTTTTTTTTGGTTCTAAGAAAAAGTCATTATTATGTCAATATCTGTTTTCTAATGGAAACTACTTATAAACAACTTGGTTGCACAAAGAGATCACATGCTTAATGAACAATATTTTAGTGTCATAGACCGATCCATATATTGCACCCTTAACTAAGGTTTTTGACTCTTAAAAATTTTAACTTTTTTTTATCAATTCATTTGATGTTTGAGCATGATACATGTCTTTTTTTTTCAAATTAGGAAAAGTTATGGTGGAGCTTGACGTATCATATGTTAATTTCCCTAAGTGAGGAATTCTTGAAAAGTCTACTCTAGTTCTTCTCTTCACTTTGTTTTTCTATTTTTTATTATTTTTGTTTCAGAATGTCTTAAAATTCCTTTTAAAAGAAAATCATATCCACTACAGTATTCAAGATTGAAATCATATCCACATCAAGAAAAAAAGCTGCACTCCTAACACTAAAAAAATATACTCTACCAATAAAAATAATAATTTAACAATGCAAAGTTGAAAATTCATAGTCCTCTATATAGTTACACGAAAAAAAGTATAAAAAGTTAATATTGTACATTGTACCAAATAATATATCAACAATAATAATTTTGAAGGTGGGGCAACATAATATATATAAACACGAAAGATATATATATCATTACAATACTTCTTATAAAATGAGCTAAAAATATAGTGATGCGAACTTTAGCTACTATATTTTTACTAAAGTTATAACAGCTCTGCAACGTGACGAATATTATATGAAGAAACAACAACCGCATCATAAATCTCAATCAAATTATCACAGTTGACAAGACAATGTGATAATCTGCAGATATGATTTTTCCATTACAACTTTGTCATCCCTATTTATTTCTGTATTCACAACAAAAGAACAACAACATTTTATATCAGGAATTCCACATTCACAATTACAACAAATTCGTTACATAGAAACGAATATAACTTAAATTCTAAAGCTTAAAGTTAAATTCCCCCGAAAATGAGTTCAGTATAATGTATAACTTACATCAAACCAATTGTTGCCTAACAGAACAAATTTATCGCAGATCTATGGAACATGCATTATTCAATCAAGCACTGAGCTTGTTCCGGCAAGTGGCGCTCGCACGTGAATTATAACAAGCACCAGCTAGTGGATCGGGTACGAGAAATCAAGGCCCAATTCGGCCCAATTAAAGTCCGTGGGTGACATTTAATCCCCACATTCTCCCATGCCGCATGAGGATTCAGGAGTCATTCTTCAATCAAACTCATTATGATAATACCAGTCAGATCGGTGTGACTCCATTCCTAAATGTAGCGGTTCTAACTCCAAACTAAAGTGGCTACTCCAGCGTTCGAACTGGATCACAATAGTTCAGTCAGTTGTAAATAACACGGAAGAGTTCAAATGAGAAAACAAACACGAGTCAAAGTCACACATAAAAAGGCGTGATTACGAGAAAAGAATATCTTAGATTTAGCCTGGACGTCGACCTATATAATATGGAAACATAGATTCCAATCGAGATTTGGGTCAAAAATTATTGAAACACTAAGTGCGGAAGGAAAACTTATTTGTAGGGCACAATAACCATTAGCAACATGATTAATACTCATCTAACAAGACTTCCCTAAATGCACATGGAAAATGACCCAAGAAGCAAGCGAAATCTCAAGTGTCTATGCGCTGAACGAAAGATGCGGGGAAGTGGAGAGGATGCCCAAAACAATACAACTACTAGTATAGTATTTCACTATTAGATATTTGTTATTCTACCTCTCTCCTTATATTTTTGTTGTTTTCTTACGATCATTAGTTCTTCCATGTGCTCAGCCAATATGAATGACTCAATTCTTATTCTATGACTAGGGTATTCAAGATTCATTTATATATGTCATTGTTGATTTTTTTGTCTTAGCTATTGTTGTGTTTTTTTATCTAAATCTAGAATACTTGTGCAATTTAGAAGAGTAACCAACTACACATTCATCAGGCGCAAGAGATTAAGTGTAGTTACATGAGTTGAGTTAGATGACTTGATCTATTATATTAGACAACTATTCTTTTGGCCAAATTGATTAGGAAGGATCATTCAAGCTTGACTAGTCTCAGATATGTTATTCCTTGTGATTGATTTCTCTTGTTACAATTCTATTGAAAGGATGTGAGAATGCTATGGACTTAGCATAGCTTAAACATTGACGTCCCACCTCCACAAGGTTAATTACTCAAGACAAATCTCGATTAAAACCAACTATCACCATCAACACATAATCATTCTATTGCAACGTGGAATTTAAAATTTCAAATATCAACTTGGACTTTAAACTTTATATACAATTTTCAAAGTTATCTCTAAATTCAACAATTTATGGTGACCTTTGTCACATCTATTACAAAGAGATGAAATATAAGACATAAATAATTAGTTTACAACTCGTACAACTAGCCCACATACAAAAATCACAAGCCATATATAAAACTATTTAATAAAATCTCCCAACTTTGACCTAAGTACAAGGACAACTCTACTATATTCTAACCCAAACAAGCAAGCAACCCCTATCGCTAGAAGATATCAGGCAGACTAGGATATCAGGTGACACACACATGTCACCTGCCTCCGGCTAATTGGCTTCCACCACTAGCCAAGCCATCACCACAACCGCTTGACAAGCTAGTTTAGTCACCTTAAAGGGTTTGGAAAATCATGTGGTGAGACCCCCAAGTCTCACATATATGATGTGGCAGCTAAAATATCTATCATTTACAACAAGTTTAAGAATATTAAACAGGGCTCTAACCATTTAGATTGCAAAATAAGTAATGGATATAAAAGAATATTCTCATCACAATTATACCTATAACGCCAGAAATACCTAAATAAGATGCATGCAAAAAAAATATAAATACATATCATACATGGTTAAGATATGAATTTTATTATGTCTTGGGCAGTTTGACTTGTAACACTCAAACCCCTAGCTAGATTCTACAAAGACGTACTAGCACTCCATATAAGATCAAAGGATATTTTGATTCCATTAGATCTCTCCACTAGACCTTAGTTTGAAGGGAGGTAACAAATTGTAGAGTGCTCACAAGCAACGTTTATCGTGGAAATTGCTCAAGAGAGGATTCACAAATCACAGGTCCGACGTGGATACACAAGTCTGGAAAACAAATCGAGAAATAACTATAGTCGTTCTATAACACATATCAAGTATTACATCTCACTAGACCGCCAATCCTAATCGTTTTCTAGAACATAATTTAAAGATGTCAAAGTATGTCGAACCCGATCATCACCATATATTCAATAATATATGATTTTGCACATCTTTTGCAATCCAGTGACTATCTCAAGTTAAACTTATTTCACTATGATCCTCAACAAACTAGGCAAATTAGCGGTCACACTTAGGGCTCTACGAGACTAAGGTTACAGTTGATTCATTAGACCCACTACTATTTTATGAAAACATCAAAAAAGTTACATACATTCAAAAGAAAAATGATTGATTTCTTTAAAGACATCAAAACTTTAGACGATATAAATTGTATTATTGTAAAAAAAATAACTTCTAAAAGTAAGATGCACAATAACATCCCTTGGCCAAATCAAAACCCTTTAGTAAGATATGGTGTAACAACCCCACTCCCCGGTTACCCCCAATTAAGAAAGACCAAGAAGCCAGAGCCGCTATCCCAAAACAAGATCAATGGTTTTGTAGATAATAAAAAATAATTAATAAATTCTACCAAAGACTAAGCCTAAAACAGGATCCAAATTTACTTTTCACATACCTTTCAATCCTCTTTGGAACTTCTACCCACTGTACATTTCTATCTAACTCAATACTCCTTTATGGATTAACTTTATTCTTCATAAATAACTCTTTACTGTTTGTCCACTTTCAGACATTTCTACAATGCCGACAAACAAAACTATGGTCAATATAAATGAATATACTGGTATATGGTGACAACCAAAATATTGCAGATATGTTCTGGCAACCTAATCACATCAAACAGTTGCTAACAAAGAAAGATTACATTTTTCAATATGACTTCCCAACCACTTTTACTCAAACTCCGGGATACCCTCTCTTAGGGTTTAGTCCTTGTAAGGGACTTAACGCTACCTTCTCCATCCTGAGCTTGGTACTTGGGGTCACCTCTCTAGGTGCCTAGTGGTATTCCCTCTGGGCTTGACCAGCTCGATACTTCCCTTTGGGGCTTGGTCTCTTATCTTACATCAAGAGATGGTATGTAGGTTCGAGCAAGTCATATATATATATACTTAAATTGTGATAGTCATACTCACTTTAAAGATTGCAAAAATAAAATCATCCAAGCATTTTATTTCCATGCAATCGATAAAATGTCAAGAAATATCAAGATATTAAATTGAGTACTCATAAATAACCACTTACCTGATTTTGAGATCTCACAGGAAATAAGCACAAGACGATCCAAAAAGGAAATCCAAGCAATCAATCAAACCAATCACACAAGCACAATAGTATCCTGATAAGCATGTACAACCTATTTACTACATACTCTCTTACTTTATTGACTTGGGATTATTTCCTAAGGTTTCTAATCTGAATTAGGGTTTCCTTAGGGTTCTTTAGATCTATTTCACAAATTTCCCCTTTTTATGCCAACAAAACCCTAAAACAACATTTATATGTTCAAAACCCTAATTATCCAACTATTCATATTAAAACCTCTTTATTACCAATTTGACTTAGGATCATCCTAATATCATCTAATTCAAAGGATCTCAAAATATAACTCATTAGAAGCCATTATCACCTAGATCAGGGTTTCTAAGCCCATTAGTGCACATTATACATATGAAACCCTAAATTAGTTGATTAAGCACATGAATCATCCTTTTAGGATCAAAACATTCTTTTTATTACCAATAGGTTAATATTCACATAAAAAATCCATATTATTTTTCCCAATTTCATTGATAATCAAAATTAGGGTTTCTTACTTATGAAAACATTAAAGATAGTAATTTAGGTAATTTTATAATTATGAAAACACTAAGGCTTCAAAAATATTTTTATTGGATTCCTTACATTTTTCTGTTCAATTTTCATATATAACATGTCTTAATCTGAGTAATTGATTTATTTTTCGAATTATTTTAAATTACTCACCTTTCTACCAATGGGGTTTCGCCACGTCAGCAACTCGGCTCCTATTTCTCTTTTCCACATGGTCCAAGCCAGCCAATGGGCTTCAGTCATATCAGTGACTTACTCCAGCGAGGATGACTCGATAAACAGAATCAAAAGATGCTTTTACCCCATTCCTTCTTCATTAACCCCAGGGGTAAAAGGGTCAATACCGTGATATCCATCCTCAACCTTGTGAGGCAGCGCCCAGCCGCGGTCAACTCCCATGTGGACTCTGGGCATCAGGCCTCCTCAACCTCCTGTGAAGGTCACCTCACCTTCACCCAGATCTACCGAAACTTGTGGTGGCCTCCACTTGCTCCCTACCGGTCCCGAGCATGGAATCCAACTAGGGACTGGTTTCAGCAAATAGTAGGATAGAGTATTGGATCGAGAGCACTCTTCTGTAGGAGATTGGAAGTAGATTGGGGGAGCGTAGAGTCTAGCGGACCCTTACAATGTGGCTTCCAGTCTCACTGAGGCCTCTACTCCCCTATGTATAGGTATGGGGGTCGAGCCCGTCACACCATGGGGTCTAGTTTTGCAGACCATTGGGGAAACTCCCAATTTTGCATGAAATAGGAGCATCAAAGGGATCATCAGATCCAGTTTTCCTTGCCGAAATCAACTATCCACTTTTTAGAACTCCTGGAGAATCAGTGAGAGAGATACATAGATTTGATCCCACATATGACTCATATATATACCTAATACTTAGTCATCTCCTCAAGGTATCTAGGGTGCTGGTACTTTTGGGGTCATCCCTCTTCCCTTATGCATCCAAGGAGTTCCTCCCTCATTTACCCCTTGGTCCCCATGAACTCATGAAGGTGTTCAACCTCCTAACCCATGGTCCTTGGGCAAAGATAGTTGTTACCTCTGGACCCTACGGTCTTGTGCATCTCAGAAATAGACAACTCCTACTCCCATCGGTCTTATCCCTACATGACCTTAGTATTAACTTAGGGTTCTATCATAGTACATCTCAATCTTGAATCCTTACCTGAATCTCCATCATCTCTTTGGTACTCATGGTCAAACTTACATCCCTTCATGAGAATCATGGTGACCTACCTATCTCAGTCTGGCCCCATACAAGTTACCTCCATGGAAACCTATTCGCATGCCCCTTAGATATGGTCACACATGGGTCTATATAGTCATGCTCACACTATGTGCTCTCCACTTAGCTTGTCAAGCTCTTATAAGTGACCTTGTAAGGTTTAACTCAAACCTAAACAAGATTTGGTGCTCACTCCCACATCAAGGGTCCCTTCCTAGGACAAGAGAAAACTATCTCTTGCTATCAATAGAGTTCACAAAACGTCCTTGCATCCAAAGCTTGTAACATCATGTATATGCCTAGCTCCTATCATGATACTCATGCACATAGCTAGAAAGAAGACAACCTACTAAGCCATGCTAAGTTTCTTGGTATGCCATACATGTTTCTCATTCATCGAAGTTGGACCAATATCATACATTGACATGTCATCAACCTATGTGAGTGGCTCATCAAACAAATATCTCTGTTCAAGTAGGGTTTCCTTTTTCTCTAAAACATCATACGGGGTTCCATACTCGAATCTTATGAACTCAATCAGCCTCAAGAGCATCATGTGAACTAGGTACTACTACTTACCCTCTTTGGTGTAGGAACTCCAGGTTCACTTCCTATGCATCAGTTATCAAACTACATGCTCAACTGTTCAACCATGAACTAAACATATACCAGATAGGGCATATACATCCTAACACGCTTCCACGTGAACAACCTTTAGAGTCTTACACCAGGACAACTAACTGGGTGTGAGGCCTCATAACTTGCTATCATACTATACCTCTTTAGGGTCTTTGGAACTCTCTCTCCTACACCCAAAAGGTAGGCTCTCATATCATCCATACATTTGTTCAGAAAGCCTATTTTTATCTTCTAAGGTTTGGTTCCAAGGTACAATAAGCCTCCAAGGATTGTGCATTAGGCAACCTCATATATCTACTCAGGGTCATCTATTCCAAGCCATATTAAACCAAATTCCTCATGATTCCTCATCTCTCCGAGTTTAGGTTTCCAACCTTCTTCATCGGGGTCTCACTCTCTCTATAGAGCTAAGCCTAGGATTGGTCCTACCAGTAGAGGTTCTCTATCATAAGATGGGTGAGGCTCTTAAGGATACACGTCTATCCCCACCTAGGTGAAACATACTATCGAAACTTATGTTCGGCCAAGATCATCCGAAGCTATGCATGCTCATTTCATAAACTATCAGGCATAACCTATCTAGATTAGGTATAAAACTTGTTGTCTGCCTTCATGCGATTCTCTTCTATGCATGTGCATGCCTCTTTTGTACTCATAAATACTTGTTACTATTAGGGTTCCTATATGGTCACCACTAACCTTCTCAATGAGGGAGCTATCCCTCACCCTTAACAGGCACAACCCACCCATGGTCAGGTCACTAAAAGGCACTAGGGTCAAACAACGACACACAATTCATGCTTCTCATGTGTACTCAAAACTTTTACATAAAGCATGCATGTCTAACCCACATAGATGAAGGTATAGAATACTAAGGTATCCAACTTATCTTATCTTCTCTTATCTAACTACCACTTAGGGTTTGGGTTGAGCATCATCCTCAAACGATGCATCAAGTCTCTTCCTAGAGGTCTTCTTCCTAGAAGGCTAACTCTCTCCTCATCTTCCTACACGATGGTCTAACCTCAGTGTTCTCCTGAAAGGTCACCAAGGGCATAGAAACATAGGCCATGCAACCTAAGCATGTAACTAAACTTAGTCTGAGTTTCTAATTATCAAAACTTATGTCCATGACATCTTTCTTACATGCTTTTTATTATTTGGTGGAGGATTCCTTAATCCTTATCATTCTTAACCCCAAAACTCAGGAGGATGGTGGAGTGATGGAGCCTCCACTCGCATGAAGTTGCATGCACCACTAAAAATCCTAGTGATAGTAAGTCTCTAAGTTTAGCCTTGCGTGTGCTATAATAAGATCTCCACCCACGTATGCCAAGGTACATGGAAGTCTTATCATAGTACAGTTGAGGGTCGAATCCACGAGATAACGGTCTTGTTAAGGATTAATAGGATGGAAAACATTATAATTCTGCTTATCTACTCAAGATTTAATATCTAGATCAAAGATTTGATTTGATGATTAAACTAATATGTAAATGTAAATTAAATGACAGGAAAGTGAACTTAAGGTTGTAGACAATATTTGGAAACCACTAGGATGTGATTGAGTTTCACCACCACTATGCATGGATCATAACATACGTCATAATGACATGGCTTGCAATAAGAGCCTAAACAGTTAATATATGTTACAACCTCAATTTTGCATATGTTTTCATAATTAGAATTGTATTGATTTTATGAATTTGGACTCAATTGAAAAGGTTGCATGCTTTTCTTCAAAGAAGGGATTTCTTTGCAAATCTCCCTCTGGATAGGAATTTCATGATTCTTATTATTAGATTAATCAATTAATGGATTCAAAAGAGAAGAAAAGAAGAAAAGTCCAAATAATAGGAAAAGATATAAGATAATGCAAATTAAGCAAAGTATTTATGAGAAATACATGGAAATCTCTAGAAAGATCCATTAATGGCCACAATTAAGTAAATTTCATTTATATGTGATTTCTAATGAAGGAAGTAGGAAAAGAGGAAAGGAAATAAAAGATGATGAGAAAACCTTGAAAAGAGATATCTTAATAAAGAAATAAATAAGATAATGAGAAATGAAGAATGTAGATGCATCTAGAAGGATAATAAGTATCCTTAAAAAGGAATTTCAAAACATTAGGATTTCTTGGGATCCAAGGAGTCCCAATAGAGAAGAAGAAAGAGAAAATGCAAATAATACAAAATAAGCGGATAATGTGATACATAATTAATGAATTTGTGGTATTATTAAAAAGAGGTACTTTCTTCTATAAGGAAGTATAATTTCGTAGCCAATGGATTAAAAGTGAAGCATAAAGATGTTAAGAGAGATGATTTTCAAATTCCTAAATATCCAATGAATATGGTTTATTAAGAAGATAATTGAGAGAGAGAAGATTACTTCTTAATGAAGGAATATGGTTTCCTACTGGGAAAGGGGCTTGGATCTCGTGGATGGGCATCCTAGGGCTTTGCTACCCTCCCCTATATAAGGGGTAGAACCCTTCGCCAAGCCCAAGGAAATCCCACACATCCCTCTCTCTCTTCTCCTTCTTCCTTATGTACAAACCCTAATCAAGAAGAGTAAAGCTTTTCCTAGAGCAACGAGGGGCTATGGAGGAGTTGCGATGGAGGTTGGCCACTCCCACAACATAATGGGGTGTTTGGTGATCGCCCCCTAATCCTAGCTGTATGCGGCAACAGTAGCACAACTGCATATGGAAGCTGCAAGTTGCAGTCTGCCCAACCCAGTCCCCACCACCTCGGTAATAGCTTGGAGCCCCTTCAGGTGCGGCGGAGGGCGACGGAAAGGAAGGAACCCTCACCGGTTCCTTCGGGTCTAGGGAAGGGGAGGAAGAGACCCCACGAGCTGCTGCAGTCGGCGACAGCTAAGGCTCGCGAGGAGGAAGACGACCGAGTAGGTTTTTGACGGTTCAACCCCTCCGCTCTGTGAAGAACCAACGACTTAAGAGAGGGCTATATGGTAATTTGGTTATGTTTTGGGCCGGCTACGTGATGCATGGAAGAGATGGTGTGGCAGTCTGCTATTGGTCCAAGTAAGTAATTCTTACAAAAATCATATCTAAATATTGGTAGATCAAAATGGTACATATAATATACATATTTTGCTGAAAAAAATCTAAGGAATCCACTAAAAATTGATGTAGAAGCTAGTTCCTCTTGCAATTCGAAAAGTAGTGGAAGTTATCAACTTTAGTACATTAATGATTATGAATCCCTAATCCAAGATGATTAATGTATTGAGAAGGGTTATGTGGATGATTAATGTTGATATTAACCTATTGATAATAAAAAGACACATTAGATCTAAAAGGATGAACTTTATGCATAATTTGATTAACTAAGGGTTCCATGTACATAAATAAGCTTTAATGGACCTTGAAACCCTAATGTTAGTAATTATGATTCATAAGGGCTTTAATTGTTCAAATCCATGAATAGAACTAAGATTTGAAGATCCTAAGCTATTTTGAGTATAAAAGTTTCTAATTGTGGATAAATACCCTTAATTTGGTAATTAGGGTTTTCTAGTGGATAAATGTGGAATTGGTGATAAATAGTGTTCATATGTGAATTAGACTATAATGAAATACGAGTTGTCAATTCGAAAGAAACCAAAGATGATAATTGGGCCTAATGATCTTGACATGACTTCAAAGGATAAAGATGGTAGTTTTGGTGTAAAAGAGATATATTAGACTTAATTGACATTCAACTATGCCTATGATGTTGAAATTAGGGTTTGTGATCTAAAGAGCATTAAACATGATAAAAGCATTATGGAGGCTAAAACCCTAATGAAACCCTAAAGTTGGCCTAGAAATACTAGGATGACATCCAAGCCTATCTTGAGAATGTTTTGGATAAAATAATGACACTTGGATATTATGCATTAATTTCAGGATATTGATGATTGCTTGTTTGATTGTTCTTGAATATTATTGCTTGGACATCAAGTTGCTCTGGATCAGGTATGTGGTTACGCTTATGAATATCTCAAACTAGTTTTTTGAGGATTTCTAAAGTTTTCATCAATAACTTGAATTAAACTATTGGATGAATTTAATTCATGCATACTATAATGTGGATATGACTATCACCTATGATATATGCCTACTATCTCAGATCATATTCTCGTATGTAGCTTGATAGATTGACCTAGTACATGGCTACCTGACCGGCCTAAATCGCGCATCCTAAATTTTGAGGCGGATTTGAGGTAGTCGAGCTTTTACATTTATAAACCCGAATCCTTCTAGGCCCCCACAACTTTGTTTACGGGGTTGAAGTAGATATACGAGGTCGAACACAGGGATAGGGGGGTAGTGTTGAGAACCCAGAATCGACACGCTACACTCCGGCAGGTAAAAGAGATTGTAAATTCCCCAGAAGGGAAGCATAAAGATGTCACAAACAAAACAAGAAAACTATCTCCAAGTGGAGTTACTAGAAAGATTTAAGGTTTTAAGCATTTAGCAGTTTTTTAGGGGTTTTCATGCAACAGAAACCGAAAGACAACACTAGAGCTAGAGCAAGGTACGAAGGATAAAACTACTGCAAAATAAGCGGCACCAGTAACACCCAACACCCCTCCTCTCAGAGCAGACACCTCTAACCAAACCTCGACACCCCTCTCGAGGTTGCTGTGCTCAAAGTTAGAGTGAAATGTTACTGGAGCAACTCCGTTCCAGGCACTCTCGTACTCCAGAATCGGACCAAACACTAGAGCCACAAAACAACTCTCGAAGTTGTGGCGACGGGAAAACACGATTCGGTAGCTACGCGAAACGCGATCCAAAACATGCAAGCTAGAGTTCGGATATCAAACATAGCAGTCATTCAACATATTGCACCAAGCATAGAGCAGCAAGTAATTAAGCATTTCCATTTCTATAAACACTAAAGGTCTTAATTACAATGCAAAAGTAAAGGAATTTAAATAACAAAATTAAAGATATGTGTCGCCTTCTTGATGTAGAAGGATGACAGGCTACAGTAACCATCCCGCCCAATATTGGACAGGGGCCTAGCCCGATACAGCCGTGTCGGGCGGCACTCTCTCTCAAGCGGCACACCGCGACGGGCGACTGCATCGCTCAAGGACCTGGCCGATACGCTCAAGTCGGGCGGTACACCCTCTCGGGAGACACGCCTGACGGGCGGAGCGTATCAGGTTCGTTATCGTGTCGGGCATGGAGCCGCATATCCTATTGCCGGACACTGATGTCGGGCACTTGTGTCGCATATCTACATCGGCCGATATCGGCTCCCAGTGTCGCCCAGTACAGTCCTAGGTGAACCAGTCCCCTCCCTCTCGGGATGAGGAAGAGCTCACCTAGTGTCGCCCGGTACAAACACTGGAGCACGATACTCCTGCTCTCACAGTCTCCTCCGAAGATCACTTGACTCTCCGAAACCTCAAGTGACCAAGCTTGTCCGAATTGTCTAAGCTGTCTTTTCGGCTCCCTGTAGCTGCTATTTATTGGCAGCTGGTCATGAGAAGATATGGTGCTCAAAACGCCACGTGTCCTGCTTTCCGCCGTTCAGTTGGTGGTCGGCTGATGCGGGTATCACCCGGTATCGCTCGACACAAGGAGGTCGGCTGTCGGGCGTCGAGGAGAGAGGCACTTGCCAGTGGGTGGCTGATATCGCGCGACACATAGAGTAGTTGCGGCGTGCTCGGCTCCCTGTCGGGTAAAGAGGTGTGTCGTCCATCGGTACCCTATCGCGCGGCATTCTTGCGTCGCGTGTCGTCGTATCGCGCAGCCCCGCCGGTCAGCGTGTGTATCGGGCGTCGGGGCCGAGACAGTCTTGGACTTATTTGCAGGCCGGAACGGCCTTATTGGTGCTAAATGGGCCAAAATAGGAGGAAACTCTGCAAAAGATGGAAATATTGAACTGAGAGCATTGCTTGGCTAATTATTGCGAAATTGCATATAAAATAGAGGAAAATGGCAGAAAAGGGCAGTTTTGATACCAGAATAAAGGCCAAAAACGTCACAAAAATTGGTGTTATCACTACCTATGGGGTAGGTCCATCAGGTCATAGGATGACTTAGTACATGGCTACCTATGGGGTAGGTCCATCAAGTCACCATGAGTCAGAGATTGGGCTACCTTTGGGTAGGGCCATGCGACTCCATAACCCTATGTAATTGCTACCTGTGAGGTAGGACCATGGGGGTAAGGATCTACCATATGAGAGAGGTAGTATCCAAGTCCACTACAGGAACAACACAGAGATAAGGGGATAGGTATGGATTGAGTAGTATTGCTTAAAATGTAACATTGATTGTTAAATGATATTTGGTTACTTACATTGTTACCATAGTTGCACGATTATTGTTTCCCCCACATATCGGCATGTTCATTTATGCTGACAGACGTTTTGTTTGTCAGCATTTTAGGTACAAATTGAAAAGGAAAATAGTAAAGTGGCATATTGTGAAATTCAAAAATCAAGTACAAGGAGGATTAGTTAGAATAGAGTCCAGAGGTGGATAGAAGTTAGATATACAAGATTTTGAAAAAAAATAAAGGTATGCAAAGTTTGATTTTTACTCCAGATTTTAGTATAGTCATGGTAGAATTTAATAATTATTACTAATTATTTGTCGAACCTTTGATTCAAGAAATTGGGATAACGACTCTGACCTCTTGGTCTCCCTTAATTGGGGGTTACTGGGAGGTAGGGTCGTTAGATTTGGTATCAGAGCGTTGGTTCCTCATTTAATCTTTACTAATTATTAAATTTTAAAAATTCCATAGAACCAAGGGAGTTGTTAGAGGATTTTCTGAAAGACAAAGTTGTCTAGAAAAGGATCACATTCGGGGGCTGGCAAGATTTTCCTACGCACCGCTGGTCAGAATATGAGGACTCGCGGATCTGTGTGTCTGCCTGGCCAATGTCTTAGGATTTGACTCGAAATAAGATACCTGTAGGACTCTACCATCTTGTTCATCCCTTCTCAACCCTAATTCTATTAAGAATTCTAAGGTTTAAGGTTTTTCTCTCTCTTCCTCACCCTCTTGAAGTCAGGGTGTGTATAATAAGGTTAAGGAATCCTCCACCAAATTAATTAAAAGCATGTAAATAAGATGCCATGGACCTAAGCTTAATAGTTTTAAGCTTAAACAAAAGAATAGTTGCATGCTTAGGTCGTATGACGTGTTGTCATGACCTCATGAGAGACCTGAGGTTAGACCTTCTTGTCAGGAGGATGAAGTAGAGAGTTGGCCTTAGATGAAGAAACCTCCATTAAAGGTAGAGACTTGGCACATCCTCTGAGGATGATGCTAACCCTAACCCTAAGTGGTGGATAGAGAGAGATGGCATTGAGTTAGATATCATGGTTGACCATGTACGTGGGTTGACATGCTTTTGGTTTTGGATACCTATGATAGTATGATCCATGTGAGGTTGGCTGACCTAGTAACTTTGGCGAACCAACCCTGGAAGGGTGGTGCATGTTAAGGTGAAAGATAACTCCTTCATTGATGAGGTTAGTGATGACCATATAGAAACCCTATGGGCTGATATGAGCATGGCATAGTATGCACATTGAGTACGTATATAGTGCTGGTAGTAGGTTGAAACCCTGGCCAGAAAGGCATGTTGGATAGCTTATGAGATAAGCATAAAGAGCTATGGATAATCTTGAGTGAACATAAGTTTGAACATAGGTTTCACCCATGTAGGGGTATGCTTGTGAGTTTGATCCACCTTCATGGAGAGAGGACCTCTAGTAGTAAGGTTGTTTGTAGGGTTAGCTCTAGAGAAAGAGAGCAAAACCCGAGTAGTAAGGTTGGAAGCTTAGACTTCGGGATATAAGGAACCCTGAGAAGTTGGGTATGTTATGACCTAAGTGGATGGTCATGGTTTCCTCATGCATGATCCTTGGAGGCTTGTGGCATCTGGGTTGCCTTTAGAGGAACCAAACCCTAGAGAAGGAAAGAGACTTCTTGAACTGACCTATGGATGTTGTAGGTGCCTTCTAAGGATAGGAAGAAGAGTTCCTTAGACCCTAAGGGGGTACAATATCAAGTTGTGGGTCTTTGCACCTAGCTGGTTGTACTGGTGTAGGACTCTCAGGTGTTTCTCACATGGAAGAATAAGAGGAAGTGCATTCCATACCTTGTACATGTTTGAAAAAGTTGAGCATGCAGTTGGACATCTGAAACATAAAAGTGAACCTAGGGTTCCTAGACCTAAGAGGGGAAGTAGTAGTACTTGGTGCACCTAATGCTCAAACAGATGTTTGAGTTCCTACGCATGGGAGCATGACACCCCTCATGTTTAGAGGAAATGGAAACCCCTTGGATTAAGGTATATGTTTTATGATCCCCTCATATGTAGGTTGGTGAGCTATGATTGTATGATTTTGGTCCAATATTGAGGAATGAAAACAAGTATGACCTATCATGGAGACCTAGCATGGTTATAAGGTGGTCTGCTTGTTAGCTATGTGCCTTAGTAGTTTGATAGGGTTAAGCATACTCATCTTGATGTAAACCCTAGATAGAAGGACGTTTGTGACCTTTGTTGCTATCAAGAGATAGTTTCCTCCCATCCTGGGAGAGGACCCTTTTGTAGGGTATGTATAAGCTTTTGTTGGATTTGAGGTAACCTTAAGAGGTCTCATAAGATCTTGAGAAGCTAAGTGGAGAGTACATAGTATAAGAATGAACCTGTAGACCCATAGATAACCATCTCTAAGTGCATGTAGATGTGTTACCATGGGGGTAACCGATATGGGGCCTGACCAAGGTAGGTAGGTCGCCATAACCCCTATGAAAGGATGTAAGTCAGACCATGATTACAGAGAGAGATGATGGAGACTTGGGTAAGGTTCTAAGTTGTACATGTACTATGTTAGAATCTTAAGTCTATCCTAGGGTTAGGTAGGGATAAGACTGATGGGAGTAGGAGTTGCCTAATTCCCTAGTTGCACATGACCATAGGGTCGGGAGGTAACAACTATCATTGTCTGAGGGCCATGGGTTAGGAGACTGATCACCTTCATGAACTCATGGGACCCAAAGGGCAGATGAGGAGGTCACTCTCTGGATGCATAAGGGAAGAGAGATGACCCCAAAAGTGTCGGTACCCTACAGACCTAGTGGAGATGACTAAGGATGGTATGATGACCCAAGTGGGTTCGAGACCAGTTTTCCATGGAAGTAACCCTGATGTTGAGATGCTCAGACATGTGATGCACGTTTCAAATTAGATTTGAAGGTGTACTGGTATGTGGGATGTACCATCTCTACTTTTGGAACAAGAAGAACTTTGTGTTTGAACGCCCGTCAAATGCTTATTTCCTCTTGTTATGGGGGTGAGAGATAGGACAGGACACATGCCATACACTAAGTATAAAGATGATGTGAGTTGAAATGTTTCTATGATATATGAGGATAGAGTTAATAGCATACCTTTGTGGAGTGTATGATATGTGGATGATTTACAAACACCAAGAGAACTAAGGTAGTCATCTTATGAGGATGTTCTTATCATGAGCTATGTGGAATTTATGAGTTATATAAGTTTGAATTTGATAATCAAGAAGATGAGCTCTGAGTTTTCTTGATGAATATAGACCTAAAGTCTGATATGAGATGATAAGTGGAATATAGGGAGGTGTATGTCTTCACTGTTACCTAGCACCTAAAGATGAAAGGTAGTAATGGATGCTCTTGTTGAGATGTATCTTCCTAGTCTAAGTAGTTAGGTGAACCCTAAGTGGTGAGATATGTTTGGCTAACACTCAGATATAAAGAGATGTATTAATCAAGTTAGTGGTTGCTTGGTTAGCCAGCCTAGGGCTTGTTGTGATAGAAGAATGGTTGTAGAACATCAGATGCACTCCTCTAGAAAAGAAGGTGATGAAACCCTTACTGGAGTGTTTTAGGGTTTCTAGGGATCAACTTTGGGGAATCGTGACATACATACACCTTGATACTATTAAGATAGTAAGTGGAAGTAGTACTTGGGATGCCCAAGATGAAGTTGCATGTGGCATGTTGCCATGCATGACATGAGGTGAAGGACGAACACCAGTAATCCAGTCAGTTGATATAGAGAATAAAAAGTCCCTGAGAGGGAATGGGAGTTCATCACTATGGATGTTGTGGTAGGTCTCCTTAGACTGAGGAAGGTCAAGATGCAATATGGGTTATGGTAGATCGCCTTACCTGGATGACATAATATAAGAAAAGAGAGAGTAGTGTCGAGAGACAGATCCGGTTGAACTACATGTAAGAGATATGGTTCAACTACACCTTGATGTGAGTTCAAAGGTTCTTGAGTATAACCTAAAGATTCACTTCCATGAGGTGGAAGTAGATACATGAAGAACTTGATGTTAGTATAACTTATCACCCCTAACTGATGGTTAGTATGATCTAGACTAGAGGGTCTGATGAGAGTGTGTGTGCTTGTTTAGGGTGATACATGGAGACAGTTCTTGTCTTATGAAAGTTGTGATGTTAGACACTGTAGCCAATATCAGGATGTAAGGATCTCTATAAGGGAGGTTGTGTCAGTCATCGCTTCATTAATATGATGTGGGTGAAGGGACCTCATGAAGGTCAGAAAAAGGCCACAATGTGTGCAGATGAAGTCGCTTTGATCATGTGATGGCTGAAAGAGAGCCCAGGGGTGATATGAGTCATAAGCTGATGCAAAGTAGACTAACATGCAGTTCACTGTGGGAGAATATGTGATATGAAAATCTGACCCCTCTGAGCAATAGCTGAGAAAGCTGAGTCCCTGATACATGGGTCCATTTGGGATGGATTGGTGGAGATGGTTATGTTTAGCCTTACCCCTCAGGATAAAATGATGTATGATGTGTTCTACAAGTCCGATCTAGAGCACTATATGAGGTACGCAAGCCATGTGCTAAGCCAAGAACCTATTTAGCTTTGAGAGAAGTTGAAATGACCTGAGTCACCTATAAGGGTACAAGATACCAAGGTGAGAAAGAACTCAGATATAAGAATATAAGATGATGAAGGTCCTTGGGAAGCACCATGGAGAGGGTGAAGCCATATAAGAGCCATGATGGACATGAGAAAGTCTTTTCCTACTTGTTTATATGTTAGATGGAATTTTGAGGGAAAAATTCCTATAAGAGGGGAAGGATGTTACAACCTCAATTTTGCATATGTTTTCATAATTGAAATGTATTGATTTTATGAATTTGGACTTAATTGAAAAGGTTGCATGATTTGCTTCAAAGAAGGGATTTCTTTGCAAATCTCCCTCTGGATAGGAATTTCGTGATTCATATTATTAGATTAATCCATTAATGGATATAAAAGAGAAGAAAAGAAGAAAAATCCAAATAATACAAAAAGATATAAGATGATGCATATTAAGCAAAGTATTTATCAGAAAATACATGGAAATCTCTAGAAAGTGGCATTAATGACCACAATTAAGTAAATTTCGTTTATATGTGATTTCTAATGAAGGAAGTAGGAAAAGAGGAAAGGAAATAAAAGATAAAGAGAAAATCCTTGAAAAGAGATATCTTCATATAGAAATAAGTAAGATAATGAGAAATGAAGAATGTAGATGCATCTATAAGGATAATAAGTATCCTTAAAAAGGAATTTCAAAATATTAGGATTTCTTGGGATCCAAGAAGTCCCAATAGAGAAGAAGAAAGAGAAAATGTAAATAATACAAAATAAGAGGATAATGTGATACATAATTAGTGAATTTGTGATATTATTAAAAAGAGGTACTTTCTTCAATAAGGAAGTATAATTTCGTTGCCAATGGATTATTAGTGAAGCATAAAGATGTTAAGAGAGATGATTTTCGAATTCCTAAATATCCAATGAATATGGTTTATTAAGAAGATAATTGAGATAGAGAAGATTACTTCTTAATGAAGGAATATGGTTTCCTAGTGGGAAAGGGGCTTAGATCTCATGGATGGGCATCCTAGGGCTTTGCTACCCTCCCCTATATAAGGGGTAGAACCCTTGGTCGAGCCCAAGGAAATCCCGCACATCCCTCTCTCTCTTCTCCTTCTTCCTTATGTACAAACCCTAATCAAGAAGAGTAAATATTTTCCTAGAGCAGCGAGGGGTTGTGGAGGAGTTGTGATGGAGGTTGGCTGCTCCCACGACATCATGGGGTGTTTGTTGATCGTCCCCTCATCCTAACTGTACGCGATAGTAGTAGCACAGATGCATATGGTGGCTGCGAGTTGCACGTCTGCCCAGCCCAGTCCCCGCCACCTCGGTAGTGGCTTGGAGCCCTTGTAGGTGCGACATAGAGCGATAGAAAGGAAGGAACCGTCGCCGGTGCCTTTGGGTCCAGGGAAGGGGAGGAAGAGACCCCACGAGTTGCTACAGTCGGCTGCAGCTAGGGCTCGCGAGAAGGAAGACGACCGAGCAAGTTTTTGACTGTTCAACCCCTCCTCTCTGTGAAGAACCAATGACTTAAGTGAGGGCTATATGGTAATTTGGTTATGTTTTGGTCTGGCTACGTGATGCATGGAAGAGATGATGTGGCACCCTACTATTGGTCCAAGTAAGTCATTCTTACAAAAGTCATATCTAAATATTGGTAGATCGGAATGATACCTATTATATATGTATTTTTCTCAGTAAAATGTTAGGAATACAATAAAAATAGATTTAGAAGCTAATTCCTCTTGCAATTTGAAAAGTAGTGGAAGTTATCAACTTTAGTGCATTAATGATTAAGAAACCCTAATCCAAGATGTTTAATGTATTGAAAAGGGTTATGTGGATGATTAAAGTTGATATTAACCTATTGATTATAAAAAGACACATTAGATCTAAAAGGATGAAATTTATGCGTAATTTGATTAATTTAGGGTTCCATGTACATAAATAAGCTTTAATGGGCCTTGAAACCCTAATGTTAGTAATTATGATTCTTAATGGCTTTAATTGTTCAAATACATGAATATGACTGAGATTTGATGATTCTAAGCTATTTTGAGTATAAAAGTTTCTAATTGTGGATAAATACCCTTAATTTGGTAATTAGGGTTTTCTAGTGGATAAATGTGGAATTAGTGATATATAGTGTTCATATGTGAATTAGACTATAATGCAATACGAGCTGTCAATTCGAAAGAAACTAAAGATGATAATTGGGCCTAATGATCTTGACATGACTTAAAAGGATAAAGATGGTAGTTTTGGTGTAAAAGAGATATATTAGAATTAATTGACATTCAACTATGCTTATGATGTTGAAATTAGGGTTTGTGATCTAAAAGAGCATTAAACGTGATAAAAGTATTATGGAGGCTAAAACCCTAATGAAACCCTTAAGTTGTCCTAGAAATCCAAGGATGGCATCCAAGCCTATCTTGAGAATGTTTTGGATAAAAAAATGACAATTGGATGTTATGCATTGATTTCAGGATATTGATGATTGCTTGTTTGATTGTTCTTGAATGTTATTGCTTGGACATCAAGTTCCTTTGGATCAGGTATGTGCTTATTCTTATGAATATCTCAAACTAGTTTTCCGAGGATTTCTAAAGTTTTCATCAGTGGCTTGAATTAAACTGTTGGATGAATTGAATTTATGCATACTATAATGTGGATATGACTATCACCTAAGATATATGCTTACTAGCTCAGATACTAGTCTCCTCTGTAGCTTGATAGATTGACCTAGTACATGGCTGCCTATGGGGTAGGTCCATCGGGTCATTGGATGACTTAGTACATGGCTACGTATGGGGTAGGTCCATCAAGTCACAATGACTCAGAGATTGGGCTCCCTTTGGGTAGGGTCATGTCACTCCACAACCCTAAGTAATGGCTAATTGTGAGGTAGGACCATGGGGGTAAGGATCTACCATATGAGAGAGGTAGTATCCATGTTCACTGCAGGGACATCACAGAGATAAGGGGATAGGTATGGATTGAGTAGTATTGCTTAAAACATAACCTTGATTGTTAAATGATATTCGATTGCTTACATTGTTACCATAATTGCACGATTATTATTTCCCCCACATACCGACATATTCATTTATGCTGACCGATGTTTTGTTTGTCGGCATTTTAGGTACAAATTGAAAAGGACAAACAATAAAGTGGCATATTGTGAAATTAAGAAATAAAGTACAAGGAGGATTAGTTAAAATAGAGTCCAGAGGTGGATAGAAGTAAGATATCCAAGATTAAAAAAAAAGGTATGCACAGTTTTATTTTTACTCCAGCTTTCAGTATAGTCATGGTAGAATTTAATAATTATTACTGATTATTTGTCGAACCTTTGATCTGGGAAATTAGGATAACGACTTTGACCTCTTGGTCTCCCTAAATTAAGGGTTACCGGGAGGCAGGGTCGTTACAATATCTTTGTAGATTTAGCTTCCTTTCAGATAGATAACTATGAGAAATGTGGGAGTATTACAATGCCATCCATTCCTGAATGAATGGTCACTTACTTTGCATCACTCCCTTCACAAAGTGTGTTCGTCGACCTGTCAAAGTTGTACTTCCATACGTCAACTAATTCCATTTCATAGTATGAAAATACAATGATGGAGGTGAGTTTACTCCACTCCTTGAAAAGCATTCCTAGATACTAAAATAGATATATGGTGCCTACATACATCAAGAACCAACATACAATTGATAATCAAATCTAAAAGTACAAACGTAGACAGTTCACACTAGTAGATAATAGGTAACACAAGTTGGTGATCAAGCAACTAGCATTCATTTAAACGATTGATGTTGAACTAAGAAGATAACATTTTTTTATTGCAAACTCATGAATTACAAAGCATGGAATGAAAACATGGGTAGCACGGCTACTCCACGCACCCTAGTGTATGGAACTACTTGCTCATGGCAAGAACAAAGAAGGAGTCAGGAGAAGAGAAGGAAAACATCATATCCACGTAGGAGGGAGGAAGGTTAACCCCTTGGAGTAGAGAACAACTATTTTCAGACTGCGTGGTTGCTTTGGTGATGAATCCTTCACTCCCCACCTTCTATGTCAAAGAGAGAGAAAGTAGGCTTATGGATGGAGTGTGGATTTTAGACAGACAACCTTGGGGCAAAGGATGAAGGATGAAACAACTCTGGAACAAATGAGGTAGCCTTTGGGCATCTCAGATTCCATACTGATTAAGAAACCCTTGAGTCCTATTTATAGGCTCCAAGGATCTTGAACGGTCTTGAGATGTTTTGGGTCTTCACGATACTGAGACCGTTAAGCATCCTCACAGTCTTGGGGAATTAGTTGGGTCTTCGTGGTCTTGAGACCACTAAGCACCCTCACGGTCTTGGGGGACCAGTTGGGTCTTCGCGATCTTGAGACCATTAAGCACTCTCTCAGTCTTGGAGGCAACCGATAGTCTCTTCATGGTCTGGAGACTAGTATGGTCCTCTCAGTCTTGGGACCGATTGGACCTTCACTCAGTCTTGGGACTGATGGATCTTCATTCGGTCTTGGGACCGTTTGGGTCTTAATTCGGTCTTGGGACCGTTGAGTCTTTACTCAGTCTTGGGATTGATAGGCCTTCACTCGGTCTTGAGACCGATAGGCCTTCACTTGGTCTTGGGACCATTTTGGTTGAGACTTTTGTAATTTTTTTGGGTTTATGTGTAAGAAGAAATGAGAAATATCAGTCTATTGGTATATTACAATAAAGCTAGATAGTTAGGTATTTAATCTAATTTATCTAACAGAGTATGGAAAACTAGGAAAAACTAGTAAGATAACATCACAAAATGGGAGGTTATCACCCCCCCCCCCCGACTTAGAGTCTAGCTTGTCCTCAAGCTAGAAAGAGCTAAGGCACGTAATGGTGAGGCAATTTTATTTAGTGAAGATTTCCATACTCTTGCTTTAGTTCTATACCAGAGATCCCCTTAGATTTTTGTTGAGGCTTTTGCTTACTCTGGCTCTTTCAGGTATCGGGAGTTGCATGGTCCTCAGGTTTCTTCCGTGTCATGTAACTCTCATTGGGACCACCTTTTCCTTGACCACATTATGTGCATGTCTTTGACTCTAAGCAATTTTATACTTCTTTGAAATTCCTACCAGATGCTAAAGTAGGTATGAGGGTTGGCTGAAGGCTACTATGTAACTCCCCCTTCGAGGGGGGAGGGTTTATCTAAACTTTAGGATCTTACTACCAGATGTGACACATCTACCTTTCTGAGGGCAGCTGAATGTACCGTCCGTGCAAGACCTTTGTCAACTTTTCATATATTTGGAGAGCTTAGGATCTTACTACCAAGTGTGACACATCTGCCTTTGTGAGGGAAGCTAAATGTGCCGGCCGGTCAAGACCTTTATTGGTTCTTCATATAAGTCCTTATGCATGGAACAACTCTCATGTTTTTATTCAACACTCAAGGTTTTATTCATATGCTCACCGGCTTGGGAATTGGGTATTTAGGGATTTTATTTGGGTTGCCAAGCCTATTTTTGAAAAGAAGAAAATTGTTCCCTAGAGTTTCCAGACATGCACTTGTTCCGGTTTCGTACTTGATGGTCCACTTACGAGGTTCCTTGATTTGGATTTCACATGGTTCCCTCCCGTCCTTGAGAGTGTTTGGCTTGTTTTGGCCGCAGTTTTGACCTGTAGAGAGTCTGATATAGAATTGAAGCAAAAGCATTGAAATCGAGTGTGTGGGTGATTTATTAATTTTCCATTACATGACTAAATGCTATTATGTAAATGCTTCTAAGGACTACTTTATCTCTAAATTAGCTGGGGGTGTCCCCTTACCAAAGTGAATGTTGTCTTATGTGCAAAGGTTATTCTGTCAAAGAAATTATCAGAAACTCTAAACATTAAAAAGAATAATATGTGCTATTTCAAAAAGAAAACAAAGGTAGATGAAAAAGGGAGAGGAAAGAGAATTTTTTGAATATAGTAACTCTTCCCTTGCCCAATGTACGTCCCCCGATCAACCCAAAATTGAGTCAGAACTTTTAAATTTATAACATGAATCCTTCTAGGCCCCTAAAACTTTTATCACATGATCAAAGTAGATATACGGGGTTGAACACATAGACATGGTGATGTTTAGGACACCACATATCTTATTTTTAAGTCAGATAAGCCAAAACGATAGTCGATGAAAAGGTAATTGCTAGAACTAGTCTACTGGATTGTCATGAATTAAAACAAAGAAAAGAAAAGAAAAGAAAACAAAATAGAGCTCGTGGTTCTACTAATAAGAGAAAGAGAGTTCTTGGCTATGTAACCACAAATGGGATAGTCTATGCACTCATTCTCGAGCATAGATAACCCTCGAACACCCAAGCAAGCATATATTACACACAGTGGCATCTATCCTGTGGGTCGTCCCACTCGCTCTCGCGATGCATGACTAGAACCATCAATGATATGCCATCGAGCCTCTCTCGAGGATGACATATCAATACCTTAGCATATGCTAAGTTCCCTCTCGGGTCTTAGGACATCCGAAGATATTAGGAATAGAGTACCTCAGATCTTCCTCCTCTCAGGTTCAGATCCAACTATCGTCTCTTAGCTATTCCTACAATGGATCTCTCGATACAGGTAGAAGCAGTAGTTCAAGCGAGTAAGAGATCAACCAAACTAGCAATCATAACTTACAAAGATAAAATAGAACATGCAACATACTAGATCTGATATAAATCTACTTGCTTAAGGCAAAAGTACATATACATGCCCAGATCGGGCTACATAGCCAAGAAAGAGCTTAACTAGCCATGGAGAAGCATAGTTAGCACCGAACAAAGATGGACGAACATCGTTTGTATAGAAAACAAAGGAACACAGTAGAATGAAAGAGAACAAGATAGAGATATAGCCCGTAGAGGAGAGGTGGCTCTCGCTCCTTCGCCTCCATGCAGGCCAGATCTCATCCTTTGGTCCTCCTCTTCATCCTTCTAGACTTCTCAGACCTCTCTCTCTCTAGATTTGTTTCGAACAGCAGCCCGATGGAGGTGAGAGAATGGAAGTGGAGACTGATCTTCTCTCTGCTCAGCTTTTTCCTTTGGAGATCGTAGACCAATAGTGGAGGAGGGCGGTGATGCGGATTTTCTCTCCCCTTAGTGGTGAAGATAAACGTAGCATAGATCTTCTCTCTCCTCAACTTCTGCCTTTGGAGAGAGTAGATATGAGATGGAGATGGAGGACAGAGAGTGTGGAGGCTGGTGGCTGTTGGAGCATGTAGGCTGAGTGCCTTGGTCCTGTCGGACCTTGGGATGCTCCCACGGGGCTCTGGCTCCAATCCAGCAACCTCTCGATGTCTGAACCAGCTCCTTTGGGTGCTGGTCTATTTATAGACCTGGCTGGGCACGTAGCATGTGTCTTGCACGTGCTGTTTTGAGTTAAGTTGGTGGCTGGAATCATATGATCGCGACCAGTGCTCTTTTACTCTTAGTCACGGTTCTATACTTAGCCGTAGCCACTGAGCACTTTGGAATAGACCGCGGTCAGGCAGAGATGAGACCGCGATCGCGGTCTAGGTACACCACGACTGCAATCTGTTGCTGGTCATGGCACACAGTTGGTGGTGATCGCGGGCCAGGAGGAGACGGAGGCCACATGCACGGTGCTATTGAGAGATGCTGGCGTAGTGATTGTGACTGGTTGAAGGATAGGTCATGGATCCTTGACACCGTGGTCATGGCTTGTTGATCATGACCTGAAGATGGTCGCGGTGCTGGTGGTAGATGATAGCGGAGTCGTGATGGCATTCTACTATTAGGGTTGAAGAGGTCGGCAGGTCTTGGAGATGGTTGCTGGTGAGTCGACGATGTAGTAGCTAGCAATCGTAGTTATCGAGAGGGTGGCTAGCTAGAGGTCTCACTACCGCAGGTCGCGGTCTATTGAGACTGCGATCACGGTTGATGGAGACCTCATGTGTAGAGTAGAAGAGACCACCGTCTGCTGGTGGTCGCAGTTCTTGTGAATCACGAGTCACGGTTGCTGTGAATCGCAGGTCATGATTCAAGGTAGAGAGGAGGTCACAGTGTTGGCAGAGGACAGAACCATGATTGTGGTTAGCAGGAGGCGTGTATGTCGTGGTGATGATTAGAAGGAGTCACAGTCTGATGTGGAGATGTTGTCGTGGCTTTTGGTCATGAAGGTAGCAGCGTAGTCGTGAACGTTTGAGGTGCAGCGGTTGGAGAAGGCAAGGACGTCGCGACCGTCAGGGTTGAAGATCAGCATGTCGTGGATGTGAGGTGGCGTTTAGGAAACTGTGGGTGCGGTTGCTGGAAGGGGTCGCGGCTGATGTTGGTGAAGATAGTGAGATCGCAATCGAGGTTAAGGAGGGAACACCACGATCAAGGGTGGAGGTGCATGTTGGCTATAGGCGAGGTCGCTACTGTGGAGATGGTTGCACGGCAGTGGTGATCATGGCTTCCTTCATGAGGGTGGTGCTGGAAGGCCACGGGCAACAGACTGCGGGTCGCGGTGTTGCACTGGTGACCGCGATCACGGTTATAGAGAGGGTGGCAGAAGATCAAGAGAGGAGAAAGGGAGAACTGCGACCGTAGTTAGCACAGAAAGGGCCGACCCCATTAGTAGATGGGCCTGGAGATTGAGCCCATGTACTCCAGTTTAGTCTGCATAATTAGAATAAAATCCAATTAAAATAGAAATTAAATCAATTAGGCTAAGTAAGGGTGTATAAAGAGTTTTAGACAGTGAAAGCAAGTAATGAGAGACAAACTGGGCCCAGAGTAAAGAATAAGACCGTGATGACAATGTATTCATCATAAGGTTATATATCAAACAATACAACTCAGTGGGCCTCAATTTAATAGAGAGCATGGATAAGAGGTTGTTCATCAATGTTCGGTGCATGCAATTCCAACATTGGCTATTTAGCTACATTATTGTCCATTCTAAATACATTATCTAATGAGAGATAGAAAGCATAAAACATGAGCATTATTGGGAAAATTAAGACTAAAGTGACACGAAACTATAGATAAAATGCATAGATAATATGCACCAATTTGGGTGTTATCAACTACCCGAAGCTTAAAACTTGCTTGTCCTGAAGCAAGATTGTGCTCAAAGAACAAAAAGTTAGCATCCAAATTAAGATTGGAAATAGATGCTAAGGCTAAGAAAAACCATTTAAAGCATCTATTCTCCTAATCCATGTCGTTTAAGAAAAAACCCCCACCAATCAACCACAGTCTTGCCAAAGCAAGATCAAAGAGTTTCCATGCAAGATTAAGTGAATTCACTACAGCCTGCCGATACTCATAAAGGTTTGAATCATAATTATTTAAACATGAAAGAGTTTTCACATAGGTGATCACACAAGTGATGAGCAATGATCCATCACCATGAACTCATGCATCCCAATCAGGAACACCATGCCTCTCACTTATTCATGTCCTAAGAAATAAAGCAAAACACTCTAATGACTTCTGAGGGTCTCGATTTGCGTCAGGTTGGTCCATGTAACGAGCAATAGTCCCTGCAGTCCGAGCCAGTTGGCCCAAAGCAGTGAGATGAAGTCCTCATACTGCGCTCAAACCAACCCTGCTACTAAGATGATCTCGTAGGTCTCCTAGGGGTTCCTAGTGACTCTCGAATGAGCTTCTAGAGTGATACTACTAGGAACGACATACTCGTGTTCATGAGCGCAGTCATACACCTGCTGGGCACCATCCTCAACTCTCCTAAAAGAGAAAACAAGTGCTCATTTATTCACACTCAAGCCTTTATTCTCTGCATTCTATTTGTAGGCTTGGGTGAGAACTATATAGATATTTTTGGGATTTTGTGGGCGGCCAAGCCACTTTTGCACATTTTTATATTTTTCATCTTTTTGACTCAATCTAGTATGAGAAGGCACATAGTCCATCAAGGAAAACATTTCATCTTGTTTATAGCTCAAAGCCCATCATGATCTGCTTGACACCTGTGTGAAAAGTTGCAATTATGATTCAAGAATCCTTAGAATAAAGACAAACTTGTGAAATCATAGCTAGGATTCTTTGATCATGTTTTAGCCCATTCCATTGGTCCTTTACCTTGGATTTGTCATTCACAACATAGATCAAGGGAATTTAGCCTTAATCTATGTGAAAGGCACATAACCTTAGATTTATTACCAAACTCAAGGAACGAGTCAAAGAGCAAGTCAAGTGAAAGGTCAAGCAATTTTTAAGATGAAAACTGTGCATTTAGGCATAAAGTCAAGCATTTATCTATTAGATTCGCACCATATAGCCATAATTACAGAGCTAAAGAGCTGAAAATTTTGAAAATTTAAAACTAAATGCAGGAAGTAAACATGCATGCTAGAAGGATGAGGAGATAGAAAGGCAAAGCCTACCACCCCAATCTTAAAACATTGCTCGTCCTCGAGCAAGATCTAAACTTAGAATAGCAGGGTGGGAATGAATGTAAGTTAGGGTGGGAATCTTATTAAAGTCCTAAAATGATGCATGTGTGCAATAAAAATGAAGTAGTTATAGGAAAGAAAGCTATCTAAGCAAGGTTATGAAAAACAAAATTTATTGTAATAAAAGGGCATGAGGGTGGGTAAGAGAAAAGGGGGTGGCTGCCCCATGATACCGACACTGGGGTCCCAAATCCTAAGTTTTAGGACCAGTGTCATATGTGTCTTGTCAAAGGCTTCCTCCACATAATATGAGTAGAATATGCAGAGATGCAGGCCCTTTCGGGTCTGAAGTAGAGGAATAAAATCCGGTGATTCGGTGAAGTCATCTCAGTGATGGAATTGACTTGAGCAACACTGGGATGAATTCTTTGGCAAATCGTCCTCAAGGTACCTTCCAAGATACGAATCTGAACAGGAAGGCCGTAGGATGTCGATATAGGATGAGATGGATGAGAGAGGTTGGACGTCTTTTGGAGGACTCATATCTTCTCTCTCCATATCTACACTTGAGGTTGGATGCTCAAATAAATCTTCATGTATAGTCTAAGTCATCCAATCATCTTGTGAGCAAGAAGTATCCCCAGGTGAATTTGATTGTGGATCTACCACCCCAAGCTTGTCACACTCTATGGGGTCTGGGGTATCTTCATGCTTAGAAGCCATGTTGTGGTGTATTGTCCACCCTACCCCTTCGATGTCCTCCAAGCCTTATAAAGGAATGGTGGCGAATGATGGCTCGTGCTTCTCCAACTCATCTTCATTACTATACTCACTGCTCCATGTTGAGCAGTTGTCGTCATTGTCATCATCAAACAAATTGTTCCAGACCATGGTTGGCGTACTGCTCAAATCAAAGTGACAAATCTCAATATGAGAGATTTCACTCTAATCTGGTTCAATATCTGACTCTAGTTCCTCAAACCAACCTTCTAGTTGTGAGGTAACCCGACTTTTAGAATCTTTGTCATCGTCATCATAGACCCATGTATGTCTATGAATCATATCCTCCATTTGTTGATCACCTAAATCATTTGGATAGAATGAAGGGTTTTCCCCAGTGGGTCAGTCTTCACAGAAAAATCATGATGAATCCAGTTGATGGTATGAATAGGATGATGGTGCATACTCCACTTCAGACCTAATGGAATGGTCTTGATGACTAATGTCTTTGTTGTCTTGTGATGGTAGTTGTAACCGAATTGTAACCAAATCGATGAGCTCTTGGAGCCTCCTACCTTGTTCAACATTTTTATCATGAAGTTGTTGTACTTGAGCAACAATGCTTTCGAGTCCTGTTGATTCTGCCATGCACATATGAGGGGAATTTGTTGTATCAAACTGATGTTCTTGGATGGATCCTTGCTCAAGAGTTTGAGGTAGACTTCTACTGTGGTCTATAGCCTCGATGAGTAGTTTGAGATGGCAATCCTGCTCTTCTAGTAATTGTTGCATTGGATCGACGTCTTCTTGGAGATGAGGGGCCAAGGAGGTGAGTGGGTGAATACTTTCCTTAGCCAACTCCACTGCCTTAATCAGTTCTTCATCCCATGATGGCACGGGAGTCGAGGGCTGACTAGCGGTCTCTGTTGTTGGAATCTCAACGTATGACGATGGTGGATGTAAGTATAACTCGACTAGCAGTAGAAAATGACCTTCAATTATTTCCCAGAAGTCGGAACTATAAAAAAACTCGGGAGGACAGGTGGACAAGATCACTTGTCTTGCTAAAGCGAGATCCATGGATGAAAAAGAGTATAGGAAAAAAAGGGTATTTAGTATATATGAACAAGTATGTTTAAAACAAAAGAAAAACTATGCATATATATACAGACTTTAAAGTGACAAAACAAAATCTTCTAGGCGTGTAAACATGGAAAACCACATCCCCAATAACGACGCCAAAAAGTTGATCAATCCAGAATTGAGTCTGAACTTTTAAATTTATAACCCGAATCCTTCTAGGCCCCCGCAACATTTATCATGGGGTCGAAGTAGATATACAGGGTCAAACATAGGGATGTGGTGACGTTTAGGATGCCACATATCTCGTTCTTAAGTCACATAAGCCAAAATGACAGTCGATAAAAAGGTAAGTGCTAGAACTAGGCTAGTGGGTTGTCACAAATTAAAATAAAGAAAACAAAACAAAAGAAAACAAAATAGAGCTCATGGTTCTACAAATCAGAGAAAGAGAGTTCTTGGCTATGTAACCACAAATGGGACAGTCTATGCACTCGTTCTTGGGCATAGACAACCCTCGAACACCCAAGCAAGCATCTAGTACACACAGTTCCATCTGTCTTCTGCGTCATCCCACTCGCTCTCACGATGCGTGACAAAACCATCAACGATATGCCATCGAGTCTCTCTCGAGGATGACATATCAATACCTCACAATATGATAAGTTCCCTCTCAGGTCTTAGCACATCCAAAGATATTAGGAATAGAGTACCTCAGATCTTCCTCCTCTCAGGTTCAGATCCAACTATCATCTCTTAGCTATTCCTACAACGGATCTCTCGATACAGGCAGAAACAGCAGTTCAAGCGAGTAAGAGATAAACCAAACTACCAATCATAACTTAGAAAGAGAAAATAGAACATGCAACATACTAGATCTAATATGAATCTACTTGCTTATGGCAAAAGTACATATACATGTCCAAATCAGGCTACATAGCCAAGAAGGAGCTTAACTAGCCATGGAGAAGCATAGTTAGCACCGTACAAAGATGGATGAACATCGTTTGTACAGAAAACAAAGGAACACAGTAGAATGCAAGAGAAGAAGGAAGAGATATAGCCCGTAGAGGAGAGGTGGCTCTCGCTCCTTGGCCTCCGTGCAGGCTGGATCTTATCCTTTGGTCCTCCTCTTCATCCTTTTGGACTCCTCGGTCCTCTGTATCTAGATCTGCTCCGAACAACAGCCCTATGGAGGTGAGAGAATGGCGGTGGGACTGATGTTCTCTCTCCTTAGCTTCTGCCTTTGGAGATTGTAGACCATTAGAGGAGGAGGGCGGTGATGCATATTTTCTCTCCCGTTGGTGGTGAAAATGAATGTAGCACATATCTTCTCTCTCCTCAACTTCTGCCTTTGGAGAGAGTAGATCTGAGATGGAGATGGAGGAGAGAGAGTATGGAGGTTGGTGGTTGTTGGAGCACGTAGGCTGAGTGCCTTAGTCCTCTTGGACCTTGGGATTCTCCCACAGGGCTCTGGCTGCTAACCAGTAGCCTCACGACATCTGAACTGGCTCCTTTTGAGAGTGGGGGTGTTGGTCTATTTATAGACCTGGCTGGGCACGTAGCATGTGACTTGCACGTGCTGTTTTGAGTTAAGTTGGAGGCTGGAATCATATGATCATAACCAGTGCTCTTTTACAATTAGTCACGGTTCTATACTTACCCGCATCCACTAAGCACTTTGGAATAGACCGCGGGAAGGCAGAGATGAGACCGCGATCGCCGCACGCGGTTGGTGGTGATCACAGGTGAGGAGGAGACAGAGGCCATAGGTGCGGTGCTGTTGAGAGACGTTGTCGTAGTGATCACAACTGGTTGAAGGATAGGTTGAGACTCCTTGACACTACAGTCATGGCTTGTTGATCGTGACCTAAAGGTGGTCACGGTGCTGGTGGCAGATGATCGCGAAGTCGTGATGGCATGCTGCCGTTAGGGTTGAAGAGGTCGGTAGGTCTTAGAGATGGTTGTTGGTGAGTAGACAATGGAGTAGCTAGCGATCTTAGTTGTCGAGAGGGTGGCTAGATGGAGGTTTCACTACCGCAGGTTGAGGTCTATTGAGACCGCAACTGCGGTTGATGGAAACCTCAGGCGCAGAGTAGAAGAGACCATGGTCTGTTGGTGGTCGCAGTTCTTCTGAATCACGGGTCGCGATTCCTATGAATCGTGGGTCATGATTCAGGGTAGAGAGGTGGTCGCAGTGTTGGCGGAGGAAAGAACTGCGATCGCAGTTAGCAGGAGGCATGGAGATCACGATGATGATCAAAAGGAGTCATAGTTTTCTATAGAGATTTTGTCGTGGCTCTTGGTCATGAAGTTAGCGGCGGAGTCACAGACGTTTGAGGTGCAGTGGTTGGAGAAGGCAAGGACGTAACGACCGTCAGGGTTGAAGAGAAGCAAGTCACGGATGTGAGGTGGCTTTAAGGAAACCACGGGCGCAATTGCTGGAAGGGATCACGGCTGACGTTGGTAAAGGTAGTGAGACAGCGATCGAGGCTAAGGAGGGAACACCGCGATCAAGGGTGGAGGCACCTATTGGCTGCGGGTGAGGTCACTACTGTGGAGATGGTTGCACATCAGTGGTGATCGTGGCTGCCTTCATGAGGGTGGTGCTGGAAGACCACAGGCAATGGACTGTGGGTCATAGTGTTGCACGGGTGACCGCGATCGCAGTTAGAGAGAGGGTGGTATAAGATCAAGAGAGGAGAAAGGGAGAACTGTGATCGTGGTTAGGGTACAAAGGGTTGCGGTCCATGAAGCATGGGTGGAAGAGAAGAATAGGGAACTTGTCTAGCAACACAATGAACAAAAGGGCCGACCCCATTAGTAGATGGGCCTGGAGATTGAGCCCATGTACTCCAATTTAGCTTGCATAATTAGAGTAAAATCCAATTAAAATAGAAATTAAATCAATTAGGCTAAGTAAGGGTGTATAAAGAGTTTTAGACACTAAAAATAAGTAATGAGAGCCAAACTGGGCCTAGAGTAAAGAACAAGACTGTGATGACAATGTATTCATCATAAGGTTATATATCAATCAATACAACTCACTCGGCTTCAATTTAGCTGAGAGAGCATGCATAAGAGGTTGTTCATCAATGTTCGGTCCATGCAAGTCCAACATTGGCTATTTAGCTACATTATTTTCCATTCTAACTACATTATCTAATGTGAGATAGAAAGCATAAAACATGAGCATTGTTGGGCAAATTAAGACTAAAGTGACACGAAACTATAAATAAATTGCATGGATAATATGTGCCAATTTGGGTGTTATCAACCCCCAAACTTATCATTCACTCTGTCTCCAGTGTGTCAAGGTGATAGGTTGAGAAGTACATGGGAAAGGGTGTTAAGGTTCTGTTAAACCCTTGTTGGCACCATGAGAACAAAACAGATTAGTGGCAAATTTCCCCCGTAATGTGTGATAGTCCACATCCATCGTGTCCTCAATGCGTTTGTCAAGAACGGTGATGGTATACATCTAGTAAAGATGTGGAATCCACAGTCGTTGGATTCTCTAATTTGCTGGGGAAATATATGGTAGAAGGCTGGGCACTTGAAATGTGCTCTGTTGTACACCTTTGTGTGCTCGCATAGAAGATCGTGTAGTCATTCGACACAGTCCTTTGCCACTTCTTCCGTGGGCGTCTTTGCTATGATTTTATACTGTCTATGGTTTGGATTGATCTAGCTATCAGAACTATTGTAGATAGTTGTAGTTCCATTGTGTAAGTTCGTTACCAGCAGCATCCATTGCTCAGAGTGAAGGAAGGGAAACAAGATAAAATTTGGAGTCATATGTTTAAGGTATGAAATAAGAGCTTCTATGGTTCCGAAGTTCTTTGATATGAGCAAATCATCCTTCAAGTATGCTGATGCCATGTAAACCGTAGGTAAGTCCCGTGTTAAAAGTTATTGGTAGCCAGCCATCATGCTCATGGACATTGTACCTTTTACTTGTACGGTCTAACGGAATGCATCTGCCATTACAAGAATATTCCCTTCAAGGAAAACAAGCTCATCTTCTCTGCATACAGTCGAGACATGATGAGTTTGAGTTCATTATCAGAAGGACTCTTGCATGCAGCAAGGCCAAAATTCGGGAATGTCAGTGTTATTTCAGAAAGAGGCACCATATCTTTGGGGGATCTATTAATGGTAGCTCCTATTAGTAGATCGATGTCCCCCTTATGTTCCACCATATTGAAAATTTAAGGGTCCATTTGATGTTTTTCTGGAACCGTGGCAGTTTGTTGTTTTTGTTGCTCCAATTCCTTTAGGATTTGTCTGAATGGTTTCTTTTGAGGATGTTGGATGATAGAGAATAGATAGTGGGGTATGTCGTCATGTCCCATTGTCGGGTCCTTAAAGAACCATCTGTTGCAAATAAGTTCCATGGTGTATCATCCCCGTAAAGCATCTTTGTCTTCTTGATCAGCTAGCTCAGTAAAGCGGATGTGTCTGTTGAGTGCCTTAGTGAATCTGATTGTACAAAGAGCACAATCCCCAAAACCTTTTAGCGTCTGAATGGCTGGGTTGATGATCTTGAACCATTGTTGGCTCCAGCCGTTTGCAAGAGATGGGAAGGCGACCCATATGACTTTGAGAATCCAAAAGGGAATGCATCGTGCTTCTCCGGCTTCTGAACCAGTGAAGTTAATTGTTCCCGCCTTAAGCTCATTGATGCAAAAATTGTACACCTTGGCGTCGCGGGCCTCAGTGTCAATGATCATAAGGAGCCAGTGGCTAGAAACTTTGAAAGTCATCATGATGTAGCGTGCCTTTCTCATGAGACCCATTTGTAGTCGCTCGATGGATTTTGCCTGTAAGTTCTTGTTCAATAGGCATAATGCTAGAGCAGCTGAAGCATTGAAAACTGGCTACTTTTTCTTTGGGCTATGAAATTCCTCTATTGCGTTGTCAAGAAGTACATGGGAGATAGCCATCTTCACCGCCGACTGAGGTCGTAGAAGAACACGAAAATCTTCACGTGTCAGCTTGCTCTTTGTCTTTGTGTTATTATAGAGGATGTCTCCCCCATTCTTGGCTTCTTCGATAATAGTGTTCATGATGAAGATATCCTAAACATCTAATGTAGAGATGGCTGCCAGATCTAATTCGTGCATCTTGTGAGGTAGAGGTGGCGGTAAGGGAAGGTCTTCTGAAGGAGGAAGCAAAGTATGTTCATTGTTAGGAAAATATTGTGCTAGATCTTCATTTTTGTCAGAGTCGGAGTCGAGTCTATCGTCGGTGTCGAGACTCACTCTGTCATAATCTTCCTATTTTGGGGGAAGGGCTACAACTTTCGTCGTGATAGCTATTGCAAGTGGGCTAGTGTTGGTTTCCATGATGCATTGTTGAAACTCAGCAAAAGCCACATCTTTGGCTATGTCCCCCAGAGATCCCATAGAAGAAAAGTTGAAAAATTGGTCTACATAGGACATTATTACATTGTTAGTGTTGTCGGGAGTATGGTGGTCTTTGTTACTACTCTTCTAGTGGTCTCCACCATCTCCCCTTTTTGAGATATCTGCTCCTCGACTGATGCCTTCCCCAGTGTTGCCTTGATGATCTGGTTTGTCATCTAAAGAGGAGCTGTCAGCGTTGGAGTCAGCCGAGGAGTCAAAATCATCATCGTCATCATCGTCGTCATCTTCGTCTTTGTCATCCACCTCTTTGTATTTTTTCTTTTTGGTCGATGATTTCTTGCATCACCTATGGAGAGTTTGTAATTCTTCAAGTGCCACTTGCACATACCCATGGGTTTTGAGCAGTGCGTCATGGCTTTCCTTGAGATCTGTGTATCGTGCTTTAGTGGAGAGGAGTCGTGTTGTTAGATCAGTTACTTTTGTTTTTAGTTGATCTAAAGCATCATTTGCATGATCCTCCTGGCGGTGGATGATTTGTGTGAGGATGCTTTCAATGCGATCTATACACGTGCTCATTGCAACCTATTGCCGCTGAAGCTCGTGAAGGGTCACAGGCAAAGGTTGAGTTTGCTTGGTGACCCTGTCGACTTGCGGGACTAATGTTTCTTATTGGCTCTTCATGCTAAGCATCAACTCTGGAAGGGTATGTAAGTAATTGTAAACGAGGTTGACTTGCTGTACCGCTACTTCTTGTCATTGTTGAAAGCTTATGAGAAGTTCTGGTAAGGCGTGAGTCCACTTTTCGATGTTTGATACTTGCATAGAAAGCCCCTAAACACAAGAAAGAATAGATTGTAAGATGTTAGAAGGATCAGAGAGGAGGGTTCAAATAGCGTTGAATTGATGTCCGAACGCCTCTCTGACTTATGAAAATGGGACCCCAGTGGAGGATGGGTGGGATGGCTGGGGTCCGAGTGGAAGGGCGGTGGTGCCTTGCGAAAGAGACACCATTGATGGACCCGCAAAAAGTGTAGTGACTGAAGAGGGAGTCACTAGCGGTATCAGGGTGGTGGCGGATGAGAGTGGTGGTGATGTCCCAATTATGGAAGGTGGAAATGGGTATGTTGGAGGGAAGGTGGTGGAGGTGAAGGTAAGATCGGGCATTGAGGTGAAAATGGGCTTGCCTACTGAGAAAAGGAGTGAATCAAAAGATGTGATAGAAGTTGAATATGTGGAGAATGGAATGTTGGTGGATAGTATTGTGGAAAATGGTGGAAGATTGGTGTGGTGTAGTATGGTGGTAGATAGAAGAATGATGGAAGATGGAAGATTGGTGGAGGATAGAGGTATTGACCCCTCTATTCCTAAGATGGTGGAGGCAAATGTAGGTATGGTCCCAACATCCATACCTAATGTGAAGGAGTCTGATGTTGGGTTGAAGATGTTGTCCTCATTATGGGGGTGCTCTGCCCCTGGGGTGATCTTGGAGGTGGGCATCTTTGATTGTTGTTGCTTTTGTGTGCATAGTTTGGACGGTCGTACTACCTGTATTTTTGCTGCTCTAGTTGTAGGGGCAGTAGCACTGTGCTCAGTGTGCCCTTCTTTTACCAGTTGTCCCTTCCCTTTTACAAAGGCTTGTAAGCTGGCAAGTTCCTCTGTAGTGAAGAGGTATTTGTCTTTATCATAATCAGAGAGTTCAGGAAGCGGTAGCAGTGTCCTGGATGCTTTGATAGTGAGGTAGAAGACGTAGTGGAGCTTTGCATCCTTTTATTTTATGATATAAGTCTTTTTGAGAATATGCTCATTGATTAGGTTATCACCTTTTAACAAAGTGTAGTTCTTGAGTGGTCCGTCCATCGTGTGGTATTTCAGAATTGTAGTCACGTGACCACCCATGCAGATTTCCTTCTGGGGGGCATAAGATGTATGTTTATGTATCAAATGTCGTCACATGTTGACCGGATACCCCTTTAAGATGGACCATAGTATGAAGAGGTCCGAGATGAGTACATTCCCTCTCTCTGTTCTAGGGAAAAGTGCTCCTGTTATAATTTTGTGCAAAGTTTGCACCAGGAAGGAGTGGATGTTGGAGGCTTTGCAGGTTTTGGAATCATAGTTTGGGATTCCAGTCAGAGATTTCCAGAAGGTGTGCATGTTGAATAGTTGGTGATCCAGACCTACTTCCATAGCATTCTTCAACTAGTCTGGGTTGTTGATGAAGATTTTGTTCAATAGGTGTTCAATTAATGTAACCTGCTTTCCAAAAAGTGAGGTGATGAGCTTGCATTCAACCTCGTCCCTTTGTTTGTCCTTGTCTTCCACTGGTTGTTTGGAAAGGTGAGTGAAGAACTCCAGTGTGGGCTTGAGATAAGAATTCTCAGAAACAAAGTAGAGTGTGGAGAGGTTTGCCTTGTCAAGGAGGTCGAGAACTCTATTGTATACTCCCATCCTCTTTAGTATGTTGGAGAAAATGTACTTTGTTGGCTTCAAAATTTTGTCAACAAATTCTAGATGTTGAATCTGAAGATCAGTTGGTGCAACTGAGGCAGTGGCAGAAGGAGGAGTTGCTTGTTCTGCCAAGATTGGTTCCCTGGAGGTAATGGAGACTTGCTTCCTTGCTTGTCTTTTTGTAGGTCGTTTGGATGCAACCTCCTGGGCTTTCCTCTTACCCTTTTGCTTGTTGGATGGGGATTCTTCATTGGAGTTTGGCTCGTAGTCAGAGCCTTCATCGGTTGAGGAAGGTTCTTTGAGGTCCTCAACTGGGTCCTCAACTAGAAATTTGTTGATATGCTCAAGGTCAAGAATGTCCTTGGGTAGTTGAACTGGAGATATGTTTTTCTTTGCACACATGTCGATAATGTGTTGAAGCCTATCTCAGTGCTCCAATAATTGTTCTGTGGTCCAATGGCCTATTACAATGATTTCTTTCGCAGGTGAGGCCATCCTTTAAAGTGTTAACAAAGAATCATATATTAGAAAGAGTTGAGATTTAATGCTAATAGAATTATTGTATGAATGGTGAGTGGTGTGTAGATTATGCAAGAATCACGGTCTCATGACCACGAAGAGGTTCACACTATTTCAGAACTGTGAAAACGTCATGCGGTTTTAAGATCGTGAAAGTATGAAACTGCGAGGGTGAAACCGCGAGGGGTTATGCGATTTTTTAGACCGTGAGAACTTGCTCGGTGTTGAAAATGCAAAGAACATGTAGGTTTCAAAACCGTGAAGGAGTCAAAGCGGCAATTGTGAAAGAGGCAACAGTGGTGATGGGTCCGTGTTGCAACGACCAGATGTGCAACGATGGCGAAGAAGAGAAGCATGCACTATGGTGATAGTGGCGGCGATGATGATGGTTGTGAGTGCCATCTACCTTGTTGTGGGGTGAAACAATGGGGAAGAAGAATGAGATGGTGATGCGAAGCGTGAATGTGAGAAGTGCGACCTGCACGCTGCAACTAGAAGCATGTGGTGGATGGAAGGTGGTGGCGAGAGAGGCAGCGACGAGGCTCGGTTTGCATAGGAGCAAGGGATAGAAAACAGGGTCGTGCAGGAGAAACTAAGAGCGGAAGGAATGGAGTAGGAGGGGGGTAAGAATATATTTATAGATATGGGGGGTGTCTGCTCGTATTCCCTTTAGGGTAAACGGTCTTGGGACCGTTTGGGTCCAAATGGTTTCAAGACCGTGGGGACCAAATGGTTTCAGGACCGTTTGGATCCAAACTGTTTCGAGACCGTGAAGACCAAACAATTTTAGGAACGTTTGGATCCAAATGGTTTTGAGACCGTGAGGACCAAATAGTTGTAGGACCGTTTGGAGAAGATTATTTTGGTTATTGATTTTTTTTATATTTTTATATTTTTATATGAATGAAAGAAAAACAACTAAGTGATGAAAATGCTATTTATGCAAGAAATTTATGAGTCTAAAGAAATTTATCAAAACTAGAAAATTATTTGAATGAGATAGAAATGTGATACTTAGCTCTTAGGTTTCCTCCCAAGTAGCACTTTGGTTTTACGTCACTGGCTCGACAAGATTTTGGCTTAATCATGTTGATGCAGTGGGGTCATGAATGTCAATGGTTTGTCTTGGAGTTTTATCGGCTGGAGTATAGTATCTTTTTAGTCTGTGGCCATTAACAGTCCTTTATCCTCCATTGTCATCAAGGATGATGACCACTCCACTTGGGTAGATGTGCTTGATAGTGAAGGTCCCAGACCACTTCGTGCGAAGTTTACCGGGAAACATTTTGAGCCTAGAATTGAAAAGAAGGACCTTGTCTCCAACAATGATATCTTTTCTTTTAAGGTGGCCATCATGCCACATTTTAGTTTACTCTTTGTAAATCCTGGCATTCTGGTAAGTATACATTCTTAGTTCCTCAAGTTCCTGTAATTGAAGTTGTTTGTATTCACCGACACTTTTGAAATCAAAATTCAACTATTTAATAGCCCGAATTGAAAAGAAGGACCTTGTCTCCAACAATGATATCTTTTCTTTTAAGGTGGCCATCATGCCACATTTTAGTTTACTCTTTGTAAATCCTGGCATTCTGGTAAGCAGACATTCTTAGTTCCTCAAGTTCCTGTAATTGAAGTTGTTTGTATTCGCCGACACTTTTGAAATCAAAATTCAACTATTTAATAGCCCACCAAGCCTTGTGTTCTAATTTGACTGGAAGATGGCATGACTTTCCATACACCAAATGAAATGGAGTTGTTCCTATTGGTGTCTTGTAAGCTTTGCAATATGCCCAGAGAGCATCAAGAAGCTTGGTGGACCAATCTGTGCAGTTCCTATTGACAGTCTTCTCTAAAATAGATTTTAGTTTTCTTTTTGAGACTTCAACTTGGCCGCTTGTTTGTGGATGATAAGTCATGGTGACCTTGTGGTTTACTCTGTATTTTCTCAGAAGGGCTTCAAAGCTTCGTTCCAAAAAATGTGACCCTCTGTCGGATGTGATAGTTCCAGGAACACCGAATCTAGGAAAGATAATGTCTTTGAACAACTTAATAACCGATTTAGAATCACATGATACAGTGGGTATAACTTCTACCCATTTGGATATGTAATCCACATCGACTAATATATAGGAGAATCCATATAATGAGGGATATGGACCCATATAGTCTACTCCCCATACATCGAAGAGTTCAATCTCCTGCCACAGAGTTAGTGGCAATTCATTCTATTTAGATATCCCTCCAGAGAGAGGACATTTACTGCATGATTGTACAAATTCATGTGCATCTTTTACTATTGTCGGCCAGAAGAAACTTGACTATAAGACTTCAAGAGCAGTCTTCTTTGAACTAATGTGCCATCTAGTGGGGCTAGAATGACAATGTTCCAAGACTGGCATGATTTCTTCTTCAAGAAGGCAATGGTAGAATAATCCATCTGCGCATAAGCGGAAGAGGTATGGTTCATCCCAGAAGTACTGCTTGATGTCATGGAAAAATTTCTTCTTGTCAAGATAGGAAGCAAAAGGATGGAAAATTCCCGTAGCCAGATAGTTTACTATGTTGGCATACGAGGGGAATCTAGTGGTGGCCTTCATGAGTTGGTCATCAGGTAGAGAGTCATGGATAGGTATATTATATTCATCTTGAGCCTCAATGCAACTCAAGTGATCAATGAAAACATTTTCCACCCCACTTTTGTCCTTTATTTCCAGGTCAAACTCTTAAAGAATCAACACCAACGAATAATTCTAGGCTTAGCATTTTGTTTCTAACTCAGATATTTTATTACTGAATGATTTGTGTAAACTGTAACCTTTGATCCGATTAGGTAAGAACGGAATTTATCAAAAGCATAGATGACTGCCAAGAATTCATTTTCTGTAGTTGTATAGTTCTTTTGGGCCTCATCAAGCATTTTTTATGCGTAATATATCATGTAAGGCTTCTTATCTATCCTCTTCCCTAGTACTGCTCTTATAGCGTAGTCACTGACATCACACATTATCTCAAAGGGTTGTGACCAATCATGAGCTCTTAGTATCGGTGCAAAGACTAAAGCATTTATAGAGTCATGAAACTGTGTAAACATTCTTGATCGAAATTGAAGTCTGCATCTTTAGTTAACAAGTGAGTCATGGGCTTTGCTATTTTTGAAAAATCATGAATGAATCTTCGGTAAAATCCGGCATGGCCCAAGAAAGCTCGTACTCTTATGATGTCTTTCGGTGGTGACAACTTTGAAATGACATCTATTTTTTCTTTGTCTACTTCAATCCCTCATTCACGCATGCGATTCCCATGGACAACACCTTTTGTCACCATAAAGTGACATTTTTCCCAATTAAGGATCAAATTTGTTTCCTCGCATCTTTGTAGCACTTTACTGAGACTAAGTAGACACTTATCAAAGGAATATCCATAGACTGAGAAGTCATCCATGAATACTTCCATGATAGATTCGGTTAAACCTAAAAATATGGCAGACATACGTCTCTGGAATATTGAGGGTGCATTACATAGCTCAAAGGGCATCCTCATGAAGGCGTAAGTTTCGAAAGGGTAGGTAAAAGTTGTATTTTTTTATCTTCAAGGTGTATCAGAATTTGATAAAATCCTGAGTAGCAATCAAGATAGAAAAAGAATTTCTGGTGAGCTAGACGTTCAAGGACTTTGTCAAGAAAAGGTAAAGGAAAGTGGTCTTTCCTTGTTGCCTTGTTCAATTTTCTATAGCCGATGCACATCCTTCATTCGGTAACAGTCTGAGTGGGTACCCGTTCATTTTTATCATTCAAAATAACGATGGTCACCCCTTTTTTAGGAACTACCTGGACTGGACTTACCCATTGGGAGTCAGAAATAAGATAGATAATACCAAATTTTAGAAGTTTTAGAACCTCGAGGTGAACTACCTCTTTAAGATTTGAGTTTAGCATCCTCTGGTTCTCCCATGATGGTTTAAACTCTTTTATCATAGGTAATCTGAGCATGCACAAATCTAGATTTACCCCAGTTAGATCGATCATCTTATATCCAATGGATTTCTTATGCTTTCTTAATTTAACAAGAAGTCTTTCTTCCTGGTCATCTATCAAAGTGGAACTGATAATGACCGGACATAGTTTTTCTTCATCTAGAAAGACATGTTTGAGTCCAACTAGTAGGACTTTCATTCCAGGTGCCTTGGGCACTTCAATAGTCTCCAGAGTGGTGACAGATTTCAACATCTCAAAGGCAGCTTTCGAGTCTTCTTCGACTTGTTCTAGATATTTCATACATTTTTGAACTAGTTCGTCATTCAAAGATTTAGCATCTGGGTTCATCAAGGCATTCTATAGAATATCAGATGGTTCAGGAGTTTCTTGCTTTATCTAGGACATTTTATCAATTGCCTCAAGATGAAAGAGTTCTTTGTGAATGCTAGGACTTTTAGGTTGTCAAAGACTCTGAATTGAATAGTTTCCTTCCCTAGCCTTAAGGTAATTGTGCCTGCTTTGATATCAATTAGTGCTCTGGCTATCGTGAGGAAAGGTCTGCCAAATATTATTGGATATCTCAGATCTTCCTTTATGTCAATGACAATAAAGTCACAAGGGACATAAGAGTCTCTTCCTACTCTGATTGGGATATCTTCAATAATTCCCAAAGGTGCAATAATGGTTGAATCAGCCAACTGGATCGTCATTTTTATGGGTAGCAAATCGGTAAAGCCCAATCTTTTACACATAGAAAAGGGCATAATAGATATGTTGGTCCCCTAATCAGCTAATCCTTTCTTGCAAGAGGTGTTTCCGATAGAACATTGGATGCCGAAAGAGCCATGGTCCTTCTATTTTTTTGGTATTCTATTGAGGATGATATCAGAAGTAGTCTGAGCTAATTTGATGGTCTTGTGTTCTTCAGTCATGTATTTCTTTGATAGTAAAGTCTTCAGATATTTAGACCAAGTTGGGATTTCAGAGAGAGCGTCAAGGAACGAGATATCAACGTATAGCTTCTTCATCACTTCTTTGAACTTTAGGAATCTAGTATCCAGTTTAGTCTCTCTCAGTCTACCTAGATAGGGTATCCTGGGCTTTTATGGTGGGACTTCTGGTTCTTTGGAAACTAGTTCTTTGTCCTTTTCCTTCTCAGCCTCTACAAATTTTTCAGTTTCTTGATTTATGTTTATAGTTGGGATGATTTTAGCGGTATCTTCGTCTTCCTGAATGACTTTGGTAGCTTCAGTAAGAACATGACCAGATCTTGTGGTAACTGCATTCAGTTGTTTTGGTCTGTGTGGATCATGTCTCAGATTTATTTCTGACTGAATGACGAAAGTACCCACTGGAGGTTTCAATTGAGTTGCAATTTGTGCCAATTGGGTCTCTATAGCTTTCTGTTGAGCCTACTGGTTGGCAAGCATGGTCTATTGAGATTGCAACATTTGCTTTATCAGAAATAACTCATCTGTTTATGGTGGTGGGATATTCTTTTGTAGATATTGTGTAATTTGTTGTTGTCCTTGGGGTTGCTTCTATTGAGGTGCTGGCAACTCAAGTTGTTGATTTTGTGGATGTGCTAACTGGGGTTGTTGCAATTGTGGGTGCAATGGAGGGTGGGTGTATTGATAGTATGAAGAAGAATTTCTTGGGTAGGCAAATGTTTGAAACCCACCTCTATAGTTTCCTTGGTTTTGGTTATAACTACTCTAGAATCCAGGTGGTGGTCTATTAGAAGACCCACCTTGTGTTTGGTGATGTGGGTTGGCAGTTCCTGCGGGATTCCCATACTGAAATCCAGGGTGGTTTCTTGGTTGATCCGGATTGTAGTATGCTTGACCCGATATGTTGTGGATAGAGTTAACCTACTATGGAAGCTGATCCTTAGGTTGTTCAATGATTGGTTCATATTGTTGTTGAGGTGTCTGCAGATTCATCATCGAATCATATAAGAGGCCACATGATAATGTGGGATGATCTGATGCATGAAAAGCTTCACAAGTCTCAGTAGCTGCTTTAACTTGTTGAACTTGGGAGTTCTTCTTCCTGTCATATTCTCCAAATGTTGTTTTAAGGGCTTGCTGCTTATGAAGTATGTTTTTTAGAGATTCAGCAATAACTTTTATTTCTACAGATTCTTCAGCTTTGCATACTTTTAGGACTCCTCCCGTAGATGGCCTTCCCCAATTAGATTGGTTCTGGCTCTGAGCATAACAATCTTCCAGGCGTCCTCATAATTCTGTCTCATGAAATTTCCTCTGGATGAGGAATACAAAAACTTCTTTATTTCATCACTTACCCCTATATTGAATGTTTGTGTGAGCTGGTTTTGTGAGATTCCATGATGTGGGCATTTTCTCAAAAGTTCTTTAAATCTTTCCCATGATTCTGCTAGTGATTCTCCAGGAAGTTGGAGGAACTGGTTGATCTATCCCCTAATCTGGTAAGTCAATGAGGGAGGAAATAACTTCTCCAAAAAAAATTCTTCCAAGGGATCCCAGGTGGTGATTGGCTCTCCATCTAAAGAGTTATACCAACTTAGAACCTTTCCAGCCATAGGGAAGTTGAAAAGTCAGAGCATGATTGCATCAAGCGTAGCTCTGGTTTGTGGCACCAATCGACAGAGTGTCTTGAATTGCTTCAGATGCTCCATGCAATCATCTCCAATGTTTCTAGAGAATGAGATGCCTTGCATGATTTGGATCCTTGGTGTTCGAATCTCAAAGTTAGGAACATGAATGAGTGGAGGCTGAACTGGGTGATTATCCTCAAAATACTTAGGAATAGCATAGTTTCGAAGCTACTTGTTCCTTATCAATAACTGAGCAGCTGTTGTGGCTGCATCATTTTCAGCTTTAATGCGAGCTTGCTCTTCAGCTCAAACTTTGGCTTGGACTTGAGCACGTGTATCAGTGATGAGTTGTGCTCTCTGAGCTGTTATAGCTGCATTGACTTTTTCCAGTATCAAGGTGGCTTGGCATTGTTCTTCAACCATCTGTCTGGATTGTTGGCAGTTGAGTTTGATGCGTAGATGGAAGTTTCATTCTACCTCAGAGTCATACTCTCGTTCAGGGGAGAATCTATGGTTTTGCATACACATTTTCTACCTGAGTAGAAGAAAAACCACACTTTAGATGGTATGGAAAAATGATGGAATCAAAAAGATATGAACTAGCAAGTTGATAAATGAAATTAAAACGTTCTGTTGTCCCCGACAATGGTGCCAATTTTTGATGGAGCCTCCACTCACATGAAATTGCATCCACCACTAAAAATCCTAGAGATATTAAGTCTCTAAGTTTAGCCTTGCGTGTGCTATAATAATATCTCCACCCACGTACGCCAAGGTACGTGGAAGTTTTATCGTAGTACCATTGAGGGTCGAATCCACGATACAATAGTCTTTTTAAGCATTAACAAGATGGAAAACATTATAATTCTTCTTATCTACTCAAGAGTTGATATCTAGATCAAAGAGTTCATTTTATGATTAAACTAATATGCAAATGTAAATTAAATGGCAGGAAAGTGAACTTAAGGTTGTAGACAATATTTGGAAACCACTAGGATGTGATCGAGTTTCACCCCCACTACACATGGATCATAACATATGTCATAATAACATGGCTTGCAGTAAGAGTCTAAAAAATTAGTATCTTTGTAGATTTAGCTTCCTGTCAGATAACTAACTATGAGAAATGTGGGAATATAGCAATGCCAACCATCCCTGAACGAATGGTCACTTACTTTGCATCACTCCCTTCAAAAAGTGTGTTCCTCGGCCTGTCAAAGTTGTACTTTCATACGTCAACTGATTCCATTTCATAGTATGAAAATACAATGATGGAGGTGAGTTTACTCCACTCCTTAAAAAGCATTCCTAGATACCAAAATAGATATATGGTGACTACATACATCAAGAACCAACATAAAATTGATAATCAAATCTAAAATCACAAACGTAGACAATTTGCACTAGTAGATAATAGGTAACACATGTTGGTGATCAAGCAACTAGCATTCATTTAAACGATTGATGTTGAACTGAGAAGATAGCATTTTTTATTACAAACTCATGAATTACAAATCATGGAATGAAAACATGGGTAGCGGGGCTACTCCCCACACCCTAGCATATGGAACTACTTGCTAATGGCAAGAGCAAAGAAGGAGACAGGAGAAGAGAAGGAAAACATCATCTCCACATAGGAGGAAGGAAGGTTAAACCCTCGGAGTAGAGAACAAATATCTTCACACTACGTGGTTGCTTTGGTGATGAATCCTTCACTCCCCATCTTCTATGTCGATGAGAGAGAAAGTAGGCTTATGTATGGAGTGTGGATCTTAGACCGATATCCTTGGGGTGAAGGATGAAGGACAAAATATCTCTGGAACAAATGAGGTAGCCTTTGGGTGACTCAGACTCCATATTGAATGAGGACACCTTGAGTCCTATTTATAGGCTCCAAGGATCTTGAACAGTCTTGAGAAGTTTTGGGTCTTCACACTCTTGAGACCGTTAAGCATCCTCACAGTCTTAGGGGACCGATTGGGTCTTCACAGTCTTGAGACCGTTAAGCACCCTCACGTTCTTGGGGGACCGGTTGGGTCTACATGGTCTTGAGACCGTTAAGCACCCTCACAGTCTTGGAGACCGGTTGGGTCTTTGCCGTCTTGGCACTGGTAGTTTCTTCGCAGTCTGGAGACCGGTATCATCCTCTCGATCTTGGAGACTGGTTGGGTCTTTGTGGTCTTGGGACCAGTAGTCTCTTCACGGTCTAGAGACTGGTATCATCCTTTTGGTCTTGGGACCTAGTGGACCTTTACTCGGTCTTGGGACCATTTGGGCCTTCATTCGGTCTTAGGACCGATGAGTCTTTACTTGGTCTTGGGACCGATAGGCCTTCACTCGGTCTTGGGACCATTTTGGTTGAGACTTTGGTAATTTTTTTGGGTTTATTTATAAGAAGAAAAGAGAAATATCAGTCTATTGGTATATTTACAATAAAGTTAGAAAGTTAAGTATTTAATCTAATTTATCTAAGAAAGAGTATGGAAAACTAGGAAAAACTAGTAAGAAAACATCACAAAATGGGAGGTTATCATGGAGAGAGAGAAACCCTATTCTCTTAGACTTGTTCAATGAATAAGGTAGAGAAGGGATGAAGACAGATGAGAGAATACCTAGAGGTATCTAATTTCGATATAAATCCTCCGATTTTAGCTAGGCAGTCTCACACAGAATCTGCGAGTCCTCATAGACCGACTAGAGGGGTGGAGGAAAATCTTGCCAGTCCCCATTTCATGATCCTTTTCTAGATACCTCCATCATTGGAAAATCCTCTCATAACTCCCTTGGGTTCTAAAAAGTTTGTAAAACTCAATAATTATTAGAGATTAAATGGAACACCATGCTCTGATACCAATTGTAACGACCCCACTCCTCAGGAACCCCCAATTAAGGAAGGCCAAGAAGCCAGAGCCACTATCCCAAAACAAGATCAATGATTTTGTAGATAATAAAAAGTAATTAGTGAATTCTACCAAAGACTAAGCTTAAAATAGGATACAAATTTACTTTTCACATACCTTTCAAAATTAGGAATTTAGAACTTTTACCCACTGTAGATGTGGTGTATGTTGCCAAACATTGATTAAGATTAATGTGGAAGTGTTTGATTAGCAGTGGAATTACTGAAAATCATTAAAAATTAAAACCATTTCTCAAGAGATCCATTCATAGGAAAACTCTTTCCTCCAGAACCAAAGGAAATCAATACATTCTGGTTCACTAGTACATCTCTTGTAATGTTTCTTCTCGAGAGTTACAACATCCACTACTCTGTCTTAACTATACACATGTAGTATAAGAATCTCGAGGCATCAAGCCAAAATCTCCGATCAATTTATCAAAAGCACTAACTCCTAGGACCCGAGAGTACATAGATGACTCATAGGACTAACTATACAAAACCAGACAACCAATGTCTCCACCTGATGGATCACTGCTATCCTTGTGACTGCTGCTACTCTTCCCCTATAGAAGGGTTTCTTCCTTGCTGTCTGTGTCTACCTAAAAATGTTGAATCCCACGGGGGTGAGACAATTATAAAAATTGCCCCAGTGGGAGATATAACTCTCCGCCAAAACATTATCATTGCAGTTTAAAAGAAATAAACTAAGCAGTGGGATAATATGAATCAGTAGAAGATTAATCAATATATATACAAATTAGAGCAACATTCTTATGCAAGTATTTCAATTATAACTTGATAAAGCAGCATGTCTCTCATTCAATATGAATTAAAGGAACATAAATAACATTTATGTTTTAAGGACATGCTAAGTAGTATAACATTAACTAGTGGTTCTCATATTTCAATCTTAAGCAAATACACTATACGGATGATTAAATCTTTCAAACATATTTAAGCTCTGAGGAGATGAGGTATACCGCTCATACTCCAACTGACCATTTCTGGAATCGAAATCGGTACCATAAATAGGTCAATGGAAGAGCCGGATTCCCATGACCTCCCACATCCCAGTCAGTACGGGACCACACGCATGACTGTGTTAACTGCTCAAATAGCTTTCCAGGGTATACTGGAACTTTGCTATAGAGTTACAACGTCAACTACAGTCTCATCGGAAATCGAGAGATTTAATGTTTATCTCCATCAACCCGACATTAAAATATCATTAGGAGATTAATGATACATCCATCCCAACCATCAGGATATTTATGATACATCTATCCCGACACATGAAGGATTGAGAGGTTTGATGTTTACCTTCCCTCAATCTCTTTACAAGGACGTAAGGATATTTTCACCCATTTACCCCCACATATTCAGAATATACGAACTCCAGGAATTCCATAGAAAACCTATTTTACCATCACTAACTTCTGACGATGATGGATTTATGTTCAGAGCACTACATGAACAGATTTCACTTGATTAATTAAGTACATTCTCATATTCTTTTAGCATCAACCAAGTTCTCAAGCATAACTTATTATGACAATGCTATAAAGAAACATGTACTAATTTCATCAACTACTTAACAGTCTTTAAAAGACATTGGGAACTCAGTCCCTTATTTCAAAATTGGAGATTCTCATCTTTTCACAATCTCATCACCATAATCATATAGCTCTGGATAATTAAACCCTTAATTCATCATTAAGCATTGTTACCACTTTTCCAGGTAACCATCACCTTCAGGTCAACTGACCAAGGCATACATGATACTTGCTATCACAAGCATCACACATGGTACTTGAGGCCCATTAACTCTCTTGTTACTTCTTACCAGGTAGCAAGGTATATTATGGCACACAAGGCCCAAACACAATAGTGAATTAAACATCATAGCTCATACCTGGCCATGATCATTATTTCAAGATACCTGCATGGTTAGCATAAATGATAACATTGATATCAATTGCATGTCTTTACCATGTGAAACAAATATGCATTCACTATTCAAGGGTAACAACGTTATTCCCTTACCAGGGTTAGGGTTTCCCATTGCATTTCATATGAGGATAATCATCTCATTACCACATCATAGTTATGGTTTATCACTATATTGCCCAAGATTAGGGTTCATTAAGCATTTCATAGTATTACCCTGGATTTGAGCTTCACAGTACATCAAACATCAGGGTTTCTCATGAAACCATCCTTAATTGGGGTTTCACATAAATTTCATCACAAAATAGGGATTACATTCCATAATCCACAATTAGGGTTTACTATTCACCCCAATTAGGGTTTCATGTTCCATTACCCATAATTAGGGTTTACTATTCATCCAATTAGGGTTTCATGTTTCATTACCCATAATTAGGGTTTACTATTCATCCCAATTAGGGTTTCATGTTTCATTACCCATAATTAAGGTTTATGCTCATGATTAGGGTTTCATGATCTCTTTACTTAAGGGTCATACCCTTAATCACCACATGAATCATACTCATGTATGAATTCCATTCTATCATCCTCTCAACTTGATTAGGTTATATAAACATTTCAATTAAGTGCATACAACTATGATTGGCATATTGTACCAAGTCATTATTCTTATAAGCAATTAGGGTTCATCCCTTAATTAGCACTAATCACTTAGGTACTATTAGGGTTTCAACCTTTGTACATTCACTGATTACTATTACTAAAAATCATTGGATTATTAGAACAATCATTACCTTCAATATCCAAATGATTGTATCACAAATTAACTCCATTTAGTTTTGAGGTTTCATCACCAAACGGTTTTGAAACAGTTTAACACCAAACGGTTTTGAAACCGTTTGACACCAAATGCTTTCAAGACCGTTTGGTATCAAACGGTCTCCAGACCATTTTGGCCAAATCAGTCCCAAAACTGCAAGGGCTCAAAAGTACATTCATCAATCCAATCAAATGTAATTGCATCATTGAATTGACTATTGATTATACAATTGAAGGATTCATCAATCAACACCATTAGATCTTTATCCAATTGTCAAGGATCAACTACTAACCCTCCAAACGGTCTCAAGACCGTTTGACCCAAATTGTCTTGAAATCGTTAGGATCAATCAAGGATTCTTCAATCAACTTGATTGGGGTTTCCAATTAAAGGATTGTACACATATTGAATAAATAAATTGGATCCATTGGATCATCATCCAACATAAACTAAGGTTCAGACCTCAAATGGTCAACTAAACCAAATGGTCAACCCTTTCATGCGGTTTGGAGTCGAAGTCACCAAACGGTTTGCAAATTGTTTGGTCTCAAACGATTTGGTGAAACTGTTTGGACCAAATGTCCAAGACCGTTTGCCATTGTTCTTGGTTGAGGTGTGTGATTTGTGAACAGGTTATCATCTACAACCTTTAAACTCACAAAAACTACTACCATTTCTATGGAAACTCCATCAATCAAGCAAAGCTATTGCAAGAATAACAATTGAATCAAATGTATTGAGAAATCAAATTCAATGACAAAGATTAAGGGTTCAAGTTATATAACCCGCCTTCTAATCTAATCCCAATCTCCAAGTTTCACGGATTAAAAATGTGGATGAAGATCTAGCAACCTCCCAAGGTCTGTTCTCAAGCTTTTGGAGTAAAAGGATCAACTAGGGTTGAAGATGGAGTGAAGAAATGAAGGAATTATGCATTGTTTTATGATTTCCACCATGAAATCAAGAAGAACGAAGGTCAAGGACTTACCAACAGGTTGGGGGCGTCCTTCCTGCTGTTACTAGCCCCCTTAGTCATTTTTGCAAGCAAGGAGAAGAAAGGAATCCAAAAAAAGTCCTTAGTTGACTGGTAAAGGGTTCTTTTATAAGAAAAATCAATGAGAGAGAAAATGTTTTATAAAAATATTTTAATTCCAAAATTGTTGCCACAACTTCCCCCTTGGTTTCTTGCATGCAAAGGCAACTCTATCCCAACCGAGTTCCCTTCCATTATCCATGAACTAAGGGAAAAGAAATTAAACACCTTAACCCTTATAATAGTAATATCCATATTTGAGTGGAAATTCTTTTTCTTATAATAAGGTGAGTGGAGGTTTCACCTCCTTAGGATATTTCATGGTCCTTGCAAAGCTCAAGGACGTCAACACATATCTGAAACCAACCATTTGAATTTGGTTGAAGGCCCTTCAATTATTTTATTTATTTTTGCATTAATTTGAACTAATGTTCCCATTATGCTTAAATCTTAATTATTTTAATATCAAGATTCTCTCTCCTTCAAAGAGATACAAATGAGATGCACCTCTCATTTTATTTACTCCACATGATGCCAAGAAATATTAGGGACCTTTTTGAAGTGCTATATTGCATATTGCACCCTAGGTTTTGGGTAATTTGCACATTACACCAAAATTAGGTTTTCATGCACAAACATTGCTTTATCAGCTCTTTCTTGGTATTCGGGCTTTCACAAGCCATACCCCTACATCATGTCCACTCTCATGATGCTTAAACACATGAGGAACATATTATCACGCACAATTTGCAAATAAACCCATCAACTTGGGTAATTTGCACTTTAGTCCAAAACAAGCAAAACATTGATTTCAACAACATTAAAAAAGGACTAAAATTGCAATATAAGTTCCTCTTGAGCCTTAATTACTTTTCAAAAGATAAGAGCAAGCATCTAATCACTTTTATTAAACAAAACACCTAGGGGTAGATCATAACCCAAGTCAAGGATGTTACAGTAGATTTCTATCTAACTCAATCCTCCTTTATGGATTAACTTTATTCTTCATAAATGCCTCTTTAGTTGTTTGTCCACTTTCAGATATTCCTAAAACACTGACTAACAAAACGTCGGTCAGTATAAATGAATATACTAGTATGTGGTGACAACCAAAATATTGTACATATGTTCTAACAACCTAATCACATCAAATAGTTGTTAACAATGCAAGATTACATTTTTTAATATGACTTCCCAACCACTTTTGCTCAAACTCTGGGATACCCTCTCTTAGGGTTTAGTCCTTGCAAGGGACTTAAGGCACCATCTCCATCCTGAGCTTGGTACCTGGGGTCACCTCGTTGGGTGCCTGATAGTCTTCCCTCTGGGGCTTGACCACCTATGACCTTCCTTCTGGGGCTTGGTCTATTATCTTACATATAGAGATGGTATGTAGGTTTAGGAAAGTCAAATATATATACTTAAATTGTGATAGTCATACTCACTTTAAAGATTGCAAAAATAAAATCATCCAAGCAGTTTATTTCCATGCAATCGATAAAAATGTCAGGAAACACCAAGAAACTAAATCGAGTACTCATAAACAACCACATACATGATTTCGAGATCTCACAGGAAATAAGCACAATTCAATCCAATCAGGAAATCCAAGCAATCAATCAAGCCAATCACACAAGCAAAACAATATCTTGAAAAGCATGTACAACCTATTTACTACATACTCATCAAGAACTTACTTTATTGACTTGGGATTACTTCCTAGGGTTTCTAATCTGAGTTAGGGTTTCCTTAGGGTTCTTTAGATCCATTTCATAACTTATCCCCTTTTTATGCCAACAAAACACTAAAATGACATTTATATATTCAAAACCCTAATTATCCAACTATTCATATTAAAGCCTCTTTATTACCAATTTGACTTAGGATCATCCTAATATCATTTAATTCAAAGGATATCAAAATATAACTCATTAGAAGCCATTGTCACCTAGATTAGGGTTTATAAGCCCATTAATGGACATTATATAAATGAAACCCTAAATTATCCGATTAAGTACATGGATCATCCTTTTAGGATCATAACTTCCTTTTTATAACCAACAAATTAATATTCACATAAAACACCCATATTATTTTTCAAAATTTCATTGATCATCAAAATTAGGGTTTCTTACTCATGAAAGCATTAAAGATAGTAACTTTAGGTACTTTTCAAATTATGAACAAATTCAAGCTTTAAATTATTGGGTAATTTGCACATTACACCAAAACTAGGTTTTCATGCACAAACATTGCTTTATCAGCTCTTTCTTAGTATTCAAGATTTCACAAGCCATACCTCTGCATCATATCCACTCTCATGATGCTTCAACACATGAGGAACATATTATCATGCACAATTTGCAAATAAACCCCTCAACTTGGGTAATTTGCACTTTAGTCCAAAACAAGCAAAACATTGATTTCAACAACATTCAAAAGGACTAAAATTGCAATATAAGTTCGTCTTGAGCCTTAATTACTTTTCAAAAGATAAGATCAAGCATCTAATCAATTTTATTAAACAAAACACCTAGGGTTAGATCATAACCCAGGTCAGGGATGTTACAAGTTATCCACCCCTTACAATGATTTTGTCCCCAAAATCATCAACAAAACATTAAGAGATAAGAGTAGGGTATTTCCTCCTCATCTCTTCCTTGAATTCCCATGTAGCTTCCTCAACACCACGGTGATTCCAGAGGACTTTTACAAGACTAATGTTTTTCTTTTTCAGCTTCTTGATTCTTCTGTCAAGAATCAACACCGGTCCTTCAACATAAGATATGTCATCATTTTTTTCTACCTCCACAGGTTGTAGAACTATCTCAGTGTCAAGATGACACTTCCTCAACATAGATATATGAAATACTGGGTGCAATCTATGCAACTCAGGTGGTAACTCCATCTTATAGGCTACCTTCCCCATCCTTTCAATGATTGGATAAGGCCCCATAAATCTAGGAGCTAACTTCCATTTCTTTCCAAATCTCAGGATAACTTTCCAAGGTGAAACCTTGAGGTACACCCGGTCTCCAATATGGAATTCTAAGGGTCTACGACGCTTGTCAGCATAAGGTTTCTGTCTATCCTGGGTAGCTTTGAACTGTTGTATGACTTTAATTTTCTTAGTTGTTTGCTTAACCAGCTCAGGACCCAAAAGTTGGCATTCACCAGTTTCATACCAACATAAGGGAGATCTACAACGTCTACCTTACAAATCCTCATATGGTGTCATCTCAATGCTATGCTGATAGCTGTTATTATAAGAAAACTCTATCAAGCTCAAATGTATATCCCAACTACCCATAAACTAAAGGACACATGCTCTAAGCAAGTCCTCCAATGTTTGTATAGTCCTTTCAGATTATCCATCTGTCTGAGGATGAAAGGCTGTACTAAACCTCAACTGTGTGCCCAAAGTTTTATGGAGTCATTCCCAAAAATGACTCATAAACTGGGGACCTCTATTAGAAACTATTGTAACGGGTACCCCATGCAGCCACACCATCTCATCTATGTAGATCTGTGCAAGCCCCTCGGCTGTATAGGTTGTTTTTACAGGTAAGAAATGTGCTATCTTTGTCAACCTATCAACTATCACCCAAATGGAATCATGACTTTTGGCTGTTCTAGGAAAAGCAACCACAAAGTCCATAGTTACATGATCCCATTTCCACTACGGTATAGGAAGAGGTTGCATTGTTCCTGTGGGCTTCTGATGTTCAGCTTTGATCTGTTGACACACCAGACATCTCATATCAAACTCAACAACATCCCTCTTCAAACACTACTACAGAAATGGCTTATAACGTCATTTTTAAAGGTTTCAGTTGTAATAATAAACCGACACCTAAACAATAAAGCGTCAGTTAATAAAATAAACCGACATCAATATGTGAAGGGCGACCAGACACAGGTATCATTTTTATTCAGTGTTGGTTACTTAATAAAACACTGACGCCAAAAATTAACCGCCAAATCCAAAATTTCTAGCGAAAAAAATTACCTCCAAAAATTTAACATATGGCGTCGGTCATTATCTAAAAGACTGACGATGAAAGGTTATTCACGAAATAGAAAATGGGCATATTTTGATCGTCAGTTTTACATCAATGACTGACACTTATGGGTTTTCCCGCACTCTTCACGGGAAATTTTTCACACCCTTTGAGCGTCGGATTTTCAAAACAACTGACGACTATGGTTATTAATCGAGAACCAATTTTTTAATCGGCGTATGTAGATAGACGTCGGTTTATTTCTAGTTAAAATTGACGATTATCATTTGGAACAGGTGTCAGTTTGTGTTGTTAACCGACACTGTTAGTTTTATGTGTCGGTTGTGTTGATTAACCGACACCGAAAGTTAACTCAATATCACACGAGCGAGCCCGACTCTTCCCCTTTCTCTCTGTGATTGCAATCGGCTATTAGGGTCTGGCGATTCTGGCATTCTCCTTGCTCACCACCGCCGATCTCCTTGCTCGCCGACGCCATTCTACTGCTACTGCCATCGCCGCCGTTCGTGAAGCTCGCCGCCTCCGTGGAGCTTGTCACCGTCGTGAAGCGCCGTCGTGGAGCTTGTTGTTTGTGGAGCTCACCGCCGTTCGTGGAGCTCGCCGCCTTCGTGGAGCTCGCCGCCTTCTTAGAGCTCGCCGTTCGTGGAGCCGCCACCGTCATTGGTCCTCTCCTCCAGCCGGTCCTCCTCTCGCTGGTGCTAGCAGTCCTACTGCCGGAGCCAAAGCCAGTGCCAGTAGCCACCGTGCTAGAAGTCCTACTGTCGGAGCCAAAGCCAGTGCCAGTAGCCAGCGCCAATAGCAGCAGCCGGAACCAGAGCTTGACATTATCGTCACCACTGCCACTGCTAGAGGTAAAACATCCAAATGACTAGGTTTGCATCCTCAATTCATCCTTAACATGTGTTAACAAATAATCCCTATAAACATGTAATATTTATTTAATAGAATTGATGATTGGCTTGGTTATTAATAATATATGACAAAAATAAATTGCTTGATTTTAACATATATCCTGGATAAACCTTGTATATATGTGTCTTCCCTGGAAACCTTATATTGGATCCCACATATATATAATATTGTCCACTACAGCAAAATCGCCCAATAGTAGCATTTATTCTAGTGGCTTTTATAAAAAAAGCCACTATCTTTCTAATATACAAACATTTTTTTATTAAAATGCCTCTAAACCACCTATTATAGAGTTTCTAAAAAGGACATAACATTAAAGGAATTTTCACTACTACAGAAACAACCTTTGGCGTTGGTTGTTTAACCCCCTTTGGCGACGGTGCTCAAGCGACGCCTATGTGGGTGCCGCTAAAGGTTGAACTCTTCGGTGTCGGTTTTCTAACTGACGCCTATATGACATATAGGCGTCAGTTATATATAGTTGGCCGACATCTATAAGGTTCGCGCCACAAAAAAAAGCACCACCTAGGACACTTTCTGCGTCGATTAACAACTTAACAAATGACGCCATACACCCAGACGACACGGCGAAGCACGGCCGTGCTTCGCTGCACGGCCATGTTTAGTACTATAGGCACCGATTTTATACTAATAAGCGACGCCTTTTCCACCACGGTCGTGCTTTCCTGCACGGTCGGGTTGTTTGTCCTATTAGGCATTGGTTTTTATCAATTAGCCGATGCTGTAGGCCTTTGATGACAGTGTTCTATATATAACCGACGCCTATACTTTAATTTTTTTTTTCTTATTAGTTTGCAGGCCTGCTATGGCTGGTCAACAGGATGAGAACCTACAGTTCAGTTTTCTGAACTGTAGGTTTACGACATCCATTGATATCAACCTACAAACAGGCCAGAAACCTGCAAAATCAACAAATTGTTTTTCACACAAGTAGATACATTCAGACATCAATTCAATTCTCACATTCACACATTTAGAAACATTCAAATACATGTAGAAACATTCAAACATGTATAAAAATTCAGAAATATTCATTTACAAAATATCATTCAACATCGCTATTAGCATCCCAATTATATCTTACAATCGCCACTGCTTGTATGGCTTTTGCCCATTCTTATCTTATTTCATTTAATGCTTGCATCGTATATGGAGCATGTACATTTTTTAAGCGTTTACCTATAGTGTGGTTAGTTTTAAACACCTGCAAAGAGAATGATGTATATATATACGTAATAATATAAAAATAAGATTGATATATTTCATACTAACTAATGAGACTATATATAATACCTCATGTATGGTATTAATATCCAATGCGGCATGTCGGATAATCATCTGCATAAATCGCATCACATAGTGTGTGCATGCCCATCCGTTGTCTTGTGTAGTGCACTATAAATTGAAACATACAAAATATTAAAAAATACAACTAAGCATAGTTCACATAAATAATATATACGTTGGAGTCGGGAACTTACTTTTACGTTCTCCCAAATTATTGGCTGGTTCTTTCTCCTTGGGACATTTCCTCCAACATTTTTGAATGCATCTAAACCCCTACATGTTAATGTAACATAGTAAATTGCATAATTAAATAGTAATGTAATAACAAATTTTAACGGATATAAAAATGAAATATTTCTCACCAGAATAATGGCATTCTCAATATGTGTCCAATTTTAGTGTTCAATGTACTTCCCGCAGGATCTAGATAATAAACAGTGAATGTCCCGGGGAAAATAACTAGTAACTCCCAATGTCTACCGCTAGAGGTAAAAAAGTTAAAAATTAATAACTCAAAATGCACAATAAAAATAGAATTTTCTTAAGTCCAAATTATAAATAAAGTAAACTTACTTGACATTGAATGGAGCTATTATTATTGTCTTCTTTTGCTGACCGAAAATTATAAAAGCATCTATACAGTATTGTTGAACACTATCAGGGTCTTTAGCTACCATACTAATCAATGATGGAATAAAAAAACCCACATGATCAAATGCAAATTGTTTGCATTGATCTTCGACTAAGTAGCTGCAAAACATGTATTATGTATGCATTAATATATAAGAAACCAGATCACCGGATCTTACACAAGGTATATGGATGTATAAACAAGATCTCACCTTATCCATGTCTCTATCATTGATGTATTCAGCCAATCATACATAAACAACTCAATAATATCTTGTATAAATAAAGAGCTATCGTATGATTGACCTGCATAATCTTCTTCTAAAGAAACAATTATAGGGCAATGTATATTATGTGCCCGTAGCCAACATGTCATTCCCCTACAAGCAGGACCTAACGGGTAATTTAGGTTAGTTGGAACCCAACTTGGTAATGCAGGAAGTGGAGGTGGAGGCCTAGGTGCTCCGGGTGTCTTCTTTTTAACCTGTATATATAATTTCAGATCAGTTGACCTCATATATACACATTAACAATCTAAAGTAATGTAAATGTGTCTTACAATTTCAGTAGTGTAGATGACATCTGCTTTGGGCCACAAAATCACCCCGCCTTCTGCCTCAGCAAGTGTATCAATATCCGGGTGGGGATATGGCAATGTAGCTTCCCTCCAATCGGGTAACACACATATCGGGCTCACACGAACGTAGCCCTATGGCATTGGAGTCATGTGAAACATTGCCCCAGGAAGGGACAGGTAATCATGTGCCTCTACAACAACATAGTCTTGCATTCTTAAGAGGCATGGCTTCAATGCCTACAAATTTACATAAAGAATATTATACATATATACATATCATCTTGAAAACATATCATCTTGAAAAGACTAGCTACAATGTCATAAACAATACTTACAGCAGACGTGCTAGGCGATGGGTCTCCAGGATTACTCACAGTCTGTGCATCAGGAGAAGAGTGGGTTTCCATAGGCTGATTGGAAGCTTGAGATTCCTGCCACCACACTATTTCTTCCTTGACCTTCTCAACAACTATATCATTGACCTACTTGGCAACTATATCCTCGACTCTCTTATTCTCCTATACATGGATAAAAGAAACATTAGCTTCTTATTATTGAATTCCCTTTTGCAGTAACATTCTAAAAAAAGAATAGGTTACCTCTTCTTGTGAAAATCCCGCTCTAGGTTTGTGCTGGGACGGCCCAAAGAATGCTTTGATTCCCACACCAGCGATTGCACCCCTAACACATCCAGGATGCTCCGGGTTACCCAGAGCAACTGTCAATTCATCCCTTGTGACCTGAGGGATGAACGTTCCTTGTTTCCTCTGTTCGTGCAGCTCCCGCTAATCACCATCAACAGAAATTGGTAAGTTAACACCACAAATAATCAATATTCAAATGATTGCTCTAAGAGTTGTATTTTACCATTTTCGCATCTGCCTCAGCAATTACAGGCTTCTTTATTTCACCCTTCTTATTTTGCCTCCCAGCTATCCAGATATCATGCCGAGGCATGGGTGTGGCAGACTCCTGAGTAGGAGCAGACTCCTGAGTAGCTGCAGACTCCGCCTGTAGTCTTTGGCGAACGCATGTATAGCCCGTTGGACCCATAGTGTGGTCATGCACATTCAGTGCACGCCTTGCTTTTTGCGCGTCACTGAGGGCCTAGTTATTATGCACATTAATGATTTGGTTAGTAGCACTAAATGTTAATCTTGAATAGGTGAATACAACATATATTAATTAAATTGGGAGTGACGCCTTATACCTTGAATTCTTCAGATTTTCTTGAAGCGAGAAAATTGTCCCAATCTTCTTTGTCCAAGAAGTTCCACTGCTCAAGGGCTGACTTCTTCTTCTTATCACCATCTTTTATGTATTCTCTGTTCATATTTGTCCTATAGTTCCTAAGCATCTTTCCAGCGCATTGCATCATGCTTTTACGATGCAGCTTCTCATCCAATGCAAACAAATTCTGTAAAATAGAATTCTTATTAACTAGTATCCAAAAATAGAATTGCAAATAATATAATTTGTAATCTACAAAATAGAATTGCAAATAATAATAACTCACGCATAAATCCTTCCATATCAAGTCTTTCTTCCCCTAAGGAACTTTATGCCAATTATCATACTTAACACCACAATGGCTTCGAGTGACACACCTAAGATAGTTTACAAAATTATTGCGGTTCACTCCAATTGCATTTCCTCCATTATCAAACTCCACAACCAATTTGGATCCACTACCACTCAGCGCTATTAACTTCTTCAACAGAGTGATGCTCCAGTGCTTCAGTGGGTACATGTGCATCATCAAACTAAAATTTGACAAAAATAAACCCACTGAATTAGCACAATATAGAAATATGGGATATATGACATAACTAGAAGATATTGAATTTTATCGAAATACATGATATGTTTTTAGAACTTACATTGGTATCCTCGCCATGCTCGTCATGGACAGCATGCTCATCATGGACTTCATGCTCATCATGGTCAGCCATCTGAAAATGTCATTAAAAAGGCAAGCATTTAGCATTTGTATTAACTAGAAAAAGGCAAACATTTAGCATTTGTATTAACCAGAAAAAAGCAAACATTTAGCATTTGTATTAACTAGAAAAAGGCAAACATTTAGCATTTGTATTAACCAGAAAAAGGTAAACATTTAGCATTTGTATTAACTAGCATTTGCAAAAACATATAAACATACATGTCTCTAAAATTGTGATCTTTTATCAATTAACAATCCTTCATTGTGATCTACGCGCACATATAAGTCATCATTAGCTTCAATATTTTGTGGAGTTGGAAACCCAACTGAGAATGGTCTGGAGTCATCATACTTATCATAGTACTCTTCTTCATCTATAGGATCTTCAATGAACTGTCTTTTACCATGAAGAACAACCAACCATTTATCATTTGCAGGATCATCGATATAGAATATTTGTTTCGCATGTGATGCCAATATGAATGGTTCACCCTTCTCGCCAATCTTTTCAAAGTTCACCAAAGTGAAACCCAATACACTTAGAGAACAAACAGGGAAATGCTGCCGAAATTTTCTCGAAAACCCAATACACATTATACACTTACATCCTAAGTGAGATTAGGTGTTCAAGAACAGTCCCAAACCGGGGACTATCCAAGATTTACTCCTAATGAGTAAATCTTGGACAGGTTTCTAGGCCAACAAACACAATAATAGATATGTACATGTTAGGGTTTCATCACAATTAATGTTAGGGTTTCATCACAATTGATGTTAGTGTTTCATCAATGTTAGGTTTAATTAAATCAAATTAGGATGCTAGAATTGAAAAGTTTAAATCTTATTTCAACATGCATCAAAATTTACAGAATTAAGTCAAACATTAGGATTAGAAGCACAAATATATGCAAGCAAAAAATTTGTTCATATCCTAGGATTTACATAAAGCATTACATAAAAATTTGTTCATATCCTTACCAACAGCAAGCACAGCCGTGGCTGTGTTGGCCTACCACAGTCGTGCTGGACAGCACGGCCGTGGTAACGGTCGTGCTGTATCACGACCGTGGTAGGGCAACACAGCCACGGCCGTTATCACGACCGTGCTGTCCAACACGACCGTGGTAGGCCAACACAGCCATGGCCGTGCTTGCATGTTGGTAAATAGCTAGGGAGAAGGAAGCAAATAGGTAGCGCTACCTGGAGCTAGCGTGGAAAGCACGGTGGCGAGCGGCGGTAGCAGTGGCGGCGAGCATGCGAAGAAGTAAAGGGGCAGGTGGCGGGAAGAAGCAACTGAAGGCCGGAGAAGCAGCAGGCGCCGGCTGGAGAAGCAGTAGGAGAAGAAGCAGCAGCGGCAGGTGGCGGGCAGCGGCGCCGGTGAGCAGAAGAGCACCAGAGCAGTAGCGGCGAGCATCAGCAACTGACGATGGGTGATTTTGGGAGAACGGCGGCAAGCAGCAGCACAGAAGAGAATTCGTGATGAAACAGGAAGAAAGGGGGAAGAGATGGGAGTGATCAGATCTATTAAGTTGGTCATCGGCGTCAATTATCTACAAAACCGACACTTATTATGCTTTAGCGTCGGTTATTGGTAAAACACCGACGCCCAACTAGACAACCTTTACCCAAAATTATTTGGCGGGAACCATTATCAGCGTCGGTTATCGAAGGATTACCGACACTAAAAGTGGGACTTTTCGCGCAAATTTTCATTTTCAATAGGCGTCGGTGACTAGTTAAAAAACCGACGCTGTAGGTGACCTAAAATGTTTTCGCTCAAAAATTGGATTTCGCGGGCGATTTTAGGCGTCGGTCTGTTATAACCAGCCGACGCTGAATACAAAGCGGTACCCGTGTCTGGCTGGTCTTCGAATATAGATGTCGGTTTGCATAAATAACCGACGTTTAATATTATAGGCATCGTTTTTTCTTCATAACCGACACCTAGAAAAGCGACACTGAATGCTATTTCTATAGTAGTCTTTTATTTTTAATTAGTGGCAATTTGAAATTGCCATACCAAATTATAAAACTAATTGGTAACACAATTTTTACTTCCCGTGGAGCGTCGACCTATTTTTTTATCCTTGCCTTAACCTATTTTTTAATGTGTGTTGTTAATGTGTGTTGACCTTGGCTTAACCTATTTTTTAAACAAGTAGATGTCAATGATAATTTAGTTAACCAATCCCTATGATTGATCCTAATTCAGTTCAATATTGTTTTGCATTCATACAGGCACGTGCTAAAATTTGTAGTGTGCATTTCCAGTTTTAGGTTTGACTTTTTTGATGTTACAACTTTATTGTGTGGGCATGACATTTTAAGTACATCCAATGCAATTAGTTCAGGGAAGACCACAATTTGTATGCCTACATTAAGTTTAGCCAAACAATTTGCCAAATAGTGCTTGTGAGTCAGATTTAAACATATCCCTAACAAGGTTTGCTTTCCACTTGGGCCAATACAACTGAACATGTCTCTCTTTCATGTGCCTAGCAAGTTGCATGATAGACTTTGCAGTCATTGATACGTGCAATCATTGATACTTTCTGTATGTATATGTTCTAAAGGTTTGTAGAAGGTGAGCTTGTAGAAGATGAGGTTGTAGGTTTGGAAACCATGTTGGTGGTTTTGAGGTTTATGAATTATCCTTTGATACTAGCGGATAAGACCCAGGCTCCTGTTCATTTTATGATTCACTTCAAAATGATTAGAATGTGCCTGGGTCCTTATTATAAGTATGTTCTTTTATCCTTTTAAAAAGTATTTCAAACATAGTGTCATGTACTCCTAAAACAAAAGAGGCAGCAATCTATCCCATTTACATATAAGTCAGAGAATAATAACCTCACATAACTCATTTAGAAAATTTACAATTTTTAGATGAATCCTTCCTGTCATAAAATTTGTGGTACTATAAAAATAATAACATGATAAGATATCTTGTAGTAGTGTTTTGATAAACACAGAAGTACACGACTATAGTAAAAATGTGCAAAGACACCACTAACCTCTTTAAATAGGTCTCACACCTTCTATAGTAGTGCATGGATACTCCAAATTAAATAGGTCTCACACCTATACAAAATAAGCCAGACACCATTAACCTCTTTGATATTCTAAAATATGAGTGTTGATTAAACAAATAGATAATAAGTGTCACCTCATTTTATGAAATACCAAGATACATCAAATTATAGAAAATACTAGTTACTTCCTTGAAATTCTCAAAGAAGGATTAGTGAAATTTCTTTTCAAGCTATCATGTCTACCACAATAAAGTTGGTTATGAAAAGCAATAAAAGGTTAACTGTTGTTATACAACTTTTTTTGAAAATATATAACATCGTTATATGTACTTACACTTTGTTAATACTAATATTATGCAGTCTCTGTCCACCCACAACAGTCACTATGAACTGGGCCTCTATGTCAATGTTAACATTCCCTATTGAAGAACAATTGGACATCATCCTAGATGATCGTTCCTTAAAACAATTGACCATACCCAAACATTGGCTTTTTCTAAAAGGAAGACACTACAGGCCTGGTGAAGTGACCCTAAATTTTGGCAATTATGCACATGTTATTGAGGTTGAGTATGATTTGGCGGGAAATCTTGTATCAAAATCCAGTTGGTGTGATTCAATTAGAAATATGCTATTGGGCCATAGTGACAGGATTTTTCTCCGTCCAGTTGGCCATAATACCATCAACGTTTCGATAACCAACATCAACTACGAGACCCTCGATCATCTACGACGGTATGAGCGCACGACGGAGGATATCAGCTCGAGCTCAGACGAATCTGATTATGAGGCCCCTGTAAGTTCAGATTTGTCTAAATATAGTGAGGAGCTCCGTGACACAGCACAATCATCAAAAAGGCCATGGTAGGTCTAATTAACAAATATAATTGTCAAGACAAAACATTTGTGTTTACACTTTTTGTCTAAAAGCAATCAATACTCATAGCTACTTTCTTTTCTGAACTTCAGGAGAAGATCGCCACAATGATAAGTCCTCGAAGTTACTGATGCGGGACCATGTTGGTGTAGTATTTAGTTGTCTATCTATCTAGACTTGTCTGTATTAATAGTTATTTTAATTATGCGCATATTTAGGGGTACACCAACCCCTTTGTTTAGTTACTGTTTGGGGGTACACCCCTGTGTGTAGATGTAAAAAGAGATTAATGAATGGAACTGAAAGTTGCTACATGAATGCTTCTAACTGAAGTGTGTGTTCCCATGAATGTTCCAAATTCACAAATCCATCCTATCTAAAGACACATTCGAAACCAAACAACAAAAAGAAATATGCATATCCTATTATGTTTCAAATTACTAATAAATTTCATTATAAATGTTCTTTTATCCATATTATAACTAAGTTCTTTTATCATTATTATAAGTATTTCAAAAAATGCTTGGGTGCCCGCCTAGTCGGATAGGGTCACATGAAATTGCCTCTGATGACGTAGATGTGAATGAACCAGTTCCAGTAGACATCGTTGATGCGATGCTGGATAGTTGTGGGGTAGAGCACACCGATCCACCTCCTATGCACCACCTGACAATGTAAGTTTTAAGAATATATCCCTGAGGTTTCTATCTATATGTTCATTTATAATTATATTATGTAAGTGTGTTTTTTATCAAATTTTTAGGATACTAGTTAATAGAAATTCTATTTAATTTGCAGGCGTTTGCCAAAGACTACAGGCTATGCAGGACGGCCATGACATAGCAAGCATCCCACACTAAGGTTATATAGAATATATAGTGGGACTAAGGTGACGATCCCACCTGCTAAAATAGGTTACCGACAACTACATGTTACGACTGGGAGGTCATGATTCAGCAACTATATCCATTAGCAGGAGGACAAATAGATTTCACCACGAGTTAACATTGAAGAAGGTCTACTAACCTACACTGAGCTAAACAAGTTTATCAGTTATATTGATAAACTTGTTTAGCTCAGTGTAGGTTAGTAGACCTTCTTCAATGTTAACTCGTGGTGAAATCTGTTTGTCCTCCTGCTAATGGATATAGTTGTTGAATCACGACCTCCCAGTCGTAACATGTAGTTGTCGGTAACCTATTCTAGCAAGTGGGATCGTCACCTTAGTCCCACTATATATGTACTAAGCTATAGCGTTGTATGTAAATTCAGCGCTGTTGTTGTTATGCACTATATATGTGTTAGTCTATCATGTTGTTATATGAATCTGAAACACTTGTGCGTGCTGCACTTTATGTTTTGTATCTGTATCATGCTTCCCTTCATTGTGATTGTATCATGAATTTTTATGAATTGTGCGTGAAAATCATCAATACATGAATGTTTCTACATGTGTCTGAATGTGAAAAAGATGAATTAAATGGAACTGCAGGTTGCTACTGGTTTCTACATGCGTGTGATGAAAAAAAACAATATGAATTAAATGTTCTTATACATGAGTGTGAATCACATAAATATAATATTGTCCATCATGTTAATTTTGGAGGTTTGTGGCCTATTGTTGGCTGATATCAATGGATGTCGTAAAACCTACAGTTCATAACTGAACTGCAGGTTTCTCATCCTGCGACCAGCCACAGCAGGTCTGCGGACTGACAGAAAAAAACATAGGCGTCGGTTATTTGAACAAAACTGACGACATATGGTTACAATGTCGGTTTCCATACTTGTAATCGACGTCACTTTCCCTAATGAGGCCAGACAACACGGCCGTGCTGTCCAGCAAGGCTGTGGCAGCGGACCAGACATAAAACAGGCATCAGATATTTGCATAAAACTGATGACATATGGTAACAGTGTCGGTTGCCCTACTAGTAATTGACGTCGATTTCCCTAGAGGCCAGACACCACGACCGTGCTGGTCAGCACGGCCGTGGCAGCGGGTGAGATAGCGTCGGTTATGTCACCCTCCTTGATACACAACTGATGGTATCCCAACCTCAGATCTATCTTAGAAAAGACAGTTGCACCACGTAACTGATAAACAAGTCATCAATCCTTGGTAAATGATACTTGTTCTTTATAGTTACTTTATTTCACTGTCTATAGTCGATGCATAAACGCATAGACCCATCCTTTTTCTTAACAAAAAGGACTAGAGCACCCCATGGTGAAGTACTTAGTCAGATAAAACCCTTCTCAAGCAACTCTTGCAGTTATTTCTTGAGCTCTGCCATTTCAGCAGGTAGTGCCCCAAATGGCACCCTTTCTCTGGCGAGAAGGTATATGGCATTGGTTTCTAAGCTAATAACTGACGCCTATACCCCCTGCTGGCGTGTTTTCGGTGGCACGCGAAGGGTTTTGGCATCGGTTTGAGAACCGATGTGTAACGTTTGGGCTTTTAGTGGCACCCACATAGGTGTCGCTTAGAAACCGACACTAAAGGCCTTAAATAACCGACACTAAAGGCCGGTTATGTACTAGTGAAACCAGAACACCAATACATATCTTTTAAGTTATTATACATCTTGGTGCTCCCTGGATGCATAGCATGCATTGAAGATTGAGCTTCCTCCAGGACTAACTTCCTTAAGTTATCAACATCAGGTACTACCATCCTATCATGGTAACAGACTACCTGATCATAAGAATCATGGAAACCATCCCGTTTCTCACCACCATACTCTGACCTGATCTGTTGAATCATAGAATCAATTTGTTATGCATCTTTAATCTGTTGTCTTAGAGTAGGTTTTATGTGCATCTCAGCTAGCAACCTGACTAACAATGATACTTTAAGCTATACATTGTCTTTCCTTAAGGAGATAAACATATCTCTCTTAGAGCACACTAAGGAGTTTAGTTGTGCCTTATCTAAAGCTGGTGTTGCTAATTTTCTGCTTAGTGCATCAACAACCACATTGGACTTCCTTAGAAGATAATCAATTGTACAATCGTAGTCCTTGATTAACTCCATCCAGCAGCATTGTCTCATATTTAGCTCATGCTAAGAAAAGATATAGTTTAGATTCTTATGGTCTATGAAAATCTAGAATGTTTCTCCATAGAGATAATGTCTCCAGATCTTCAAGGCATGGACTACAACAGCTAGTTCTAGATCGTGTGTAGGATAATTCTCATCGTGTTTCTTAAGCTGTCGAGAAGCAAAAGAAATCACTTGTTTATTCTGCATCAACACACATCCTAAGCCATTCTTAGATGCATCACAAACTATGTACCCCTTTCCTTGCTTAGGTAACACCAACACAGGTGTACTGGTTAACTATTCCTTCAGCAATTGGAAAGATTGTTGGCACTTGTCATTCCAGACAAATGGAATCTCCTTCCTGGTCAACTTGGTTAGGATAAGGCTATAGAACTGAAATTCTTAATGAACTTCCTGTAATAGCCTTCCAGTCCTAGGAAACTTCTTATCTCTGTTGGTGTCTTCGGTTGTTCCCATTGTAGGACAAATTCTACTTTCTTAGGATCAACATGAATACTTGAAGAAGATATTACATGCCCAAGAAAAGAAACTTCAGATAACCAGAACTCACATTTGCTAAACTTAGCATATAGCTTATGCTCTCTTAGCAAAGTCAAAGCTTGACGAAGAATCCGTTCATGTTGTTGAGCATCTCTACTATAGATCAGGATGTCATCTATAAAGATGACTACACACTGATCAAGAAAAGGTCAAAAGATTCTATTCATGAGTTCCATGAATGCAACTGGTGCATTAGTTAGTCCAAACAACATAACTGTGAACTCATAGTGACCATACCTTGTCCTAAAGGGAGACTTAGGTATGTCACCCTCCTTGATACACAACTGATGGTATCCCAACCTCAGATCTATCTTAGAAAAGACAGTTGCACCACGTAACTGATAAACAAGTCATCAATCCTTGGTAAATGATACTTGTTCTTTATAGTTACTTTATTTCACTGTCTATAGTCGATGCATAAACGCATAGACCCATCCTTTTTCTTAACAAAAAGGACTAGAGCACCCCATGGTGAAGTACTTAGTCAGATAAAACCCTTCTCAAGCAACTCTTGCAGTTATTTCTTGAGCTCTGCCATTTCAGCAGGTGCCATTCTATACGGCGTTTGTGCTATTGGTTGCGTTCCCAGATTTAGATTTATTTCAAAATCAATCTCTCGGGGTGGTGGCACACCTGGAAGTTCTTCAGGAAATACATCTTCAAATTCCCTGACTACTGGAACTTCAAAAGGATGAGGGTTCTCCATTGTGGTATCAACCACATGGGCTAAGAATGCAAAGCATCCTTGTCTCATCAACTTCTCAGCTACCATAGCTGAAACAATACATGTTGGAAGAATCTTTCTCTCCCTGAAAGATCCATGTGTCTCCATCATCTGTGAACACAGCTTGCTTAGAACCACAATCCAAGACAACTTTATACTTCTCTAAGGTGTCCATCCCAAGTATTATATCAAACCCTTGCATTTCAAGTGGTATAAGATCCACCTGAATGTAGTGATTAGAAAAGGAAAGATTGCAGGGATAACACACTTCCCGCAATACTGCAGATCCCGACAAAGGTGTTTCTAACAACAAACTATCTATTCTATGACTGACAATCATGTTGCAGTCATCAATCACTTCTCGAGTGATAAAAGAGTGTGTAGCACCTGGATCAATTAACACAGATACGAAGCAGGATAATGACATATCAGAACAAAATAGTTCCATCTGACCTGTCACAACCCGAGGGTTGACTACTGCTTCAGGTTGGTTCATTGCATAGAACGTAGCAGTTACTTGCTGTTGACCCTGTACTCGATTGTCAGATGTCGACGAACTGACTTGGGATGCTTGTCCACGTCCTCTAGAACCACTTCCAGGTTGTTACCTCTGAGAGCCTTGCTGACTCTGCCTCGATTGTTGGGTCACATTCCTGACTTTCTCAGGACATTCTCTCACCACAAGGCCTTCTCTCCCACATCTATAATAGGTTACATTCCCCATCGGTGGTCTGGGTGGTCCTGTTACTGACATTGAGGCTGATCTGTGAGCTCCCTTCAGTGGTAAACTACGGTTTCTACCCTTACTTGACATCCATTGCGTCTGGGTATTGATCTTGGTGGTGGTGTAGGCACAGACTACCTTGGTTTCTTAAAACTCCCAGAACTCTATCCTTGGAACTTTGGGTTCTCTTTCTTACCCTTGGTCTTTTGCTTCTCAATTACATGCCTCTCTATGCGTCTTACGGACTCCACAAAAGTGGCAAACCTCTCTCGGTTCTCCAGAGAAGACAACAGAGTGGTCAATTCAGCATTCAACCCCTTCTCGAAATGTCGAATTCTCTCCTCATCATTTGATGCCATATGCAGATAAAACCGCAAAATTTCCATGAACCTAGCTTCATATTTGCTAATGTTCATTGGTCCTTGCTTTATCCTCTCAAACTGAGAGATATTCTCATCTAGATACGTCTTTGGAAAGTATCTAGCAATGAATTCATGCCTGAATTCCTCCCATCCAATCACAACTCTAGGTCTTTTGCCTTCCTCGATGGTCCACTAGTGGCCACACTCCCTTTTAGGAGATATACAGTGTGCCTAACCTTCTCATCATCAGGAATCATGAGGATTCTGAAGGCTTTCTCCTATTCAGACAACCATAGGTCAACATCTGCTAGATCGGCAGTACCAACATACTCTATGGCTCCTACCCTCTTAAGCCTTTCAAAAGTCTTGCCGGCACCATGTCTTTCATCATGGGATGGTGCCCTAGGTGCAGGTAATGGCATCCTATCTGTCATGTCCATCATAGCTGTTATAAATTGTCTAAACATAGCCTGGAAGGTTGGGTTCCCCATATCATCTTGATTGAACTAGGGTAGTTCAGGGATGAGCTCTTCCCTATCTTGGTCTCTTGCACCTCCTCATGGTGTAGCAACACTGCTCTCAGTAGTGTGTTCATCGCGTGATCCAGAAATCTTTAGTTCTTCTTCTCCTCCTATATGAGCAGAAGACACTATCAGATAACTGGAAGACACTAGAACAGACTCAACGACCTGAATCCTATGTCTCTGTAGACTCAGCAAACCAAGAGCTCTGATACCAACTAATTTGTGGCGTATGTTGCCAAACATTGATTAAGATTAATGCGGAAGCGTTTGATTAGCAGCAGAATTATTGAAAATCACTAAAAATTAAAACCATTTATCAAGAGATCCATTCACAGGAAAACTCTTTCATTCAGAACCAAATTAAATCAATACATTCTGGTTCACTAGTACATCTCTTGTACTGTTTCTTCTCGAGAGTTACAACATCCACTACTCTATCTCAACTATACATAGGTAGTATAAGAATCTCAAGGCATCAAGCCAAAATATCAGATCAATTTATCAAAAGAACTAACTCCTAGGACCCGAGAGTACAGAGACGACTCATAGGACTAACTATACAAAACCAGACAGCCAATGTCTCCACCTGATGGATCACTGTTGTCCTTGTGATTGCTGCTGCTCTTCCCCTATAGAAGGGTTTCTGCCTTGCTGTCTGCGCCTACCTAAAAATGTTGAATCCCGCAGGGGTGAGACAATTATAAAAATTTCCCCAGTGAGAGATATAACTCTCTGCCAAAACATTATCATTGCAGTTTAAAAGAAATAAATTGAGCAGTGGGATAATATGAATCAGTAGCAGATTAATCAACATCTATGCAAATTAGAGCAACATTCTTATGCAAGTATTTCAATTATAAATTGATAAAGCAACATGTCTCTCATTCGATATGAATTAAAGGAACATAAATAACATTTATTTTTTAAGGACATGCTAAGAAGTATAACTTCAACTAGTGGTTCTCATATTTCAATCTTAAGCAAATACGCTACACGAATGATTAAATCTTTCAAACATATTTAAGCTCTGAGAAGATGATGAATATTGCTCATACTCCAACTGACCATTTCTAGAATCGAAATCGGTACCATAAATAGGTCAATGGAAGAGCCAGATTCCCATGACCTCCCACATCCAGGTCATTATGGGACCACAAGCAGGACTGTGTTAACTACTCAAATAGCTTTCCAGGGTATACTGGAACTTCGCTATAGAGTTACAGTGTCAACTGCATGCTCATCAGAAATCGAGAGATTTAATGTTTATCTCCATCGACCCGACATTAAAATATCACTGGGAGATTAATGATACATCCATCCCAACTATCAAGAGATTTATGATACATCTTTCCCGACACATGAAGGATTGAGAGGTTTGATGTTTACCTTCCCTCAATCTCTTCACTAGGACGTAAGGATGTTTTCACCCATTTACCTCCACATATTCAGAATATGCAAACTCCAGGAATTCCATAGAAAACCTATTTCTCCATCACCAACTTCTGACGATGATGGAGCTATGGTCAGAGCACTACATGAACAGATTTCACTTGATTAATTAAGTACATTCTCATATTCTTTTAGCATCAACCAAGTTCTCAAGCATAACTTATTATGACAATGCTATAAAGAAACATGTACTAATTTCATCAACTACTTAACAGTCTTTAAAAGACATTGGGAACCCAGTCCCTTATTTCAAAATTGGAGATTCTCATCTTTTCACAATCTCATCACCATAATCATATAGCTCTGGGTAATTAAACCCTTGATTCGTAATTAAGCATTGTTACCACTTTTCTAGGTAACTATCACCTTCAGGTCAACTGACCAAGGAAAACATGATACTTGCTATTACAAGCATCACACATGGTACTTGAGGCCCATTAACTCTCTTGTTACCTCTTTCCAGGCAGCAAGGTATATTATGACACACAAGGCCCAAACACAATAGTGAATTAAACATCATAGCTCATACTTGGCCATGATCATTATTTCAAGATACCTGCATGGTTAGCACAAATGAAAACAGTGATATCAAATGCATGCCTATACCATGGGAAACAAATATGCATTCACTATTCAAGGGTAACACCATTATTCCCTTACCAGGGTTAGGGTTTCCCATTGCATGTCATATGAGGATAATCATCTCATTACAACATCATAGTTATGGTTTATCACCATATTGCCCAAGATTAGGGTTCATTAAGCATTGCATAGTATTACCCTAGATTTGAGCTTCAGAGCACATCAAACATCAGGGTTTCTCATGAAACCATCCTTAATTTGGGTTTCACATAAATTTCATCCCAAAATAGGGATTACATTCCATAATCCACAATTAGGGTTTACTATTCATCCCAATTTGGGTTTCATGTTCCATTACCCATAATTAGAGTTTACTATTCATCCAATTAGGGTTTCATGTTTCGTTACCCATAGTTAGGGTTTACTATTCATCCCAATTAGGGTTTCATGTTTCATTACCCATAATTATGGTTTATACTCATGATTATGATTTGATGATCTCTTTACTTAAGGATCATACCCTTAATAACTACATGAATCATACTCATGTATGAATTGCATTCTATCATCCTCTCAACTTGATTAGGTTATATCAACCTTTCAGTCAAGTACATACAGCTATGATTGACATAGTGTACCAAGTCATTGGTCTTATAAGCAAGTAGGGTTCATCCCTTAATTAGCACTAATCACTTAGGTACTATTAGGGTTCCAACCTTTGTACCTTCATTGATTACTATTACTAACAATCATTGGATTATTGGAACAATCATTACCTTCAATATCCAAATGATTGTACCACAAATTAACTCCATTCGGTTTTGAGGTTTCATCACCAAATAGTTTTGAAACCATTTAACACCAAACGGTTTTGAAACCATTTCACCCCAAATGGTTTGAAGACCGTTTGGGCCAAATCAGTCTCAAAACCGCAAGGGCTCAAAAGTACATTCATCAATCCAATCAAATGTAATTGCATCATTGAATTGACTATTGATTATACAATTGAAGGATTCATCAATCAATGCCATTAGATCTTTATCCAATTGTCAAGGATCAACAACTAGCCCTCCAAATGGTTTTGAAACCATTTGGTCCCAAACGGTTTCAAAACCATTTGGGTTCAAATGGTCTCAAGACCGTTTGACCCAAATTGTCTTGAAATTGTTAGGACCAATCAAGGATTCTTCAATCAACTTGATTAGGGTTTCCAATTGAAGGATTGTACACATATTGAATCAATCAATTGGATCCATTGGATCATCATATAACACAAACTTAGGTTCAGATCTCAAATGGTCAACTAAACAAAACGTTCAACCCTTTCATGCGGTTTGGATTCCAAGTCACCAAACAGTTTGCAAACCGTTTGGTCTGAAACGGTTTGGTGAAACCATTTGAGCCGAAGGTCCGAGACTGTTTGCCATTGTTCTTGGTGGAGGTGTGTGCTTCGTGAATAGGTTATCATCTTCAACCTTTAAACTCATGAAAACTACTTCCATTTCAATGGAAACTCCATCAATCAAGCAAAGCTATTGCACGAATAACAATTGAATCAATTGCATTGAGAAATCAAATTCAATGACAAGGATTAAGGGTTCAAGTTATATAACCTGCCTTCTAATCTGATCCCAAGCTCCAAGCATAACGGCTTCAAAAGGTGGATGAAGCTCTAGCAACCTCCCAAGGTCCGTTCTCAAGCTTTTGGAGTAAAAGGACCGGCTAGGGTTGAAGATGGAGTGAAGAAATGAAGGAATTATGCACTGTTTTATGATTTCCACCATGAAATCAATAAGAACGAAGGTTAATGTTATAACCCCAATTTTTTGGGTTCATTTGGTGGGAAATGTAATTTCTCATATTAAATATATTTGAATAGATAATGATATAATTTGGTTCGAATAAATGGATTTTTCTTACAATAGCCTTGTTGTTCTCTTTGTGGGCTTTATTGGCTATTGGGCTCAATAACAATGAAAAGACAAAGGAAATTCAATTATTAAAAGAAAGAGGTGTAATTGAATTATCTTTGATGGATTTTCGTACCCATAAGGTTTATAATGTTAAAAGGAATCCCAATAAGAAAAATAAAAAGAGAAATAAAGAGAAAATAAAGAAAAATCCTCGAAAAGAGATATTTTTCTTTTAAGCGTGTTCTTTTTATGAGTATACATACCTTTTTCTGCAAAAGATTACGTGAGAGGAAGAAAGAATTTAGAAAGGAGGTAAAGGTAAATGAAGGGAACCATCATAATATTCCTTGCCCCTTATGGGATTACTTGAACCCCAAGGAGAAAAGAAGGAAAAAGGAAAGATATTAGTGGGGGTACGTAACAAGGAGTATATTAGTCGAGTATTAAATGAAGAAATTGGAAAATATTTAAAAGAGGGAAGAGGTAATCGGCAAGGAAACAAGACTACAAAAAGATGATTAGATGAAAAGAATCTCGGACTTAGCATATCGCAGGAATGAAAGATATAGAACCACACCCTATATAAGTCACCAGAAGGACAGAATCTCCCGTCCACCTTCAAGTCCCTGAACGTAGCCCTAGAACTCTGATCATCGGTCCGATCTCAAACCAACTCTCTCTCTCTCTTCTTCCCTGAACGCGGTGAAGGGTTTTAGCAGAACTTCACATCAGTTTCTAGCAGTGGCAAGGAGTGCCCACGTGGCCAAGATAGCATCCCAGCCCTGTTAGATGTGTTGACCGCTGGGATGAGTTCTCAGATCTATTTTGCCTTCCCTCCCAGGTGCACAACTGTTGATGGCTCTTGGAACGAGCAGCTGCCCATCGGTCCTTGTTCCTTGGCATCGCTGGGGTGGGACACTGGGATGAACTTCTGATTTCTCTCATGTGGTCAAAGCCCATCGTCACAGTTTGGAGATGGGGGGTGGGTTCTGAAGGGAGTTGTAGTTGGAACGAGATGAAGGAGACCCGGGAGAGACCTGGCGGAGGATCATCCGGAGTAAGCAGTCTCAGCGGCGGCTGCACGTGTAGTGGTCTCGAGGATGGGAGTGGCGCTCCAATGTCCCTCCCTAAGCAGTCCAGAATGGGCCTAAGATGATGGCGGGGTTATGGCGAAGAGCTAATGGCACGTATCCACCTGGGATCCCGTCGCTGCTGCGGCGGCGTGTGGTTAGAGGAGTACACCTACGCAAGAAAGAAGAAGATCCTGACAATTGGACTAAAATGCCCCTTCGAGTTGTGAAGAGACCAAGAGCCACGCGGGGGTATAACAGACTTTTCAAAATGTTTTAGCTAAGCCAAACAACGTCGCATGGCAAGGCCTACGTGGCAGTCTCCTATTGGTCAGAAGTAAGTCAATTTTGTTAAATTCATATCTCCTCAACCGTAGCTCGGATTAGCACACATAAAATATGAATTTTTCTCAGAAAAATGAGGGGAATCCATTAAAAACATAATTGGAGTCTGACTATTATTGAAATCCCAAAAGTAATGGAAGTTATTAACTTTAATGTAATGATGATTAAAGAAACCCTAATTGGGAATGATTAATGTGATTAGTAGGGTTTAATAGATGATTAAAGTTGATATTAGCCTGTTAATGATAAAAAGGAACATTAGGAATAAAAAGGATGGACTTTGCATATAATTAGTTAATTTAGAGTTTCATATGCATGAATATACTTTCATAGGCCTTGAAACCCTAATGTTGATTAATTCAACTATTAATGGCTTTAATTGATTAATTTCATGTTTAAAGTTGGAATATGCTATTTCGAGCATTAAGTTCCTAATTTGTGAATAAATACCCTGAATATAGTAATTAGAGTTTTCTCATGAATAAAAGGTGGAATTCATAGCAAATCGAGTTCATATGTGATTTAGACCATAATGAACTATGAATTGATGATAAATGTGTATAATGACATTGTCATGGATTAAAAGGATAAAAATAGTAGCTTTAATGAAAAAGAAGCTTAATTGATGATTAATTTGCCTGCAATATGAAAATAGGGTTATATGTTGTTAAGATAACCTTAATGTTGAAGAATAGACGAAATAATTAGGGTTTATGAGTAATGGCATAAAATTAGGGTTTAATATGGTAAAAGATGAAGGGAAATCCTAATTGCAAAACGAAACCCTAAAATGGATATAGAAACCCTAGAAAGTGAATCCAAGTTAATAAAGTAGGTTCTTGATAAAGTGTGTAATAAATAGAGTACATATTCTTTTCAGGAATTATGTGATTGTTGAATTACTTGGATTTCATGCTTGGTTGGATTTTCTTAATGCTGTTGAAATCATCAAATCAGGTATGTGGTTACGCTTATGAATATCTCAAGTTAGTTTTCCGAGATTTACCGAATTTTTCATCGATGTCATGAATTAATTATTGGATGATTTTAATTCATGCAAACTATAATGTGGCTATGACTATCATATAAGATATGCGCCTACTAGCTCAGATCTTGGTCCCCTTTGTGGCTTAATAGTTGACCTAGTAAATGGCTACCAATGGGGTAGGTCCATCAGGTCATTAGATGACTTAGTAAATGGCTACCAATGGGGTAGGACCATCAAGTCATCATGAGTTAGATATTGGGCTACCTTCGGGTAGTGCCATGCGACTCTATTACCCTTGGTATTGGCTACCTGTAAGGTAGGTCCATGGGGGTAAGAATCTACCTAAAGAGAGGTAGCATACAAGTCCACTGCAGGGATAGCACAGAGTTAGGGGATAGGTAAGGATTGAGTAGTATTGCTTAAAAAGTAATCTTGGTTGTTAAATGATTAATTGAATGATTACGTTGTTACCATATTTGCATGATTATTGTTTCCCCCAAATACCAGCTTTGGCTGACCGACATTTTGTTTGTCTGGCGTTTTAGGTACAATGAAAAGATCAAACAGTAAAGTGACAGATGTGGAATTAAATGATAAATAACATGCACAGGAGGATTAGTTAGTTTAGTATCTTCATGGATAGAAGTTTAGAAATCCCAGATTTTAAAAGGTAAACAAAGTTTTATTTTATACCATTTTCAATTTAGTTGGTAAAGTTTATTAATTGTTATTGATTATTTGTCAAACCTTTGATCCTGTAATTGAATAACGGCTTTGTCCTTCAGGTCTCCCTTAATTGGGGGTTACTGGGAGGTGGGGTCGTTACAATTGGTATCAGAGCATATGTTCCTCAATTAATATTTAATAATTATTAAATTTTAAAAATTCTGTAGAACTCAAGGGAGTTATTAGAGGATTATCTGAAAGACAGAGGTGTCTAGAAAAGGATCACAACTGAGGGCTGGAAATATTTTCCTCCGCACCGCTAGTCGAAATACGAGGACTCCCGGATCTGTGTGACTGCCTGGCCAAAGTCTTAGGGTATGAATCGAAATAAGATACCTTTAGGACTCTCTCATCTTGTTCATCCCTTCTCGACTCAAATTCTATTAAGGACCTTAAGGATTAGGGCTTTCTCTCTTTCCCTCACCCTCTTGAGGTATGGGTAAGGTTGATAAGGATTAAGGAATCCTCCATCAAATTGATAAAAAGCATGTAAATAAGATGTCATGGACATAAGCGTAATAGAGTAAGCGTAAAGGAATAGATACATGCTTAGGTCGTATGACATGAGTTGTCATTGCCCTCAGGAGAAATCTGAGGATAGACCTCCTTAGTAGAAGGATAAGTAGAGAGAATTAGTCTTGGAGGTAGAGACCTCCATTAAAGGTAGAGACCTAGCTCATCCTTTGAGGATGATGGTAACCCTAACCCTAAGTGAAGGTTAGAAAGAGAGATGACATGATTGACCGAGTGGTTGGTTGGTCATGCCTTGGGGATGCCATAAGACGGTAGATGATCTAGTACCTTTGGCGAACCAACCCTGGAGAGAGTCGTGCATCAAATAGCAAAGGATATCTACTTCGTGGATGAGGTTAGAGGAGAACCTATAGTTACCCTATGGGCTTAGACAAGTAGGGTATAACTTGATCAAATACTAGTTAAGAGTTCATGATGGATGGCTTATGAAAGGGGTATGGATGCTCGTGAGACAAACATGAGTGGAGAATAGGCTTCAACCACATAGGGGTATGCTTGTGAGCATGAGACTTCATGGAGAAGGGACCTCTAGTAGGTATGGTTGGAGGTGGATTTAGCTCTAGCAAGAGGAAGCAGAACCCCAACAGGGAGGTTGGAATCCTAAAACCCCAAAACTTGAGGAATAGTGGGGAGTCGAGAATGATGCGACCTAAGTGGATGATAGTGGTTGCCTTATACCCAACCCCTGGAGGCTATTGATGTCTTGGTTATCTTGAGAGGAACCAAACCCTGGAGAGAGGATGATGCTTCTGGTACCTATGATATAAGTGAGAGTGCTTTAGACCTGAGGAGGTTTCAGTAACTAGTTGAGAGGCTTTATACCTAGTTGGTTGTCCTGGAAGGGGACTCAACTCTGAAGTGTTGCTCGAGTAGAAGGATCATGGAAGTACATGACATACCTTGGACATGCTTGATTCGTGGTTAAGAAATTAAGCATGCAAATTGGATACCCAAAAGAGAACATAAGGTTCCTAGGCCTAAGAGGGGAAGCAGTGTACCTGATGCTCACGATAAGATTTGAGTCTCTATAGTTTCGAGCATGGTACTCCTCATGTGTAGAGGTAAAGGAAACCCCTTTAGTTAAGGGTATGGTTGATGAATCCCTCACAACTAAGTTGATGACATGAGAAGGTGTAATCTCGATACAACATTGAGGAAAGAGAACAAGTGTGACCTAGCATGGTTTAGTAGTTACACTTGTGCCTTAGTAGTTGTTGGATTAAGCATGCTCATGTGAAGGTAAACCCTAAGAACGCTTGTGACCTTTGTTCTCAAGGTGTAGTTTCTTCCCATCCTGGGAGAGGGACCCTTTTGTAGGGTGTATACCAGTTTTTTTGAGGTCTCATAGGATCTTGAGAAGCTAAGTGAAGACTACATGGCATGAGAATGAACCTATAGACCCATAAACAACCATCTCTATGTGCATGTGGATGTGTTACCATGGAGGTAACCAGTATGGGGCTTGACCAACGTAGACAGGTTGCCATGACCCTTATGAAAAGATGAAAGTTAGCCCATGAATGCAAGAAGAGAGATGATGAATGTTTGGGTAAGGTTCTATGTTGGACATGTACCATAATAGAATCCTAAGTCTATCCTAGGGTCAGGTAGGGATAAGACTGATGGAAGAAGGAGTTGCCTAATTCCCTAGTTGCACGTGACCATACGGTCGGGAGGTAACAACTATCATTGTCTGAGGGCCATGGGTTAGTAGATTAATCACCTTCATGGACTCATGGGACCCAAAGGGCAGATGAGTAGGGCAATCTCTGGATGCATAAGGGAAAAAGGGATGACCCCAAAAGTGTCGGCACCCTATAGACCTGGAGGAGATGACTAAGGATTGTGCTTGGACCAAGTAAGTTCGAGACCAATTTTCCATGGAAGTAATTTTGATAATAGGATGTTTGTGATGTATAAACATAAGTTACACGTTCTAACTCAGGTTTAAAGGTGTATTGGCAAGGTGGGATGTACCATCTCTACTCTTGGAATAGGAAGAACTTTGTATTTGGACTGCAACCAAATGCTTATTTCCTCTTGTTATGGGAGGGAAAGATGGGACAATACGCATGCCATACACCAAGAATAAAAGATGATGCGAGTTGGAACGTTGCTACAAGGTATGGAGACAGAGATGATAACATACCTTAGTGGAGTGAATGATACATGTATAGTTTACAAAAATTAAGAGAAAGTAGTGTAGTCATCTTAGGAGGATGTTTTACCAGGAGTTAACCAAGGTCGAGTTCGATCACAGTGAGGATGAGCTCAGAGCTTCTTGATGAAGATAGACTTAGAGTTTGAGATGAGATGATAAGTATAATACATGGAGGTGTATGTTACCTAACACTTAAGGATGAGAGGTGGTAATGAATTCTCTGGTTGAGATTTAGCTGCCTAGTTTAGTTAGAGGCTAGAAGAAGTTGAGGTTGTTTGGCTAACCCTAAGTTTGGAAAGAAGATGTGTTTTGGCTAACACTCGGATGTAATAAGATATGTGGAACAAGTTAATGGTTGTTTGGTTAGCCAGTTTAGTCCTTGATGTATTAAAAGGATGGTGATAGAACCTCAGATACACTTCTTTGGGTAGGAAGGTAATGAAACCCTTTTGAGAGTGGTTTAGGGTTTTTGAGGAATCGATCTTGAGGAATCATGACCTACAGGAAATCATGATTTTAAGATCACCATACACCATGGTACTACTGAGGTAATGAGTGATAGGAGTACTATGGATGCTAGAGATAAGGCTGCATGTGGTATGTTGCATGCAAGCTAGGAGGTGAAGGACGAACACCAGTAACCCAGTGTATCGATATAGAGGATAAAAGAGTCCCGGAGAGAGAACGGGAGTTCATCACTATGGATGATGTGGAAAATCTCCCATTGACCACGAAGGTCAAGATACAATATGGGTTATGGTAGATCGCCTTACCTAGATGACATGAGAAAGGAAGAGTTCTGTCAAGGGACAGATCTGGTTGAACTACATATGAAAAGAGATGGTTCAACCACACCAAGATGTGAGTTCAAAAGTTCTTGGATATGACCAAGGTTCACTTCCATGAAGTGGAAGTAGGTGCATGACAAGCTTGATGATAGTATAGTTTATCACCCCTAACTAATGGTTAGTATGATCCAGACTAGAGGGTCTGATGAAAGCAAGTGTGCTTGTTCAGGGTGATACCAAGAGACAGTTCTAAAGATGTGATGTTAACCACCATAGCCTTTATCGGGATGCAAGAAGTTCTATAAGGAGGTTGTGTCGGTCGCCACTTCATTATGATGATGTTGGTGAAGGAGGCCTTGTGAAGGTCATAAAAGAACCACAGTGGGTGCAGATGAAGTCTCTTTGATCATGCAATGTCTGAAAGAGAGAGCCCAGTGGTGACATGAGTCATGAGCTGATGCAAAGCAGACTGACATGCAGTTCACTATGGAAAATATGTGATGTGAAAATCCGACCCCTCTAAGCTTCAACTGAGAAAGCTGAGTCCCCGATATAGGGGTTCATTTGAGATGGATTGGTGGAGATGGTTGTGTTTAGCCTTACCCCTCAGGATAACATGTTGTATAATGTGTTACATAAGTCCGATCTAGAGCACTATGTGAGGTACCCAAGCCATGTGTTGAGCCCTGAACCTATTCAGCTTTTGAGAGGTTGAAATGTCCCGAGTCACCTATGAGGGTACAATATACCAGGTAAGAAAGAACTCAGATGGAAGAATATGAGATGATGAAGGTTCTTGGGAAGCACCATGGAAAGGGTGAAGCCACATGAGAGCCATGATGGACAATGAAAGGCTTATCCTATTTGTTTGCTTGCTTGATGGAATTTTGAGGGAAAAATTCTTATAAGAGGGGAAGGATGTTACAACCCCAATTTTTTGGGTTCATTTGGTGAGAAATGTAATTTCTCATATTAAAGATATTTGAACAGATAATGATATAATTTGGTTCGAATAAATGGATTTTTCTTACAATAGCATTGTTGTTCTCTTTGTGGGCTTTATTGGCTATTGGGCTCAATAACAATGAAAAGACAATGGAAATTGAATTATTAAAAGAAAGAGGTGTAATTGAATTATCTTTGATGGATTTTCGTACCCATAAGGTTTCTGATGTTAAAAGGAATCCCAATAAGGAAAATAAAAAGAGAAATAAAGAGAAAATAAAGAAAAATCCTCGAAAAGAGATATTTTTCTTTTAAGTGTGTTCTTTTTATGAGTATACATACCTTTTTCCACAAAAGATTACGTGAGAGGAAGAAAGAATTTAGAAAGGAGGTAAAGGTAAATGAAGGGAACCGTCATAATATTCCTTGCCCCTTATGGGATTACTTGAACCCCAAGGAGAAAATAAGGAAAAATGAAAGATATTTGTGGGGGTACGTAACAAGGAGTATATTAGTTGAGTATTAAATGAAGAAATTGGAAAATATTTAAAAGAGGGAAGAGGTAATCAACAAGGAAACAAGACTACAGAAAGATGATTAGATGAAAAGAATCCCGGACTTAGCATATCGTAGGATTGAAAGATATAGAACCACACCCTATATAAGTCACCAGAAGAACAGAATCTCTCATCCACCTTCGAGTCCCTGAACGTAGCCCTAGAACTCTGATCATCGGCCGATCTCAAACCGACTCTCTCTCTCTCTCTTCTTCCCTGAACACGATGAAGGGTTTTAGCAGAACTTCACATCAGTTTCTAACAGTGGCAAGGAGTGCCCACGCGGCCAAGATAGCATCCCAGCCCTGTTAGATGTGTTGACCGTTGGGATGAGTTCTCAGATCTATTTTGCCTTCCCTCCTTGGTGCACAACTGTCGATGGCTCTTGGAACGAGCAGTAGCCCATCAGTCCTTGTTCCTTGGCATCGCTAGGGTGGGATACTGGGACGAACTTCCAGTTTCTCTCATGTGGTCAAAGACCATCATCATAGTTTGGAGATGGGGGGGGTTCTGAAGGGAGTTGGAGTTGGAACGAGATGGGAGAGACCCGGCAGAGACCTGGAGGAGGATCAGCCGGAGTAAGCAGTCTCGGCGGCGGCTGCACGTGTAGTGGTCTCGAGGATGGGAGTGACACTCCAATGTCCCTCCGTAAGCAGTCCAGACTGGGCAGAAGATGATGGCGGGGTTATGGCGAAGAGCTAATGGCACGTATCCACCTGGGATCCCGTCGCTGCTGCGGCGGCGTGTGGTTAGAGGAGTACACCTACGCAAGAAAGAATAAGATCCAGGCAATTGGACTAAAATGCCCCTCCAAGTTGTGAAGAGCCCAAGAGCCACACGGGGGTATAACAGACTTTTCAAAATGTTTTAGCTAAGCCGAACAACGTCGCATGGCAAGGCCTACGTGGCAGTCTCCTATTGATCAGAAGTAAGTCAATTTTGTTAAATTCATATCTCCTCAACCGTAGCTCAGATTAACACACATAAAATATGACATTTGCTCAGAAAAATGAGGGGAATCCATTAAAAATATAATTGGAGTCGGATTATGCTTGCAATCCGAAAAGTAATGGAAGTTATTAACTTTAATGTAATGATGATTAAAGAAACCCTAATTGGGAATGATTAATGTGATTAGTAGGGTTTAATAGATGATTAAAGTTGATATTAGCCTATTAATGATAAAAAGGAACATTAGGAATAAAAATGATGGACTTTGCATATAATTAGTTAATTTAGAGTTTCATATGCATGAATATACTTTAATAGGCCTTGAAACCCTAATGTTGATTAATTTGACTATTAATGGCTTTAATTGATTAATTTCATGTTTAAAGTTGGAATATGCTATTTCGAGCATTAAGTTCCTAATTTGTGAATAAATACCGTGAATATAGTAATTAGGGTTTTCTCATGAATAAAAGGTGGAATTAATAGCAAATCGAGTTCATATGTGATTTAGACCATAATGAACTATGAATTGATGATAAATGTGTATAATGATATTGTCAAGGATTAAAAGGATAAAAATAGTAGCTTTAATGAAAAAGAAGCTTAATTGATGATTAATTTGCCTGCAATATGAAAATAGGGTTATATGTTGTTAAGATAACCTTAATGTTGAAGAATAGACGAAATAATTAGGGTTTATGCGTAATGGCATAAAATTAGGTTTTAATATGGTAAAAGATGAAGGGAAACCCTAATTGCAAAATGAAACTCTAAAATGGATATAGAAACCCTAGAAAGTGAATCCAAGTTAATAAAGTAGGTTCTTGATAAAGTGTGTAATAAGTAGAGTACATATTCTTTTCAGGAATTATGTGATTGTTGAATTACTTGGATTGCATGCTTGGTTGGATTTTCTTAATGCTTATGAAATCATCAAATCAGGTATGTGGTTACGCTTATGAATATCTCGAGTTAGTTTTCTGAGATTTACCGAAGTTTTCATCGATGTCATGAATTAATTATTGGATGATTTTGATTCATGCAAACTATAATGTGGCTATGACTATCATATAAGATATGTGCCTACTAGCTCAGATCTTGGTCCCCTCTGTGGCTTAATAGTTGACCTAGTAAATGGCTACCAATGGGGTAGGTCCATCAGGTCATTAGATGACTTAGTAAATGACTACCAATGGGGTAGGACCATCAAGTCATCATGAGTTAGATATTGGGCTACCTTCGGGTAGTGCCATGCGACTCTATTACCCTAGGTATTGGCTGCCTGTAAGGTAGGTCCATGGGGGTAAGAATCTACCTAAAGAGAGGTAGCATACAAGTCCACTGCAGGGATAGCACAGAGTTAGGGGATAGGTAAGGATTGAGTAGTATAGATTAAAAAGTAATCTTAGTTGTTAAATGATTAATTGAATGATTACGTTGTTACCATATTTGCATGATTATTGTTTCCCCCACATACCAGCTTCGGATGACCGACGTTTTGTTTTTCGGTGTTTTAGGTACAATGAAAAGAACAAACAGTAAAGTGGCAGATGTGGAATTAAATGATAAATAACGTGCACAGGAGGATTAGTTAGTTTAGTATCTTCATGGATAGAAGTTTAGAAATCCCAGATTTTAAAAGGAAAACAAAGTTTTATTTTATACCATTTTCAGTTTAGTTGGTAAAGTTTATTAATTGTTATTGATTATTTGTCGAACATTTGATCCTGTAATTGAATAACGGCTCTATCCTTTGGGTCTCCCTTAATTGGGGGTTACTGGAAGGCAGGGTCGTTACAGTTAAGGACTTACCAACAGGTTGGGGGAGTCCTTCATGCTGTTCCTAGCTCCCTTAGTCATTTTTTCAAGCAAGGAGAAGAAAGGAATCCAAAAAAGAGTCCTTGGTTGAGTGGTAAAGGGTTCTTTTATAAGAAAAATCAATGAAAGAGAAAATGTTTTATGAAAATCTTTTAATTCCAAAATTATTGGCACCACTTCCCCCTTGGTTTCTTGCATGAAAAGGCAACTCTATCCCCACCGAGTTCCCTTCCATTATCCATGAATTAAGGGAAAAAAATTAGCACCTTAACCCTTATAATAGTAATATCCATATTTGAGTGGAAATTCTTTTTCTTATAATAAGGTGAGTGGAGGTCTCACCTCCTTAGGATATTCCGTGGTCCTTGCAAAGATAAATAACGTCCACACATATCTGAAACCAACCATTTTAATTTTAGTTGAAGGCCCTTCTATTGTTTTATTTATTTTTGCATTAATTTGAACTAATGTTCCCATTATGCTTAAATCTTGATTATTTTAATATCAAGATTCTCTCTCCTTCAAAGAGATATAAATGAGATGCACCTCTCATTTTCTTTACTCCACATGATGCCAAGAAACATTAGGGACCTTTTCGAAGTGCAATATTGCATATCGCACCCTAGGTTTTGGGTAATTTGCACATTACACCAAAACTAGGTTTTCATGCACAAACATTGCTTTATCAACTCTTTCTTGGTATTCAGGCTTTCACAAGCCATACCTCTGCATCATCTCCACTCTCATGATTCTTCAACACATGAGGAACATATTATCATCCACAATTTGCAAATAAACCCCTCAACTTGGGTAATTTGCACTTTAGTCCAAAACAAGCAAAACATTGATTTCAACAACATTAAAAAAGGACTAAAATTGCAATATATGTTCCTCTTGAGCCTTAATTACTTTTCAAAAGATAAGATAAAACATCTAATCACTTTTATTAAACAAAACACCTAAGGCTAGATCATAACTCAAGTCAGGGATGTTACAGTAGATTTCTTTCTAACTCAATCCTCCTTTATGGATTAACTTTATTCTTTATAAATGCCTCTTTAGTTGTTTCTCCACTTTCAGATATTCCTAAAACTCTGACTAACAAAATGTCGATCAGTATAAATGAATATACTGGTATGTGCTGACAACCAAAATATTGCACATATGTTCTAACAACCTAATCACATCAAATAGTTGTTAACAATGCAAGATTACATTTTTTAATATGATTTCCAACCACTTTTACTCAAACTATGGGATACCCTCTCTTAGGGTTTAGTCCTTGCAAGGGACTTAAGGCACCGTCTCCATCCTAAGCTTGGTACCTGGGGTCACCTCGTTGGGTGCCTGATAGTCTTCCCTTTGGGGCTTGACCACCTCTGACCTTCCCTCTGGGGCTTGACCACCTTTGACCTTCCCTTTGGGGCTTGGTCTGTTATCTTACATTAAGAGATGGTATGTAGGTTCAGGCAAGTCAAATATATATACTTAAATTGTGATAGTCATACTCACTTTAAAGATTGCAGAAATAAAATCATCCAAGCAGTTTATTTCCATGCAATCAATAAAAATGTCAGGAAACACCAAGATACTACGTCGAGTACTCATAAACAACCACATACATGATTTGGAGATCTCATAGGAAATAAGCACAATTTGATCCAATCAGGAAATCCAAGCAATCAATCAAGCCAATCACACAAGCAGAACAATATCTTGAAAAGCATGTACAACCTATTTACTATATACTCATCAAGAACTTACTTTATTGAGTTGGGATTACTTCCTAGGGTTTCTAATCTGAGTTAGGGTTTCCTTAGGGTTCTTTAGATCTATTTCACAACTTTCCCCTTTTTATGCCAACAAAACCCTAAAATGACATTTATATGTTCAAAACCCTAATTATCCAACTATTCATATTAAAGCCTCTTTATTACCAATTTGACTTAGGATCATCCTAATATCATCTAATTCAAAGGATCTCAAAATATAACTCATTAGAAGCCATTGTCACCTAGATTAGGGTTTCTAAGCCCATTAATGCACATTATATATATGAAACCCTAAATTAGCCGATTAAGTACATGGATCATCCTTTTAGGATCAAAACTTCCTTTTTATAACCAACAAATTAATATTCACATAAAACATCCATATTATTTTTCCTAATTTCATTGATCATCAAAATCAGGGTTTCTTACTCATGAAAGCATTAAAGATAGTAACTTTAGGTACTTTTCAAATTATGAACAAATTCAGGCTTCAAAACTATTTTTATTGGATTCCTTGCATTTTTCTAATTAATTTTCATATATAACATGTCTTAATCTGAGTTACCAATTTATTTTTAGAATTATTCTAAATTACACTTCTTTCTACCAATGAGGTGTCGCCATGTCAGCAACTTGGCTCCTCTTTCTCTTTTCACGCTGGCCAGGCCAGCCAATGGGTTTCGGCCATTTCAGCGACTTGCTCCAGTGAGGATGAATCCATAAACATAATCGAAAGATGCTTTTACCCCTTTCCTTCTTCATTAACCCTGGGGGTAAAAGGGTCAGTATTGCGATATCCATCTTCAACCTCGCACAACCTTGCGAGGTAGCACCCAGCCGCGGTCAACTCCCGTGTTGACTTTGGTCATCCATCCTCCTCGACTGCCAGTGAAGGTCGCCTCACCTTAGCACAGACCTACTGAAACTCGAGGTGGCCTCCACTTTCTCCCTACTGGTCTCGAGCATGGCAGTCGACTAGGGACTGGTTCCAATGAATAACAATGTAGAGTCTTGGAACGAGAGCACTCTTCTGTGGGAAATCAAAAGCAGGGGGAGTGCAGTGTCTAGCAGACCCTTACGATTTGGCTTTTGATCTCACAGAGGTATCTACTCCCCTATATATAGGTATGGGAGTAGAGCCCATCGCACTATGGAGTTTGGTTCCCCATACCATTGGGGAAACTCCAAATTATGCATGAAATAAGAGCATCAAAGGGATCATCAGATCCAATTTTCCTTCCCAAAATCAACTATCCACTTTTTAGAACTCCTAGAGAATTAGGGAGAGAGATACATAGATTCGATCCCGCATTTTACTGTTTCCCCCCTTTCCTAAATCAAGCTGGAGGTAGGAGACAACAGATAGTTGTTGGATCCCAGATCTGAGGGTCCAGATTCTACACGCCAATCCAAAGGATAGTACAAGGAATTCTAATTTAAATGCTAATCGTGACATTCAAAGATATCCTTCCCACTTCAGGAAATATTAAAAAAATTATATATCCTAAATCACTTATTCGTTTGATCGTACATTTTAGAGGAAAATCCATTATGTCTTAACCTACTTGTGTGTAAAGTTTGGGACTCAACTTCAAAAGTATGAGAGATTTTTCTTCATATGCAAATTGTCATTTAAAAAGGCATACTTTATACATATTTTCTCTCTCTTACTCTTTTATTCTCTTTATTGGGATTCCTTTTACCATTAGAAACCTTGTGGATTCAAAACCATATCCATGATGATCAATCATACATCTTTCCACATATTTCTCATATTTTCATCATTATCCTAGATTTCCTTCTTAATAATGCATTATTTGATTTGTTATTTTTTCTTATAATCATATTGGACTCGTTAACATATTATGATCCACAAAATCACATGCACAAAGGAAATATTGCAAAGGAAATCCATTCAATACACATAAATCATACAATTTCCATAATCATACATTTATTGGAGAAATTGTATTTCAAATAATGCAAGCCCAAAGTTGGTGTTGTAACATATGCGCATCACAAGACCCTATATGCATCAATGATCGTACCAAGGTCCAATTCACTCAAAGATTTTAGACCATGTATAGGAAATCCACTCCTACGTAGTACTTCTACTTTCACATATTTTGGGCAACATATCAACTAGTAAAAAGACTTAAACCATTTTATAGGGATTCTCAAAAGGATTGGATAACATGTAGTTCACATCTCCTAAAATAGGGTATCATCAACCCATACAGGAACCACCTTTCTATTTTTTTTCTTATCATAGACTCAATCTTTGTATAAGAATGATACACTATCATCTTTCTAGCATCAAGAAGGTATTTCTAAAGTCTAAGGTGAACATGCAAGTTTGTATTCTCGTTAAGATGGTCTAAAACAATATGAGATTCTACCATTTTTATACATAAGAGAGAGATTGATTACATGATGAAGATATGCATGTATGATTAGGTACAAACACATCATTTGTTATCTCACTCGCCTAACAAACAATGGAGATGAGCCCACCTAAAGAAGATTTTGGAAAATCTTGATCTTCACTCTTCAAGCTTCAAGATGATACCACCTTAAGAAAGATGTGATCTCTCTAAATATATAAGCTTTCTCATTTTAAATATTATTACAACACTAACTCCAAGACCTAAGAACAACTAGGGAAAATGAAGAAAGGGGAAATAAGGCATATGACTAATGTAGTCAAACTCATAATAGAGGAACCATCAAGAACATCGATCAAGGTTTAAGAAGATGATATATCACCAAGATCATGAAGGAAGTTAACCTCAAATATGTGTATCAAGGTCTATCAGACGCAAGGAAGGGCATTGATCCTCATAGGAGAAGAGATGAGAAGCAAACAACAAACTTGACAGAAGTCGATGAAAGAAGACATTTCATCAATTGACGTCAATTGATGGCATCAACCAGTGGAATCTCATTGGTTCTTTGGATCTTCTAGAACAAATCACATAATTGAGGTAAGGGAAGAGGAGCTAGGGGGATAATATAGCCCCATAAGGGGGAGAAAAGGTGGTCAAAGCTATAAATTTGTTGGTCTATACACCTGTTGCTTCATACATCAGTAGATTCATCAGAGGATGACTTCAATTTACCATGGAAGGTGGTGGAAGAAGCTTTGTCAGTTGGAGAGTGAGTCAGCTACTCATAATTTATGAAGAAAAATAGGTACATTAGTCAAAATTTTCTAACTCTATCACAGTCCAAAAACACTAGAGTCTCATTGGTTAGCAATATCTTAAATCTTGTCATTTTCCAAGCACGAGATTTATGTATTTATCATGCATAGAACTCTTTGGGTTGGGATATTCATCATTTAGATTCATTGACGTCAGATTCCATAGGTTCTCAATCGAAAAAAAACACCACCTAGAAAAACTCCCACCAGTTCCCAACTAATCAAGGGTGATGGTCCATGGGTTAGTTATCATTGGTCCTTAACTGATGAAGTAGATCTCATCAATGTACGTCCTAGATAATTGTCTTTGGTCAATAACAAGTAGGCTCCATTGGTTTCCATCCTACAACACTGAAAACTGATGAAAATACAAAAGCCAAATAAGGCAAGTTTCCTCCATCAATTATCAACTGATGGAAAGGAAGGGTGCTCCCATTGGCCCTCAACTGATGGAAGGGTAGAGATCTTGATTAGGTTATATTTTCCTATTAAACTAAGTCCAAAGTAGGTATAGAGAGAGAAATCATGTTTATGTGAATATTACAAGAAGAACCTTGAAACATTAAGCATTAAGCATTTGCACATTGACCCTCAAGAGAAGAATACTAACTAGTTATACATCACTATAAATCATGTTTTTAAAGCATTCAAACACATAGTTAAGTTAACAAAGGATATTTAAGAGATCATGATAGGCTAGGGTTCTTACATAAACATATCAAGAGGTATCTACAAGTAGTCATGAATGGTCTTTTCATAATGAGTTGGTAATTGGGGATTGGTAGCTTGATCATAAATAATATTGTAGACAACTTGGAGTCTAAACAATCACTATGTGTTTCATTTTTTTACTATTTTTATTGCATGCATAATAGTTAATTAATTAATGTATGGTTTACTAATTCAGAGTCATGTTTATTTCCAAAGAAAATAACATGCGTAGATACAAAAACCACAACTCTTGAGACCTAATGTGATAAAGAAACCCTTGCAATTGTAATATCACATGATTTATTCATTACAAAATGAGCATATATTTATTTCATAGTGTTATACAACCTTCTAATAAGTTATGCAAGATCAATTACATCAATATTATAAATGAATGACATAGAATTCCACTTCATACAGGAATCAAAAGAAAAACTAGGTTATCATTGAACTAATCATGTATGATAAATAAATCATATATAGATCAATTTTAATAATAATAGACTTGGTGTACCTATTATGTTGATTATTTTCACAACAAGTAACATTTCACAGTATTAACGAGTTTTTTTCTTCTATATTTTTTATCATTCAAGATTGCTTCCTCTTTGTTAACCATGAAAGAACAGAGGATGAGCCATACACCACATCCTAATAGTCTAGTTCATATATGTACAAGTGTAAAAAAATTTATACACTAAACATATCTTTGTAATCTAAGATCATTCTATACCAACAATTATGAATAATAGGAATTCATTCCTAAAAAATGACTTGGTTTCTATAGTTAAGGATGTGATAAAGAATAATAAGGAAAGATCAAAAAATGCTATTAGATGTCTAGCTCAGCAAGTCTGATTAGTTGTAAGGTCTAGAAAGAATCATACCTTCATTAATGGCAACGTTCGATATAAATAAAGAAAAATAACACTAAAAAAACATAAACTTCTCTAATTACTTAACTTGCAAAGATAGAAGTAACAAACCAGCTTAAGACCCCTCCTTCATAAGCAATCAATGGTAGGAATGCATCTAGAAAAGATATTTCATTCATTAATTTTGAATATCTTAGGATGTTCATTTTTCCATTACTTAGGAGCTTAGGTAGAATCCAAATATTTTCTTCTATTAAGATTCTAGGCCTTTCTAAGACTTATAATTCTTTCACTGTTAAGTAACATCACATCTTCTCTAGGACTAGGGCTAAAGTTTCAATAAAGAAGACTTTAAGTCCAACAAGTCTCGTAGTATTTGTAATCATCTACTTATCATTCTCAATAACATTGCTTAGAGGAATGATCTTTCCTTTCCCAATCTTAACGCATAGAAAAGGGTCAACCACATCAGCCGAAAACCTAAGTTCCTTAATCCAGAGTTCCTTCAACATAGGGATTTTATCTCCTCTCCTTACTCTTAACAATATGAGCTCTAAGATAGTATCTTTATGATTCTAAACATATTTCCACTTCCAAGAGTAATTAGGAGAGCTATTGCTTGACCATATTGACTCCATTTGAAAATATTTTCTATGAATCCACCAAAATCAAATAGATTCCTTCTTACTGGACCATTCTAGAAATTAACGATTAGACCATCCTAACATACTTCCCTTACTTTCCTACTATTCAAACCACCTTCACTTTTGGATTTATAGATATAATCCAAGTCCATAATGTGAATACGATGGTTATCCTTCTTATCCCCTCAAATAAAACTTCTACATTTTCTATCCACTTCATCACAAATTTTAATAGGTGTGGGGAATGCACTAGCCCAATAAAGATATAAAGACAAGGTAGATCTAACTAGTTCAACTCTAACAGTTAGAGAGAGTAACTTTGACTTCCAAGCTTCCAACTTCCTTTTTAATTTGTCAATAATTGAATAACATAGACTCTTGGAAGTCTTCTAGTAGAGAGAGGCATTCCAAGATGATTGACACGAAGTTCTCCATTAGCAATCATCATAAAGTTATACAAATTCAAGTTATATTTTATATTAATAAGATACAATGAGCTCTTCCCTTGTTCAAATAAAGACTAGAATGATACCAAAAGTATCGTGATAGTATTGTCCAAAATGTTAGCCTTTCTGATACTGGTTTCACCAAATATCATCAATTTTTCTGCAAAAATAAAATGGGATATCTGCATTGAGGAATGAGAAGACCCGTTCGGAGTGAAAACCTTATTCTTGACTAAATGATTGATAATACTTGAAAAGGCCTGCATGAAAATAACAAAGAAGAGGAAGGCTAAGGGATCCGCCTACCTTCATCCCATAGACTATCTTAAGTGGTCATAAGGCTCATCATTGATGAGCATCTGGTAGCTAACATACTCCATGGTAGGAAAATCCAATAAGACCAATATTAAGGAAATCCCATTCTTCCATAGTCTATAGAAGAAAGTCCCATTTCACTAACTCATAGGATTTGGTAATATTTTCTTTGATGCACATCTTTGAACCACTTGAGGATTTATCAAAAATTCTTAGGAGCTTGTTGGACATGTGAATAGAATTCTTGATATTCCTTCCCTTTATAAATGCACATTGACTCAGGTCAATAATATGTAGGAGAACATTGTTGAATCTATTAGCAAGAATTCTAGACATATTTCTTGCACAAAGTCAAAGAATGTTATATGATTTGACTCTTTTATAGACTTATCCTCCTTACATTTGGATATTAGGGTTATAATGGTTCTGACAATTTAATTTAGGATTTTTCCTATATAAAAAATTTATTAACATCCTTAGAAATCAAGTCACAAGTAATATGTTAGGTAGATATGAAGAAATGGAAATTAAAGAGATCATACCCTAGTGCCTTGTTGCCATATGCCTCCTAAATGACCCTATCAATATCAACTCTAGATACTTTGGCACCCAACAACATTATATTATCTCTTAAATGACCCTATCAATATCAACTATGGATACTTTGGCACCCAACAACATTATATTATCCTATTTAGTTTAAGTAGACCCCAATATTTATACAAGCTAAGAGGAGAATGACCAATTCATTAGAAAGAGAAGAGTAGTAATCAAAATATATTTTTTAATAGTAACAAAATTGGATATATGAATACCATTAACTCTGGAACTTTGATAAAATTTCTTTTCTTTCTTGTTTTAAGAGAATTATAAAAAAATCTACTTTTATCCCCATTTTTTGAGGTATTGTACTCTAGATTTTTATCTAATGAAAGATTCCTCACACTCCATAGCCTTCATGTCCTCAATTCTATATATTTTGGAAATCATTCTAAGATCATCATCCATCAGGTTATTGTTTGCTCAATTATGTGTAGCAAGGCCAATAGCTTCTAATCTTCTTGCATAATCAACAATGTTTCCTACTCGATCTTTATTCCAGACTATAAGATTTTGCTAACCACTTTCACTTCTTCAACACTTTGTACATAGGATAGATTTTCATCTCAGTTCTATAGGAATCACTAAACTCATTCAAAAATCCCTTCTAATCATATTAAGTTTTAAAGAAACTAAAAGGAACATTTATCTTTCTTGTCATAGAATTCAAGGAAATCCCTTAAAATTTAATGATCATTATAGATAGTAGAGTATATGTCTCCCGTGTAGTTAGGCCAAGTATCTAGGAACTCATTATTAAGAAGAATCCTATCTATCTTAGAAGAGGTGAAATCATTACCATATTGCATATTATTCTGTGTAAGACATTTACCTTTAAGGTCAACTTCAACTATGGTATGATTCAACATTAAACTATAAAAATGTGAATAGAACAATAAGAATGGTTAGATCTACAAATCCTTTTAGAACACATTTTGAGAATGTTGAAGTCCCATCTAATTATCCAATAATCCGTTGAGAGATTATCCAACCAACTTTTATTCTTCCATAGATTGTTCCTCTTGTTTTCATAATTAGCACCATAAATAGTAGTAGCATGACAAAAAAGATATGGTTGATTTTCAGTGGTAGATGTTGATCAGACTCTTATATATATAAAGATCTACAATATTAGGATTCTAGAGAATTAGGATACTTCTTGGGGGATGAGTAGAGTGATTTGACATCCACATGTAATTAGGCCAACATTTACTTATAATCCTTGATATATTCTTACTTCTAATCTTTGTTTCATAAAAAAAGTAAGTGGGAGAATAAACTCTCTTATGTTATTCTTTAACTCTATTTTCATGGGACCCATTATTAATGACTCTCACATTCCGACATGGGATAGAAATGTTGTCATACATTCTGAACCATTCCTACTAGATGACTTCTAGTATTTGTTTCCACTACTTCCTCTTGTAGAAAAAATTCTAACTCCCAAAACCAATTTTGAGAAAAAAAACTTTTGTCTCGAGTAATGTTTCTCTTATTTTTATTTGTTTGTTTCACCTCTTGGGGGAGACTTGGACCAGTTAATTGGTTGGAATCTATAAGTATAAAACATCACTGCCTTAGAGTTAGTATTTGAAGTATAGTGTTGTGGATTTCCACTAGTAGTAGCTATGTTGTTGACCAATATATCCTACTCTACAAATACTTAGGTATTGTTAACTACATTAGGAATCTAAATGTTCTAGAAAAAAAATCTTCTTTCAGTGATCAATATATTTATGGAAACCTATATGATCATGACCAAAGGATAAACAACATAATAATATTTTATAAATATATTCATACACTAAATTAATTACATGATCTGCACCAGTATTTCTAGTCATAGGACTCCGAGTCATTCAACATCAAAATATGCAATATAACATAATCTAGTCTGGACTCTTGTTATTTACCATATCTCAATCTACAAGTACTCCAAGGTAGCTTTGGTTCTTGAAAATGTCGAGTTATCCTAGAATTCAAGAGGAAGGTTAAGAGGCTGAATCTAGATAGGAACTAAATTGGGAGATTCTTTCTCAAACTTGTCCCCAGTTCACCATGTTTTTAGATAAGGATCTTACCTTTCACCATCTAAGGGCCATCCTGGAGTGCATTCCCATGTCTGCTCAATCAGAAAACCTGATGACACAGAAAATGTGGTTTCTCACCGATATCTCAATGTTACCCTTAAACTTGCCTATACTTCTCAGATACCTCACTAGACTTAGAAGGTGGACTTTCATGTGTATCACATTTCCAGAAACAACATGCATCCACTTCTAAGCAATCTTCTCCACTTTGAATTGTGAATAGAATAGTTTCCTATCGTCTACTTCTATCTTAATCCTTTTGGATTTTTCCTCTTTTCCAAGACAAGATTTGACTAGGTTTAATCATTGGAAGGTAGAAGACGATGATTCCTTACCAATTTCCCTTGCCCCTATATCTTCTACACACATAAAGGCATTCTCCTTGAGCCACCTTGGGAAAACCTTCTCTAGCTACAACCCAATTAAACCTGTTGGAACCCTCTCTCTTGATTTTCATGCTGCTATGTTTTTGGATATTGAAATGTCCCAAAAATAAGATCTTTTTTTCTCTAAATTGGTAAACATGTAGTTCTATAACCCTGCATTTCTACACATATATAGACCAGATCCACCTACAAGAAAGAGTCATCAAATCTTCAAATTAGATGCAAACAACCTTCAAACCACTTCAAAAAATCTATATTGAATTTAAAATTGTCTGGACCATTTAAACCAACCATAAAAAGGTACAATATAGCAGTTGCACTTACGAGAAAGATCAAACAACCTCTACATTTGAAAATAGTCTCTAACCACTTTACAAAAAATTCCACTGAGGGTGTAAACAACCACTTTAAATAATCACCACACCACATGATCAACACCAATCTATATTACAATCAAACAAATGCACAAAAATCATGTATGATCCATACCCATCCATATCAAACATTGTTTAAATTAATGAAACTGATCTAAACAAAAAAATAGATATTGGACATGAACCTGCATTTAACTCAATGAAACAAATTCATACAATGAGACAAATAAAAAAATCAACATCAACATGCATTACTATCAATCAAACTATGCCAAATTAACCCTAAAACACACACATGCCATTAATTTCATGCTAAATTGAGATATGAGTAAACCCTTGATAAGAAACGCATAATTTTTTTGATTAAAAATAATAATATAGCCAAATATATACATTTGTAAATCACCTGGAAAACAACTTCTACCACCTTTAAGAAGTATTCAAATTGCATTTCTCAAATATCATCAACTGCTTATGTCATATAAAGTTATTTGACTAAAACATCAATGTAGATCTGTACATGAATGATCTCAGTTCAATTCCAAGGTGTTTGTTTTGTACTACTAGTAAAGTATAAACAACCAAATACAATGCCAAAATGGAATTGTTGTATGGAACTATATCAATTAGCAATAAATGTATGTATTTCCTTACAAAGTAACCACATGACCCGATAATCTCATTTGACAAAAATCAAAATCAATGCTTCCTTATATATATATATATATATATATATATATATATATATATATGAAGTATGTAAGGTAATAATTTAAGAACATAAGAGTAGATACCTATGTTAATTCTAAGAAATTACAATGTTTTATGATGTGCATCACTTGTGCAACAAATTCACTAGGAACAAATCTAAAAATTTAAAATTTTAGTGGCTATCAACACACTCATAAACAAGTAAATGAAATTCAATATAAAAATGTATCGATCCCATTGAACACCATTTTTAAGATTTTTATTCAAACCAATTACTAAGAATAATATTAAGAATTTGGTTGCAGAGAGTGATTTTAGCTAAGAATGAAATAAAGTGTAGAATAAAGTGAGTTAAATTTTAATTTCATTCACTGATAGATAGATACTTGGCGTCCAATGGTTCACTATCATAGACCACATATTTCATTAACAAATTCAACTCCTTATTTTCTTACTTAAATTAGGACCATGCATATCTGTGTACTAGTAGAGCACAAATCTAGCAAAGGTCAGACTTCTTTCAAACCCAGGATTTTAGTGTTCCAGGATCATTGTTCAAGCATCCATCAAGGTCATATCAAGGATTTCATAAAGAGCTTTCAAGTTCTAAAAGGTGTTCAAACCCATGGATCAGGTTAATTTCATCACTGTGGATTACAACTAAAAATGAATAGATTAATCATAGAGCTTTATCCATTGATTGTATTAGGAGACTATGGTTTCATCCTTGTCAAGATTTGAAAATAATTAGAGCTAATTCTTATTTACTTCGTGCTTTATAGCAGACAAGACAAGTTGGACATCAATATGGTTCATATGCTTGAACTGGGGAGGAACATGAGTAGTAAAACTAAAGCAATCAAGGGTTTTAATGGAGTGCTCTTCTAGACTATCAGCTGCTCCATTAAAGCTACATGGTCCATAGTGAATGGAGCCTTCTAATGGGATGCCAAATAGGTTCATTGCTTCCTTGGAGAAAGGCAAGAACTGTGGAAGAGAGTTGTCTTTTTTTAGGTTGTCCTTGTCTTCCATGGAGTCCGTGAAGATACAAAAATCCCGCCAGTGTTTGTCTTTACAAAGCCATATGGCATATATAGTGGCTTTGATTTCACTCCCAAGTGAGGAGGTCGACAAGATAGGTTGATAGGTGCCCAGTACATGAGCTCCAAGAGAGTTGACAATATGGAAGCCAATAACTGCAATTGACTGGCTATCACAGAATGGTGCATTAGCAAAGATGTACAGAGAAGGCTCGCCAAGCCACAAGGGTGCTGCTCTTGCCATTTGAGCAGGTATATGGTGGCAGTCAGAAATTGTGAGAATTGTCTTTGTTCGAGCCTTGATAAAGGCGACCTTCCTGGTAGATGGACAAGTTTTCTACTGGTGGAGTTTCTCATTTTGACACGTCTAGAGATGCCAACAAGCAACAACCCATAGAATAGAAACCTCATGACTATCGGGTTTGCCCCCAGTGCACTATTCAATCCAATTGTCTGGTGGCAAATCTGTGTGGTCTTCTCCGAGAAGCAACAGTTGCCATACAACATTACTAACTGGACGATCACGAAGGGTATGAGTGATAGTATATTGATTGTTGTTTCATAGGGGACATGTTTCTAGCACATCCATATGTCGTTGATGTTTATCCATGTTTTTCATGAGTGCTTCATGTTGCAACAACCAAAGGAAAACTTTAATACGTTTAGAAAGCTTAGCTTGCAAAATCTTTTTCCAATTTCCAATAGATGCTTCTTCCTTTCCCTATTAGATCCACCTATAGACAAAGTGGGATTAAACAAGCTGCTCAACTCTAATGGCTAGATCCAAGCATCATCGTTAGCTTCAAGGGTTGGGGCAAAAATGAGGGCGATTGCAAACCATGTCTCTTCTGGTAAGAAGTAGTATATGAAATCCTAGTCCCACACACCATCAGAGATGACCATAGAGCTAATTGAAAGGTCCCAAATATCTTGAGGGATATGCCAGTCCGGTATGAAGTCCAACACCGAGCGGCCTACTATCCATTTTACATCCCAGGTGTTTGTGTATTTTCCATTGTTTATTGCTTTGTGACAGAGGTCAATAACTTGGCTTATATGCTTCTTGATAAAGCTCCAAGTAGGGGAACATGGAATGGAGGTGAAGTGCTATCCTCTAACATATTTGTCATTCATCACCTGAACTCAAATTTTATTAGGTTCATTGATGAAGGCCCATATGTTCTTTGTCATTAGTACATCATTATGATCTCTTGCATCCCTGATGCTGAGACCACCAACATCTTTGCTGGAGGAGACTTTCTTCCAGGAGACGAGAGGTTTTCCTCTGGTTTCCAGCACTTGACCAAACAAATCTACAAATATGTTTTTTGATGTCATCACAGAGGTGTGGAGAAAGCTTGACAGTTTGCATTGTGTATGTTGGAATTGCATGTAAGGTGGACTTGGCCAAAGTTATATGACATGTAAGAGATAGATGCCTCAACATCCAAGAATTCATTCTGGTCTGGATGGTAGACAATATTTTCCCATGCATTTCTTTGTTGACACAAAGATGGAGGATAGGCACCCCTAAGTACTTCCCAAGATCGCTCTTCTAGTTGAAACCAAGTATCTTGCTGATCGACCGTATGAGAGGCTTTGTGGTATTCTTACTGAAGAAGCATATTGACTTAGGCTTGGAAACCAGTTGTCTGGAGGCAACTGAGAAATCCTTTAGAATAGAGCATACAACCTGGGCCTGGGCGATCGAGGCTTCACCAAGTAGTAGGATATCATCCACAAAGAAGACATGGGATAACTTCATCCCTCCGCACAAAAGGGTGATTGACTTCCATGATCCTGCTTCCACCAAATTAGAGATTCCTTAGATGAGCCTTTCCATATACAAGAAGAAGACATAGGGACTTATTGGGTCACCCTGTTGAACACCCTGTGAAGACTTGAAAGGTGGTAGAGGCTCACCCTGCCAGAGGATGGAAATTGACCCCTTGTTGATTATCTGCATGATGATAGACATAATTTTGTTGGGGATTCCCATGCACATCAATGTGTCATGAATGAAGCTCCAACGCATCTTGTTGAAGGCCTTCACAAGATCAAGTTTAATGCACAACATTGGTTTCTTGGCAGTTGTAGACTTCATTGAATGGATTACTTCTTGCACTAGGAGAATGTTATCACTGATGCGCCTTCCTGGAATGAAGCTTGACTATGTTGGTGCAATCCAATCATTCATAAAGGGCTTTAGTCTTTCCATAATGACCTTGGATATAACCTTGAAGAAGCTATTATTCACAGAGATTTGTCGCATATCACTACAACATTGAGGCAAAGGTGTTTTAGGAATTAAGACCATATAGGAGTCTTCTAGTTCTAAGTTGATGGTCTAAGACAGGAAGACCCCCTTCATCGTGCAGATGATGAAGTTGCTGACATGGTCCCAATTATGGTGAATGAAGCTCGTATAGACACCATCTGGTCCAGGTGATGTCAAGGGTGCCATAAAGAGGATGATCTTTTAGATTTCAACATCACTGTGCATGGAGTTCAGGATGATGTGGATAGATGTGTAGGTGGTAGGGAAATATCCAGGATATGAACGTATTTGATTGATGTCAGGTGAAGCATCTTGAGTCATTAGGTCCTTGAAATAGCGACAGAGAAGGATTTTGATCTCAATGATTGAAGAGATCCAAATTCCATCAGCATTGTTTAGGTGATATATTTTGTTGAAATGTCTCCTAGACTTCACATAAGACTGGTAAAACTTGGTGTTAAGATCACCATATTTTAGCCAATTAATGTGAGCACACTACTGCCAATACACCTCTTCTTTGAGGAGGATGTCATGGAGGTGTTCTTGGAGGTGAATAGGTGGGTCTTTTAGAAGAGGAGGATTCAGGGATTGGAGCAATACATGTTGTTTGTTTATGCAGGAAAGAAGGTGTTGCTTCTCCTTATGTTGATTTGTAGTTCTCTTTACATCCCACTTGATAGCATTTGTTTTGAAATGGAACATGACATCTTGGAAGTTTGCACCTTCAGGCCATGGCTCAATAATTCTTGCCAGAACTCTGGGATAAATTCCAGCTTACCTTTTTGCAAAATAAAAATCCTTTAGGGGTCCTAGTGCCACAGGACAGTAGGATGGGGTGGTGGTCCGAGTACAGATGAGGCAGGGATGAAAATGCCATTTCCAAACTTGTCGAGACAATATGAATTGGCAATAACACAGTCCAGGCGTTCAAATAGATGGAGGCATTTAAAGGTGAAGAAAGAGCCTTGGGACTTCAACTTAACAAGGCCAGTGTTGATGAGGGCCTCATGGAATTGGTTTCTTGCTCGCCTGTTGAAGTAGTTGCTACTACGCTTCTCATTAACATTCAACATGGTGTAAAGTCACCTAGCACTGTCCAGGAAACAATCATGGAACATGAGATCTCCTCCAATCTTTCACATAGAAACTCCTATTTTGTGGGATTTAGGCTAGCATAGACAAAGGTCAAGTACCATCAAATATCAATTCTACAATGCAAAAATTGACCGTGGTTAAGCAATATCTCTACAAAGCAATAGTGTTGATCCCATGTTATCCAGATTCCTCCAAAGAAGCTGTTGGATTCAATCATGTGTGATGAAGTATAGACTAGATGGTTGATGATTTTATCAATAGTAGGGCCACTACAGTGAGGTTCGATAATGGTAGCTATGTTGACTTTTTGGATGGATTTCATTTCTTTAATGAGCTAGATCTTCTTATCAAGGCAAGAACCTTGAATATTCATCCAGTTGATGGGAAGACTTGGTCCATCAAACCAGTCAAATATGCTTTAATGTTTGCTTCAGATCAAAGATAGGCCCTTCAACCTTTGTGTGATCAATCAGTCAGTTCTTACTTAATAGTGATCCTTCTCGATTCTGAATTTGACTAGGTCTTGGTGTCCAGTTGATCGATTGGAATATCAGTCGATTGATTTGAGTTTCTGGACTTGACCAATTTTTGCATGTGAGATGGCTGATTCATATGCTAGTCAATTGTTTGGAAAGTTTGGAAGGTCGAATGTGCAACAGAAGCCTCACATTCTTGGGTCTTATTGGGCTTTGGTGTGATTGGGATGTTATGCTACATAATTTAAGCAAATTTAACCAAAACCCTAATTAAAGATAGAAAAGCTAAACTAAGATAATCAAATATGAGTCTAGGGAATCATAACAAAATGCTTCTAAGGAATGATGTAAAGATGCAGATAAAAGTGATAAATATGCATTCATCAAATACCCCAAACTTGAACGTTTCTTGTCCTCAAGAAATATTGAATCATAAACAATACCAAATAATATTATCATCCAATCCTCCTCATTTGTTTAGCACTACTTGAATGATTACCAACTTCTAAGGCCATGTGACCCTAACATTGCATCCAAAAATCACATAACAATTTTTTTTAATACCCTATCAAAATTGGCTCACGACTTATTTTGATTTCAAGACCCTCAAAGAAACATATTTCGTATTTCTTATGCTATTTGCATTCCCACAAGTTCTACACAAGAACATGATTTACTGAATGGTTTGGGGATATGTAAATTCTCATGAGTAGAAAAGCTGAGTAAATATATATATGGAAGAAGGCAATCTCCCCCCTGTTGTACTCAAGATTTATTATTTTCTTTGTTACAAATACATTGATTGCATTTTTTGGTGTGCGGTGACAAAGTGGATTTTAGCAAAATAATGAGATAATTACTCTTTTGCCCTCATTATACCTACTAATGGTCCCACATTAATTTTTCTTGTCTTCATAATCATTATTGAGACTCAAATCCAAGATATGGTGACCAATATAGTTTTTATACACACTATAACACTTCAAATTGGATTCATTCATCACTCTATCCAAAAGATCAAATTGGTCAATCAAACTTTGTCTTTTAATTCTCAAACTTTTTCAAGATATTCTCCACACTATTTTGAAGATTTGAACCAAATTTGAGGTAATTCGGACATTCCTACAATTTTATATGAATTCTTGAAGTTAATGGGTTAAAAACCCCTTTTTTTGCTCTTTTATTGGCTTTGCCATGTCATCAATCTGCGGGGTGTGTATGGGGGGCGATTCAAGGCCCTTGGATCTGCCCCTCACAGATCAAGGCCCAATCTGACGGCCACTGGTCATCTCCTACCTCCCGCAATCAGCGGGGAGGAGTAAATGAGGACCGATTGAGAAACCTCACGCCCTTGACTACGATTCTAAATTCTGAGCGAGCCAAAAACCCCGCCTCACAAATCCGAACTCGGCAAGCCCTATTTTGACCAGCATACATTCTCTGTTCAGCCACCTAAATGTTTCCCTTGCTTGCCCTTCTCCTTCCGGCGGCCATGGCTGCCAACCCAACTCGCCTAGCCCTAAACCTAAGTCCTAATACTATATAAACCCCCTCCCAAGGACCGCATACACTTTACCATGCTCAGAGCCTCGCCGTTGCTCACCCCCTCAGCCCCGAGTGCCCCTCTTTTCTTGCTGCGATCTTCTTCTGCTGTAAACAGCACCGCCGCCCAACCTTGATCGGCGTTCCTCCACCACGCCACCTCTCCTCGACCCACCACCGCCATCACACTTGCGGAGGAACGACAAAAATAGACAGCAACTCGACAGCCTCCCTCGCCTTCTCCACCCTTGATCCCCCTTGCGCCGCCGAGCCCTCCGCCTTGTGCCTAGGGTCGTGCGGGAGTTTGTGCAGACAAGAGTCGGGAGCCAGACTACTGGCTAAACGATTCCCCAAACCGGCCGGTCCAGAGGAGTCAAACGCAGACTGAACCGAGTCCACTGATTCACTAGACCAGTGACCCATGCGGCACGATCGAGGCCATCCATTTTGGATCCAGCGGCCCTCATTTTTCGTAATTAAGGTGTTATATTATCCTCTGACAAATATTCAATTATATGCCCAGATCTCGTTTTAATCATAGAGAATGCATCTGAACTCCAAAAATTACAAATAAGTAGTCAATCTTGATTAGAAAAATCTAGTGCATAGTTTAAAAATACATTTGAAACCTGATTCCAAACTATTATCACTTATATAATTAAATCTAGATCTCTTGCTTATTTAGTTTACTAAATGGCTCAATAGTGATGTTAATTCTTGGAAAACCTAATATCTGACTCTAATGATTACCTTGAAATAACAAATCTAGATCTGATTTAGTTGATTGTTGAAAATGAATCATTAGTGATCTTGATCTATTTTGATTCAATCTTAATTATAATGGATAATGAGTAAATCTTGATATTGACCTTAATCCTGCAAAACCCTTGATATAATTTTGACCCATCAATCTAATCTTGAATACAAATGATGTTAGAACATGATGATGCTCTAAAGATTTGATGATATAATGACCATAAATTAGGGTTAACACACATGATCCTAGAAACCTAGGAAAGTCATTCACACTTGAAAATACTTGATATCTGAAATAATGATGGACAAATTGAAATATTGGTTGATCATAAGTGGATGACCTAACCCTATGGTTGACCTAGGAAAGTGTAACCCTAATCTCGAATATTGAAACCTGATAATCTGAACATCATGATCTTGACCAGTGATCCAATCCTGATGATTTAGGATCTGACTCGAAGGGTTGACCTATGATCGGATATTCATTATACTCGAAATCTCAGTGAAAGGAACGCTATTATATGAATCCTCTTTGATTGTATTGAAGATACTTTTATGTATCTCTTGACCGTATACTTGGCTATTTATTTGGATGAGCTATTGTTCCCTATGATTAGTCTTCTGTTTTTCTATATTATACTTTGAAAAACATGAAAACATAAATTGCATGCCCATTATGACTGCCCGTATATTGATAATGATGATGATATTGATAATGTTGATAATGTTGATATTAAGTACAATTATTCCTCTTTTGGAAGTGGGACTTGTACATTTGGCCTCCTATGTTCCTGTGGTGAGAAGGAGCCCAGTGACCTTCCCCATCGCGTTGGGGTAATAGTGTCGCACAAAATATATAAGCATGCTTCTTGAATTACAGCATAATGGGAACTCGTAATAAAAGTCGAATGCTTGAAAAACTTGTCGAATAAATGTTGGTTTTGCAAAATTTGTTTATTATTGTTTTGAATATAAGTCCTGCCAAGTATACATATCTTTCTTATAAACTGTTTTCCTTGATTTTGATAGCATACCGTGCAATTGCATGATTGTGTCTTGATTTTCTTGATTTTAGGCAATGTATATGGAATACTGAATAAGATTCGCTTCCGCACTCATACACTCTGATGAAAAAGATATATTGGTGAAATCTCCATATTGGGTTAGTTGTTCTTTAATTATCCAGTTTTTGAGTTATTTATTTCTTATTGTATATGCCAGTGTGTTAGATCCTACGGGGCCACTCAGGGACGGGCGCTTCAATCCTTTGTCTACTGTTTCGGCAGTAGGATTGGGATTGGGGTAAGAACGGTTCTGTGACAGTTGGTATCAGAGCTTACACACTCCCATATACTTTAAGTAAATAATTTCTCAAGTTTCTTACACCCAAGAAACCCTAAAATCCATAATGGTGAAAATTGAGGTGTCTAGGCTCGGGGTCCTGACATAATTTCTCCTATCCGTCTTCACGGTGGCTGAGATCCCCCACTCTACCTGGCCTCAATTGATCCTGACCTGGATCTAAAGGTTCTCTTGTGAAACCCTAGAGAGTTTTCTAGCATCTCATCTCTTCTTTAAGGACTATCCTAAGCCACCCATGTAGATGAAGATTAGGTAGTCTTCTCATCTCATCATGTGGTCCTTTCTTGTGACTTTTCACCACATGATGTCTCGATTATAGGTAGCTTATGCATGGGGAAAAATGAATATCGCTAAATATTGAAAGTTGATACCATGATCTGACCTAAATTTGTAAACTCAATTTTGATCAATTAATTTTGAAATCACATACTTGTTTTTCCTTCCCTTTTGATTTAATCAAAAGTTGACTAGATGCTTTCTATGTTTGAGGTAAATGATACAAATTATGATTTGGTGAAATAAAGATGACTTATACCTTATTATTGATAAGGTCCCTATTTGATTAAGCCCATGGTGCCCTATTATTGATTAAACCTCAAACATAGTTAAGCAAACATTTACCCTATTGATGCCTTTTTCAATCTCGATTTTGATATGATGATTATGGACCTAATGCTCTGATTCCTTGAATGCCAAATTTAAATCCTTGATTTCCAAATTATATCACTACCTTGATCATGAAAGGAAAGAATTGAAAATTTTGACATTATTGACCTATTATCTTGAATCTTGATCTTATGACTTCGATGTATATGATTTAATTTTGATACTCTCCCTATTTGAATAAGATCAGCAGATCATGACTAATGTTGGTAATGTGCCAGATTAGGGTGGTAGTTGACTCATGACTCACCTAACCTAGGTCACATCCCTATTTCGACTACCTCTAAATTTTCACCTTGTTGATTATTTAGAGTCTGGAAAGGTATATCCTTTCACCCGATTTAGACTGGTTGATCTAAGCCTAATAGGTTGAACCCATGGTTGATACTCAATCTTGAATATTGATTTGATAATGATCTTGATATATGACAATATTGACTATAGCTTGTGGTTTATTTCCTAGATAGACCTAGGTCTAGATCATTCATCAACCTTGGAAGCATGATAATGAAATTATGATATGTTGCTCGAATATTGAATAATGTTGCTCAAAATTGGATATAGATGAATGATACCCCCTAAGGTCTAAATAGGAATCGAAACCCTAGCTTCAAAATTTTGGACCTATAACTTTTGATACTTAAAATCTCGACTCTTGATATTGATTAATGGACTGTGACTCATGATTATCAGATCTCGATAATGATACAAATCTTATGATCACACTATTTGGACATTGAGATATATGACTAATGACTTTCATAAATCCCAAAATTTGAAATTTTCGAAATGATGACTATTTTGACTTCTCGGTTTATGAGTTAGGGTTTGGCTCCCATTAGGACTAGGGTGGGACCTCCCAGTGATTTTGAGCTCGAAAATCATGATATTGAAAGTATGATGTTGTCTTGAAATGTTGAAATGTGAAATCTCAAATCATGGACGCATAACCCACCTAGACCAATGGAGAAGCTAGGACCCTGAGATATTGGGATTGAAAGTCACCTTGTACACGTGAACTCTATTTGTTTGACCTAAAATATGACATGTCCAAACTTGTGAACAATAGGATGTTTTCCATATTTGCGACTCATATGATGACCTTGAACAATATATGCAATGACCTTGATACTTAGTTGCTCGATGATGAAATGATGTTAGTACCAAGTTGATTATGATATGGAACATGGAATCTCAATTGTGATTTTTGGGACTAATTGAAGTTTGAGGACATGATTTTGATTTCATAGTTGAGGATGTTCTAGTAATTGAGGATATGATCTGGATTTGAATAATTCTAATTTTAAGGGTATTTTGAATTTTGGGGACAAAATTCCTTTTTAAGGAGGGAAGGATGTGACAAAGTGGATTTTAGCAAAATAATGAGATAATTACTCTTTTGCCCTCATTATACCTACTAATGGTCCCACATTAATTTTTCTTGTCTTCATAATCATTATTGAGACTCAAATGCAAGATATGGTGACCAATATAGTTTTTATACACACTATAACACTTCAAATTGGATTCATTCATCACTCTGTCCAAAAGATCAAATTGGTCAACCAAACTTTGTCTTTTAATTCTCAAACTTTTTCAAGATATTCTCAACATTATTTTGAAGATTTGATCCACATTTGAGGTAATTCGGACATTCCTACAATTTTATATGAATTCTTGAAGTTAATGGGTTAAAAACCCCTTTTTTTGCTCTTTTATTGGCTTTGCCATGTCATCAATCCGCGGGGTGTGTATGGGGGGTGATTCAGGGCCCTTGGATCTGCCCCTCACAGATCAAGGCCCAATCTGACGGCCACTGGTCATCTCCTACCTCCCGCAATCAGCGGGGAGGAGTAAATGAGGACCGATTGAGAAACCTCACGCCCTTGACTACGATTCTAAATTCTAAGCGAGCCAAAAACCCCGCCTCACAAATTCGAACTCAGCAAGCCCTATTTTGACCAGCATACATTCTTTGTTCAGCCACCTAAATGTTTCCCTTGCTTGCCCTTCTCCTTCCGGCGGCCATGGCTGCCAACCCAACTCGCCTAGCCCTAAACCTAAGTCTTAATACTATATAAACCCCCTCCCAAGGATCGCATACACTTTACCATGCTCAGAGCCTCGCCGTTGCTCACCCCCTCAGCCCCGAGTGCCCCTCTTTTCTTGCTGCGATCTTCTTCTGCTGTAAACAGCACCGCCGCCCAACCTTGATCGGCGTTCCTCCACCATGCCACCTCTCCTCGACCCACCACCTCCATCAAACTCGCGGAGGAACGACAAAAATAGACAGAAACTCGACAGCCTCCCTCGCCTTCTCCACCCTTGATCCCCCTTGTGCCGGCGAGCCCTCCACCTTGTGCCTAGGGTCGTGCGGCAGTTTGTGCAGACAAGAGTCGGGAGCCAGACTACTGGCTAAACGATTCCCCAAACCGGCCGGTCCAGAGGAGTCAAACACAGACTGAACCGAGTCCACTGATTCACTAGACCAGTGACCCATGCGGCACGATCGAGGCCATCCATTTTGGATCCAGCGGCCCTCATTTTTCGTAATTAAGGTGTTATATTCTCTTCTCTGACAAATATTCAATTATATGCCCAGATCTCATTTTAATCATTGAGAATGCATCTGAACTCCAAAAATTACAAATAAGTAGTCAATCTTGATCAAAAAAATCTAGTGCATCGTTTAAAAATACATTTGAAACCTGATTCCAAACTATTCTCACTTATATAATTAAATCTAGATCTCTTGCTTATTTAGTTTACTAAATGGCTCAATAGTGATGTTAATTCTTGGAAAACCTAATATCTGACTCTAATGATTACCTTGAAATAACAAATCTAGATCTGATTTAGTTGATTGTTGAAAATGAATCATTAGTGATCTTGATCTATTTTGATTCAATCTTAATTATAATGGATAATGAGTAAATCTTGATATTGACCTTAATCCTGCAAAACCCTTGATATAATTTTGACCCATCAATCTAATCTTGAATACAAATGATGTTAGAACATGATGATGCTCTAAAGATTTGATGATGATAATGACCATAAATTAGGGTTAACACACATGATCCTAGAAACCTAGGAAAGTCATTCACACTTGAAAATACTTGATATCTGAAATAATGATGGACAAATTGAAATATTGGTTAATCATAAGTGGATGACCTAACCCTAAGGTTGACCTAGGAAAGTGTAACCCTAATCTCGAATATTGAAACCTGATATTCTGAACATCATGATCTTGACCAGTGATCCAATCTTGATGATTTAGGATCTGACTCGAAGGGTTGACCTATGATCGGATATTGATTATACTCGAAATCTCGGTGAAAGGTACGCTATTATATGAATCCTCTTTGATTGTATTGAAGATACTTTTATGTATCTCTTGATCGTATACTTGGCTATTTATTTAGATAAGCTATTGTTACCTATGATTAGTCTTCTGTTTTTCTATATTATACTTTGAAAAACATGAAAACATAAATTGCATGCCCATTATGACTGCCCGTATATTGATAATGATGATGATATTGATAATGTTGATAATGTTGATATTAAGTACAATTATTCCTCTTTTGGAAGTGGGACTTGTACATTTGGCCTCCTATGTTCCTGTGGTGAGAAGGAGCCCAGTGACCTTCCCCATCGCGTTGGGGTAATAGTGTCGCACAAAATATATAAGCATGCTTCTTGAATTACATCATAATGGGAACTCGTAATAAAAGTCGAATGCTTGAAAAACTTGTCGAATAAATGTTGGTTTTGCAAAATTTGTTTATTATTCTTTTGAATATAAGTCCTGCCAAGTATACATATCTTTCTTATAAACTGTTTTCCTTGATTTTGATAGCGTACCGTGCAATTGCATGATTGTGTCTTGATTTTCTTGATTTTAGGCAATGTATATGGAATACTGAATAAGATTCGCTTCCGCACTCATACACTCTGATGACAAAGATATATTGGTGAAATCTCCATATTGGGTTAGTTGTTCTTTAATTATCCAGTTTTTGAGTTATTTATTTCTTATTGTATATGGCAGTGTGTTAGATCCTACGGGGCCACTCAGGGACGGGCGCTTCAATCCTTTTTCTACTGTTTCGGTAGTAGGATTGGGATTGGGGTAAGAACGGTTCCGTGACAGTTGGTATCAGAGCTTACACACTCCCATATACTTTAAGTAAATAATTTCTCAAGTTTCTTACACCCAAGAAACCCTAAAATCCATAATGGTGAAAATTGAGGTGTCTAGGCTCGGGGTCCTGACATAATTTCTCCTTTCTGTCTTCACGGTGGCTGAGATCCCCCGCTCTACCTGGCCTCAATTGATCCTGACCTGGATCTAAAGGTTCTCTTGTGAAACCCTAGAGAGTTTTCTAGCATCTCATCTCTTCTTTAAGGACTATCCTAAGCCACCCATGTAGATGAAAATTAGGTAGTCTTCTCATCTCATCATGTGGTCCTTTCTTGTGACTTTTCACCACATGATGTCTCGATTATGGGTAGCTTATGCATGGGGAAAAATGAATATCGCTAAATCTTGAAAGTTGATACCATGATCTGACCTAAATTTGTAAACTCGATTTTGATCAATTAATTTTGAAATCACATACTTGTTTTTCCTTCCCTTTTGATTTAATCAAAAGTTGACTAGATGCTTTCTATGTTTGAGGTAAATGATACAAATTATGATTTGGTGAAATAAAGATGACTTATACCTTATTATTGATAAGGTCCCTATTTGATTAAGCCCATGGTGCCCTATTATTGATTAAACCTCAAACATAGTTAAGCAAACATTTACCCTATTGATGCCTTTTTCAATCTCGATTTTGATATGATGATTATGGACCTAATGCTCTGATTCCTTGAATGCCAAATTTAAATCCTTGATTTCCAAATTATATCACTACCTTGATCATGAAAGGAAAGAATTGAAAACTTTGACATTATTGACCTATTATCTTGAATCTTGATCTTATGACTTCGATGTATATGATTTAATTTTGATACTCTCCCTATTTGAATAAGATCAGCAGATCATGACTAATGTTGGTAATGTGCCAGATTAGGGTGGTAGTTGACTCATGACTCACCTAACCTAGGTCACATCTCTATTTCGACTACCTCTAAATTTTCACCTTGTTGATTATTTAGAGTCTGGAAAGGTATATCCTTTCACCCGATTTAGACTGGTTGATCTAAGCCTAATAGTTTGAACCCATTGTTGATACTCAATCTTGAATATTGATTTGATAATGATCTTGATATATGACAATATTGACTATAGCTTGTGGTTTATTTCCTAGATAGACCTAGGTCTAGATCATTCATCAACCTTGGAAGCATGATAATGAAATTATGATATGTTGCTCGAATATTGAATAATGTTGCTCAAAATTGGATATAGATGAATGATACCCCCTAAGGTCTAAATAGGAATCGAAACCCTAGCTTCAAAATTTTGGACCTATAACTTTTGATGCTTAAAATCTCGACTCTTGATATTGATTAATGGACTGTGACTCATGATTATAAGATCTCGATAATGATACAAATCTTATGATCACACTATTTGTACATTGAGATATATGACTAATGACTTTCATAAATCCCAAAATTTGAAATTTTCGAAATGATGACTATTTTGACTTCTCGATTTATGAGTTAGGGTTTGGCTCCCATTAGGACTAGGGTGGGACCTCCCAGTGATTTTGAGCCCGAAAATCATGATATTGAAAGTATGATGTTGTCTTGAAATGTTGAAATGTGAAATCTCAAATCATGGATGCATAACCCACCTAGACCAATGGAGAAGCTAGGACCCTGAGATATTGGGATTGAAAGTCACCTTGTACACGTGAACTCTATTTGTTTGACCTAAAATATGACATGTCCAAACTTGTGAACAATAGGATGTTTTCCATATTTGCGACTCATATGATGACCTTGAACAATATATGCAATGACCTTGATACTTAGTTGCTCGATGATGAAATGATGTTAGTACCAAGTTGATTATGATATGGAACATGGAATCTCAATTGTGATTTTCGGGACTAATTGAAGTATGAGGACATGATTTTGATTTTATAGTTGAGGATGTTCTAGTAATTGAGGATATGATCTGGATTTGAATAATTCTAATTTTAAGGGTATTTTGAATTTTGGGGACAAAATTCCTTTTTAAGGAGGGAAGGATGTGACAAAGTGGATTTTAGCAAAATAATGAGATAATTACTCTTTTACCCTCATTATACCTACTAATGGTCCCACATTAATTTTTCTTGTCTTCATAATCATTATTGAGACTCAAATCCAAGATATGGTGACCAATATAGTTTTTATACACACTATAACACTTCAAATTGGATTCATTCATCACTCTGTCCAAAAGATCAAATTGGTCAACCAAACTTTGTCTTTTAATTCTCAAACTTTTTCAAGATATTCTCCACATTATTTTGAAGATTTGATCCAAATTTGAGGTAATTCGGACATTCCTACAATTTTATATGAATTCTTGAAGTTAATGGGTTAAAAACCCCTTTTTTGCTCTTTTATTGGCTTTGCCATGTCATCAATCCACGGGGTGTGTATGGGGGGCGATTCAGGGCCCTTGGATCTGCCCCTCACAGATCAAGGCCCAATCTGACGGCCACTGGTCATCTCCTACCTCCAGCAATCAGCGGGGAGGAGTAAATGAGGACCGATTGAGAAACCTCACGCCCTTGACTACGATTCTAAATTCTGAGCGAGCCAAAAACCCCGCCTCACAAATTTGAACTCGGCAAGCCCTATTTTGACCAGCATAAATTCTCTGTTCAGCCACCTAAATGTTTCCTTTGCTTGCCCTTCTCCTTCCGGCGGCCATGGCTACCAACCCAACTCGCCTAGCCCTAAACCTAAGTCCTAATACTATATAAACCCCCTCCCAAGGATCGCATACACTTTACCATGCTCAGAGCCTCGCCGTTGCTCACCCCCTCAGCCCCGAGTGCCCCTCTTTTCTTGCTGCGATCTTCTTCTGCTGTAAACAGCACCGCCGCCCAACCTTGATCGGCGTTCCTCCACCACGCCACCTCTCCTCGACCCACCACCGCCATCACACTCGCGGAGGAACGACAAAAATAGACAGCAACTCGACAACCTCCCTCGCCTTCTCCACCCTTGATCCCCCTTGCGCCGGCGAGCCCTCCGCCTTGTGCCTAGGGTCGTGCGGGAGTTTGTGCAGACAAGAGTCGGGAGCCAGACTACTGGCTAAACGATTCCCCAAACCGGCCATTCCAGAGGAGTCAAACGCAGACTGAACCGAGTCCACTGATTCACTAGACTAGTGACCCATGCGGCACGATCGAGGCCATCCATTTTGGATCCAGCGGCCCTCATTTTTCGTAATTAAGGTGTTATATTCTCTTCTCTGACAAATATTCAATTATATGCCCAGATCTCATTTTAATCATAGAGAATGCATCTGAACTCCAAAAATTACAAATAAGTAGTCAATCTTGATCATAAAAATCTAGTGCATCGTTTAAAAATACATTTGAAACCTGATTCCAAACTATTCTTACTTATATAATTAAATCTAGATCTCTTGCTTATTTAGTTTACTAAATGGCTCAATAGTGATGTTAATTCTTGGAAAACCTAATATCTGACTCTAATGATTACCTCGAAATAACAAATCTAGATCTGATTTAGTTGATTGTTGAAAATGAATCATTAGTGATCTTGATCTATTTTGATTCAATCTTAATTATAATGGATAATGAGTAAATCTTGATATTGACCTTAATCCTACAAAACCCTTGATATAATTTTGACCCATCAATCTAATCTTGAATACAAATGATGTTAGAACATGATGATGCTCTAAAGATTTGATGATGATAATGACCATAAATTAGGGTTAACACACATGATCCTAGAAACCTAGGAAAGTCATTCACACTTGAAAATACTTGATATCTGAAATAATGATGGACAAATTGAAATATTGGTTGATCATAAGTGGATGACCTAACCCTAAGGTTGACCTAGGAAAGTGTAACCCTAATCTCGAATATTGAAACTTGATATTCTGAACATCATGATCTTGACCAGTGATCCAATCTTGATGATTTAGGATCTGACTCGAAGGGTTGACCTATGATCGGATATTGATTATACTCGAAATCTCGGTGAAAGGTACGCTATTATATGAATCCTCTTTGATTGTATTGAAGATACTTTTATGTATCTCTTGATCGTATACTTGGCTATTTATTTGGATGAGCTATTGTTCCCTATGATTAGTCTTCTGTTTTTCTATATTATAATTTGAAAAACATGAAAATATAAATTGCATGCCCATTATGACTGCCCGTATATTGATAATGATGATGATATTGATAATGTTGATAATGTTGATATTAAGTACAATTATTCCTCTTTTGGAAGTGGGACTTGTACATTTGGCCTCCTATGTTCCTGTGGTGAGAAGGAGCCCAGTGACCTTCCCCATCGCGTTGGGGTAATAGTGTCGCACAAAATATATAAGCATGCTTCTTGAATTACAGCATAATGGGAACTCGTAATAAAAGTCGAATGCTTGAAAAACTTGTCGAATAAATGTTGGTTTTGCAAAATTTGTTTATTATTCTTTTGAATATAAGTCCTGCCAAGTATACATATCTTTCTTATAAACTGTTTTCCTTGATTTTGATAGCGTACCGTGCAATTGCATGATTGTGTCTTGATTTTCTTGATTTTAGGCAATGTATATGGAATACTGAATAAGATTCGCTTCCGCACTCATACACTCTGATGACAAAGATATATTGGTGAAATCTCCATATTGGGTTAGTTGTTCTTTAATTATCCAGTTTTTGAGTTATTTATTTCTTATTGTATATGGCAGTGTGTTAGATCCTACGGGGCCACTCACGGACGGGCGCTTCAATCCTTTTTCTACTGTTTCGGCAGTAGGATTGGGATTGGGGTAAGAACGGTTCCGTGATAGTTGGTATCAGAGCTTACACACTCCCATATACTTTAAGTAAATAATTTCTCAATTTTCTTACACCCAAGAAACCCTAAAATCCATAATGGTGAAAATTGAGGTGTCTAGGCTCGGGGTCCTGACATAATTTCTCCTATCCGTCTTCACGGTGGCTGAAATCCCCCGCTCTACCTGGCCTCAATTGATCCTGACCTGGATCTAAAGGTTCTCTTGTGAAACCCTAGAGAGTTTTCTAGCATCTCATCTCTTCTTTAAGGACTATCCTAAGCCACCCATGTAGATGAAGATTAGGTAGTCTTCTCATCTCATCATGTGGTCCTTTCTTGTGACTTTTCACCACATGATGTCTCGATTATGGGTAGCTTATGCATAGGGAAAAATGAATATCGCTAAATCTTGAAAGTTGATACCATGATCTGACCTAAATTTGTAAACTCGATTTTGATCAATTAATTTTGAAATCACATACTTGTTTTTCCTTCCCTTTTGATTTAATCAAAAGTTGACTAGATGCTTTCTATGTTTGAGGTAAATGATACAAATTATGATTTGGTGAAATAAAGATGACTTATACCTTATTATTGATAAGGTCCCTATTTGATTAAGCCCATGGTGCCCTATTATTGATTAAACCTCAAACATAGTTAAGCAAACATTTACCCTATTGATGCCTTTTTCAATCTCGATTTTGATATGATGATTATGGACCTAATGCTCTGATTCCTTGAATGCCAAATTTAAATCCTTGATTTCCAAATTATATCACTACCTTGATCATGAAAGGAACGAATTGAAAATTTTGACATTATTGACCTATTATCTTGAATCTTGATCTTATGACTTCGATGTATATGATTTAATTTTGATACTCTCCCTATTTGAATAAGATCAGCAGATCATGACTAATGTTGGTAATGTGCCAGATTAGGGTGGTAGTTGACTCATGACTCACCTAACCTAGGTCACATCCCTATTTCGACTACCTCTAAATTTTCACCTTGTTGATTATTTTGAGTCTGGAAAGGTATTTCCTTTCACCCGATTTAGACTGGTTGATCTAAGCCTAATAGGTTGAACCCATGGTTGATACTCAATCTTGAATATTGATTTGATAATGATCTTGATATATGACAATATTGACTATAGCTTGTGGTTTATTTCCTAGATAGACCTAGGTCTAGATCATTCATCAACCTTGGAAGCATGATAATGAAATAATGATATGTTGCTCGAATATTGAATAATGTTGCTCAAAATTGGATATAGATGAATGATACCCCCTAAGGTCTAAATAGGAATCGAAACCCTAGCTTCAAAATTTTGGACCTATAACTTTTGATGCTTAAAATCTCGACTCTTGATATTGATTAATGGACTGTGACTCATGATTATCAGATCTCGATAATGATACAAATCTTATGATCACACTATTTGGACATTGAGATATATGACTAATGACTTTCATAAATCCCAAAATTTGAAATTTTCGAAATGATGACTATTTTGACTTCTCGATTTATGAGTTAGGGTTTGGCTCCCATTAGGACTAGGGTGGGACCTCCCAGTGATTTTGAGCCCGAAAATCATGATATTGAAAGTATGATGTTGTCTTGAAATGTTGAAATGTGAAATCTCAAATCATGGACGCATAACCCACCTAGACCAATGGAGAAGCTAGGACCTTGAGATATTGGGATTGAAAGTCACCTTGTACACGTGAACTCTATTTGTTTGACCTAAAATATGACATGTCCAAACTTGTGAACAATAGGATGTTTTCCATATTTGCGACTCATATGATGACCTTGAACAATATATGCAATGACCTTGATACTTAGTTGCTCGATGATGAAATGATGTTAGTACCAAGTTGATTATGATATGGAACATGGAATCTCAATTGTGATTTTTGGGACTAATTGAAGTTTGAGGACATGATTTTGATTTCATAGTTGAGGATGTTCTAGTAATTGAGGATATGATCTGGATTTGAATAATTCTAATTTTAAGGGTATTTTGAATTTTGGGGACAAAATTCCTTTTTAAGGAGGGAAGGATGTGACAAAGTGGATTTTAGCAAAATAATGAGATAATTACTCTTTTGCCCTCATTATACCTACTAATGGTCCCACATTAATTTTTCTTGTCTTCATAATCATTATTGAGACTCAAATCCAAGATATGGTGACCAATATAGTTTTTATACACACTATAACACTTCAAATTGGATTCATTCATCACTCTGTCCAAAAGATAAAATTGGTCAATCAAATTTTGTCTTTTAATTCTCAAACTTTTTCAAGATATTCTCCACATTATTTTAAAGATTTGATCCAAATTTGAGGTAATTCAGACATTCCTACAATTTTATATGAATTCTTGAAGTTAAAGGGTTAAAAACCCCTTTTTTTGCTCTTTTATTAGCTTTGCCATGTCATCAATCCGCGGGGTGTGTATGGGGGGCGATTCAGGGCCCTTGGATCTGCCCCTCACAGATCAAGGCCCAATCTGACGGCCACTGGTCATCTCCTACCTCCCGCAATCAGCGGGGAGGAGTAAATGAGGACCGATTGAGAAACCTCACGCCCTTGACTACGATTCTAAATTCTGAGCGAGCCAAAAACCCCGCCTCACAAATTCGAACTCGGAAAGCCCTATTTTGACCAGCATAAATTCTCTGTTCAGCCACCTAAATGTTTCCCTTGCTTGCCCTTCTCCTTCCGGTGGCCATGGCTGCCAACCCAACTCGCCTAGCCCTAAACCTAAGTCCTAATACTATATAAACCCCCTCCCAAGGATCGCATACACTTTACCATGCTCAGAGCCTCGCCGTTGCTCACCCCCTCAGCCCCGAGTGCCCCTCTTTTCTTGCTACGATCTTCTTCTGCTGTAAACAGCACCGCCGCCCAACCTTGATCGGCGTTCCTCCACCACGCCACCTCTCCTCGACCCACCACCGCCATCACACTCGCGGAGGAACGACAAAAATAGACAGCAACTCGACAGCCTCCCTCGCCTTCTCCACCCTTGATCCCCCTTGCGCCGGCGAGCCCTCCGCCTTGTGCCTAGGGTCGTGTGGGAGTTTGTGCAGACAAGAGTCGGGAGCCAGACTACTGGCTAAATGATTCCCCAAACCGGCCGGTCTAGAGGAGTCAAACGCAGACTGAACTGAGTCCACTGATTTACTAGACCAGTGACCCATGCGGCACGATCGAGGCCATCCATTTTGGATCCAGCGGCCCTCATTTTTCGTAATTAAGGTGTTATATTCTCTTCTCTGACAAATATTCAATTATATGCCCAGATCTCGTTTTAATCATAGAGAATGCATCTGAACTCCAAAAATTACAAATAAGTAGTCAATCTTGATCAGAAAAATCTAGTGCATCGTTTAAAAATACATTTGAAACCTGATTCCAAACTATTCTCACTTATATAATTAAATCTAGATCTCTTGCTTATTTAGTTTACTAAATGGCTCAATAGTGATGTTAATTCTTGGAAAACCTAATATCTGACTCTAATGATTACCTTGAAATAACAAATCTAGATCTGATTTAGTTGATTGTTGAAAATGAATCATTAGTGATCTTGATCTATTTTTATTCAATCTTAATTATAATGGATAATGAGTAAATCTTGATATTGACCTTAATCCTGCAAAACCCTTGATATAATTTTGACCCATCAATCTAATCTTGAATACAAATGATGTTAGAACATGATGATGCTCTAAAGATTTGATGATGATAATGACCATAAATTAGGGTTAACACACATGATCCTAGAAACCTAGGAAAGTCATTCACACTTGAAAATACTTGATATCTGAAATAATGATGGACAAATTGAAATATTGGTTGATCATAAGTGGATGACCTAACCCTAAGGTTGACCTAGGAAAGTGTAACCCTAATCTCGAATATTGAAACATGATATTCTGAACATCATGATCTTGACCAGTGATCCAATCTTGATGATTTAGGATCTGACTCGAAGGGTTGACCTATGATCGGATATTGATTATACTCGAAATCTCGGTGAAAGATACGCTATTATATGAATCCTCTTTGATTGTATTGAAGATACTTTTATGTATCTCTTGATCGTATACTTGGCTATTTATTTGGATGAGCTATTGTTCCCTATGATTAGTCTTCTGTTTTTCTATATTATACTTTGAAAAACATGAAAACATAAATTGCATGCCCATTATGACTGCCCGTATATTGATTATGATGATGATATTGATAATGTTGATAATGTTGATATTAAGTACAATCATTCCTCTTTTGGAAGTGGGACTTGTACATTTGGCCTCCTATGTTCCTGTGGTGAGAAGGAGCCCAGTGACCTTCCCCATCGCGTTGGGGTAATAGTGTCGCACAAAATATATAAGCATGCTTCTTGAATTACACCATAATGGGAACTCGTAATAAAAGTCGAATGCTTGAAAAACTTGTCGAATAAATGTTGGTTTTGCAAAATTTGTTTATTATTCTTTTGAATATAAGTCCTGCCAAGTATACATATCTTTCTTATAAATTGTTTTCCTTGATTTTGATAGCGTACCGTGCAATTGCATGATTGTGTCTTGATTTTCTTGATTTTAGGCAATGTATATGGAATACTGAATAAGATTCGCTTCCGCACTCATACACTCTGATGACAAAGATATATTGGTGAAATCTCCATATTGGGTTAGTTGTTATTTAATTATCCAGTTTTTGAGTTATTTATTTCTTATTGTATATGCCAGTGTGTTAGATCCTACGGGGCCACTCAGGGACGGGCGCTTCAATCCTTTTTCTACTGTTTCGGCAGTAGGATTGGGATTGGGGTAAGAACGGTTCCGTGACAGTTGGTATCAGAGCTTACACACTCCCATATACTTTAAGTAAATAATTTCTCAAGTTTCTTACACCCACGAAACCCTAAAATCCATAATGGTGAAAATTGAGGTGTCTAGGCTCGGGGTCCTGACATAATTTCTCCTATCCGTCTTCACGGTGGCTGAGATCCCCCGCTCTACCTGGCATCAATTGATCCTGACCTGGATCTAAAGGTTCTCTTGTGAAACCCTAGAGAGTTTTCTAGCATCTCATCTCTTCTTTAAGAACTATCCTAAGCCACCCATGTAGATGAAGATTAGGTAGTCTTCTCATCTCATCATGTGGTCCTTTCTTGTGACTTTTCACCACATAATGTCTCGATTATGGGTAGCTTATGCATGGGGAAAAATGAATATCGCTAAATCTTGAAAGTTGATACCATGATCTGACCTAAATTTGTAAACTCGATTTTGATCAATTAATTTTGAAATCACATACTTGTTTTTCCTTCCCTTTTGATATAATCAAAAGTTGACTAGATGCTTTCTATGTTTGAGGTAAATGATACAAATTATGATTTAGTGAAATAAAGATGACTTATACCTTATTATTGATAAGGTCCCTATTTGATTAAGCCCATGGTGCCCTATTATTGATTAAACCTCAAACATAGTTAAGCAAACATTTACCCTATTGATGCCTTTTTCAATCTCGATTTTGATATGATGATTATGGACCTAATGCTCTGATTCCTTGAATGCCAAATTTAAATCCTTGATTTCCAAATTATATCACTACCTTGATCATGAAAGGAAAGAATTGAAAATTTTGACATTATTGACCTATTATCTTGAATCTTGATCTTATGACTTCGATGTATATGATTTAATTTTGATCCCCTATTTGAATAAGATCAGCAGATCATGACTAATGTTGGTAATGTGCCAGATTAGGGTGGTAGTTGACTCATGACTCCCCTAACCTAGGTCACATCATTATTTCGACTACCTCTAAATTTTCACCTTGTTGATTATTTAGAGTCTGGAAAGGTATATCCTTTCACCCGATTGAGACTGGTTGATCTAAGCCTAATAGGTTGAACCCATGGTTGATACTCAATCTTGAATATTGATTTGATAATGATCTTGATATATGACAATATTGACTATAGCTTGTGGTTTATTTCCTAGATAGACCTAGGTCTAGATCATTCATCAACCTTGGAAGCATGATAATGAAATTATGATATGTTGCTCGAATATTGAATAATGTTGCTCAAAATTGGATATAGATGAATGATACCCCCTAAGGTCTAAATAGGAATCGAAACCCTAGCTTCAAAATTTTGGACCTATAACTTTTGATGCTTAAAGTCTCGACTCTTGATATTGATTAATGGACTGTGACTCATGATTATCAGATCTCGATAATGATACAAATCTTATGATCACACTATTTGGACATTGAGATATATGACTAATGACTTTCATAAATCCCAAAATTTGAAATTTTCGAAATGATGACTATTTTGACTTCTCGATTTATGAGTTAGGGTTTGGCTCCCATTAGGACTAGGGTGGGACCTCCCAGTGATTTTGAGCCCGAAAATCATGATATTGAAAGTATGATGTTGTCTTGAAATGTTGAAATGTGAAATCTCAAATCATGGATGCATAACCCACCTAGACCAATGGAGAAGCTAGGACCTTGAGATATTGGGATTGAAAGTCACCTTGTACACGTGAACTCTATTTGTTTGACCTAAAATATGACATGTCCAAACTTGTGAACAATAGGATGTTTTCCATATTTGCGACTCATATGATGACCTTGAACAATATATGCAATGACCTTGATACTTAGTTGCTCGATGATGAAATGATGTTAGTACCAAGTTGATTATGATATGGAACATGGAATCTCAATTGTGATTTTTGGGACTAATTGAAGTTTGAGGACATGATTTTGATTTCATAGTTGAGGATGTTCTAGTAATTGAGGATATGATCTGGATTTGAATAATTCTAATTTTAAGGGTATTTTGAATTTTGGGGACAAAATTCCTTTTTAAGGAGGGAAGGATGTGACAAAGTGGATTTTAGCAAAATAATGAGATAATTACTCTTTTGCCCTCATTATACCTACTAATGGTCCCACATTAATTTTTCTTGTCTTCATAATCATTATTGAGACTCAAATGCAAGATATGGTGACCAATATAGTTTTTATACACACTATAACACTTCAAATTGGATTCATTCATCACTCTGTCCAAAAGATCAAATTGGTCAATCAAACTTTGTCTTTTAATTCTCAAACTTTTTCAAGATATTCTCCACATTATTTTGAAGATTTGATCCAAATTTGAGGTAATTCGGACATTCCTACAATTTTATATGAATTCTTGAAGTTAATGGGTTAAAAACCCCTTTTTTTGCTCTTTTATTGGCTTTGCCATGTCATCAATCCGCGGGGTGTGTATGGGGGGCGATTCAGGGCCCTTGGATCTGCCCCTCACTGATCAAGGCCCAATCTGATGGCCACTGGTCATCTCCTACCTCCCGCAATCAGCGGGGAGGAGTAAATGAGGACCGATTGAGAAACCTCACGCCCTTGACTACGATTCTAAATTCTGAGCGAGCCAAAAACCCCGCTTCACAAATTCGAACTCGGCAAGCCCTATTTTGACCAGCATACATTCTCTGTTCAGCCACCTAAATGTTTCCCTTGCTTGCCCTTCTCCTTTCGGCGGCCATGGCTGCCAACCCAACTCACCTAGCCCTAAACCTAAGTCCTAATACTATATAAACCCCCTCCCAAGGATCGCATACACTTTACCATGCTCAGAGCCTCGCCGTTGCTCACCCCCTCAGCCCCGAGTGCCCCTCTTTTCTTCATGCGATCTTCTTCTGCTGTAAACAGCACCGCCGCCCAACCTTGATCGGCGTTCCTCCACCACGCCACCTCTCCTCGACCCACCACCGCCATCACACTCGCGGAGGAACGAAAAAAATAGACAGCAACTCGACAGCCTCCCTCGCCTTCTCCACCCTTGATCCCCCTTGCACCGGCGAGCCCTCCGCCTTGTGCCTAGGGTCATGCGGGAGTTTGTGCAGACAAGAGTCGGGAGCCAGACTACTGGCTAAATGATTCCCCAAACCGGCCGGTCCAGAGGAGTCAAACGCAGACTGAACCGAGTCCACTGATTCACTAGACCAGTGACCCATGCGGCACGATCGAGGCCATCCATTTTGGATCCAGCGGCCCTCATTTTTCGTAATTAAGGTGTTATATTCTCTTCTCTGACAAATATTCAATTATATGCCCAGATCTCGTTTTAATCATAGAGAATGCATTGAACTCCAAAAATTACAAATAAGTAGTCAATCTTGATCAGAACAATCTAGTGCATCGTTTAAAAATACATTTGAAACCTGATTCCAAACTATTCTCACTTATATAATTAAATCTAGATCTCTTGCTTATTTAGTTTACTAAATGGCTCAATAGTGATGTTAATTCTTGGAAAACCTAATATCTGACTCTAATGATTACCTTGAAATAACAAATCTAGATCTGATTTAGTTGATTGTTGAAAATGAATCATTAGTGATCTTGATCTATTTTTATTCAATCTTAATTATAATGGATAATGAGTAAATCTTGATATTGACCTTAATCCTGCAAAACCCTTGATATAATTTTGACCCATCAATCTAATCTTGAATACAAATGATGTTAGAACATGATGATGCTCTAAAGATTTGATGATGATAATGACCATAAATTAGGGTTAACACACATGATCCTAGAAACCTAGGAAAGTCATTCACACTTGAAAATACTTGATATCTGAAATAATGATGGACAAATTGAAATATTGGTTGATCATAAGTGGATGACCTAACCCTAAGGTTGACCTAGGAAAGTGTAACCCTAATCTCGAATATTGAAACCTGATATTCTGAACATCATGATCTTGACCAGTGATCCAATCTTGATGATTTAGGATCTGACTCGAAGGGTTGACCTATGATCGGATATTGATTATACTCGAAATCTCGGTGAAAGGTACGCTATTATATGAATCCTCTTTGATTGTATTGAAGATACTTTTATGTATCTCTTGATCGTATACTTGGCTATTTATTTGGATGAGCTATTGTTCCCTATGATTAGTCTTCTGTTTTTCTATATTATACTTTGAAAAACATGAAAACATAAATTGCATGCCCATTATGACTGCCCGTATATTGATAATGATGATGATATTGATAATGTTGATAATGTTGATATTAAGTACAATTATCCCTCTTTTGGAAGTGGGACTTGTACATTTGGCCTCCTATGTTCCTGTGGTGAGAAGGAGCCCAGTGACCTTCCCCATCGCGTTGGGGTAATAGTGTCGCACAAAATATATAAGCATGCTTCTTGAATTACAGCATAATGGGAACTCGTAATAAAAGTCGAATGCTTGAAAAACTTGTCGAATAAATGTTGGTTTTGCAAAATTTGTTTATTATTCTTTTGAATATAAGTCATGCCAAGTATACATATCTTTCTTATAAACTGTTTTCCTTGATTTTGATAGCGTACCGTGCAATTGCATGATTGTGTCTTGATTTTCTTGATTTTAGGCAATGTATATGGAATACTGAATAAGATTCGCTTCCGCACTCATACACTCTGATGACAAAGATATATTGGTGAAATCTCCATATTGGGTTAGTTGTTCTTTAATTATCCAGTTTTTGAGTTATTTATTTCTTATTGTATATGCCAGTGTGTTAGATCCTACGGGGCCACTCAGGGACGGGCGCTTCAATCCTTTTTCTACTGTTTCGGCAGTAGGATTGGGATTGGGGTAAGAACGGTTCTGTGACATGTGCACTCTGGCATATTTCTTGGTAGTTTACCTATATTAAATATGAGGAGCATGGAGGAAGCCGTAGAGGGAGAAGAGGTGTGCCATCCCAAATTTGGAGTTTGGAACTTTGTTTTTCTTTTGATTATTTTGGGTGAATGGAGGCATAAAACTGTGGTGGAAGAAATGTAGAAGAATGTGGACATGTGCAACTTGTTTTTGGAATTCAACACATTTGGAGTATCATGACATTAGTTCTTCTCTCTGTAACTTATGAAAATCATGAAATTTTACAATTTATTTTAAAATTTTAACTAGGGACACATTGTGTTTATTTCGTATACATCCATTATGGCTTTCCATATTTTCCAAGGAGTAATGCTTTTTAAGATCTGACGTGACCAAACAATTTCTAAAAATGGAAGTTTATGAAAATGTTGCAAGATGATTCACTTATTCAGTGGGTTAATTACTTAACATGATTGGATGGATGACTAGATAAAGGCCAATTCATGAGCAAGAAAGGAAATTTTGGAAACTTTTAAATCTAAACTACATAACATTTTTAAAAATGCAAAGAAGGGAAGATACAATGGGTGGAATGGTTAAGTACCACCCACCTCTACCCCAAACATAAAATTTCACTCGTCCTAAGCATAACTTAAATCTAGGATAGAGGGAAGAATTTCACTAGAAACACCATGTGGTGTTGGTAGCTAAAAAAGTGTTCAATTAAAGGGAATGTTGATGAGGGCTTGAGCCTTGAACAAATGAGCTTCATGGTGCATCCAATAATTGAGTGGTCATGAAAGTTGAAATGGGCTTTCTAATTTATTAACATAGAACTAGTTTTTGCTTCTTAATCCCTCTAGTAGGATCCACATATCTTCCTTCATAAGTGGAGGAAGTGTTGTCGATGTGTGCGGGTTAAGGACATGGTTGTACTTATTGGGTTTCTTCAGGGATAACTCTTCATTAAAGACATGTGGTGGATCATATTTTTTATGGGAGAAGGAGTGTACAATGAATCCACTATGTGTAGTGTCGGATGTCGTAGATTGTGTGGAGGATCCAACTTGGGTTTCAACTCACCAAATGGATCTACATCTAGTAGATATGGTGCCGACACAGGAAGAAATGTCTTATGAGCATGATATAACTTCATATGTGCATGCGCATCCCCTGGTCTACAATCCCATCAATGTTAAGGTTAATTGAGGTCTCGAGGTCCTTTACAATGGCAAAAAGCGGTTATCATTCCCTCATGAAGAATGTGCTCAAATCAATGGGCTCATAAGGAACCACAATAGGAAACTAAACAATACAATCTAACAATGGAGGTATGTAAACTTCTTGTAATCACCACATTGGGTTTAACCTGATATGGAAACAAATGTGCTTGGGGTCGAATATAGGGCTCTTGATGAGAATGCCTTTACTTAAAAGAATCCACCAATTCATCATGGGAGGGTGATGGTACATTATCCAAGATAGGCTTTAACATAGTTGGTTGGTCATTGATAATGCTTAGATAAATGTTTACAATATGGTGGTTGGTGGAGCTTTAGGTTCTGGAGTCCTTTATGTTGGATTTGGTATAGATGACATGTGGATGTTATCATCATCATCATCATTAATTAGAATCACCCTTGGCTACTCAAACTTCTTTAGGGAGTTTTTCATTGGCTCTAGAATAATTGTGTCATCCACTTAACTATCATCATCTCTAGGGAATCAAGTTGCTCTTCAACATATCATACCTTCTACTCAGTGACTGCACGTGCCCTTGCCTTGTCTATTATGGCCTCTCTATTTGACAAGTGCATGTTCTATGTGAAAATTAGATTCTTCCTCACTTACACGGTGCAATACCTATAGCATCCAAAAAAATTTTGGTTGCAATATTCTTATATATCGCCTTGGGGGTACATTATTATGCGTAAGGTAGAGTCATAGCATGTTTACTTCATTTGGATACATCTCATGAAACTCCCATATATCATGATAATAGGAGCCACATTTATCTTATCCTACATTATATGGTTTCGTCCACTCCACTCAAAGTGAATGTCTAAAAATTAGAAAATGTGACTATCATGCTCAAGAGAAAAGAAAATTTAAATGATTTTTTTAAGGAACAAACAAAGGTTTACAAACATATAAGATAGAAGGGAAAATCTAGACTAAAAGAATTTCAAAATAAAACCAAAAATTACAAAACAAATAGGAAATTATAGAACAAACTAAAAATTATAGAAATGAATTAGGAAAAAGAAATCCTAATTATTCAAAGCAATGGGGTTTGAAGCAACTCTGTTGTCAACCAACTCATAAGTCCCATCATTTAAACTTTTAATGACTATCAACCAACTGATAAATAAGTAAGTTAATTTTAGCATGGAAAGGTATCGATCCCATGGAAAAACATTTATTAGATTTTTATTCAAACCAATTTCTATGAGTAATATTTAGAATATGATTGCAAATAGAAAAAAAAAATTTATAGAAGTAAAATCTAGTTAAATTGGGTTTAATTCTAGATCACGAACATGAACATTTGTTTCTTAGAGGAGCACAAATCAAGCAAAGGCCGAAATTATCTCAATTCCATAATTTTGGTGTTTGAGTATCATTTTTCAACCATCCAACAAGGTCCTATCTGGGATTTTCTCAAGAGCTTGCATGTTCCATCCGATGTTCAAACCCATGGATCAGGTTATTTCATTACCATCGATTACAACTAATAAGATAAAACAAATAGACTAATAATACATCTCTATTAGTTGATTCTGTCAGGAGAGTACAGCTTCATCCCTATTGAGATCAGAGATCTTGTCACATAAAAAGATATAATTAATATAAACATAGAGTGACTACACAAAATAGAAGGAAAACATTAAATCAATAAGATCATGGAGTCAAATGCAAGTAAGATAAAATATGGGCTATGGGGTTACTCCCAATGCCCCGATATTGATTCTTTACTCAAACATAATAGGAACAAATGTCAAATTGAGTATAGGGATAGAAAGATTTATGTCGCCAAGATGCAACAATGAAGCAATCTCTATGAAATGAAGCTTCCTTTTATCTCATCCTTGTTCTATGCACCCTAAAGGCTCTCTAAAATGATTGATCATCAAGAAGTATGAATTGTAAAAATGCCCCCTTTATGCTTGGAATCCTCTTTTTTTATAGGGGGGAAATGAGGGTTGAAACCCTACAAACTGCTCCTGGTGGCAGTTGGGGAGACATGGTGCATGACGCTAGTCAATCGATTGGAAGTCTAGTTAGTCAATTGGCTTTAATGTTTGCTTTAGTCTGAAGGTAGGTCACTCAACTGGTTGGTGATCCATCAGTTAGTTTGTCTATAATAATGAGACTTCTTGATTCTAGTGTTCATTGAGTCTTTCTTGCAAGTTCATCGACTGGAATAGCAATTGATGGGTTGGAATTTCTGAACTTGACCAACTCTCACATGTTAGTCGACTGAATAAGATGTTAGTCGATTGATTGGAATGTCTGGGAGGCTGCATGTGCAATTGAATGCTTTGATTTTTGGGTCTTTTTCAGCTTTGGAGTGATTGGATCATTATCCTTCAGAATCTAAGAAAATATAATGAAAAATTCAATTAAAGAGAGGAAAGCTAAGTTAAGACAATTAACTCTAACAGTAGGAAATAATCAACAAAATGCTGGTAAGGAATGATCTAAAAGTTGCAAACAAAAGTGTACATATACATTCATCATTTAGCTACCTGATTTCCTTTATCTACTTGATGCAATTTAAATTATTGGTGTAGGTGAATAATGCAAGTGACTTCTTATTGAACTTTAAGTATTTAGGGTAACCATTTAAGAAATTTTGAAAATATATTTATGCTACATTTGATGAATATTACAAATAGAACATAATTTAGTGCCTAAAAATATGCCAAATCATCAGTATGATCAAATAATACAGAAATCTCTACTAGTTTATATTACCAGAAAAAGCCAGATCATGATCCTTCCTTTTGTATATTAATAAGTTTCAAAAATAAATTGATATATAAAGAGTGTTTGAAATTATGGTTAAGTATGTATACACTTCAGATCATAAGGAACAAAAATGGCATCTATGTTATTCTCCTTGAAAACCCAACTGTAAAGTTTGAATACTTCATTACCAAATATGTACCATTATCTATACTATCTACTATGGAAGGAATTAAAAATATAACATAACATATACAAAAGTCACACAACTTTTAGTGCATAAAGATAAAAAAATTGTTATATGTATGTTGGTCATTGTGAAATATACTAACCAACAATATTATACATATTAGAATCATTTCTTATTTCTACTATTACCAAAAAAATCACTTCTACTATGGAACAATTTAACCATTCACATTGAATAAACCACTCAGTCTTAGATAACTATATTGGCATCCATTCCATGGCATTGCTTCTTTAGTCAGAACCACTGGTAGGATTGTATTGGGTTGTAGGACCTCAAAAGTCTATGTTTTTTTCACCATATGCTATCAACAGATGCAATATCAAAAACTCCAACAAGTATGGACGATCATCTAGACATGTAGCTTTAGGAGAATTCTTTGATATTTTTGTCTACATCACCCATAAAAAGTAAAATTTATATACAAAATTTTAGTTAAACAAAAGGTAATAAAAATTATTATAAGATTTCACATCACTCAAGAATACTAATTGTTACGACCCACCTCCCGATAACCCCCAATTAAGGGAGACCGAGAGGTCGAAGCTGCACCGATAACTTCCAGATCAAAGGTTCGGCAATTAACCAAGAATAATTATCAAATTTTAATAGACTATACTTAAAAGCTGTAAGAAAATAAACTTTTGCATACCTTTTTGAAAACTTGGATCTCTAAACTTCTATCCACTTAAGGATTCTACTCTAACTAATCCTCCTTGTATTTAACTTCATGTATTTCACAATATGACGATTTACTATTTGTCCTTTTGGCTTGTACCTAAAACGCCGACAAACAAAACGTCGGTCAGCCGAAGCTGGTATGTGGGGGAAACAATAATCATGTAAATAGGTTAACAAGGTAATCATTCAATTAATCATTTAACAACCAAGATTACATTTTAGATATAACCCCGTGATCCAAGAGTACCCTATCCTCTATGTTGTCCCCATTAAACCCCTCATGATCCACCTATAAGTGAACCAATTTCTAGGGTTGAGTCACATGGCACTACTCGTAAGTAGCCCACTCCTTAACTCATGGCAGGCTAATGAGTCTCATGGCACTACACGTAGCAAGCCCAGTTTCTAACTCTCAGTAACCTAGACCTTGCTCTAGGATTACGTCTTTTTCTTATCCTTTTCAAAGCAATAGAGGTGGACCCGGATCAAGTCAGTTATATACGCACATTTATAGTGATAATCATAGTCACTTTATAGTTGCACGAATTAAATAAACATCCAACAGTTAACTTCAAGCAACCGATTAAAACTTCGAGAATCGCCATGAAACTAGAGCGATTATTCATAAGTGTAACCACATACCTGATTTGATGAGTCATGCAGATTATTCAACATATACTTCATGTATATACAATCAAGCCAATCAACATATCCAAGCAAGTACTCAATCATCACATAATTCCTAAAAAGAATATGTACTCTATTTATGACACACTTTATCAAGGATCTACTTTATTGACTTGGATTCTCTTTCCAGGGTTTCTAATCCGCATTAAGGTTTTATTAAGATTCATTAGGGTTTCTTAGATCAATTTCTCAAACTTTATCCATTTTAGGTCAACAAACCCTAAAACACTCTTTTCCATTTATATGAACCTTAATTGCTCACTGTCTATTTTAATAGTCTTTTATACCCAATTTGACTTAGGATCATCATATCCCTATTTATTCATGGATTTAAACAATCAAACCAATAAAAAGACATATTCTCCTAAATTAGGGTTTTCAAGCTCATTAATGCATAATCATGCATGAAACCCTAACTTAAGCCAATTATATAAAAAGATCATCTTTTTAGATCATATTTTCTCTTTTATTTAACAACAAGTTAATATCAGCTTGCATAACATTATTAAGTCCATCTATCATCAAATCTAAGGGTTTTTCCTTGATTAAATCATTAAAGATGATAACTTTATGTACTTTTCACAATTCAAGCATATTTATGCATATAAAATCTAAATTAGACTAATCACGTGCAAAGTTATTCCTTTTTGAACATAATGTACCTTTTTACATTTAACAGGTTAACATGAACCCTAAAGATCCATTAAACCCTATTAAACATGTTAATCATATCAAAATAGGGTTTCTTAATCTTTAATTCATTAAAGATGATAATTTACACTACATTTCGAACTATGATCAGATTCAGGCTATAAAACTATTTTTAATGGGTTCCTTGCATTTTTCTGATCAAAACACATATATAATTTGTCTTGATCAGAGTTACGAATAGTAGGATATGATTTTTGTATGAATTACCTGTTTGGGCCAATGGCTTGTTACCACATCGTCAATTCCATGCAACACTTGCGATTTGGAAACATAAACAGATGATGATTCTGCCCCCCGCTTAAGTTCCCGCCCTTCATACCCCCAGAGGGTATAATTGTCCAACGCCAACAAGTTGCCTTCAACCTCCCGACGCACGTACTGGCCGCCGCATGCAGCCCTAGGCGCGGCTTTGGCTCCCTTCCTCCGACCCCGGTGACCTCTACCATCGGTTCCCCTACGTTCGCCACCCCCTACCGTTCTCAGCTATGCCCTCAAACCACTGTTGGGGTGGCGTAGCTAGTGCTGCAAGGTGCGGCCGACCTGCAGCCTTCTTGCCCGTCGTGTAGGGGTCAGAGTGGCATCTGGGCGGTCAGACTCCTTTCTGGGGTCGTGGGAGCGTCACGCTTCCTCCCTACCCCTAACCTCAGATCGTCGTCGCTCCAGGGTCGCACTAGCACCCTTAGTTAGGGTTACGAAGAAGATGAAGGAGAAGAAGAAGAAGGGTGGGATTTCTACGTGGAACTGCCTCGGGCCCTAGCCAGGGGCTCTATCCTTTTATATAGGAGAAGAGTAATGCCCAGGGACACTTGTCCGCGAAGAAAACAGGATCCCTTCTCAAAAGGAAACTTTCATTCTTTTTAACCAAGTATAAGATTTCTCCTTTAATTAATTCTTGGATTAACTATGATCCTTGACTATTAAGGAATTTGAAATTATCTCTTTTAGCTTCTTATTCTTGGCCTTTAATTGATTGGCCACGAAAATAAGTTTTCCTCTTAATAGAAAATATTTCCTTTTTATCAATACCTTATAATTCATTAATAAGGTATCACATTATCCTTTTATTTTGCAAATTTAGTATTTTCTCTTTCTTTCCTCTTTATTCAGACTCCTTAGATCCCAAGGAACTCTATTATTTCGAAATTATTTTTATTGGATACTTATTATCCTTCTAGATGCATCATTATGCATTATTTCACATTATCTTGTTTATTTTTCATTTAAATATCTCTTTTTGAGGATTTCTTTTTATTTCTCTTTTATTTTCCTCATTGGCATCTTTTTAATATTAGAAAACTCATGGATACGAAATTTCCCCATGAAATCTCATTTATGCCTCTTTCCACTCATTTTCCACATTTTATCATTATTTTCAATTTATTTCTTAATGAAGAAATACTTAATTAAACTTTTCTTTTCTTATTGCTTTCTTTTTGCAACCTTGGACTCGTTGGTACCCAAGGAACCCAAGAGGCATGAAATCCCCTTTGGATTTTCCTTCTAGAGGTTTTTACATATTTCTTTTCTGAAAAATTCAATTATCCATTTAGTAATTGAATTTCCTTATTATTTGCGCCCAATAGCCAATAAAGCCCACAACAAAATCATCAAGGCTATTGTAAATGAAATCCATTTATTTGAGGCAAATTATATCATTATTTGTTCAAATATGTTTGATATGAAAAATTACATTTCTCACCAAATGATCCCAAAAATTGGGGATGTAACATCCTTCCCCTCTTATAGGAATTTTGTCCTCAAAATTCTATCAAGCAAACAAACAATTCAGGATAAGATTTTTCCATCTCCATCATTGGCCCCTATGTGGCTTTACCCTACCCATGGCACTTCCAAAGAACCTTTATCATCACTTATTCTTTTCTCTGAGTTCTTTCACTCTGGCGTCTATAAACTGCACAGGTGACTCAGGTCATTTCAGCCTCCCTTGGGGCTCACTAGGTTCATTGCTCAGCGCATGGTCGGGGTACCTCACATAGTGCTCTAAACCGGACACATGGAACTCATCACACATTACTTTATCCCGAGGGGTAAGGTCAATCTTAACCTTCTCCACCAAACCATATCAAAAGAACCCATGCATCGGTGACTCATCTCTCTTAGCTATAACTTAGAGGGGTCAGATTTTCACATATTCTTCCACAGTAACTTGTATGTCAGTCTACTTTGCATCTGCTCATGACTCCCATCGTCTCTAGGCTCCTTTCAACTCTTGCGCAATCAAAGTGACTTCATATACACGCACTGTGGTCCCTTTTCTAACCATCATGTGGCCCTTTTCTAACCATCATGTGGTCCTTTTCTAACCATCATGTGTCCATTTTCTAACCATCATGTGGTCCTTTCACCAACATCACCTTACTAAAGTGGTGATCGACACAACCTCCCTTACAGAGCTTCTTATAAAACCTGATACTGGCTATGGTGGTCATTGTCACATCTTTCATAGGACAAGAACTGTCTCTAGATATCACCCTGAATGAGCACACATGCTCTCATCAGACCCTGTAGTCTGGGTCATACTAACCATTAGTTAGGGGTGATAAACTGTACCAACATCGAGTTCCTTATGTACCTTCTTCCACCTTTTGGAAGGGAACCTCTAGGTCAAACTCAAGATCCTTTGAACTCAAATGCTGGTGTAGTTGGACCATCTCTCTCATGGATAGTTCAACCAGATCTGTCCCTTAACAGAACTCTTTCTTTCCCATGTCATCTAGGTAAGGAGACCTACCATAACCCATATTCATTTCGACCTTCCTTGGCCCAGGGGAGACCTATTACAACATTCATAGTGTTGAGCTCCCATTCCCTCTCAGGGACTCTTTTGTCCTCTATATCGATACACTGGGTTACTGGGGTTCGTCCTTTACCTCCTGGCTTGCATGGCCATAAACCACATGCAACTTTATCTTAAGCTTCCAAAGTGCTATTTCCATTTTCCACAGTGTATGGTGATCTTCAAACATGATTTCATGTATGTCATGATTCTTCAAGACCGATTCCTTTGAAACCCTAAACCACTCTAGTCAGGGTTTCATCACCTTCTTTTCCAAAGAAGTGCACTTGAGGTTCTACCACCATCCTTTCATTATATCAAGGACTAGACTGGCTAACCAAACAACCCTTAACTTTTCAATGTATCTTATTACCTCTAAGTGTTATCCAAACACCTCTCCTTTCCAAACTTAGGGTTAGCCAAACGACCTCTTCTAGCGTCTAGTCAAACAAGTCAGATGTATCCCAACAAGAGCATCCATTACCACTTCACATCCTTAGGTATTAGGTAACATTGAAGACATTCACTTCCATGTATTTCACTTATCATCTCACCTCAAACTCTATGTCTATCTTCATTAAGAACACTCTCTTATTTCATCATCATGGTGATCAAACTCAATCTGGTATAACTTGTAAGTTCCACATAGCTCGTGATAAAAACATCCTCATAAGGTGATTACCTCATTCCTCTTTATTGATTACAAACCATCCATGTATCATTCACTTTACCAGGGTAGGTTATCTTCTCTATCCCCATTTCTCGTGGCAACATTCCATCCTACATCATCTCTTATCCTTGGTGTATGTCATGCGTAATGTCCTATCTCTCACCCCCATAACAAGAGGAAATAAGAATTTGGCTGCAGTCTAAATACAGAGTTCTCCCTGTTCCAAAAGTAGAGATGGTACATCCCACCTTGTCAGTACACCTTTAAATCTCAGTTGAAACGTGCCTCATATGTCACTTCATTACAATCATTTCGATATCAAAGTTACTTCCATGGAAAACTGGTCTCAAACCTACTGAGGTTTATATCCTTGGTCATCTCCTATAGGTCTATAGGGTGTCGGCTCTTTTGGGGTCATCCCTCTTCCCTCATGCATTAAGAGAGTTCCCTACTCATCTGCCCTTTGGGTCCCATGAGTTCATGCAGGTGATCAATCTCCTAACCCATGTCCCTCAGACAATGATAGTTGTTACCTCCCGACCCTATGGTCATGTGCAACTGGGGAATTAGGCAACTCCTACTTTCATCGGTCTTATCCCTACCTAACCCTAGGATAGACGTAGGATTCTCCATTATAGTACATGTTCACATAGAACCTTACCCAAGTCTTCATCATCTCTCTTTCTGCATTCATGGGCTGGCTTTCATCCTTTCATAGGGATCATGGCAACCTACCTACATTGGTCAAGCCCCATATCGGTTACCTCCATGGTAACACATTCATAAGCAATTAGAGATGGATATCTATGGGTCTACAGGTTCATTCTCATACCATGTACTTTTCACTTATCTTCTCAAGATCCTGTGAGATCTCTTCAGGTTACCTTAAACCAACAAAATTGATATACACCCTACCAAAGGGGTCCCTCTCCCAGGATGGGAGGAAAACTATCTCTTGACACTATGGTCACAAAAGCTCTTAGGTATAAGATTTACATCCACTTGAGCCTACTTAACCCTAACAAGCTATTAAGGCATAAGCAAATCACCTACTGAACCATGCTAGGTCATACTTGTCCTCTTTCCTCAATGATGTATCAAGATCATAACTTTCTTTATCAACAACCTAGCTATGAGGGGTTCATCAGACATACTTTAAACTTAAGGGGCTTCCCTTTTCCTTTATACATGACGCGTACCATGCTCGAAACTTTGGCAACTTAATTCTCATCATGAGCATTAGGTACACTGCTTCCCCTCTTAGGCCTAGGAACCCTAGGTTCACCTTTGGGTGTCCAACTGCATGCCCTATCTCTTAACCACGAACCAAGCATGCAAAAGGCATGACATGCACTTCTTGTCATCCTTCAACTCGAGCAACACATAGAGTTAGGTCCTTCTCAAGGACAACCAACAAGGTACAAGGCCTCATAACCTACTACTAAACCTTTCTAGGTCTAAGGAACTCTTCTTCCTACCTCATAAGGTAAACACCTGTACCGTACGCACATAGGTACCAGGAGCTTCATCTTCTCCCTCAAGGGTTTGGTCCCTCTAAAAGCAACCAATATATCATCAACTTCCATGGATCAATCATGAGGCAACCACTATCATCCATTGTTCCTCATATCTCAGGGTTTTAGGCTTCCAAACTTCTTGTTGGGTTTCCTGCTCTCTCTAGAGCTAACTCTACATCCAACCTCACCATTAGAGGTCCTCTCTTCATGAAGGATCAACCTCAAAAGCATGCCCTACAAGGGTGAAGCCTAGGTCCGAACTTATGTTTGCTCAAGATCATCCATAACCCTTTATGCTCCATCATGATTCCTTATCCAGGGTTTCATCCTACTGTCAGAACTATGATGTGCCCTAGGTGCCAGCTATATCCTACTTGCACAAGCCCATAGGGTTTCTAAGGTCCTTTACTAACATCATCATCTAAGGAGCTATCCTTTACCCTAACATGCATGACCCTTCCCAGGGTTGGGTTGCCAAAGGTGCTAGGTCACCCATGGATCATATGGCATCTTCAAAGGCATGTCCTTTCAAACACCTGGTCCCACTCATCTCTCTCTAACCTTCACTTAGGGTTAGGGTTAGCATCATCCTCAGAGGATGTGCCAGGTCTCTACTTGCAATGGAGATCTCTATCTCCAAGACTAACTTATCCTCCTATCAAGAAGGTCTAGCCTCAGGTCTCTTCTGAGGACATGACAACTTATGTCATACGACCTAGGCATGTATCTATTATTTATTTTGCACTTAATCTATTAAGCTTATGTCCATGACATCTTATTTACATGCCTTTCATTAATTTGGTGGAGGATTCCTTAAACCTTATTAACCTTACCCATACCTCAAGAGGGTGAGGAGAAGAAAGAAATCCCTAATCCTTTAGGTCCTTATCAGAATTTTGTGGTGAGAATGGATGAATAAGATGATAAGTCCTAAAGGTATCTTATCTAGATTCATACCCTAAGACTTTAGCCAGGCAGTCACACAGATCCGGGAGTCCTCGTATTCCGACTAGCGGTGCGGAGGAAAATATTGCCAGCCCCCGGTCGTGATCCTTTTCTAGACACCTCCGTCTTTCGGATAATCCTCTAATAACTCCCTTGGGTTCTATGGAGTTTGTAAAATTTAATAATTATTAATGGTTAACTGAGGAACATACGCTCTGATACCAAATGTTACGACCCCACCTCCCGATAACACCCAATTAAGGGAGACCGAGAGGTCGAAGCCGCACCCATAACTTCCAGATCAAAGGTTCAGCAATTAACCAAGAATAATTATCAAATTTTAACAGACTATACTTAAAAGCTGTAAGAAAATAAACTTTTGCATACCTTTTTGAAAACTTGGATCTCTAAACTTCTATCCACTTAAGGATTCTACTCTAACTAATCCTCCTTTTATTTAACTTCATGTATTTCACAATATGACGATTTACTATTTGTCCTTTTGGCTTGTACCTAAAATGCCGACAAATAAAACGTCGATCAGCCGAAGCTGGTATGTGGGGGAAACAATAATCATATAAATAGGTTAACAAGGTAATCATTAAATTAATCATTTAACAACCAAGATTACATTTTAGATATAACCCCGCGATCCAAGAGTACCTTATCCTCTATGCTGTCCCCATTAAACCCCTCATGATCCACCTATAAGTGAACCAATTTCTAGTGTTGAGTCACATGGCACTACTCGTAAGTAGCCCACTCCTTAACTCATGGCAGGCTAATGAGTCTCATGGCACTACACATAGGTAGCCCAGTTTCTAACTCTTGGTAATCTAGACCTTGCTCTAGGATTGCCTCTTTTTCTTAGCCTTTTCAAAGCAATAGAGGTGGACCCGGATCTAGTCAGTTATATGCGAACATTTATAGTGATAATCATAGTCACTTTATAGTTGCATGAATTAAATAAACATCCAACAGTTAACTTCAAGAAACCGATTAAAACTTTGGGAATCGCTGAAAAACTAGAGCGATTATTCATAAGCGTAACCACATACCTAATTTGATGAGTCATGCATATTATTCAACATATACTTCATGTATATACAATCAAGCCAATCAACAGATCCAAGCAAATAACTCAATCATCACATAATTCCTGAAAAGAATATGTACTCTATTTATTACACACTTTATCAAGGATCTACTTTATTGACTTGGATTCTCTTTCTAGGGTTTCTAATCCGCATTAAGGTTTCATTAATATTCATTAGGGTTTCTTAGATCAATTTCTCAAACTTTATCCATTTTAGGTCAACAAACCCTAAAATACTCTTTTCCATTTATATGAACCTTAATTGCTCACTATCTATTTTAATAGTCTTTTATACCCAATTTGACTTAGGATCATCATATCCCTATTTATTCATGGATTTAAACAATCAAACCAATAAAAAGACATATTCTCCTAAATTAGGGTTTTCATGCTCATTAATGCATAATCATGCATGAAACCCTAACTTAAGTCAATTATATAAAAAGATCATCTTTTTAGATCATCTTTTCTCTTTTATTTAACAACAGGTTAATATCAGCTTGCATATTGTTATTAAGTCCATCTATCATCAAATCTAAGGGTTTTTCCTTAATTAAATCATTAAAGATGATAACTTCATGTACTTTTCACATTTCAAGCATAGTTATGCATATAAACTCTAAATTAGACTAATCACGTGCAAAGTTATTCCTTTTTGAACATAATGTACCTTTTTACATTTAACATGTTAACATCAACCCTAAAGATCCATTAAACCCTATTAAACACATTAATCATATCAAAATAGGGTTTCTTAATCTTTAATTTATTAAAGATGATAATTTACACTACATTTCGAACAATGATCAGATTCAGGCTATAAAACTATTTTTAATGGGTTCCTTGCATTTTTCTGATCAAAACACATATATAATTTGTCTTGATCGGAGTTACGAATAGCAGGATATGATTTATGTCTGAATTACCTGTTTGGGCCAATGGCATGTTACCACATCGTCAATTCCATGCAACACTTGCAATTTGGAAACATAAACAGATGATGATTCTTCCCCCCGCTTAAGTTCCCTCCCTTCATACCCCCAGAGGGTATAAATGTCCAACGCCAGCAAGTTGCCTTCAACCTCCCGACGCACGAACTGGCCGCCGCCTGCAGCCCTAGGCGCGGCTCCGGCTCCCTTCCTCCGACCCCGGCAACCTCTACCTTCGGTTCCCCTACGTCTGCCACCCCCTACCGTGCTCAGCTATGCCCTCAAACCACTGTTGGGGTGGCGTAGCTAGTGCTGCAAGGTGCGGCCGACCTGCAGCCTTCTTGCCCGTCGTGCAGGGGTCAGAGTGGCATCTGGACGGTCGAACTCCTTTCTGGGGTCGTGGGAGCGTCGCGCTTCCTCCCTACCCCTAACCTCAGATCGTCGTCGCTCCAGGGTCGCACTAGCACCCTTAGTTAGGGTTACGAAGAAGATGAAGGAGAAGAAGAAGGGAGGGATTTCTGTGTGGAACTGCCTCGGGCCCTAGCCAGGGGCTCTATCCTTTTATAGAGGAGAAGAGTAATGCCTAGGGATACTTGTCCACGAAGAAAACAAGATCCCTTCTCAAAAGGAAACTTTCATTCTTTTTAACCAAGTATAAGATTTCTCCTTTAATTGATTCTTGGATTAACTATGATCCTTGACTATTAAGGAATTTGAAATTATCTCTTTTAGCTTCTTGTTCTTGGCCTTTAATTGATTGGCCACAAAAATAAGTTTTCCTCTTAATAGAAAATATTTCCTTTTTATAAATACCTTATAATTCATTAATAAGGTATCACATTATCCTTTTATTTTTCAAATTTAGTATTTTCTCTTTCTTTCCTTTTTATTCGGACTCCTTGGATCCCAAGGAACTCTATCATTTCGAAATTCTTTTTATTGGATACTTATTATCCTTCTAGATGCATCATTATGCATTATTTCACATTATCTTGTTTATTTTTCATTTAAATATCTCTTTTTGAGGATTTCTTTTTATTTCTCTTTTATTTTCCTCATTGGCATTCCTTTTAATATTAGCAACCTCATGGATACGAAATTTCCCCAAGAAATCTCATTTATGCCTCTTTCCACTCATTTTCCACATTTTATCATTATTTTCAATTTATTTCTTAATGAAGAAATACTTAATTAAACTTTTCTTTTCTTATTGCTTTCTTTTTGCAACCTTGGACTCCTTGGTACCCAAGGAACCCAAGAGGCAAGAAATCCCCTTTGGATTTGCCTTCTAGAGGTTTCTACATATTTCTTTTCTTAAAAATTTAATTATCCATTTAGTAATTGTATTTCCTTATTATTTGGGCCCAATAGCCAATAAAGCCCACAACACAATCATCAAGGCTATTGTAAACGAAATCCATTTATTTGAGGCAAATTATATCATTATTTGTTCAAATATCTTTAATATGAAAAATTACATTTCTCACCAAATGATCCCAAAAATTGGGGTTGTAACACTAATATTTTTGCCCAACAACAACACAATATTCTGGATGACAATAATAGCAGTTCAAATCCAAATTCAAATAAAAAACAGACCGCTTGACACATAAGTAAGTCAAAGCAGCAAAATATCAAGGAAAGTCTAAGTTATTCTAAGTTATTTACAAGATCTTCATATACATTTCTCTTATTCAACATTTTCTACCATGAATGAAGTTCCCAAAAATATGATTGAAAGAAAACAATATGTATTTATGGTGGCCAACCATATAGAGAAGTGGGTGGATGGAATGGGTGGATTAAAAATGGAAATCACACTTAATCCACAAGACCAAAGATGATTTGACTATATGAAGAAATTTCATTGTGTCATATTACTACTATGTTTTGGTGGAATGGTGAATAGTGTGGCTGTCTAATCCTAATGATGAGTGAAGGTGGAAGGTGAGTTTAACATATAATTCCACAATCATGTTCCATTTACAAGAGAGATGTGATTTCTTCCTTCGTCCTTTTTCATCCATCCTACTTTTTCTTTATTTTCTTTTTTTCAAACAAAACCATCCATACATATTTGATGTGTAGGCTAGAGTTTTCTACAAACTTGGATAATGAGTGAGGATAATTTCAATTTTCACTCTCTATAGTTAAAAAAATATGTGAAAATATTTATTGCATCCAACTGAATGAAATGATGAAATGAAGAATGCAACTACATGATGGTTAGTATTCAAACTCATGCAACAAATATTTCTATACTTTCTGATGCAAGACTAAACTACATTCTGTCTGTTATGATGAAATGAAATCAAGGAGAAAAAAAAGTGACATGAATCAAGTATGAAGTCTATGGTGGTGATGAAGTGAGTTGAAGGTAGATGAGATCAAGTATCTAAGAGCTACATACTTTTCCTAAGCATGATACATCTCTCTTCTATTAACTCACATCTCAGGGTATACAAAATCCTATTTGTTAGTTAAAAGATAAGGTCACCCTAATTGTTGGTTAAATGGAACTCAGACATCATCTTCAATCAAAAATTCAAGGGTAGAGTTAGATTTTAAGTTTTCCACTTATGTATCTAAATTTACTAATCCCCTCCATTCCTCTTTTAAATAAGAAAGAACAAATTAAAAAGATAAGAGTACACAAAGATCAAACCTTCAACTAGTTTAGTATAAGCATTTGTTTTCTAAATCCACATTTTACACTAGATACATGTGGATTAAAAATTGAAAATTTTGAGTTTTATGACGTGCTATTGAAGAACCTATAATTGTAGAAATATGATACAATTGTTGTCTATGATAACAGTAGATAAAATGGATTCTAAAAGAAACTAAAAATAGAACAAACTAGAAAAATTATGAAAACATAAAGAAGTAACATTGTTTGATCAAAATGAAACAAATTAAAGATGCAAATATTTGAGTTCTAGGGTAGAGTTGTTGTATCATTCTTCTCCCCAAAGACTGAAATTGTCATTCCTCTCAATGACAAATCATATGAGAACTCAGAGTAATCTTTTTTATCATGTAAATTGAAGAATGGTTGTACATTTTGAAAAGGATGGTATAAACTAGTAAAGTTGTTGGTGGTATGCCCTGAGAGACAATCATATGATTTTTGTAATGGTTGTAATTGATTTGATCATTAATAAAGTCAATTATCATTATTATGTTTGTTTCAGAATGAGATGATGAATAAATATAATAATGTCCTAAGAATGTATGACTCAAAGACATGTGAATGCAGGTTGAAGACCTGAATATAAGATCATGTTTATGTTAAGAGTATTCATTCTTGTCTTAGTCCCTAGTTAGATCTTATGGTGGATTTGAACTGCTATTATTGTCGTCCAGAATATTGTGCAATATATACACCATATTAGCCTATATCACTTATATTACACACACACACACATATATATATACATATATATATATATATATATATATATATATATATATTATAAACCAATGCAACATCTTTGATATCATATTGCTTGAAGGTTGTTGATATGGAAATTGGGTTGTTTTTTTGTGTGTGTGATTATCTAAAAATGTAAATGTCATTTTGGATGATGATTTATAACTTGTATCATGTATATGGATTGTGTGCCAGATATCCCTCTTCATGCATATATTCAGATCATGAAATTACAATAGGTTGATGTAGTGACAACATGATGTGTCACATGGCAGAGATGAGGACTTGGTTAGTAGCATACATCAACTAGGAGATCCTTGTAAATATCATGGTGAAGAAAAAGCTAAATACACCATAGACAAACCTAAAATTTCCAAAATGTAGTTTTCATCCTTTCATCTATATACCCTAAGAAGGAAATTTAGGGTTTTCAAGACATGGTTTTTTATGTTTGATCATTACATTTTTTGTCTCTATTTGTTCTTTTTTCCATATCATATTTGTCATATGTGATGAAAGTTATTGTATATGGTAGGTATAATAATGTATATGTTATGGTGGCAAGATACATATTAACATTGTATCAAATCCCTCAATAGAATATAAATTTTAAGACACCTTTCACCATACAACACCAAAGAAAACCTCAATCAACTACATATGGTGCACCATCTATCTTGGAGACTTGTGACAACAAGTATTTGGGGCTACCAAAGAATAGTTCACAAATTATTGTGTTGGCCTTTGGGTTGGACTTAGCTTGGTGTTCTTAATATGATTAAGCACCTAGAGTCATAATGATGAGATGTTGCTTCATAAATTTTATTATGATAAGGAGCTTTGCAAATACTTATCCAAGAGCTCCATTAGATGCAATTGATAATTGATACATAACTAAACAATTAGGTTGTGGGTGATCAACCTAAGCTGACTGATGATTTAATAAAATATGGATCGTGACCCACTAAGAAGATTTATCATTGTAATCTTCTGGACTAATAATGAGGACTATTAATTTGGATAAAACAACTGGGGCTTTACAAATTAAAGAACACATTAATATTGGCATAATTAATTCCAAATCAAAAATTGACCCATGTTAACATTTTCTTATAGATAAAATGGCAAACATGCATAAATATTTCTTAATGTAATTGGTCCTCAAAATAGCAAATTTGAATGGGAATAAATTCCTCAATTGGTACATGATGTCAGGAATTGTTCTCACTAATTACCATATGCTCTTTGTCCTAATAACTCCATTACATAAGACCAAGTTCAAATGTGTTAGAGTGTACAAATAAAAGCTTATTGTAGGTATAATGACAATACCACAAATACCAAATGCCTCTTGTTATGATACTTGAGTCATCAGCTTTAGAAAAAGTATGAAAACATAGATAATCTAGTCACAGTCACCCATTTGAGGAATATGTATGAATAGCAAGTAAGACAAGAGCCCATGATTTCTTCAAGGCCTTATTTAAGTGTAACATGATCAAAGGAGATCTAGTGGGGTCCATTTTACTCATGTTTATTGGGCATGTGGAAACTCCAGAAAGATTGAGAATTCCTTTAGGCTAAGGTTTACCATTGTTGTAAGTTTTGAAATCATTTCCTGAATCTTAAAATCATTTTGTTATCAATTACAACGTGAACATTGTTGTTCAGGTATTATCAGAATTTCTTGGTGTGTTAAGAAAAATTAAGACTCAAATGGAAAAGGAAAAGACAAAGTCTGTGTTGATGGTCAACAAGGGAAAAACTAAGTTCATTGAAAAGGAAAAGCTAATAAATGTTCTGTTGATGGACAAATTCCTATTTCTTTTGTAATAAAAGCTAAAGGAGTAGGAAGGATATTAATTGTCATCACCGACACTTGCCACACATTGGAAAATAATTTTCCCACTTTATCTTGAAGAACTAAATAAGAAGTAGGGAATAAATATTTTCACTCTAAGTATATATTCTATAAATATAAACATATATAATTCTTCATTGTGGGTATTGGATATTATATGTGGACCTCAGATTTGATCAAATATGCTAGATCCAGAATTAAGTAAACTCTAATTGAAGGGAAAGGAGAATCTATGCATTGCTAATGGAGGAAGAGTTTCTTCTGTACCGTAAGCACGTATAGTTTATACATGTCCAATGGGGTTGTAATAGAGATAGAGAACTACTTCTTTGTACCTAGCATAAATAGAAATTTTATTTATATCTCTTATTTGGATAAAAATGATTATCAATTTCTAATAAATAATGGATCAATATCTATTTTAAGAGATAAGATATTTTATGGAAGTGCCCTGATATCTTATGGTCTTTATTTGTTGGATCTTGAGATTCAAAGGGAAGGGAATGAAATTATGACCTTGATCTCGAAAAAAAAATTGAGGTATGGTTTTTCCTGTTACAATCTTGAGTTTTGACTCTTAACCTTATGAAAATGATTTGATACTCTCTCTATTTATATATGCTTGGCAGCTCACAATCTATGCAGACTAATGTGCCAGATTAGGGTGGTGGTTGACTTATGACTCTTGAAACCTAGTTACATCACTATTATGACTACCTCTAAATTTTCATCTAGTTGGTCATTTAGAGTTTGTGAAGGTAAATCCTTATGCACAATTTTGATTTCCTTGCCTAAGTCTCTACTAGGTCAAAGACAAGATGATATTTATACTCAATCTTCAATCTTGATTTAATAATGATAGAGAAATAGATGATATTGACTATAGTTAGTGGTAAAGTTCCTATAAGACCTAGGTCTAGATCATCCATCAACCTCAAGTGTGATGACAATGAAATTTGATGTTGATACTATGAAAGGTTGCTTGATTGATGCTCAATTAATGTATATGGATGGATGATCACCCTATGGTCTAAATAGGAACCTAAAATCTAGCTTAGAAATGTTTGGACCTATGAATTTAATGTGCAAATTCATCTCTTTATATTGAAGTATGAAATCTTGACTCATCTTATTGATTTTGATTAGACTCCTATAATCATCCTATTTGGATCTTGAGATCACCCTCGATATATGATTGATGACTTTCATGTTCCCAAATCTAAAGAAAACAATTTGAATGTTGATTATGTTAACTCGCTTGATTCATGATTTAGCGTTAAGCTCCATGTGGACTATGGTGGGGCCCTCCATAAATTTTGATCATGAAATCATGATGTTGAAATATGAACTTTGTATAGAATTGTTGAAATATGAATCTGTATCATTGATGTATAACCCCACTTTGACCAATGTAGAAGTAAGAACCCTAAATGTTTGGATTGAAAGCCATATTGTACTTAATTTGAGAGCTCTATTTGACTGATCTAGATTGTCATCTCTCCAAATTTGGATCAATAAGATGGTCACTCCAACCTGTGTTTTATTGTAATGTTAAAATAAGAAATTCCAACTCAACTAATGAGTTGACTTAATTTTGGTGACAAAATTTCGTTTAACATGGGGAGGATGTGATAACATAGAAATTCACACTTTGATTTTGAATTCTATATTTTGACATAGCTCTTATTATTGAATCCAATTTGTTTTTAGTATGCATATTGATGCACATTTGATCCATTTAGTTTGTGTATATCACTTTGGTGATACTCAAATTGACAAAATCAAGTCTAATTCCACATCGCACATCGTCACCTCACCCTTAAATTTTAATGATGTCCTTGAGAGTTTTTATCAGCTATTTTTATTCTCATGTTGTAGAGCTCATTCTCACGTTTCCAAATCACTTTGTTTCATCAAAATATGAGCTTGTATGAGGGAGTCATGTCTAATTGAAGATATAGACTTTTCAACCTAATTTTAGTCCTCTTATCTTTGATTTTATGTCTCTAGGCCAGATTTTTATGGCCTGTTAAAGGGCGCACGGCCCACCAAAACTACCCCCTTTTTTCCCTCTCTTTTCTTTCTCCTTAAGACCAATACAAATCTCCCCCCCCTTGCCCAATCGGGTACCTTGAATCCAGGATCGGGCATTTTGGACCCTCTGATGTTTCCCCAAGGATGTAAGCTAGATCTAACAGCCCTGACCTTATGCTCTCTCCTGCAAATGGCACTACCATGGTAGTAGATTTGTAGCTACTTTGTGACCAACCTTAGCCCCCTTTCGTGGCCCGATTGGCCTCGTTTTCCCTCCCTTTCTCTTACTTCCTTCCCCACTTTTATTTACACCCTATTTTCCTCTCTTTGACACCCAAAATCACCATTTTCTCCCTAGCTAGTAGCATACCTCTGAGTTTGGAGCTCCACCAAGGTCCCTTCTCATCTCCGTTCATGACCATAGCTTCCTGACACTAGTTTTGGCTTCAACAGACCCACACATCCATGCCCAGCCACCTCAGGCCCTCCATCCTGTCTCCCTCTTATTTGTCCATTTCTCTCTGAAGAGGGTTCCACCGTGGTAGGGACACCCCTCGCATGGGCTGGTCGACCTGAGGCACGATCTACACATCGTGGGATCACCATCCAATGGTTGTCTCCACTTATTTCTTTCTCTCCTCGCCTCACACGACATCGCACCCCCTACTCATGACCTCCCACAACCTCTCGCATGTCGTCCCCCATCCCCCTTTGACCTGATGAGCGACCACCTACAGACACTTCCCCTCGCCCTCCACCTCATGTGGAAGCTTTCTCCCATAGCAAAATGGCTCCCCATCACATGTCTAGATTTCCCTCTCATGGGCCTGCCAGGGCGTCTACAGTTTCAGCCAATCATGATAACTCTCACCCAAAAATCATCTCAAAGCCCATATCAAGGCTAAATATTCAAAACCCTACATCTCCTATGTTTCTCATGTAATGATGTTATATGTGGTTTCAATCAGATTTACAACACCTTTCTAATTAGACTAATGCCTATTTTTTTATTTTACATGTTTGTCTCTAATTTATTAAAGATGATGCCTTTATGATATTATGCTTGCTAATCAACCTCAATCATGCTTTATCTTGTAACCTATATGAGCCCTAACTACTCTAATCCAAAAATTAGTAATCATTACTTCTCTTTTACTATTCTTGATGTCTTGGGCCATCTAGGGCACTCTAATGCTAATATTGACCTCCTATGGCTATCCTTTCCCTAAAAGGCCCAATTACATGCATACATGATGTGAATTGAACACGTTTGAATGGTTGGCTTAATTCATCATCACCTAATCTTTTAACTCAAAATCAGTAAACTACATGTTGTTTTTTACATGTGAAACAAAGATATCATGATAAGTGTTCCATGTTTGACTAATAGGACCTAAAGTACCTCTTTTGTGATTTAAAATAATCTAGTTGATATAGTTTGTTTCTATACAATGATTACCTTTATTTATGATAAACCAAACAAACAAAAAATGGAGAGAGAGACTATTTCACCAATCGACTTACTGGTATCTGACATATTCATACCTAACGATTTTCCACAAGTGGTTCACAGATAATCCCAATTTTGGTTTAAACCGTTAAAGAGGCTTTTTCCTCTATTCAAAAAGTATATAAAAGGGTGAAATTTAGATATTTGCACCCTGTCGAAGTAAGGAACCATGGCATATATGTTTGGAAAATATTCCATTTTGAGACATTTGAAAAAGCACTATCTCCTTGAAAGGTTGTATACATCTGCCATTTCTCAACGCATTTCTTTAGACAAAGACTCCATTTTTTCCTCTTTGCATATGGTAAATATTTCGTGACTTTTACACAAATGTCTTATTTAAAATCAGTAGATTCATCATAGTCATAGCCCTAATACTGAGTTGACTTATCCTATGCTCCTTAATTCATGTATGACTTGGAAACATGAACGTGTTGCATGAAATATATCTAGTGTGACTAATTATGATCTTGCATGAATAAATTATGACAGTAATCTAAATCGCATGCTTCCGTACTCCTAAATCAAGCCCTTTTGTTGTCTAGTAGTACTCATAATGTGGATGGTTCTCCTACACCTAAGGTTAATGTTGATACTTGTACTAGGATTGGATAATTGCATGTATATTTGGAACCTTGGAACAAAGTTTGATCTATTTGAAACCTAAGTCTAGGGGAAACATTCACATGACGTATATGATATTTACATTATCAAAATCCTTTTGATCTAAGAACCCAAGTTATATTGTATCCATCTTAGGTCCCCTCAGTTTGGACCATCTCTAGAGATTTTATCATAACTTTCTCACTACTCTAAAGGTACACTTAATTTCTTGACCCTACTATGATATTGGCTTGTTTGTAAGTATGCTTATATGAATGCTTGGCTAGATAAATACTTACTTGATCTACTATTCCCTATGAATAATACTTTCATGTAGATTATACTACATTGGAAGACTTTGATCATAATCTAGAGAAATCCATTATTTACCATGGTGCACATGCCTGAAGTTTTGGTATACCAGGTCAACCATATTACTTGATAAGGAGGACAATTGTGATACAAGACTTACCTCTTGGAAATGACCTTGAATCCCCTTATGGATAGGGTAGCTAATGTTGAGCACCCTTATAGACTCTTCCAGTGAGAAGTAAGTCAAAGGCCTACGGTTGATATAATGGATAAAGAAACCTAAAACATGTTTTGTATAAAAGAATGTCGGCAAGTGTTCTCTCCTTGTTTCTAGTTCTTGCTTATTTTATTTGTTTCTAGCCAAACAACTTTTATATTACTCTTAAACCATGGTTACATGTTTTTTCACAGTGTACTTAATGCACTCGCATTGATATATTTTGTTTATTGCATTTGTAGTTTCCAAATGAAGATCCTCTACATTTGCAACTCTAAGATCTGAAATGCAATACAAATGGGTATACTTGAATCTATAATTGGTTACATATCTCTTATATCCACGTTTAGAATCTTGTTGTATCTTGTTGTTATTGCTTTTACATATATATTGCCTGTGTGAAATATTTGTGCCATTTTAGGGATGGAGGCTCAAGTCCACCCGCCTTTAGCTATGTATCCATTAGGAGTGTGGACTTAGGGTACTAAAAGGCTCCGTGACATGGTATCATATCTAAACACATAGGCCTCTATATATGTTTAAGGCATAACAAATCTTAAGAACCCGAGTAGGACTAAAAGCCTTTCCTTCAAGTTTAGAGTGTCTTATAGCATCTCATCTCTTCATTAAGGACCACCTAAGCCACTCAAGTAGATGGCAATTAGGTAGTCTTCTCATCTCCTCATATGATTCTTCTCTCTTGACTATTAATCACACAACATCTCAATTATGGGTAGCTTATGCATTGGAAAAGTAGAACTTATTTGAAATCATGAAAGTTGATTAGGACGATAATGCCATGATCTGATCCTAATTTGAAAACCCTATTTTATGTAAAAAAGTATTATTTATAGTGATGCACTCATGCAAAGTCAATGTTACCAGTTGGAAATATAACACTTTCTATGTTTGAGGTGAATCTTTGTGTCGGTGAAATAAGGTGGAACTCGTGCATTACACCTCCTTTTTGATGAGGTCCATGTTGATTAAGCCCACGTTGCCCTATTATTTAGTGAACCTAAAACACAACTAAGCAAACTTCTCCCCCTATTTGATATGTACGATGATCATTCCAAAAATGACCACGTCTTTGGAGCCCTAGATCGTGACGTAGAGATTGGATACAAACATCATTTCCCTATTGACTTTTATTTCTCTTTGTGCTCAATTTTAAATAAAAATGATAGACAAGGACATCATCTTATACCTATTGTGCTCCAACTCATGAGTTCTCAATTTGACTTCTCGATTACTAAAATCTACCCTTACCTTGATCTTGAAAGGAAGAGAATGAAATTATGACCTTGATCTCGATTTTTTTGAGGTATGATTTTTCCTGTTATAATCATGATGTTTGACTTGTGACCTTATGAATAACAATTTGATACTCTCTCTATTTGGATATTCTCAACAACTCTTGATCAACATGGAAAAATGTGCTAGATTAGCACAGTGGTTGACTTATGACTACCCAAACCTTTGTGACGTCCCTATTATGTCTACTTCTAAATTTTCATCAATTGGATCATTTATAATTCATGAAGGTAACTCCTTCTGCACGATTTTTATTTGACCTAAGTCTCTAATAGGTCACATCCACGATGATATTGATACTTTATCTTCAATCTCAATTTAATGATGATCTAGAAAATGATGACGTTGACAAGAGTTAGTGGTTAAGTTCCTAGAAGACCTAGGTCTACACTACCCATCAACCTCGAATATGATGATAATGAAATTTGATGTTAATACTATGAAAGTTTGCTTGATTGTTGCTCAATCGATGTATATTGATGAAAGATCACCCCTAAGGTCTAAATAGGAACCTAAATCCTAGCTTAGAAATATTTGGACTTGTGACTTTAAAGTCCAAACTCGACTCTTGATATTGATGTATGCAATCTTAACTCATGAATATTGATTTTGATTTTAAGTAGACACCTATGATCACCCGTTTGGATCTTGATATCACCCTCGGTATATGGTTGATGACTTTAATGTTCCCAAATCTAAAAAAGAAATACAATTTGAGTGATAATTATGTTAACTCGCTCGATTTATGACTTAGGGTTAAGCTCCATGGGGACTAGGGTGGGACCCTCCATCAATTTTGAGCACGAAATCATGATTTGAAATATGAAGTTTGTCTCTAATTGTTGAAATATTAATCTCAATGATGGATGTATAACCCCACTTAGGCCAATGTACAAGCTGGAACCCTAAATGTTGGGATTGAAAGTCTGGTTTTACTGTTAATTTGAGAGCTCTATTTGATTGATCTAGATTGTGATATGTCCAAATTTGGAACAATAGGATGATCATTCCAACCTATGTTTTATTGTAATGATATCCCCAATTTGATGATCTATGTGACAATGCTCTGACTTAGATGCTCGATTCCTTGATCATGAAATAGTTTTGATATTGAAATCATTCCATAAGATTATGATATAAAGTATGAAATTCCAACTCAATTAATGACTTGACTTAATTTTGGGGATGGAATTTCTTTTAAGGTGGGAAGACGTGATAACCTAAAAATTCACACTTTAATTTTGACTTTTGTTTTGACCTAGCTCTTTTTCTTGAAGCCAATTTGTTTTTTGTATGTGTATTGATGCACATTTGATCCATATAGTTTGTATGTATCTCTTTGAGGATATTGAAATCGACAAAAATGAAGTCTACTTACACATCCCACATTGTCACCTTACCCTCTAATTTTAATGAATACCCTTGTAAAAGTTTATGACATATTCTTATTCTCATGTTATAGATCTCATTCTCACATTTACAATGCACCTTGTTTCATCCAAATTAGAGCTTGTATGAGGGTGTTCTGTCTAATTGAAGATATGTACTTTTCAATCTAATTTTAGTCCTCTTATCCTAGATTTTATGTCTATGGATTGGCTTTTTAAATCCCATTAAAGGGCGTGTGGCCCAACCGAACTCCCCTTTTTTCCCTCTCTTTTCTTCTCCTTAAGCCTAATTCAAAGCTTTCTTCCATTGACCAATCGGCTGCCTTGAATCTAGGACCGGGCATTTTGGACCCTCAGATCTTCACCCCAAGGATGAAAGCTAGATCCAATGGCCCTGACCTTGTCCTCTCTCCCACATCTGAATCTTCCATGGAAGTAGCTTTGCAGCTACATTGTGACCAACCTTAGCCCCCTTCCGCGCACTGATTGGCCTTGTTTTCCCTCCTTTTCACCTCACTTCCTTCCCCTTTTTTGCTTGCACCCTATTTCCCTCTCTTCAACACCTAAATTCACCCTTTCCCCCCTAGACAGCAGCATACCTCTGAGCTTGTAGCTCTGCCAGGGTCCCGTCACATCTAGGGTCATGACCATAGGTCACTTACACTGGTTTTGGCTTCACTAGACCCACACATCCATGTCCGGCCACCTTGTTCCACTAAACTTTCTATCCCTCTTGTTTCCCCCTTCTCTCCAATGAGGGTTCCTCCATGGTAGGGACACCCCTCACATCATATGGTTCAACGAGAGGGATGATCTACACACTATGGGATCACCATTCAATGCATGTCTTTGTTGCTTTCTCTCTCTCTCTCTACCATTACCTCCCCCACTCACCTCACCCCTCGATAGCCACGTAAGCTCCATCCAGTCAATGTGTGTGTGTCGTGAGCCTATGCATTGGCCCCATTCATGCTGGCAGGTTCATTTATTGATCGAATATTAGCCAATTGCATAACATCACACTTAGGCTCTCACGACCTTGCACGACCACTCGTGCATCAACCCCCCATCACCCTCTGATCGGACGAGCAACCTTCTACAAACACTGCCCCTCACCCTCCACCTCTTACTCTAGCTTTCTCCCACATCAAACTGGCTCCCCATAGCGCATCTAGCTTCCCCTCTCGTGGCCTGGTTTGGGTGTCTATAGTTTCATCCCAATAAAGAGAACTCTCAGCCAAAAATCATCTCAAAACGCAAATAAAGGGTTAATCTTCAAAAGCCTATATCTTCATGGTTTCTCAATCAAATGTAATGATGTTATATATGGTGTCAATTAGAAAAACAACATCTTTGTAATGAGACTAATGTCTATTTCTGGTTTTGCATGTTTCAAATCTAATTTAGTAAAGATGATATCTTTATGATATTATCCTTGATAATGAACCTCAATCATGATTTAGCTTGTATCCTTTATGAGACCTAACTACCCTAATCCACCAATTAAATACTCTTTCATTCACTTTTACTATTCTTGATGTCTTCGGCCATCTTGTGCACTCTAATGCTAATCTTGACCTCCTATGGCTACCCTTGCCCTAAAATGGCCCATTTATATGCATAAATGATAAGACTTTAACAAGTTTGAGTGTTTGGCTTAATTCATCATCACCTAATGTTTTAACTAAAAATCAGTAAAGTATATGTTGTTTTGCCACATGTGAAGCCAAGATATCATGATAAGTAGTCCATGTTTGACAAATGGGACCTCAAGTACATCTTTTGTACTTTAAAATGATCTAGTTTATCTAGTTTGTTTATATACGATGAAATGTGACTTTTACACAAATTTCTCTTGCTCAAATTAGTAGATTCATCAAACTTATATCCCTCACACCAACTTGATCTATCCAATGATTCTTATTTCATTTATGACTTGGATACATGTCCATGTTGCATGAAATGGATCTAATGTCACTATTATGATCTTGAATGAATAAGCCATGATAATGATCTAAATCTCATGCTTCCCTTACTCATAAATCGTACCTTATCGTTATCTAGTAGTACTCATAATCTGGACACCTAAGGCTTAATGTTGATACTTGTTCTATGATTTGATAATTGCTTGTACGTTTGGAACATTGGAACTAAGTTTGATCTATTTGAAACCTAGATCTAAGGGAAACATCCACATGACATATATGATGTTTGCATTATCAAAATTCTTTTGATCTAACACCCCATGTTATATTTTATGCAACTTAGATCCCCTCGGGATGGACCATCTGTAGAGATCTTATCATAACGTGCTCACTACTCTAAAGGTACGCTTCATCTCTTGCCCCTATTATGATATTGACTTGTTTATACATATGCCTGTATGAATGCTTGGCAAGATAAATACTTGTTTCAGCTAGTGTATCTTATGAATACTACTTACATGCTGATTATACTACTTTAGAAAACTTTGAACATAATCTAGAGAAACCCATTATATACCCTGGTGTACCTACTTGATGTTTTGGGGTAAGGACACCAGGTTGTCCATCTTACTTGATAAGGTAGATCATTATGATACAAGGGTTACCTCTTGGAAATGATGTTGAGGCCCACTATAGATAGGTAATCTAATGTTGAGGACCCTTACAGATTCTTCCAGTGAGAAGTTAGTCTAAATGCCTACAATTAATATAATGGATAAAGAAACCTAAAATAGGCTTTGTATAAAAGAAATCCGTTAAGTGTTCTCACCTGGTTTCTAATTCTTTCTTATTATGATGTTTCTAGACGGAAACTTTTATATTACTCTTAAACTATGGTTACATGTTTTTCATAGCATACTCATTGCACTCGCATCGATATGTTTTGTTTATTGAATCTGTAGTTTCCAAATGTAGACCTATTGCACTCAAGACTCTAAGCTCTAAAATGCAATACAAATGTGTATACTTGAATCTATATGGAGTACATATCTCTTATATCCATTATTAAAATATTGTTATCTCTTGTTGTTACTACTTTTACATATATATTACCTGTGTGAAATATTTGTGCTATTCTAGGGGCGGATGCCCAAGTTCACTTGCCTTTGGCTAGCCATTAGGAGTGTTTACTTAGGGTAATAAATGGATCTGTGACATATATATTCCTTATAACAACAAGAGATATTTTGTATGCCTTAAACATACTTCTAAATGAACCAATGGGAGAAAAATGTAATTACAAACAAGCTTAATGATAACAAGATAGTATTGAAGTATGGAGATATATGAGGAACAAGGAAAAAGCTGTTGTGGAATCTCAAACTCCACATGTAATACAAGAATCTCAAACATCTAGTAGGATACACATAGTGCTAGATAAATTTGGATTTATCATGCTCAAATAGATGACTTTTTGGTCATAAATGATGATGAACAACAACCTACATACTATCGAGGGCAAAAATTGTAACAAATGCTTAGAGTCTATGAGAATTGTGATGGACTTCATATACAAAAAATATGGACTTTACTGGATGAACCTTAAGAGATGAAGTGCATAGGATGCAAATGTGTTTTCATGAAGAAGAGTGACATGGATGGTAATGTATAGACCTGTAAAGGGAGATTGGTGGCAAACATGTTTCAATCAACTCCATTTTCACTAGAAAAAAGATTGTTACCATGATTAAATCCATCAGGATCATGATTTTCACTGTAGCATAGCATGACTATGGTATTTGTTAAATGGAAATGAAAACTACATTCCTTAATAGGAACCTTGTTGAGGATGTACACATGGCACAAATAGAAGGTTTGACACTTGAAATGAAGTCAATATAGTATATAAGATACAAAGGTCAATATATGGATAGAAGCGAGTATATAGAAGAAAGAATCTTTGTTTCATGAGATAAAAAAGGAGTTTAGTTCTACAAAATTGAAGATGAACCTTGTATTTACAAAAAAAATAGTGGGAGCATCAATTGTATTTCTCATATTGAATTCATATGACATACCACTGATGGTAAAATACATTCCTGATTTATAGTTGGTAAAGTTTTGTTGGGTGGTTCCTACTTATTGAAGGAAAGAGGTGAAGCATACTATATTCTAGAAATTTAGGTCTATATATATATATATATTGAACACTAATATACATCAAATCTCATATAATAGAGTTTTAAAGAGGCCCGTCATGAAAGATTCTATGAGAGGAAAATTCATTCATGTGTCACTAAATAAGTCTTTCTAGATACATTTGTCATGGCTCTTTGGAATAAAATTCACACTTTAGTAAAATTCCATATTCCTCATTAATAAGATCTATCTTGTATGCAATGTTATGTACACACCCAGATTATTTGTTATCTTGGATTTTGATGAGTAGATACCAGCGAGACCATGCGATCATTGGGTCTCTATAAAGAAAATGTTGAATTATTTGAGAAGAATAAAGGATCCATTTTTTATATGTAGAGGTGAGGAAGAGTGTAACACCCTAACTTTTTTTATATAATTAATCCTACATTAGAATGCGCTAACATCAAATTTCATATCTTGCTGCTTCATATAAAATCCATTGAAACTTAGAGATCCAATTATAATGTCTAAATCATGTTTAGGAATAATTTTTCATTATCAACTTAATTTAAAATCAATTTCATCAAATGTAATCCTAATTAGTAAATTAGAGATGCATGGGAGTTGATGAGCAATTAATTCTATAAGCAAGAATAATTTGACCTAATAATTTTTGTGTGAACTTTAATTGGTAATATATGGTTTACCCTAAAATATGAGTCTACTTATTTTAGGTTGTCCTATATAGAGGTAATTCTCATTTTGTAAAAAAGAGAGAAAACATACATTTTAGACTGTCAAATATGAAAAACAACAATCTTTTTGGATTCCTAGGGGTCCAATTGGGTAACCTACTAATTTTGGCCTCTTTTAGATCACTCTAGACCCAGTAATTATATTAATAAAATAAAATGAATACAATTTATAAATAATGGTCCTAAATGTATTAGAACTTAGGATTATATGATCCTGGTGTGTCACACATGCCTTGATTTCTTGGTTTCCTATCTCAGGCCTAATCGAATGGCTCTGCTTTATCTTTTGGGTTCATGAACCCATCAGGCATTGAGTGCTCATCCTCCTCAACCGACTCCCAAGTTGGAAAGAAGTGCACAGTATACAGGGTATCTGGCCTTCCCGATTTCTCTCCCTATTATTTCTCAGTACAAATAGATCTACATCTCACCATACTCACATCTTTCTGAACCTTACCTTTCCTTACACGATAGGATTTTGTTGCCTAGAATCCCCAGTTGACAAAATTTTCTGAGTTCTATCGTTACTTGAACCCCTCCAATCACCTTTGCATCCCTGACCCATCCCTCTTATAAGAAACCACCCTAGAATGTTTGGGTACACCTGTGTATCATGAGGAAGGTGGTGTTAGCCCAGAAAAGTCCCTGAGATCTCCGAACCATGGACCCCTTGTTTCGGTGGAGGTGGGTTCATCGCTGAAGCAACTCAGACCACCACGAAGCCATGGGATATCGTCACGTAGTTCCCTAAGAGTCAAAGATGGTTTTGCAACTCTTTTTCCTTCTGATATTGTAGGTATCATCTTTTCCCTCCTTTGTACCTATTTCCTAAAATTTATGAATTCTCGATGGTCTTCTTCTCAGTGAGTCATGTTTTTGTTGGTTTTGTCTTGTTTGGCTCTGTTGGGACAACAAATTTTCCTGGAGGGTTGGATTTCAATTTTTTCACCTCCTTTGATTTCTTGGTTGACTTTCATGGACAGTCTTGGCAGAGGGTATCATAGGTCCACACCAGTGACTCATGGCCTCTACCTGGGATCGATGAGTTTAGTTGAGAGAGGGGAAGGTAAATGGTTGAACCTTGGGTTCAAGTTTGAAGTAGAGACTGAAGTAGATAGAACTATTTGATCTATTTGAGGCTTGATGTTCGTTTTCCTCTCATGTGGTTGAACAAATAAGATAAAGGCCAATAGTTTTACAATCTAGCCCTCCCCTCTATTTTGGCTTTTTTTCACATGATGGGCATTTTTTATTTTTTGCCCATCTTGACCACCTGTTGACTGAGGGTTTTGCTTTGGGGAGACAGGTGGCAGGTGCCATCTCCTATAGGGCCAACTGAGCAAGGGCCCCATCTCCTGAATAATTCTTCTATAGGTGTATTTAGCGAGCTTTTTGATTGGCCAGTATTGAAAATTCATAACTAATTAATCATACATCAGAAAATTTCATAAAAATACTCACTAGAAAGCTAATGAAACATGGACTAATAATAAAGTGGTTTTGAATCCTATTTTGATCTAGAATTTCAAGCAATCCCTAAAGAATCCAAAAATTCTATAAATTAAGATGATATTAAATATTAATTAATTCTAAATTGTTCCAATAGGGTAATTAGAGTTTCCTCAACATCAAGAGTCTATTAGGAGTTGCTTCAATCTTGATATGTGGTCCATGCACTTTGAACACAATTATTGGATGTTTATATGGTATTATGTATAATTTACATGTTATTATGTTAATGTATAATGCATGCTATAGTTTTATTGATTCAAGTTAAAAGTTAATGGATAAATGAAATCTATTTTACTATTTATCTTCAAGAATGATCATATCACATCATATTCATGTTTAAGAGAAATATTAAAGAGTAAAGAGTAAAGATAATGAATAAACCATATATAACATCCTCGTCATGGGCTTTCCTAGCATATAATGCACTTTGGTGCAAATCATGGGCTTCCTAGCATACAAAGCACTACAGTGCAATTCAAGGGGCACTTCAGTGCAAAGAGAAGAGGCACTTATGTGCAAAACTTGGGGAATCTTATATTAGTAAGATAAAAGACAATGAAATAATGCAAAATTTATTTTCATAATTATTGAATGTTTTATTTTCAAATTATATGTTATTTCAATTATATAATATTTTTAATTCCACTTACAAATTGTTGTATGCATGGCTGGGGGCGCGATGCCCACAGGAAAGGAGAAACATCAAGGATAAATCTATCTAAGGACCAGCTGAAGAAGGAGCTGAAGGACATCTAATTCTGGTGGGGTGTCAACTATCAATAAATTAGATTTCCCTTATGTTTATGAGACATGTGTTTAGTTAGAGTTATGAGTTTGTGAAACTATGCAATGTATCCTGTCTTGGTTTAATTAAACACTATTTTTACATAATGATTATCATTTTTTGACATTCCCATTGACATTATGCTTTTGCTCAACAAATTGTACATTTTTGAAAATTGGGATGTTACAATATGGTATCAGAGCTAAAAATATAGTTGGCCACCAAGATTTTCTTATGATATCCTAGATATCTCTTACATCCCTCACCTTATAATAAGAAACATATTGTAACATCCTCCAATTTTGGTAAAATTGAATTATAAAAAATGGTGCATGCATTAATTTGGTAATTCCTCAATAATATTATTGGTGGAATAATAATGTTGATCGCCTTGTGGCACAGGTGATTTTGATACAAGATAAATAGATAAAAGGAATTTGTGCATGAACACATAGTAATGAATTTTTCATTTGATAAATGTTTTCCAAAAGAGAATAAAGTATATGATGTGTTAGATAATTAAAAGAATAATTATCTAGTCATTCTTGGAAATATAATGTTTGACACACCAAATAACATTATCTGGACTTAACCTTCACATATTTGATAATAATAATAAGAAAGAGAATTCTAGAAGTTAGAATTCTAGGACATTCCATAATATAATTGTTTTTATGAGATGACTAATGGAACAAGTTTGGTATATAAAGGGCATCTCAATTAAATGAATATGACTTGAGAAAGGTTTTGATGACTTTCCATAGAATGAGGATAATTGTCTTAAGGAATATATTAAAGAATTACAATATGATTGTACCTTCTTATGACCTGTGGGTCGATACCTTTTATTTTGAATCAGGAAGCAAGTAAATAATACCATTCATAACAAGGTTCAATATGATGGAGCTCTGAAAAAAAAATAGTTTTAAACAAACTCACTCAAACCAAAATGAGGATGAGTTAAAACATTAAAAGGAATAGGTAAATTAATATGTGTTTCAGGCAAAGAATCAACATCTTTGTTTATAGAATGATTAATCTTCATAACCTTGACTATCCAATCATGAGAAAATCAATGAACAATTTGATCACTTCCATGTAATTACCAATGGGTAGTTATATCCTAATTATATAATACCCTTTATTACATTGTTTCTTTTAGATTCCAAGACAATACAAGTCCAATGCTTATCCATGCACTATAAGTTAACTTTTGTAGCTACAGTCCCATCCACAAGGAGATATGTAATTTCTAGTGTTTATGTTCATCAAGATAATCATTATTCCTAATAAAATTTGGCTATCACCACAATTAAAGCTTTATCATCTTGTACTGAAGCATAAAAAATTAGGATTTATCCAAACCGAAGGGGGTGACTCCATGAAATAGCAATTTGAGATCTTTGTAGAAAAACATTCACAATCTTTCAAGATCAAGATATCATATAATACATTTCCATAACTATGAATTTGTTCCCTCTCAATATTGCAAACCAAATTTTTGAGCACAAGATGCTTTTGTCCAACCAAATTTCATAGCACCCCACTAGGAACACATGCCTTATCTCTTGGATAGCTTTTAATAATGGTGTTATACAAATAATGAGATATGAACTAAAAAATATTGGAACCATATCTTCAATCATAATAGCCTTCTATATACCAGCTACCACCTTACAATCACACTTAACAAGTAATGTGCTTTCAAATGGATGGTTACAAGATTGATAAGAGATATCCAAAATGAAGTGTCATGAGATCCTTCTAAAATCTAAAATTTGATATTCATGAGTTAATAATCGCAAAAAACCTTTTAAACAACAAGTGTTTTTAGTTTCCAGATCAATTTCTCAGATCCACATTGCATCTTACTTTATCATTAAGAGTTAAACTATATCTTATCTTGGTAATGAAATCATCATTCTGAGTCAATATCCAAGCCCATTAATCATTTGAACAAATAAATTAGGAACATGTAGACCTTCAATCTTGGCTACAACATTATTATGAAAATATTCCCTAATAAAACCTAAGTCCCATTTATTGTCCAACATTACTTTTGATGCCAATATTGGATCCTCTAAATCAATTTGAATTGGTGTAACATCATTGTTAATAAGTGTAATATCACCCAATACCCGATGCTCATTCCAACTAGATGTAGTTCGACCATTACATATAATCTTAATACTATGATCAAGAACACATTTCTTCAACCCATTGACAACCTTCAATAAAGAAGTACACTTGTATCCAGATAGAGAAGAAGACAATTTATATTAGCATAATAAACCAACTTTGCATGGCAAGTTCATGCTTGACAGTACATCCTAAGTAAACTTCATCAGTAAATCCTATTTCTATTAATGCATTGAAGTAATACTAATTCCCCCATTTTCTTTTTTTGCTACAAGATGATCCTAGTAAATTAAGAATAAATCACCTATAAAAAGCTTTCCCTAAGGATGAAATGTCTGAGCATCTTATCAATATGCATCAGATATTAACAAGAAGGATGCTAACTTGCATTGAATATGACTGAATGGAAGCTAGAAATAATTATGAAGACATATGCATCTATGTAAAGATAGAGTACATGCAACCCTACCACTTTACCATACACTATATCTTGTAAAGCTTTTTTTCATATGTTTATTTTCTAAGTCATTCATGTGAGATAGGAACACCTAGAAATTTGTGTAGGTTGATACGATTTTTATCCCTACTTTTTTCAATGAATCTCATTCTTATTTGTAGAAGGCACTTTAGTACAAATGGAGATTATACTCTTGTCAATAGAGATTCACTGTCATGAATCTATCTCAAATTTTTTAAGACACGTCAATATCATTACACTATGAGGGAACTCAGATTTGGTAAATATACTTATATCACCTACAAAAGGCAACATGTGAGAAAAAGGGTCACATATGAGATAATTTGATTAGGTCCAACTGCCTTCATTCACTTGAGAATATATTAATTGGCTGAGACTATTTAGGCACATGAAAAAGATGAGATGATATTAACTATATCCTTGTCTTAACATTGGTTAGGATTAAAAATTCTCAAATTTTTACAATTCCAAAGAATATTAACTCTTCCTCCACTAAAAAAGTTCATAATATAGTTTATTATCTATTCTGTAGCCAGCTATTATAGTATTAATGAAAAATTTCTAAGAAAATTTTGTCATATTCTTTTTCTAAATCTATCTTGATTTCCATGAGTGGTCTGATTTTGAGCACCTCATATAATGAATCAATTCTTTCACTAGAATAATTGTGCATGCAATCCTTTGACCTAGTGCCAACTACTTTGGGTAGGTGCTTTTTGTGCACTAAAATCACATAGTAAACTCCCTAAGGATGAAATCCCTAGTTTTTCCCTTAATCAAACGTATGACAATCTCACCTATAAGAGGATGGATCTTATAATATTATATTTGAGGATTGAATCCAAAGTACAACACACATAAGAATTATCCATTTAATAATAACTAAGAAAGATATAATATTTAATACCAAAGTGGTTGTTTGTTGATCACACTAAATTTGCAAATAATGAAAAGGTTGGATTAAAGTCCTAGATTTATCAATGGATGGAAACACTACGGGTGGATGGGTTTCACCACCGCTACCTATCATTCACTCTCTCAATATAATAACATGAAGATACATATTTTGAGGCATAATAAGTTCACCTTTTGGCATTAGGATTGAAACCAAATAGATATTACTCAATTTCCTTTGTTGCGTTACCTAGAGATCGTTTATCTAGTGCCTTTGAAAACACCTATCTTAGATTCTCATTAAGGGTTTATCATGGACCAAATAGTATCCTATATTTTAGGATTGTAGTTCTCTACATCTATGATACGGTAAACATCCAAAACAATTGGACAAATCAGATTTGCAAGAATTTAAACATTAATATATAACAAGTTATGTTCATACATGCATAAAAATAGTGGAAAAGAGTAAAACTAGGTAGTAGGGGTACTCCCCAAACCTCACAATGTGGACTACTCGCTCATGGAAGGAACAAAAAATATGACAACAGAAAGAGAGAAAAATATACCATCACAATAGATTGGAGTCATGGTATGTGGAAAAGCTTCTTAAACTTGGAGACAAAGGCATAGAGAATTAAGTAGGAACACCCTTTTTAGTTTTCTATAGGTGAACTGGAAGTCATTGATCTCCTTCTTGTAGAATGGACTAGTCACTGTGTGTGGGGAGTAGGTGAATGGTGATGTCGGATGGAATGTGTCAATGATCTATGTATCTTTAAATATTAAGACCTTGGATCCTTGAAGGAGATAAAATATTCATCAATTTATGAGTTTTCACCCAAAGGAAACCATCAATGAAAGTTTGAGATGGTTGTTGAGGAGCAATTTCGATAGTTTGGCACTGTCAAGGATAGCCCCTATCAATGGAGGAAAGTGATTATATTTATAGTCGTCAGCTAGGGTTTGGAACACTGCCATCTATAGGGAAATATGGCATCATATACAACAACGAAAACAAAAAAAATTACATAGCATATCCCCTTAAATAGTTGATTGCATCAACAACTATATAGTGGGAAATAGGGTTTTTAAGGAATATAACTAATCCTGGAGCAAGTATAGCTACAATCCCTTGTTGCAGTGTGCACCTTTCTCAAGTTGCACCTAGAAGAGTGTGTACGGCGGACTCCTGGTTGATCACTATGGACGATAGTTGACTGTGTCCTCCTAGTAGGTGGAAATGGCCTCCTCGCCTCTATAGTAGTCAATGTGCTAGCTTCAACTTGCTCTCCCCATTGTCTATGCCTTGCCGTTCCTCCCTTTGACAAGTAGAACTTGCTCAGGTTCTCACATTACCACAACCGTAAGAATACAACATTTGTCAAAGCTTATTGTTGTGTCTTTGGAAAGCCTCAACTACCCCTCTATTTATAGGAGGGTCAGAGTCTGGAGTTCTAGTTTGAGAGGGAGTTGAAAGGACAAAATTTTATATATTTTCTAGAACCTATGGATGTTTAATTGCTCGATTCACCAGTGAACTGATCAATTCACACATGAGACGACCGACTCAACCCTTGAACACTACAAAAAATGGTCTTCAACTACAAAAAATTTAGTGAAAACCCCATATTTTGTAGCTAAAGGATTTAACTACATAGGTCATTATATATACAAATTGTAATATATGCCCATATAGATAAAGCCTTTAACTATATTTTTAAAATGTGTAGTTAGATAATCCATTCTCTACAAATTCATATGTAGTCAGAAGCGTAGCTATATATTGTCTTCACATATTTAAAAGTAAGTGTAATTATAGCTAAATGTACAATTGCATATGTAGTCAGTGTGTAGCAAAAAGATGAAGTTAATATATTTTATATGTAGGTATTGTGTAGGGAAAGGCAACAGTTACTACACACACACACAAATATATATATATATATATATATATATATATATATATATATATATATATATATATATATATATGTAGTTGGATTATGCATCAAGCTACATATGCAGTGCCATTTATTACACATACATATATTCATAATTCGATTATTCATATATTGTGTAATTTTTTAGTACAAAATATCTTTTAGTAATAAAATTGTAATAGTTAGACCAGACAACAATCTTACATTCATTTTTACTAAAATATTAAATTTACATGGTGAGGACATATATATTGCCCCTATTACACAATTTGTACAAAGAAATGGATATATATATTAATAATTCAGTGAGGTCTACACGCATCTTGGAAAAAGAGTATGTATCATTCTCGACTGATGTCCTTATTGTCTTCTCCTTTTGTTCGATGAGTTAGCTATAGCTTGGTTCTTATTGTTGCACCATCATTAAGAAGAGAATGTGTTGGATCTAAAATGAAAACAAGAAAATATACATGGTATAATGCAACAATCATAGTTGCATTGGACATAAATTGGGCCTCATCTTCTGAAGGACATATTGGGTTTTGGATTTGATATGTTGGTTGTGAATCTTTCCATCCTATAACTTGGTAACATCTATTTGATAGAGTTCAATGAGATGGTCACACATTTAATCACAAACGTTTTACTAACAAATAAATGAAAGCACTCACATTTGAAAGATACAAGTCTATAGACTGACATACCTTTACAATCAAGAGAAGAGAAACAAATGAAAAACCATGTTTAATCTTGGAACCTTGGTTCGATTATCCAAGATGTCGATGTCAAGCTCCATGTCCTCCCTCAATAAAAAATACACCAGTCATCCATCTATCTAGCTACCATTGTCAAAAGAACCAGCATATTAATATTGATCATATTTCAAGACTCACCTCAAGATCAATTGGTACACTTCCGACATGCATATTAAGAAATGATGGAAATTGTTGGTAAAGGAAAGTTGTGCACAACATTCTTTTGAAAGAGATTCTACATAGTCCTCTTAGGAATAGGGCATTAGCTAGAGATGCATAGAAATTCAACAACAACAAACAAGGACGTAACTACTTAAAAATAGGGAAATACAATACCAACACTAGTAGCATAGAGAAGTGGCTCCATACAAGCATCATACCAACTCCTTCACCCCGTTGAGATAAGTTACCAAATAGAAATATTAGGTTGTTATATAACACAACACTAATGTATGCCATGTATATTGGGAAGTTGAACTTATGAGATCTGACATATCCACCGCCTATGCCCAAGATCATGTTCTTTTCAATGGTAAGTATACTTTTTATCTATCATAACCACCACTAACAACTATAATATTAGCTACACACCTAATCTCTAGAAGAAGAGAAATTAATGGCATATTTAGAATAGAGAGAATCGTTGTACAACTAACAATAAAACATACCCAAACAGATTACCACATGTGAAATATGATCTAAAATGTTCAGCAAATTATCTAAAAATATTCACCAAATGATTTGCAAATATTCAACAAAACCCCTACTGATCATCTACATAATGTTGTTCCTGTCACAGGAGCCAAAAATTTGGATGTTAAGCAGTTAGATTCAACCAAAGAGATATACACATACATTGAATCTCCCAACATGACAAACCACTTTGGTTTTAATAGTTTGGACAAAGAAAAAATCAAGCATATAGAATTAATGTAGCCATCATTCAATGTCTCAACTTAAACCAATATTAAAGATAAGACAATGTCATGAAAACATGAATAAAACAATTACTTAATCCTTTAATATCTATCTCATTATCACATTCTCCTTTAGCACCACAAACATCAAAATTTATTTCTTCATTGTTTATAATATTCTAAAAACATGCTTGACAACAATATTGAGGCTTCAAATGTTTCCCAACCTGCTTAATGTCATCTAAATTCAGTCCCTTCTGAACATATCTTAATGGAAGTAAAATTTTCTTATATTTCAAAATTTGAAAGTGTTTCCAGTTCTTTAGGACTATTCATCATTTTATAATGCAATAATAGAGTTATTGATCATCCTAAAACATGATCCACCAAGATAACGTGGGTGTTAAAAGTTTTCTAACCAAATAAATGAGTATCAATACTAAAAACATTATGAACTAAAGTAATAGTATAGCCACATCTTGCTTAAGTAAAGAAAATGGGAAAGCTACTTCAATAAAACTTTTTTGGTCATATGTAGCCCTATCATATAAATAATCATGTTTAGCTTGGACATACAATAACCGTTCCCATGCTTGTAAGTGTTTAGTCCCTCTAAATTATGATATGTGCCAAATAAATACTTCCCTTGAGTCATATAATTCTTCAAGCATGTATGTCTTGGAGAAGCTAGAGCAAAGCACTAGAGGCAACAATAATAAGAGAGCAACAACGTAGTGACATTAATATATGCCTAGAAGTTACATGAATGGTTGATACGAGGACATGAGAGCAGTGGAATTAATACTATCCTTGGGATATATAACTATCACAATTTGCCCCAAACAAACATATGGTTGACATGAGGACATAAAAATGTTCTTTCACATGTCTACTTCATATAAACACATCCACCTTTTTAGGTGACCCTCAATCCTTAGGGGTCATTTTGCTTAAGTTATGTGCAACTAATTCTTGCTGACTACATCCTACTTTTCATAATTGTATCTTTAGGTTGTTACTTCAGCCTATCATTGTAATCCCATGAAGCCTTAAGTATTAGTTCTATAATTAGGTACTAAGCTACTTTGGTATTACGAGTTTTCATGATATGCTTTCTTACAGGAGAATATTTTTACCTATATAATGTATTTTATATTAGTACTTTAAAATCCATGCCATCTCCTACTTCGAACATGGGATTGGGCTCAAGGATTGGTAATGCAGAATATATTATTGACACACAAGTTTTAAGAAAGGTTACTAATATAGTTCCAACACCCTAAAAATAAGGAAAAATTTAGTTTGATGTAATTAGGATGCAGAAGGGGCCCATCAGAATTTATATGAAGCTACTTGGTGTCCACGATTATTATCCCACAATATTTTCTTATATTCCATAACTATAAGGGCTTAAGTAAAAAAGAACCTATAAGAAGAGGTTGAAACATGATGCAAATATATAGAGATAGATGATAATACTAGAGGACATAGACTAATGAAGCATACTATTTAGTATTCAGGTTCATGATTACATATTGAGATTAGAGTAGCATCTGATATTATTGTCAAACCAGTTTGATGAATGTTGTTTCCCAAACAGAATTGTTTGTGTTTCACATGTGTATGTCCTATACTTTCTAGCACATCTATGTATCATGTATAGTAGCAAGATTTTATATAGACATCTATGACCTCTAGAAGTACACTAATTTTTAAAGCCACATTTGTTCAAATTTAAATGCTAAAACCTACAAAAATGGCACTCTGAACTTACCAAGTTGACTGATTTCATCCAGTCCTTTTGAATGAACAACAAGTGTTGGCTTCATTCTGAATCTTTATAATTCCTTTGTCATGTTTGTACCCTATATTTTTTCTAAAATATGTCTAGGTATATGTAAATAGTATAGTGCCAAGTAGAGACAAAGAAGTGGTTTTAGATAAAACATATAGATATAGGGTACAATTTTCCAAATATAGGAAGTAGTGGAAATTGTATATGATCTATCATGTTGTGTTGTATGCATAAGGAGATTGTCTAAAAGCTTTGCTTTTGTAAATTAACTTCATAAAAAACATTGAAGACAATTTATTGTGGAATTTAGGTGTCTAGAAAAATTTTACGTAAGCACAAAAGAAACAAAAACAAATTGCTTGAAATCCAACATGCATCAATGAGAAAAGCCACTTGGATGATTCAAAGTTGTCTGTTCATTTTCAGATGAATGTGAATTATCAGTTATTAGATCTTGGGACCTTCAACCTTCTCTTGTCAAGGTGAATGGTCATTGATCAGAGTGGGCATGTTCAAATGAGACCCTAGTCAAACCTAGAGATGGGGATACACCTCGAGAAAAACAACAAAAAGGAGGAAAGTAGATGAAAATCCTATTTCTTATACTAATATTTTAGATACTTCTAAGAGTAAAAATCTTATTCCTAAAAATTTCAGGGCAAAATGGGGATGTGTGGTACTTGTCACAGAACTATTTGTTACCCAACCTCACACTCCTAATGGCTACATAGCCAAAGGTGAGTGGATTTGGGTATCCTTCTATAGAATGGCACAAATATTCACACAGACAATATATACATGTAAAAATAGTAACAACAAAGTATAACAAGATACTGAAAGGGGATAGAGAAGCATGACCAATTTCGATATTCAGACATAAACCCATTGGTGTTTCATTCAAGTCCACAGTGTAGTGGATCTTTGGCAACTACAAAATTGAAAAACAAAAAAAATCAATGTGAGTGCATTGAGTACACTATGAAACACAGGTAAATAGTTTAAGCATATAGTAAAGATTGCTTGTCTATAACATGATAGTAAAAAAGAAGATAAAACAAGGTGAGAAAAATAATGACCTACTTCTATATAAAACATGATTTAGATTTCTTTATCCATTATATCGACATAGGCCTTTGACCACTTCTCAAGGAAGGGTTCATGAAGGGCATTCATGCTCCCGATTTCTACATGAGGGACCTCAAGACTAAAGTCAATTAGCTAACCCTATTTCATTCATGCTTTGATCCCTTATCCCGACAATTAAAGAAGGTACACACGGTTATATAATGGATTTCTATATGTTATGTTATTTGTTTATCATCATAGTATAGTCATCATGAAATTAGTATTCTTAGGGAACAATATCTCAAACAAGTAATTATCTAGCCAAGCATCATACGAGTATACATACAAATAAGGCAATAACATAGTAGGGTCAAGAGCTTAAGCATACCTTGAGAGTAGTGAGCATTATATGATAAGATCTCTAGAGACGGTCTAGTCCAAAGGGGACCTAAGATGCAAAAGATGCAAGATAGAGTCTTAGATCACTAGGGTTTGATAAGATAAGCATTATACAAGTCATGTGGATGTTCCCTAGATCTAGTTCCAATTATATTAAACACCATTTCCAAGGTTCCAAACATGCATGGATCAATTCAAAATAGCACAAGTATCAAAATTAAGGCCTAGGTCTATGCAAACCATCTACATTATATTAGATATAAAATTCACATCATCTCTGATTTGGAATTAGGGGGACATGATATTTAGATCTCCACTAAGGTTTAATCATATAATATCATGATTAGTCATACTAGATCAATTAGAGTACAAAGTAGGTCTTTTGAGACTTAAGAGACAACCATGATAAGTAAAAGATCAAGGCAATTTATGTCGTAAGGAATACAAATATTACTTATTTGAATTCATAAATAGATTTCTAATCTTTTTTGATCAAAACTTGCAAAATATTGAAATTATAGTTACTAAAGTACATAAAAGTTACAACATGTAGTATGTGGTACCACATGTGGCCATCAATAAATTTAACATTGATCAAGGAAGATACTTTGGTTCAAAAAGGTACCGAAGTTTATAAATTTAGAAGTTCAATTATTGTATAACGATAAGATAGGCCAAAACCTCATATGTATCCAAGTGCATCAAATAAAAACCTAAAAGGGCCATTTTTAAAGAAAAGCTAGTCATAGAGGTCAAGATTACCATTAGGGTGAAATTAGAAGATCCAAGATAGCAAACAAAGAAAAAAAAAGAATTAATATTACTTATTTAGAATTTTAGGGTGACTAGGGGACATTAATGATACATGGGTCACATGATTGAGATTGGTTGTTAGTCAAAAGTTCACAAAGGAAAATGTTTTCAATAAACTAGTGTAAAATAAAAGCAAAACCAGTAGAAAAAGTAGCATCATTACATAGAGGGCATTTTTCCAAACAAAATGATGTGCTACATCATGATATTTGGTTGAGCTATTAAAAAGTCATGAGGGTTTAAATATTAAACCCAATAAAAGGGATTAAAAGGACCCTTTACCCTTAAATGGGCTGAAACTGAGACGGCCCAACATCTAGCCCGTGAGGGTGTTGGCACATCTACATTTTTTGGCCATGACACATGACAGATGGAGATGGGGAAGAGCTGGACGTTGGCCCATGATTGAGAGTGGGAGCAAGAGTTCAGGTGTCGACGTTGGCGACCGTGAGCAACTGCATGCCTTTTCTTTCCCCCAGTCATCATCCTCACTCTGATGGTGTTGTGCTCCACATTGGATCATCTCAGTCGTAGTTTGTGAGACGAGCTTGAGGCCGAATGCTCATCTAGCGATATTAGAGAGAGAAGGAGGGGAACTGAGAGAGAGTAGATAGAATTAAAGTACCATAAAAAGTAAAACCAATATATAAAAAAAATATAATATAACAAATAATATCATACATGCATCAACTTCAGCTATCATGCATCACAATGAACTTTGTATGTCTCCCAAGAATGAATTATACCATGTTGTAATTCCTCTACGTCTTCCACTTGTACCATTTCCATTGGTTGATTAGGATAGTACTATTCATTTGGAAGCATATGGCATGATAACACAAAATGATAATAGTCTCTCATCATGATTGATTCATTATGGGTGGAGTGTGATCCCTTATTGGATTCTCCCATCACCTTCTCTATTCCCCTAATTAAGGAGGACCAAGATGGCAAGGGCCATTATCATAATTCCAAGGTTTAACAAATAACCAATAATAATTAGAAATTTTTTTGAATGGAAAATAGTTTGATAACAATATGAAGACATAATCTCCTCTAGAAGTTACAAGGAAAGTGAAACTAAAGGTGAAATATAAACTAAATATATCAATAAATCGACCAATAGACTTTAATCATATTTTCTTTTGGTGTCATCTTCTCAGGAAGTGCATTTCTTCAGATAATTTGTAGTCTAACCTAAAAATAATTTGTAGTCTAACCTAAAATAGTGTGTTACAAAAACATGGTTAGTATATCTCTATACTGAGTATGTGGGCAAAAACAAAAATACAAGAATGTTGGTGTAACAACATAAACAACCATAGATGCAATTATTATTACATAATTAAATATGCCTTTTCTATTATGACTTTTCGATCCATATTTGCTCACTCTATATGGTATACCCTCTCTTTAGAGAATTCTTTGTGGGGTATCCTCCTTTTAGTGTTTGGTCGCTATAGTACTCTCATTACCTTCCCTCACTAGGGCTTGGTTTTATATAGGCCTTCCTTTCCTGACTTGCCATGTTAGTGATCTTACTATCTCGACTTGATTAGTAGTCATTGCAATGACTACTTCATCCCACATGAGACAAAAATTTGGGTTTGATTAAATTATGTTAATATCATGTTATACACATAGGGCCTTATAATTTGTAGGAAAAATCGAAACATCCATGTATTTTATTGGAAATGTATCTGAGAAAGATCTGGAAAAACCTTGAAAGTGGTTATGGGCGATTATCTATTATTAGCCAGGTACCTTTCTTCAAGATGACTTAATTTCCAATCAAATAGAAGTAGATTCAAGCAACCAATAAATCAACCTGTAATCAAAGTTTAAGACACATTGTTACTATTATGTTCACAAAATATCATTTAAGACTGACTTGGGATTAAAGGATTTTGGGGTCAAATAACGGTTCCATTAGGGTTAGCCTTCCCAAAATTCTAATTATCACATATTGGAGATTTGCATCATTAGAAACCCTAATTTGGTGAGACACGAATCCTTGATCCTATATTAGTTCCAATGGTACTATTTTATCAAATTTGATCACACTTTAATCATTAAAGTTAACTAATCAAATATAACCATCAGTTTAATGAGATTAGGGTTACATGTGTTATAAATCATCAAAGTAGGCATATTTATGTAATTCTAGAATTTGAGATAGAAAAAGATAAAGAAACCTACTTTATTGCATTCTACACATTTTTCTGATGAAAATTATATATATATATATATATATATGTATGTATGTATGTATATATATTTGATAGATATTAACTTACCAATTATTTTGTAGGTTTATTTTGAGATAACCATAATTGGAAAAATTTGAGTTTGCCACATTGCAAGCAAAATAAGTAAGTCACATGTCGTGGGGTTGAGGTCGAGCCAATTGGCTCGTTCCATGGTGGCACCCATGCCCACGTGGCCCAAACTAGACATAGAGTAAAAGGGAAAGAATACCAATTACCTTTTGATAGCAGATTCAAGGGTAGGGAAGTAAATTCTCTTAGTCTTTTCTTGAACCTTGGTCCTCCTCCACTTGAAAACAACTTCCTTAAGAAAGTCAACACCATAGTTGAATAAGAGTATAAGCCTTGGAGAGGTTGGTGAAGGTGCTATCTTCTCCACCACTCCTCGCCGAACTTGATTGGGATTGGTGATTGCCTAGGGGTGGCAAGAATAGAGAGGAAGGAGAGGAGGGTTTTGTAGTGGGCCACAAAGAAGAAATAAGAGCATACAATAGGATTTGCAATGAAATTTGACGTAGGGGGACAAGCCATTGGATCTGTTGGTTCTTGGTAGGATGTTTGGATAGGCTAGAATGCCTTATATAGGAAAGGACGAGCGAGGCCAATTGTCAATGGGGTCTTCCTCCATGCGGCAATTGGGGAAAGTCATTGTTTTATCCCAAAGTCGGTATATCTAGGAATGGGAAGATCCAGATTCACCTTCTATCTTCAATGGGCAAGTTTTTAGGCATTCACATGGACCATAGAGAGAGATAAATGAAAGGGGATAAAGGTTACATTGTAGCCAGGCATCCCGATTTGGGTCAGGGATGGAAGACAATCCTTGATTATCGATCTAGGATTTGAGGGTTGTGAGGTCGCACGACAATTAAATGGGGCCAGCTTGAGTTTCCTATTCCAATTTAATGTGACAATTCACATAAATATAGCAGTTAATCCTCCACTTAAAAGAAACTTAATAAATGCATATCTCTCCTCTTTTCTCTAGTTGATCACAAATTCTAAAGGAAAGCTTCTAATTACTTAATCTTAGATTGGGTAGGAATTGGTGGGGAAATACAAAATTTAATTACATTATTCCTGGCATGTAAGTATTTTCTTTGTTCGAATTATTTAAGGCATATACTAACCCTAACCAAACTTGGCAAGAAAAATATATTTTTATATATTATTTATTTGGGTGCAAGTAAAGGATGAATTATGTTTATTAGTTGCCTTCAACTTGTTTTTTTTTAAGAAAATAAAACATTTTTTGTATTTTACTTATCAATTGTTCCTTATTCTTGGAAACTCCTATATTATTGAGTATTCCACTCTTCTTTAACCACCAATTAATAGTGGATTATTAATAACACCAAAAATACATGAAATCCTCTCTATATGGAAAAATTTCACTAACATTCCAAAATTTCCAAACAAGACATAGAAAACTCAAGCTTTCTAGTATGTCCCAAACAAACCATTATTTTCATTCAAATAAATGTATAAATACATAAAAATTCAGGTTATAATAATTCCCCTCCCCACTTTATCAGATCATATAATATCTTCTCTATGCACACTAATTGTTCCTTAGTTCTTCTTGAAGACTAACATTCCTATTTTGATGTTGTTTCTCACCTTGGTGATGTTCAGTTTATTTCCTTCAAATATTGTTTTCCACGGTCTTCCCTTTTCCATGTTTGGAGGATATTTTTTTCCTTCCACTTCTCTAAGGAACTCAATGACTACTTTTGGTGACTGGCTACTAAAGCACATTTATCCCTTATTAGCATCCAATCTTCATCGAACTAAGACTTACTGGAGTTTTTAAATTGACATTATAACATTTGGTTATCTCAACATTTTGCCTTCTCTTAGGGGTTGATATGCTACCCTATGACCACCTTCTCCCCTAGTTTCTCCCTATTCCCCTCCACTTTAAAATATTTGGGCTCATCATTTAGTTTCATGGACTTTATTTTTTGTTTGATTGAGCTCCTAGTTGTGGCTTCCTTAGAATTTGTACCTAAGGAATGGATTTGGATATATTCTCTTTTTTTTATTTCCTTCTGAAAGTTTTTATATTCTCCATTCATCCTTCTTTATACATGAATTTTGAATTTGTGCTACTTAGTTGGTTAGTGGATCCTCTTTTTAGAGTTTAGTTTAAAGGTGTCAACATGTTATGCCTTCAGAGGTTCCTCAAGAGGTTTTCTACTATAAGTTCATGAATCCTACCTAAGATTTTAAAATTTTTGGGGTTTACAACATAGGGATTTCCATACTCACCTTTTCAATGTTAATATCTTCGTATGCTTGTATGATCACAACAAATGAATATCGTAGTTCTTTATTTTTAGTTTCACTTCCTCCCTATTTGCCTCTTTATTTTTATAGTTCCTTATCTATTTTCTCTTCACACATTCACTCATTTGTGTTGAGCATTATTTGGATATCTTTTTGTAAACCTTTAGTACATATGCTTTAGTTCATCCAAGTTATATTACCATTTTCCTTCTTCATTCAATACAATAATTTTAAGAGTAATACATGAGATGACGATGACCAGAAATAGAATGATACACATCACAACTAGGACCAACTAACTATTTGTGCTTTCAGTAGTAATTTTTGAAAGCACTACTAGTTTGCACATGGAAATCACTTGTCTGGTATTACTAAAATGGGAGTTTAATTTAGACACCAAGATTCTCAAAAGAAAAGGATTCTCATTAAAGTTTAGTGCTCAAACCATATTTGACACTTAGGAAGAGAACACATTTCATGAATAAAATATGTAAAAATATGTCTTCATTGAATATCATTGAACTCCATCATGAAAACTTTAAAAGAAATTATAACATTGGGAAAATCTATCTCCAATACCAGTGGAACATTGATCCTACTATCCTCATAATTCAAATATACTATGACCAAGAGTATCCTTCACATTATAATTGAGGATTTGATTAATATCAATTTCAAATATAACTTCTATAATGTTACCATATATACCACAAAGTTGATCTTACAATGGCCTCAATGAAACAGTAATAAGATCGTGTACTCGTCATCTAAATAAAAGAAATTTGTATCCACAACAGATGTGAAAATGTATTTTAGACACTATAGATGAACTCAAAAATGAACATATTGAAATTATCAAGGTGTTACTAATAAAATATTTCAAACATCCATTTCTCTAAATACTCATGCTTGCAGAATAATGAATACTGCAAGAAACACAACACCCACATGTGTGATGAATAAAGATATCTAAACATTGTAGTGTTTGGTAAATCATTGTCCTTCATAATAGTATTATAAATCCCCAAAACTTAGCAGTATTGTAAATGTTTCAAAAAAAGAAGATTAAAAAACCATGTTATGATGCATGTCAATCATAAGAGGAAATGTTACAACCCCAAATTTTGGGTTCCTTTGGTGAGAAATGTAATTTCTCATATTAAAGATATTTGGACAAATAATGATATAAATTGTTGTGAATGAATGGATTTTGTTTAAAATAGCCTTGTTGTTTGACTTGTGGGCTTTATTGGCTATTGGGCCCAATAACAAGGAAATTCAATTAATTAATGAATAATTGAGTTGTTGAGAAAAGAGAGATGAGGTGGAAACCTCTAGAAGGCAAAGGGATGAGATCCAAGAATGAATTTCGTGCCTCTTGGGTTCCTTGGGTTCCAAGGAGTCCAAAGTTGCATAAAGAGAGCAATAAGAAAAGAAAAGATCAATTAAGTATTTCTTTATTAAGAAAGAAATTGAAAATAATGGTAATATGTGGAAAACAAGTGAAAAGAGGTGCAATTGAGTAATCCTTAGTGGAATTTTGTATTCCAAGGATTCCTAATAATAAAAGGAATACTAATGAGGAAAATAAAAGAGAGATAAAGAGGAATCCTCATAAAGAAATATTTTAATGAGAAATAAACAAGATAATGTGAAATAATGCAAATTGATGCATTTAAGGATAATAAGTGTCCAAATAAAAAGGATTTTGAATTATTAGAGTTTCTTGGGAGCCAAGGAGTCCCAATAAAGAAAGAGGAAAGATAAAATACCTATAAAAGAAAATAAGAGAATAATATAATACATTATTCATGAATTATGTGGTTTTGTTAAAACGGAAGTAAATTCTATCAAAAGAAAATAGAAACTTTGTGGCTAATGGATTAAAAGCTAAGAATAAAGAAGTAAGGGAAAAGGTTATCGAAATCCTAATATTTAAAGGAAAGGAATATCAAAAATATAAAGAAGAGAGAGAGAAGGTTCCTTTTCATTAAAGGAATTGGTTTCCTTTTAGAATAAAGACTTAAATCTTGTGGATGAGCATCATAAGGTCCATCTACCCTTAAATCTTGTGGATGAGCATCATAAGGTCCATCTACCCTCCCCTATATAAGGGGTACGACCTAGGGCCGAGTCCAGAGAGAACCCACGTACTCACGGGTGGGTAGATGGACTATCCCCGGAGCAAGGGAGGGTGGTGTTGCGGTCTTGATGGAGGCAGCAGGCTTCCACGTCCACCCCAAGATGGATCGACTACATTACCCCCGCCCCGTCGTTGAGTAGCTCTTGTCGAAGGACTGCAGATCTGCATGAATCACAGCAGCAAATGTGGGAGGATCTCGCTCACGAATGGCCGCTTTTGCCGCGGTTTGGGGGCACTTCGCGTGCGCCAGGTGGCAGCGGAGGCAACGAGCACCTCCCTGGTGGTCGGCAAGGTCAGTAGAGGGAGGGAGGAGCCGCGCAAGGGCAGCTCGGGCGGCTGCTGGGAGCAATCTGGAGGTGGAAGACGATTACGTGGGCATTGGACGGATGTTCCCCTCTCGGGTGTGAAGAGCCGGCCACTTAAGGAGGGGCAGTGTGGTCATTTCAAAATATTCTCAAACTCAGCCGAGCAAAGCATCTTGCATGGAGGAAGCGACGTGGCGGATTCTGATTGGCCCAAAGTAAGTTAATTTGCAAAATTCGTATCTCATAAACCGTAGCTCGAATAGATGCACTTTATACATGAATTTTGCTCAGAAAATCGAGAGAAATCTAAATAAAATATATTGAAAGCCTAATTATTTTTGCAATTCGAAAAGTAATGAAAGATATCATCTTTAATGTATTAATGTTTAAAGAATCCTATTTTGATATGAATAAAGTGATTAGTAGGGTTTAATAGATGATTAAAGGTGATATTAGCCTGTTAATAATAAAAACGAACATTAGGAAGAAAAAAAAGGATGAACTTTGCATATAATTAGTTAATTTAGAGTTTCTTGTGCATAAATATAATTTAATGGGCCTTGAAACCTTAATGTTGATTAATTCGACTATTAATAGCTTTGATTGATTAATTTCATGATTAAAGTTGGAATATGTTGAATCTAAGCTATTTCGAGCACTAAAGTTCATAATTTTTGGATAAATACCCTAAATGTAGTAATTAGGGTTTTCTCATGAATCAAGGTAGAATTAATGATTAATAACTTCCATATGAGTAATAGAGCATAATGAATTACAAATTGATGATAAATAAGCATAATGATCTTCTCATGGATTAAAAGGATAAAAATGACAGTTTTAATGAAAGATAAGTTTAATGGGTTTAATTGATGGACAATGATGCCTTTAATTCGAAAAAAAATATAAATATTGTTAAGGGATAACCTTAATATCTTTTGTGAATAATTAGGGTTTAAAATAGTGAAAGATGAAAGGAAACCCTGATTGCAAAAGAAGCCCTAAAAATGAAATAGTAACCCTAGGGCTCGAATAGGTCTATTAGACTTGGATACCATGATCCATGATAGAAAATATTGGATGTTTGTTTCAGGATCTTATTGAATGCTTGCTTGTCTATTGTTGATTGGACTATTCTGTCTCAAATCTGCATGTACATGTATGTGGTTACGCTTATGACTACTCGAATTAGTTTTTCGGGATTTTATCGATGTTTCCATCATGGCTTGAATTAAACTGTTGGATGTATTTAATTCATGCAAAGTATAATGTGAATATGACTATCACCTAAGAAATATGCCTACTAGCTCAGATCCTAGTCCCCTCTGTATCTTTATAGATTGACCTAGTAAATGGTACCAATGAGGGTAGGTCCATCAGGTCATTAAATGACTTAGTAAATGGCTACCAATGGGGTAGGTCCATCAAGTCATCATGAGTCAGGGATTGGTCTACCTTTGGGTAGGACCATGTGACTCCATAACCCTAGGTATTGGCTACCTGTGTGGTAGGGCCATGGGGGTAAGGATCTACCATATGAGAGAGGTGGTATCCATGTCCACTGTAGGGACGTTACAGAGAAAGGGGATAGGCAAGGATTGAGTAGTATTGCTTAAAATGTAATCTTCGTTGTTAAATGACATTTGGTTGATTACATTGTTAACATAGTTGCACAATTATTGTTTCCCCTACATACCAGCTTCGGCTTACCGACGTTTTGTTTGTCGTTGTTTTAGGTATAAATGAAAGAACAAACAATAAAGTGACATATGTGGAATTGAATGAGAAATAACATGCATAGGAGGATTAGTTAGATTAACATCTTCATGGATAGAAGTTTAGAAATCCCAGTTTTTCCAAGGTAAGAAAAGTTTTATTTTATACCTATTTTCAGTTTAGTTGGTAAAGTTTATTAATTATTACTGATTATTTGTCGAACCTTTGATCCTATTAATTGAATAATGGCTCTGACCTTCAGGTCTCCCATAATTGGGGGTTACCGGGAGGCAGGGTCGTTACAATTGGTATCAGAGCATAGGTTCCTCAATTAATCATTAATAATTGTTAAATTTTACAAATTCTTTAGAACCCAAGGGAGTTATTAGAGGATTATCTGAAAGACAGAGGTGTCTAGAAAAGGATGACGACCAGGGGCTGGCAATATTTTCCTCCGCACCGCTAGTCAGAATACGAGGACTCCCGGATCCGTGTGACTGCCTGGCCAAAGTCTTAGGGTATGATTCGAAATACGATACCTTTAGGATTCTCTCATCTTGTTCATCCCTTCTCAACTGAAATTATGTTAAGGACCTTAAGGATTAGGGTTTCCTCTCTTCTCCTCACCCTCTTGAGATATGGGTAAGGTTGATAAGGATTAAGGAATCCTCCACCAAATTAATAAAAAGCATGTAAACAAGATGTCATGGACATAAGCTTAATAGAGTAAGTGTAAAAGGAATAGATACATGCTTGGGTCGTATGACACGAGTTGTCATTGCCCTCAGGAGAGACCTGAGGATAGACCTCCTTGGTAGGAGGATGAGTAGAGAGAGTTTGTCTTGGAGGTAGAGACCTCCATTCAAGGTAGAGACCTAGCTCATCCTTTGAGGATAATGGTAACCCTAAGCCTAAGTGAAGGTTAGAGAGAGAGATGACATGATGAGTTAGATGTCATGATTGACCGAGTGTTTGGTTGGTCATGCCTTTGGGATGCCACAAGAGGGTAGATGATCTAGTACCTTCGATGACCCAACCCTGGAGAGGGTCGTGCATGCCATAGCAAAGGATAGCTCCTTCGTGGATGAGGTTAGAGAACCTATAGTTACCCTATGGGCTTAGGCAAGTAGGGTATAGCTTGATGAAATCATGGCTAAGAGATCATGATGGATGGCTTATGAAAGGGGTATGGATGTTCTTGAGCCAAACATGAGTTGAGCGTAGGCTTCAACCACATAGGGGTATGCTCGTGAGCATGAGCCTTCATGGAGAAGGGACCTCTAGTAAGTATGGTTGGAAGTGGAATTAGCTATAGAGAGAGGAAGAAGAACCCCAACAGGGAGGTTGGAAGCCTAAAACCCCAAAACTTGATAGTTGAGGATGATGCGACCTAAGTGGATGATAGTGGTTGCCTTATACCTGACCCCTGGAGGCTGTTGATGTCTTGGTTATCTTGAGAGGAACCAGACCCTGGAGAGAGGATGATGCTTCTGGTACCTATGGTATAAGTGAGAGTGCTTTAGACCCTGAGGAGGTTTAAGTAACTAGTTGAGAGGCTTTATACCTAGTTGGTTGTCCTGGAAGAGGACTCAACTATGAAGTGTTGCTCGAGTAGAAGGATCATGGAAGTACATGACATACCTTGGACATGCTTGATTCGTGGTTAAGAAATTGAGTATGCAGGTTGGATACCCAAAGGAGAACATAGGGTTCCTAGGCCTAAGAGGGGAAGCAGTGTACCTGATGCTCATGATAAGATTTGAGTATCTATAGCTTCGAGCGTGGTACTCCTCATGTGTAGAGGTAAAGGAAACCCCTTAAGTTAAGGGTATGGTTGATGAATACCTCACAACTAAGTTGATGACATGAGAAGGTATAATCTCGATCCAGCATTGAGGAAAGAGAACAAGTATGACCTAGCATAGTTAATAGGTGGTCTGCTTGTGCCTTAGTAGCTGTTGGGTTAGGCATGCTCATGAGAAGGTAAACCCTAAGGATGCTTGTGACCTTGTTATCGAGGTGTAGTTTCCTCCCATCCTGGGAGAGAGACCCTTTGGTAGGGGGTTTACCAGTTGGTTGGTGTTGAGGAAACCTAAGTAGGTTTCATAGGATCTTGAGAAACTAGGTGAAGAGTACATGGAATGAGAATGAACCTATAGACACATAGATAGCCATCTCTATGTGCATGTGGATGTGTTGCCATGGAGGTAACCGGTATGGGGCCTGACCAAGATAGGCAGGTCGCCATGACCCCTATGAAAGGATGAAAGTCAGTCGTGAATGCAGAGAGAGATGATGAAGGCTTGGGTAAGGTTCTAAGTTGGACATGTACTATGTTAGAATCCTAAGTCTATCCAAGGGTCAGGTAGGGATAAGACCGATGGAAGAAGGAGTCTCCTAATTCCCTAGTTGCACATGACCATGGGGTCGGGAGGTAACAACTATCATTGTTTGAGGGCCATGGGTTAGGAGATTGATCACCTTCATGAACTCTTGGGACCCAAAGGGCAGATGAGTAGGGCACTCTCTGATGCATAAGGGAAAAGGGATGACCCCAAAAGTGCCGGCTCCCTATAGACCTAGAGGAGATTACCTAGGATTATGCTTGGACCAAGTAAGTCCGAGACTAGTTTTCCCTGGAAGTAGTGTGGATATCATGATGTTTGTGATATAGAGACATAAGATGCATGTTTCAACTTGGATTTGAAAGTGTACGGGCAAGTTTGGTTGTACCATCTCTACTCTTGGAATAAGAAGAACTCTATATTTGGACTGCAACCAAATGCTTATTTCTTCTTGTTATGGGAGTGAGAGATAGGACAATACGCATGCCTTACACCAAGGATAAAGATGATGTAAGTTGGAACGTAGCTTCAAGGTATGATGATAGAGATGATAACATACCTTGGTAAAGTGAATGATACATGGATGGTTCACAAACACTAAGAGAGGTAGTGTAGTCAGCTTATCAGGATGTTTTATCAGGAACTATGTGGAATTTGCAAGTTAACCAAAGTCGAGTTCGATCACAGTGAGGATGAGCTTAGAGATTTTTGATAAACTTAGAGTTTGAGATGAGATGATAACACCTAAGAAGTGGTAATGAATGCTCTGGTTGAGATATAGTGCCTAGTTTAGCTGGAAGCTAGAAGAAGCTGAGGTTGTTCGACTAACCCTATGTTTGGAAAGAGGATGTGTTTTGGCTAACACACATAAGGAATAAGATATGTTGAACAAGTTAATGGTTGTTTGGGTAGCCAGTTTAGTCCTTGATGTAGTAAAAGGATGGTGATAGAACCTCAGATACACTTCTTCGAATAGGAAGGTAATAAAACCCTTTTGAGAGTGGTTTAGGGTTTCCGAGGTATCATGCTTGAGGAATCATAACAATACAAGAGGACATGATATACCGTGGTACTACCAAGATAGTAAGTGATGGCAGCATTCTGGATGCTTAAAACAAAGTTGCATGTAGCATGTGGCCATGCAAGCCAGGAGGTGAAGGACGAACGCCATTAACCCAGTACATGGATATAAAGTATAAAGAGTTCCTGAGAGGGAATGGGAGTTCATCATTATGGATGATGTGAGTTTCTCCTAGACCAAGAAGGTTAAGATACAATATGGGTTATGGTAGATCGCCTTACCTAGATGACATGAGAAAGGAAGAGTTTTGTCAAGGGACAGATCTAGTTGAACTACATATGAAAAGAGATGGTTCAACTACACCATGATGCGAATTCAAAGTTCTTGATGTGACCTGAAGGTTCACTTCCATGAGGTGGAAGTACATACATGATGAGCTCAGTGTTTGTACATATTATCACCCTATACTAATAGACAGTATGATCCGGACTAGAGAGTCTGATGAGAGCATGTGTGCTCATTTAGGGTGATACATAGAGACAGTTCTTAAGATGTGAGGTTAACCACCATAGCCTTTTATCGGGATGAAAGAAGTTCTATAAGGAGGTTGTGTCGGTCACCACTTCATTATGATGATGTTGGTGAAGGAGGCCTCATGAAGGTCATAAAAGAACCACAGTGTGTGCAGAAGAATTCATTTGATCGTGCAGTGGCTGAAAGAGAGAGCCCAAGGGTGACATGAGTCACGAGATGATGCAAAGCAGACTGACATGTAGTTCACTGTAGGAGAATATGTGATGTGGAAATCCGACCCCTCTAAGCTACAGCTGATAAAGCTGAGTCCCCGATATATGGGTCCATTTGAGATGGATTAGTGGAGATGGTTGTGTTTAACCTTACCCCTCAGGATAAAATGATGTGTTGCATGAGTCCGATCTAGAGCACTATGTGAGGTACCCAAGCCATGTGCTGAGCCCTGAACCTATTCAGCTTTTGAGGCTGGAATGTCCTGAGTCACCTATGAGGGTATGCTATACCAAGGTAAGAAAGAACTCAGATGGAAGAAAATGAGATGATGAAAGTTCTTGGGAAGAACCATGGAAAGGGTGAAGTCACATAAGAGCCATGATGGACACATGAAAGGCTTATCCTGTTTGTTTGTTTGATTGATAGAATTTTGAGGGAAAAATTCTCATAAGAGGGGAAGGATGTTACAACCTCAAATTTTGGGTTCCTTTGGTGAGAAATGTAATTTCTCATATTAAAGATATTTGGACAAATAATGACATAAATTGTTGTGAATGAATGGATTTCGTTTAAAATAGCCTTGTTGTTTGACTTGTGGGCTTTATTGGCTATTGGGCCCAATAACAAGGAAATTCAATTAATTAATGAATAATTGAGTTGTTGAGAAAAGAGAGATGAGGTGGAAACCTCTAGAAGGCAAAGGGATGAGATCCAAGAATGAATTTCGTGCCTCTTGGGTTCCTTGGGTTCCAAGGAGTCCAAAGTTGCATAAAGAGAGCAATAAGAAAAGAAAAGATCAATTAAGTATTTCTTTATTAAGAAAGAAATTGAAAATAATGGTAATATGTGGAAAACAAGTGAAAAGAGGTGCAATTGAGTAATCCTTAGTGGAATTTCGTATTCCAAGGATTACTAATAATAAAAGGAATACTAATGAGGAAATAAAAGAGAGATAAAGAGGAATCCTCAAAAAGAAATATTTTAATGAGAAATAAACAAGATAATGTGAAGTAATGCAAATTGATGCATTTAAGGATAATAAGTGTCCAAATAAAAAGGATTTCGAATTATTAGAGTTTCTTGGGAGCCAAGGAGTCCTAATAAAGAAAGAGGAAAGAGAAAATACCTATAAAAGAAAATAAGAGAATAATGTAATACATTATTCATGAATTATGTGGTTTTGTTAAAACGAAAGTAAATTCTATCAAAAGAAAATAGAAACTTCGTGGCTAATGGATTAAAAGCAAAGAATAAAGAAGTAAGGGAAAAGGTTTTCGAAATCCTAATATTTAAAGAAAAGGAATATCAAAAAGATAAAGAAGAGAGAGAGAAGGTTCCTTTTCATTAAAGTAATTGGTTTCCTTTTAGAATAAAGACTTAAATCTTGTGGATGAGCATCATAAGGTCCATCTACCCTCCCCTATATAAGGGGTACGACCTAGGGCCAAGTCCAGAGAGAACCCACGCACTCATCTCTTCCATCTTCTTATTTCTTGCTTGCAAAAAACCCTAACGGGTGGGTAGTACTGTCCCTGGAGCAAGGGAGGGTGGTGTTGCGGTCTTGATGAAGGCAGCAGGCTTCCACGTCCACCCCAAGATGGATCGGCTACATTACCCCCGCCCTGTCGTTGAGTAGCTCTTTCCGAAGGACTACAGATCTGCATGAATCGCAGCAGCAAATGTGGGCAGATCTCGCTCACGAATGGCCGCTTTTGCCGCGGTTTGGGGGCACTTTGCGTGCGCCAGGTGGCATCGGAGGCAACGAGCACCTCCCTGGTGGTCGGCAAGGTCAGTAGAGGGAGGGAGGAGCCGCACAAGGGCAGCTAGGGTGGTTGTTGGGTGCAATCTGGAGGTGGAAGACGATTATGTGGGCATTGGACGGATGTACCCCTCCCGGGTGTGAAGAGTCGGCCACTTAAGGAGGGGCAGTGTGGTCATTTCGAAATATTCTCAAACTCAGCCAAGCAAAGCATCTTGCATGGAGGAAGCAACGTGGTGGATTCTGAGTGGCCCAAAGTAAGTTAATTTGCAAAATTCGTATCTCATAAACCGTAGCTCGGATAGATGTGCTTTATCATGAATTTTGCTTAGAAAATCGAGAGGAATCTAAATAAAATATATTGAAAGCCTAATTATTTTTGCAATTCTAAAAGTAATGGAAGATATCATCTTTAATGTATAATGTTTAAAGAATCCTATTTTGATATGAATAAAGTGATTAGTAGGGTTTAATAGATGATTAAAGTTGATATTAGCCTGTTAATAATAAAAAGGAACATTAGGAAGAAAAAAAAGGATGAACTTTGCATATAATTAGTTAATTTAGAGTTTCTTGTGCATAAATATAATTTAATGAGCCTTGAAACCTTAATGTTGATTAATTCGATTATTAATAGCTTTGATTGATTAATTTCATGATTAAAGTTGGAATATGTTGAATCTAAGCTATTTCGAGCACTAAAGTTCCTAATTTGTGGATAAATACCCTAAACGTAGTAATTAGGGTTTTCTCATTAATCAAGGTAGAATTAATGATTAATAACTTCCATATGAGTAATAGAGCATAATGAATTACAAATTGATGATAAATAAGCATAATGATCTTGTCATGGATTAAAAGGATAAAAATGACAGTTTTAATGAAAGATAAGTTTAATGGATTTAATTGATGGACAATGATGCCTTTAATTCGAAAATAAGGATAAATGTTGTTAAGGGATAACCTTAATATCTTTTGTGAATAATTAGGGTTTAAAATAGTGAAAGATGAAAGGAAACCCTAATTGCAAAAGAAGCCCTAAAAATGAAATAGTAACCCTAGGGCTCGAATAGGTCTATTAGACTTGGATACCATGATCCATGATAGAAAATATTGGATGTTTATTTCAGGTTCTTATTGAATGCTTGCTTGTCTATTGTTGATTGGACTATTCTGTCTCAAATCTTCATGTACTGGTATGTGGTTACGCTTATGACTACCCGAATTAGTTTTCCGGGATTTTATCGATGTTTCCATCGTGGCTTGAATTAAACTGTTGGATGTATTTAATTCATGCAAAGTATAATGTGAACATGACTATCACCTAAGAAATATGCCTACTAGCTCAGATCCTAGTCCCCTCTGTAGCTTTATAGATTGACCTAGTAAATGGCTACCAATGAGGGTAGGTCCATCAGGTCATTAAATGACTTAGTAAATGGCTACCAATGGGGTAGGTCCATCAAGTCATCATGAGTCAGGGATTGGTCTACCTTTGGGTAGGACCATGTGACTCCATAACCCTAGGTGTTGGCTACCTGTGTTGTAGGGCCATGGGGGTAAGGATCTACCATATGAGAGAGGTGGTATCCATGTCCACTGCAGGGACGTTACAGAGAAAGGGGATAGGCAAGGATTGAGTAGTATTGCTTAAAACGTAATCTTCATTGTTAAATGACATTTGGTTGATTACATTGTTAACATAGTTGCACAATTATTGTTTCCCCCACATACCAGCTTCGGCTGACCGACGTTTTGTTTGTCGGCGTTTTAGGTATAAATGAAAGAACAAACAATAAAATGACATATGTGGAATTGAATGAGAAATAACATGCACAGGAGGATTAGTTAGATTAACATCTTCATGGATAGAAGTTTAGAAATCCCAGTTTTTCCAAGGTAAGAAAAGTTTTATTTTATACCTATTTTCAGTTTAGTTGGTAAAGTTTATTAATTATTACTGATTATTTGTCGAACCTTTGATCCTGTTAATTGAATAACGGCTCTGACCTTTAGGTCTCCCTTAATTGGGGGTTACCGGGAGGCGGGGTCGTTACAGGAAATGTGTACACAATATGCCAAGTATGTAGTTGATGCTTACTAGAAGGAAAAATACATGATTTGATAATGTTCATGACCAGATCCTAGTCAGCAATCACAGAAACTATATAACTTCCTAAACAAGAAGCATGATATTTGAAAAGCCAAACAAATGAATCATATGTCTCATCATATTAGAACTGTTAATTAAATCATAAAGTCCTACTATGATGATTAACATTAGCTAAACACCATAAAACATTTTTTGGTGTGATAGATTGTATCAAATATTATAGCATTATCAAAATAAACAACAATTATCAATGAAATTTAGATCAGACAAAAAAATGGGTTAGGAAACCATAAAAGTCTTTCTCATAATTGTATAAGAAGTTAATACTTCAACACTTGAATTGGTAAAATAGTTCCAAGAAAATGCCTACATCAAACCCAATAGCTTAAAACCTTTTTCTATGAACATGCCTATCATCATATTTCCTAGTCAAAAGCAACTTATATATATATACTCACAAGATAATTATGACATTTAATTTGACAAATGCGTATTTATGTAGTAAATGAACAAATCAAAATCCTCTAAATATCATGACAATAGTTACTGAACACAAAGAATGCAAGTGATATTTATGAATGAGAGCATCGTTATACAATGATGGCACATATTGAAGAGGTTTTTTCAATAAAAATGGATCATAATTGGTAACCCATATCATTGGATAAAAATTTACACTTGTTAGATAGTTATTGTTCCATATTATCAACAACATAGTTCACAAGACTTAATAGTCCATCGATCTTCTTCAAATGTCTAAAAATTTTGCATGTCACTAAAAGTTCTCTTGGCCAATAGAATCATTATCAGGTTCATAATGATCATAATTCTTTTAAATATTCAATTCAATAATTCCTGCATCTCTGAAATAGGAAAAAATACCTTAATCCAACAAAAGAAGTTAAGTCAAATCTGAGTTAAATATTTTTTCAAAAAAATGGCATAATTCACACATAAAGAACACAACACATGTTCATGATCCCCATCCATGATAAAAAAATACCAAACATTGCAATTGCAAGAACAAAAAGTCAAAAAATACTATCAACAAAAATGTAATCTAATGTGATGATTTCTCACTAAAATAACCTATTGACTACAACATTGTTTACAAATTGAGCTTAAGAAAGATTCTTCATTTTCAATAAAATGAAAATAACAGAAAAGTGAATCTTTACAAATAGATTTGGAAAGATAAAATTTGGTAAAAACATTGCTAATAACATAACAACAAGTAATGTGGCCCACTATAGATTGTCCATGTTATTATAATTTTCATTGAGTTATTATTACCATTTCATGCTCACCTAAAATATTATAATGAGAATTTTTTATATGTTCAACATATAACATACTACTTAAAAGAAGCCAAATTAAAATGTTGCAACAAAGATTGGATGGTAATTTCATCCCCTCTTGTTGTGAGATGGTGGTTCCTCTATTATACTAGAACTGTTGTTGCAAATATAATGAATAAATATATGAAATAGTATTTAATGCCAACCCCAAGTAGTGACTTTTTAGATTATGGAAACTCTCCCACTTGATATTGCAAATAGAATGAATAAATATATGACAAAAGTATTTAATGCCAACCCCAATTAGTGACTTTCTAGATTAGGTAAACTCTCCCTCATGTCGTTCCAAAACAGCCTAATGACCCTCAATGCCCAACACCTTGACATTTGTAAGAGAAATTAGTCATCAACTATAACATTAAGATTGAATAAATAAATAACTATCCTCAAGAAAAATATGAAGATATTTTTGTGAATGAGGAAGAAAATTGGAGCTAAAAAATCCACCTGCAATGGCTCAATAATGGAAAAAAGCTCAAACTTTAATCATGCATTTGATAAATGCAGGAGGTAAAGGAATACCACTAATTTTCTAAGACGAGAATAAGTATTGGATGACCAATGATAAAAACCCAATGATCTAGTATTTAATCACTTTATTTAGAAATTTACAGCTATGAATATACCCAGATAGGAGTATATGGACAACATGCCTCATCATTTTAAACAATTGGCAGCAAATCAATTGAAGCCACTTATCTTTATTGATGAAGAGGTCAAAAGTAATCACAAGGGTATCTATACTGAGACAGATTTATAAATTTTCTTCCATGTGCTAAATAACCACATGAAAAGAAGGGATCACCTAGGCCTGGTAGTAGAAGATATTGTTAACCTCGCAATGTTGTTCCAATCTCTCTCATTTATGCATGTTAGGTAAAAAAGTAAGACACTTCCCATGCCATTTCCAAATTATCTTTAGCATGGGAAGGACCTTGTGTAATCATAGGACTACTACTAAAAACTCTTTTTGTTTATATAATAAGTATTTTGGGTTAATTAATATAGTACATGATTTGTCAAAAAAAACTGAAGTCACTTTTCTCGATTCTAACAGATAACAAAATACATGAAACCCTAAGTAAGATGCATCTATGCTAAGTTGGAGGTCAATATGTCAGTGACACCCTCTTAATGCAATAAAATTAGGGAATTGTTAAGGATTTTGTATGCCAAACTATTAGCAGTGTGTTGATGGGATTCCCTTTATATCTATTTAATGGCATCATCACACTCATTAGTAAGTTTTGTGAACCAATAAATTGAAGTAAACCAAGACCTATATCAAAAAATAACATGTATCAAGCTCTTTTCTAAGGTAGGTGGTAAACATATGAAACTCTATGCTGGTAAGGACATCTCCATATCAAGGCAACATTGTCCCTGTAAGCAGAATCATGGATTAATTATCATGGTACAAGAACTAATTCATACCATATTTCTCCCAAATTTTAATCGAACAGTGGAAATTAAGATCAAGAGTTCTAAGATGTGTGGTTGGCTAGAACGACCCGACATTCATGACACAACTGCTAATGCTAGTTGGCTGAGAAACATAGTTAATTATTTTGATGATATATAATACTAGTGTAAATACACGAGTGTTGTGGAATGTAAAGAAATTATAGAGATTCAAACAAGCATGAGGCCTAAGGTAAAGGGATCCATCGTCCATTATCTATTTGTCATATGTTTGGAATGTCTAAGTTAGCTTATTCAAGAAAGTGTGTCTGCTAAGACATGGAGGCCCATAAACTAACTGATATTGGATCAAGTATTCACACATTGCTTTTGTACATGACACTATCATTTTCAAAAGAGATAATGTAGCTTAGATAGATGAAATTGCTTCAGAGTAATTTAGTAAGATCCTAGAGAATTTTTTTAGTGGATAACACCAGGAAATTTGTTTTAGATATGGTTTCAAGAAGAAATAAGAAAATTATCTATAGGGAGGCAGTGACTCAATAAATAATATATCTCAAATAATATTAGGATGGTATCTATTTGCATAAGAGAGTAAGTAAATTGGCATACTTGGAGATCTTGAAAAGAGTTATGAGGTGCATCTCTGATTGGGAAACTAGGACTCTGATTCTTGCCAAGTGGATTTTCTTAAAGAAATTAATATTAAGAACAATATGAACTTGCACTGTGAAAATGAGTATTCTTGTCATTAGTCTTTATTACTAACTTGATAAGATTACTCATTGTTTCATACGGGGAGGGGGATATAAATCCTAGCATAGCATACTCCCTTAGCAAATAGGATTGTGTCACATCTGATGAATCTAATGAGGATTAAGATTGACAAGGATGCCAAAAAGGAACCAATCATTATTTCTTAAAAGTACATGGGAGATGAAATACCATAAAAATGCATGGTGTGAGGGGTGAGGAAGAAACATAAAAGTTTTTCCAATAAACATGAAGAATATGTTATTAATATATAAAGAGGTCAATAGCTTACGAGAAGGTGTTTAGTCATCTATAAAAAAAGGTCATCTTGAACAACCGCTCTACTACAGGTTGGATAGTTATCTGGAATAAGGATGGCATCTATATAAAGGAGGTAATTTTGAGGAATATATTGTAGGAGGTTTAAGATCTATCAATCTATATATTTGTTAATCTTGTTCGGGAATGGGACACAGAGTTCTTGAATGAGTATCTAGCTACATGGATCATAAGTTACATCACTACAGGAAGATCACTACGTTTCTTTCTCCATCTGGATATGAAATGAATGATCAATATGTTTAGAGGGGTTATGCACATGATTTCTCTACCAAAATTGGAGCTTATTTAGGAATGATTTCATGATGATTTCTCTCATATTTATGTGTTTGTGAATTGTTTGTGTAAAATGTTTAAAATAGTTCTTGTGCATCAATTTGATCCATTTTAAATGTAATTGCCCCAAGATAATTTTTTTAAAAAAAAATTACTTTGTTTTGTTGTTTGCCTGATAAATTTTTGTTATATTGCAAACTTACCCAAATACAAACAAAAGAAAGCTTGTATAGTGCCACCGACACCAGAAGAAGGGGAAGAAATAAGAGGAAAATAAGAATCGAGAAGATAAGGGGAAACACCCAATTGATTCTCAGTATAACAGACCAAGTCGGTGGCATAGAAATTTCAAACCATAAATTGCAATAGAAGTGAAGAAGTTGATGGCACCGACTGTAAGGAGTGGGATCTTGTAAGGAGTGGGACCCAAGAGGGGATTCACTACCTACTTAGTTTGAGGAATAACCCATCTAATCCAAACACACTAATCATTATATCAGAATAGGTGCTTTTTCATTTCTTAAATAAATGATATACAAGACCAAATGTAGTAGCGGAAAATAAAAGATCTAATTATTACAATGCTTGTTTATATCATGATTCATTCAATGCATATGAAAACTAAACTATAGCATAGGTCCGACAAAGGGTTATCTAATTACATCGAATCTATCTCCCAAGTATGATCATCTACACCTGGAGTTATCATGTTCGACCATGGTTCACTCCTCCTTTCTCACTACCTACAGGGTAGGAAGCATACCCCACAAGGGTAGACAAAGATGGAAATTATTAGCAAAAAAGTTGGTATGAGCATATTAATATAGATTGAGAATTATTAGGAAAAAGTACATCAAGTATAACAAGACTTCCTATCCAAGAGGAAAAGTACCATGAAAATTGTTATCAAGAGAATATGAATTGCAATAAGATGATCAACAACAGATACACTTCCATAATTAAAAAAAAACAAGATGTGCCCCAGGAATTACACATAGATATGTTAGGGAACATAACCAATCAAAAGTAATCAACCTACATGCACGTGATATAAACATAGAACTAGCGAAATATAAATAAATGGTGGAGACTAGGGCAATAAAATGGGAACAAAACTCAATTCCCCAATATATAAATTAATTTCCCAATATATAAAGTGGGTACAAAACTCGGATGAGGGGCACATAACCAAATTCCCCAATATAAAGTAACATAACCAAATTCCGCAATATATAAAGTAAGGAACATAACTATAATTCGCCAGTATATGAAGTAGGTAGAAAAATCAGGTGAGGGGCACACAACCTCCATCCTAAAACATAAAGGGTACATATCCACATAAAACAAAATAATTTACACAACTCTAGGGCTACTAAATCACAAAGCATGCAAAATGTAGAGGTGAGTGAATGTTTAGTTGTATAAATAGAATTAATGGCATTTCCATCACATAAATGGACAATATGAAATGTCCACCACAAAACTGGGAAAATTAGGAGTCCATCTTACAATGAGGAACAAGTTTTCAATTTGACAATTAGGATTTCATCAAGAAGCAAAGTACAGTTCTTGAGTCCAACATAAAATATAGATAGTGAAAAATATGAAGATTGAAAATCATTAAAATTAGCCCCAAATAGGCTATCAAGTAAATAAAAAGATAATTCATAAAAAATACCTAAGAGTCTCAAGAGAGAGATTCATAGGATTAATTGTTGAATATGGATATGGAGACGCACCACATCTCAGTTGTGTGTCAAGTTGCCAAAGTACAAAACCTATTTCATATAGTATTAAATTATATATTTACAAATCAATAATTAGTATGCATATTTAAACCCTAAATTTTCAAATTCTTATTATATTGTACATAAGTTATGAAAGAAATATCATCAGATAGGGTTCATATTTTGATTTCAGAACATATTTTTACATATATTCCTAATGAGTAAATAATTACTTATGAATTATCCAAGATTATACCATTTACTGAAATTCTTGAAAAATAAATGAAATCAAGAGATGATTATGCCCTCACATCATGCATCACAAGTTTGATGTGTGATAGTGCACCCAACGTCATTTAGCCACAACCAAAATAATGTAAGAAAACACTAAAATTAGGGATGAAAAGACAAAATAACCCATTGAATGTGTAACAAAAATTAAATAACCGAAGGGCACACATGTAAAAGTGATGACCATCTTCTTCCTCATTTGTTGTCTTGCATGAGAAAAATATAGAACTTCAAACTATGAAGGCTAGAACCCAAAAACCAAATCTTGAGCTTTAATGCTCCCGATCAAAGAGCAACCTTGGCATTGAAATCTCTACCCTAAGCCAGACTCAAAACAACTCCGCTCAGATGTGAGAAGATCTGCATCATCCTCATCACTTCCTGTCAGGATGTCAAGGGACGTACAATAGAGGCACAAAAACTAGAACACTATGGAATGAGAGCATTTGTGTGGGTAATAGTCAAGACAACAAAGTTTACATCAACGAAGTTGAGCAGCTATACAGAAACAACCAAACCCCATTTAGCTAAAGGAGGGAAATAGGATATACCTCAAATTGAACAATCTCATTGGTTCAAATGGCTTCACGACACCTCACATTGTGATTTAAAAAATGCACAAGAAGCCAGGGTGATTAGGATAGAAGTTGCAGTCTATTGAAAGCTCTACGAGCTAGATGGATTTTGGAGTCATGGAAGCTTGGTGAAAATTGATAAACGAAGACCTCAAACAACTGACTAGATGTTGTGCAAATGTTGAGGGGGTTATATAGGGGCCTGATGACCTAAGGACATGAGAAAAATGGGAGAGGGGAAAATAGGGGAAAGGATAAAGAAGATTAGGATTTTCCATAAACGTGACAAATAGGGATTTCAACCTAGATTCAATCTTATAGATCCTATGAGGAACTAATGCAAAAAGGAAAGGGGAAGAATTGAGGGAAAAATTGTAGAGGAAATCCAACACCAAAGGGCAGTAGGGTATGTGTGTGGGCTCCTACCAAAGGTAGGAGACAAGGTGTGTGCTGTCTGATTCAGATCGAACGACCCTGATACAGGCTGCATAGAAACAAAGAAAAGGAAATCTAAGTGGTGACACATAACTGAGCGTGACTAGTGAATTCAACCAAAAACTTTAGAGAAATAAGTACATCATTTCATTTTGCATATCAAGTACCTTAAACCTATATTTTCTCTTGTATTTCAATTGAGGGTCCAAACAAATTGCAAATAATATAAAATCTGATATCTAGGCTATTTAACACATGTGGAATTCTAATTTAATAATTATTTACACTTTTGATTTCATTAACGATAATATTTAGTATTTTTAACCTTATCTCATATTTCCTTTTCTTGATGAAATTAGGATAGTTTGATCGTTCAAATAATGTGTAATTTGGCACCAAAGCTAATTGGAACCCAAGGACCATGATTTTCACGTTAAATTTAGGTTTTAGGATTCCCTTTTATAAAATTGAATTTGGGTTTTGGCTCATGACCATTATATTATTATAACATTACATCCCTTCCATCATTATTTGTTATTTGACATTGTTACCAATACATTTTCCTAATATTATAAATCATGAATTTACATATTTTGCTTATTTATCCCATTAAGTACATTAATTTACTATTTACAAATACTACACATTATTCATATTTATATACATGAAACATCAATTGTTATTCTAATTCATGTATTAAGAATATTATACTTGTTATTAATCACATTTAGCCAACTGACCCCAAGTTGATGGCGTCTTCCTAGGAACACGCTCTATGACTCACTGTGGTTAAATGGGGAGGCCGAAGCAGTTAGGGCCAGCGAACAGTGGGCTGCCATGAGCGGGCCGGTTGCGTTAGGGACGATGACTCCCTCATGAATTCTCTTTCTCCAAATGTTGTGCCTAAGACAGCGCTTATGTCGGGCATGGAGAACGACATGATGGAGAAAAATGCCTTTGTGCCTTCACTTGATTATACTTTTCAGTTGTCTTTGCAACGTGATGAAGTAGCACAATCTTCTCTTCAAAAGATAGGGCTTCACTTTCACTACGAAGGATTGCGGGGACAACAGTCGTCGTTTGATGGTGGTATCCAATCAGCAAAACTCCCACTTGGAATTCATCACTGATGTAGAATTTCGAAGAAGGCATGCCCAATCAACCTCGTCATCTGAATCAATGTCGGCGGCTACCAGATTTGTTAAATCTTTCAGAGACATGGTTACAAGCAATACTGAATCTACTAATTTCTTCTTGGACTATGAACCATCTGAACCAGTTAGTCCGAAAGATATTTCTTTAGTGGGGGATTATCGTTTTCCTGAAGTGTACATTGCACCAGAGGCATACACTATTCTGCATAAACCCTGGATAATGACGGTTACTGTTAGACTGCTTGGCAAGAACATTGGGTATATGACCTTTTGGAAAATATTAAACTTTTGTGGAAACCCATCGCTTGATGGCGCGTGTACGAACTTGGCATGAATTATTTTACAGTCCAATTCACGTGTGAGGCAGTTTTCTCTTCTGCTGTCACTGGAAGGCAGTGGGCAATTTTTGGTTCTCTCAATTGTCTCTAGATGGATGGATGACTTTGTGCCTATAAATAACTTGCCATCTAAGGTAATCACTTGGGACAGAGTTATTGATTTACCCTTATATCTGTACAATCCGGCCATTTTTGAAAGAAACGGTCAAGTCTTGGGAAAACTATTCAAAGGGGATGATCACATTCTGAAGTGCACAACAAGTAAATTTGCCCTCCTCGCTATTGAACTTGATACAAATGAACTGGTTAGACCAGTAGTCATCATAAATGGTGTGATTTATAAAGTTGAATATTAATCTATGCCTTCAATATGCTCTTTGTGTGGTATTATGGGTCATATTCAGTCTACTTGCCCATCAAAGCCATTAGAGGAAGATGAATCTACACCTGAAGAAAATCATGATGAGGCAAGAGTAATTTGGAATGATGGTGTTGATCAGTGGCAAGTCGATTATGAAAAAAAAATCCATTCCAGAAAGCGATCTCACAAACAAGCACAAGTATCTAAACTGATAAATCTGAATCAGTCCAATCACTTTATTAATCTAGAATTTTAGGAGGACATGGGTGAGGACTCTCAACCCTTGGTGTCCTAAGTAGAAAAGCAACAATATCCAACTACAAGAAAGGTTTGGACAAAGAAATGAAAACAATTATCTAAGAAAACTACAATGGAAAGTGAAGGTGTCTCTACTCCCATTGAAGAAACTCTAGCTACTCCTAATAATCATAATGATAGAAAAGGTCTTCACGAAGAAGTCATTGGTACAACTATGGATGTCACCATAAATCAACCTACACATGTTCCTTCAATTTCTATCTTGCAAACACACCAGTCGGGAGACGAAGTAATTGTCCTTCTTAAGGTATCTCCCTCACCCACTCGCCTCACACATCGATAGCCACACAAGCTCCCACCAGCCAATCCGTGCATGTCGTGAGCCTGGCATTGGCCCCGCTCGTGTTGGGAGGTACAACTACTGACCAAAGATTGGCCAGTCGCACAACATCACACCCCTCCTCACGACCTCCCACAACCTCTCGCATGTCGTCCCCCATCCCCCTTTGACCTGACGAGCGACCGCCTATAGATGTTGCCCCTCGCCCTCCACCTCACGTGGAAGCTTTCTCCCATAGAAAAATGGCTCCCCACATCATGTCCAGATTTCCCTCTCACGGGCCAGCTAGGGCGTCTACGGTTTCAACCAATCATGATAACTCTCACCCAAAAATCATCTGAAAGCCCAGATCAAGGCTAAATCTTCAAAACCCTATATCTCCTATGTTTCTCAATCAAATGTAATGATGTATATGTGGTTTCAATCAGATTTACAACACCTTTCTAATTAGACTAATGTCTATTTTTTATTTTACATGTCTGTCTCTAATTTATTAAAGATGATGCCTTTATGATATTATGCTTGTTAATCAACCTCAATCATGCTTTATCTTGTATCCTATATGAGCCCTAACTACCCTAATACACAAATTAGTAATCGTTAGTTATGTTTTACTTTTCTTGATGTCTTGGGCCATCTAGGGCACTCTAATGCTAATATTGACCTCCTATGGATATTCTTGCCCTAAAATGGCCCAGTTACATGCATACATGATGTGAATTGAACAACTTTGAATGGTTGGCTTAATTCATCATCACCTTATCTTTTAACTCAAAATCAGTAAACTACATGTTATTTTTTACATGTGAAGTCGAGATATCATGATAAGTGTTCCATGTTTGACTAATAGGACCTAAAGTACCTCTTTTGTGCTTTAAAATGATCTAGTTGATATAGTTTGTTCTATACAATGAAAGGTGACTTTTACACAAATGTCTTACTTAAAATCAGTAGATTCATCACACCCATAGCCCTAATACCAACTTGACTTATCCTATGCTCCTTAATTCATGTATGACTTGGAAACATGACCATGTGGCATAAATATATCTAATGTGACTAATTATGATCTTGCATGAATAAATTATGATAATAATCTAAATCTCATGCTTCCCAACTCCTAAATCAGACCCTTTTGTTATCTCCTACACCTAAGGTTAATGTTGATACTTGTGCTAGGATTGGATAATTGCATGTACAAAGTTTGATCTATTTGAAACCTAGGTCTAGGGGAAACATTCATGTGACGTATATGATATTTACATTATCAAAATCCTTTAGATCTAAAAACCCATGTTATATTTTATCCATCTTAGGTCCCCTTAGTTTGGACCATCTCTAGAGATTTTATCATAACTTTCTCACAACTATAAAGGTACAGTTAATCTCTAGACCCTACTATGATATTGGCTTGTTTGTAAGTATGCTTATATGAATGCTTGGCTAGATAAATACTTTCTTGAGCTACTATTCCCTATGAATACTACTTTCATGTAGATTATACTACATTGGAAGACTTTGAACATAATCTAGAGAAATCCATTATTTACCTTAGTGCACATGCCTGACGTTTTGGTACACCAGGTCAGCCATATTACTTGATAAGGAGGACAATTTTGATACAAGACTTACCTCTTGGCAATGACCTAGAAGCCCCTTATGGATAGGGTAGCTAATTTTGAGTACCATTATAGACTCTTCTAGTGAGAAGTTAGTCTAAAGGCCTACGGTTGATATAATGGATAAAGAAACCTAAAACATGTTTTGTATAAAAGAAAGTCATTAAGTGTTCTCGCTTGTTTCTAGTTCTTGCTTATTATGATGTTTCTAGCCAAACAACATTTTTATTACTCTTAAACCATAGTTACATGTTTTTTCATAGCGTACTCAATGCACTCGCATTGATATATTTTGTTTATTGTATTTGTAGTTTCCAAATGAAGATCCTCTGCATTTGAGACTCTAAGATCTGAAGTGCAATACAAATGGGTATACTTGAATCTAGAATTGGTTACATATCTCTTATATCCATGTTTAGAATCTTGTAATCTCTTGTTGTTACTACTTTTACATATATAATGCATGTGTGAAATATTTGTACCATTTTAGGGACGGAGGCCCAAGTCCATTCGCCTTTAGCTATGTAGCCATTAAGAGTGTGGACTTAGGGTAATAAAAGGCTCTATGACATGTTATGATAGCTAAACACATAGGCCTCTATATATGTTTAAGGCATAACACATATTAAGAACCCGAATAGGACTAAAAGCCTTTCCTTGAAGTTTAGAGTGTCTTATAGCATCTCATCTCTTCATTAAGGACCACCTAAGCCACTCAAGTTGATGACAATTAGGTAGTCTTCTCATCTCCTCATATGATTCTTCTCTCTTGACTATTAATCACACAACATCTCGATTATGGGTAGCTTATGCATAGGAAAAGTAGAACTTATTTGAAATCATGAAAGTCGATTAACACGATAATGCCATGATCTGACCCTAATTTGAAAACCATATTTGATGTAATAAAGTATTCTTTATAGTGATTCACTCATGCAAACTCAATATTACCAGTTGGAAATATAATACTTTCTATGTTTGAGGTGAATCTTTGTGTCGTTGAAATAAGGTGGATCTAGTGTATTACATCTCCTTTTTGATGAGGTCCACGTTGATTAAGCCCATGTTGCCCTATTATTCAGTGAACCTCAATCACAACTAAGAAAATTTCTCCCCCTATTTTATATGTACGATGATCATTCCAAAAATGACCAAGTCTTTGGAACCCTAGATCATGATGTGGAGATTGGATACACGCATCATTTCCCTATCAACTTTTATGTCTCTTTGCACTCAATTTTAAATAAAAATGATAGAAAAGGACATCACCTTAGACCTATTATGCTCCAACTTGTGAGTTCTCAATTTGACTTCTTGATTACCAAAATCTATCGTTACCTTGATCTTGAAAAGAAGAACATGAAATTATGACCTTGATCTCGATTTTTTTGAGGTATGGTTTTTCCTATTATGATCATGATGTTTGACTTGTGACCTTATGAATAACAATTTGATACTCTCTCTATTTGGATATTTTCAACAACTCTTAATCAACGTGGATTGATGTGCTAGATCAGGGAGGTGGTTGACTTATGACTCCCCAAACCTTTGTGACATCCCTATTATGTCTACTTCTAAATTTTCATCTAGTGTATCATTTATAATTTGTGAAGGTAACTCCTTCTGCACGATTTTTATTTGACCTAAGTCTCCAATAGGTCACATCCACGATGATATTGATACTTGATCTTCAATCTCAATTTAATGATGATCTAGAAAATGATGACATTGGCAAGAGTTAGTGGTTAAGTTCCTAGAAGACCTAGGTCTACATCACCCATCAACCTTGAATATGGTGATAATGAAATTTGATGTTAATACTATTGAAGGTTGCTGGATTGTTGCTCGATTGATGTATATTGATGAAAGATCACCCCTAAGGTCTAAGGAACCTAAACCCTAGCATAGAAATGTTTGGACCTGTGACTTTAATGTCCAAACTCGACTCTTGATATTGATGTATGCAATCTTGACTCATGAATATTGATTTTGATTTTGAGTAGACTCCTATGATCACCCATTTGGATCTTGAGATCACCCTCAACATATGATTGATGACTTTAATGTTCCCAAATCTAAAAAAGAAATGCAATTTGAGTGATAATTATGTTAACTCACTCGATTTATGACTTAGGGTTAAGCTCCATGGGGACTAGGGTGGGACCCTCCATCAATATTGAGCATGAAATCATGATTTGAAATATGAAGTTTGTCTCTAATTGTTGAAATATTAATCTCAGTGATGGATTTATAACCCCACTTAGGACAATGTGCAAGTTGGAACCCTAAATGTTAGGATTGAAAGCCTGGTTGTACTGTTAAATTGAGAGCTCTATTTGATTGATCAAGATTGTGATATGTCCAAATTTAGATCAATAGGATGATCATTCCAACCTATGTTTTATTATAATCATATCCCCAATTTGATGATCAATGTGACAATGCTCTGACCTAGATGATCAATTCCTTGATCATGAAATAGTTTTGATATTGAAATCATTCCTTAAGATTTGATATAAAGTATGAAATTCCAACTCAATTAATGACTTGACATAATTTTGGCGAAAAAATTTCTTTTAAGGTGGGAAGATGTGATAACCTAAAAATTCAAACTTTAATTTTGACTTTTATTTTGACCTAACTATTTTTCTTGAAGCCAATTTGTTTTTTGTATGTGTATCGATGCATATTTGATCCATATAGTTTGTGTGTATCTCTTTGGTAATACTGAAATTGACAAAAATGAAGTCTACCTACACATCCACATTGTCACCTTACCCTATAATTTTAATGAATACCCTTGTAAATGTTTATGACCTATTCTTATTCTCATGTTATAGAGCTCATTCTCACATTTCCAACGCACCTTGTTTCATCCAAATCAGAGCTTGTATGAGGGAGTTATGTCTAATTGAAGATATAGACTTTTCAACCTAATTTTAGTCCTCTTTTCCTTGATTTTACATCTATGGACCGGATTTTTACATCCCATTACAAGGCGTTTTGCCCACCCAAACTCCCCCTTTTTCCCTCTCTTTTCTTCTCCTTAAGCCTGATTCCAAGCTTTCTTCCATTGACCAATCAGTTGCCTTGAATCTACGACCAGACATTTTGGACCCTCAGATCTTCACCCCAAGGATGAAAGCTAGATCCAATTGTCCCGACCTTGTCCTCTCTCCCGCATCTAAATCTTCCATGGAAGTATCTTTGTAGCTACATTGTGACCAACCTTAGCCCCCTTTCATGCCCCGATTGGTCTTATTTTCCCTCCCTTTCACCTCACTTCCTTCCCCTCTTTTGCTGGCACCCTATTTCCCTCTATTCGACACCTAAATTCACCCTTCCCCCCCTAGATAGAGGCCTACCTCTGAGCTCTGCCATGGTCCTGTCACATCTTTGGTCATGACCATAGGTAACTTACACTAGTTTTGGCTTCACTAGACCCAAACGTCAATGCTCGGCCACCTTGTGCCACTACACTTTGTCTCCCTCTTGTTTCCCCCTTTCTCTCCAGCGAGGATTCCACCGTAGCAGGGACACCCCTTACAAGGGATGATTCGACTAGAGGGATGATCTACACATTGTGGTATCACCATTCAATGCTTGTCTTTGTTGCTTTCTCTCTCTCTATCTCTACCATTACCTCATCCACTCGCCTCACCCCTCGATAGCCACGTAAGCTCCAGCCAGTCAATGTGTGGGTGTCGTGAGCCTATGCATTGGCCCCGTTCATGCTGGGAGGTTCATATGCTGATCAGAGATCATCCAATTGCAGAACATTGCACTTAGGCTCTCACGACCTCATGTGACCACCCATGCGTCATCCCCCATCACCCTCTGACCCGACGAGCGACCTTTTACAAACATTGCCCCTTGCCCTCCACCTCATGCTCTAGCTTTCTCCCACATCAAACTGGCTCCCCACAACGCATGTAGCTTCCTCTCTCGTGGGCTGGTTTGGGCGTCTGTAGTTTCATCCCAATAAAGATAACTCTCTGCCAAAAATCATCTCAAAACGCGAATAAAGGGTTAATCTTCAAAATCCTATAACTCCGAGGTTTCTCAATCAAATGTAATGATGTTATATATGGTGTCAATTAGAAAAACAACATCTTTGTAATCAGACTAATGTTTTTTTTATGATTTTGCATGTTTCACATCTGATTTAGTAAAGATGATGCCTTAATGATATTATCCTTGATAATGAACCTCAATCATGATTTATCTTGTATCCTTTATGAGACCTAACTGTGCTAATCCACCAATTAAATACTCTTTCATTCACTTTTACTATTCTTGATGTCTTGGGACATCTTGTGCACTCTAATTCTAATCTTGACCTCCTATGGCTACCCTTGCCCTAAAATGGCCCATTTATATGCATAAATGATATGACTTTAAAAAGTTTGAGTGTTTGGCTTAATTCATCATCACCTAATGTTTTAACTAAAAATCAGTAAAGTATATGTTGTTTTGCCACATGTGAAGCTAAGATTTCATGATATGTAATCCATGTTTGACAAATGGGACCTGAAGTACATCTTTTATACATTAAAATGATCTAGTTTGTCTAGTTTGTTTATATATGATGAAAGGTGACTTTTACACAAATTTCTCTTGTTCAAATTAGTAGATTCATCAAACTTGTAGCCCTCACACCAACTTGATCTATCCTATGATTCTTAATTCATCTATGACTTGGAAACATGTCCATGTTGCTTGAAATGGATCTAATGTGACTATTATGATCTTGAATGAATAAACCATGATAATGATCTAAATCTCATGCTTCCCTTACTCCTAAATCATACCTTATCATTATCTATTAGTACTCATAATCTAGACACCTAAGGCTTAAAGTTGATACTTGTTCTATGATTTGATAATTGCTTGTACATTTGGAACATTGGACCTAAGTTTGATCTATTTGAAACCTAGCTCTAAGGGAAACATCCACATGAAATATATGATGTTTACATTATCAAAATTCTTTTAATCTAACACCCCATGTTATATTTTATGCAACTTAGATCCCCTCAGGCTGGACCATCTGTAGAGATCTTATCATAACTTGCTCACTACTCTAAAGGTACACTTAATCTCTTAAGCCTACTATGATATTGGCTTGTTTATATGTATGCTTGTATGAATGCTTGGCTTGATAAATACTTTTTTGAGCTAGTGTATCTTATGAATACTACTTACATGTTGATTATACTACTTTGGAAATCTTTGAACATAATCTTGAGAAATCCATTATATACTCTGGTGTACCTGGCTGATTTTTTGGGGTAAGGACACCAGGTTGCCCATCTTACTTGATAAGGTAGATCATTATGATACAAGTGTTACCTCTTGGAAATGATGTTGAGGCCCATTATAGATAGGTAATCTAATGTTGAGGAACCTTACAGACTCTTCCAATGAGAAGTTAGTCTAAAGGCCTACAATTAATATAATGGATAAAGAAACCTAAAACATGCATTGTATAAAAGAAATTCGTTAAGTGTTCTCACCTGGTTTCTAATTCTTTCTTATTATGATGTTTCTAGACAAGAAACTTTATATTACTCTTAAACTATGGTTACATGTTTTTCATAGTGTACTCATTGAATTTGCATTGATATGTTTTGTTTATTGAATAGTAGTTTCCAAATGAAGACCTATTGCACTCAAGACTCTAAGATCTAAAATGCAATACAAATGGGTATACTTGAATCTATATTGGGTACATATATCTTATCTCCATTATTAGAATATTTTTATCTCTTGTTGTTACTACTTTTACATATATATTTCCAGTGTGAAATGTTTGTGCTATTCTAGGGACGGATGCCCACCTTCACTTTCCTTTGGCTATGTAGCCATTAGGAGTGTTTACTTAGGGTAATAAATGGATATGTGACATATATATTCCTTATAACAAAAAGAGATATTTTGTATGCCTTAAACTTATTTCGAAATGAACCAATGGGAGACAAATTAAATTACAAAGAAGCTTAGCGCTAACAAGATAGTATTGATGCATGGAGATATATGAGGAACAAGGAAAAAGTTGTTGTGGAATCTCAAACTCCACATGTAGTACAAGAATCTCAAACATCTAGTAGGATACGCATGGTGCAAGATAAATTTGGATTTATCATGCTCAAATAGATGAATTGTTGGTCATAAATGATGATGAACAACAACCTACATACTATCGACTGACAAAATCGCAACAAATTCTTAGAATCTATGAGAATTGTGATGGACTTCATATACAAAAAATATGGACTTTACTGGATGAACCTTAAGAGATGAAGTGCATAGGATGCAAATGTGTTTTCATGAAGAAGAGTGAAATGGATGGTAATGTATAGACCTGTAAAGGGAGATTGGTGGAAAACATGTTTCAATCAACTCCATTTTCACTAGAAAAAAGATTGTTACCATGATTAAATCCATCAAGATCATGATTTTCACTATAGCATATCATGACTATGGTATTTGTTAAATGTAAATGAAAACTACATTCCTTAATAGGATCCTTGTTGAGGATGTACACATGGCACAAATAGAAGGTTTGTCACTTGAAATGAAGCCAATATAGTATACAAGATACAAAGGTCCATATATGGATAGAAGTGAGTATATAGAAGAAGGAATCTTTCTTTCATGAGATAACAAAGGAGTTTGGTTCTACAAAATTGAAGATGAACCTTATATTTACAAAAAAAATAGTGGGAACATCAATTGTATTTCTCATATTGTATGCATATGACATACCACTGATGGTAAAATACACACACACACACACACACACACACACATATATATATATATATATATATATATATATATATATATAAGTCTTTCTAGATACATTTTTCATAGCTCTTTGGAATAAAATTCACACTTTAGTAAAATTACATATTCCTCATTAATAAGATCTATCTTGCATGCAATGTTATGTACAAACCCAGATGATTTGTTATCTTGGAGTTTGATGAATAGATATCAGCGAGACCAAGCGATCATTGGGATTCTACAAAGAATATGTTGAATTATTTGAGAAGAACAAAGGATCCATTTTTTATATGTAGAGGTGAGGAAGAGTGTAACACCGTAACTTTTTTTTATATAACTAATCCTACATTAGAATACCCTAACATCAAATTTCATATCTTGCTGCTTTATATAAATCCATTGAAACTTAGAGATCCAATTATAATGTCTAAATCATTTTTAGGGATAATTTTTCATTATCAACTTAATTTAAAATGAATTTCATCAAATGTAACCCTAATTAGTAAATTAGTGATGCATGGGGGTTAATGAGCAATTAATTCTATAAGCAAGAATAATTTGACTTAATAATTTTTGTGTGAACTTTAATTGGTAATATATGGTTTACCCTAAAAGATGAGTCTCCTTATTTTAGGTTGTCCTATGTACAGGTAATTCTCATTTTGTAAAAAGGAGAGAAAACATACATTTTAGACTGTTAAATATGAAAAACAATAATCTTTTTGGATTCCTAGGGGTTGAATTGGGTAACCTACTAATTTTGGCCTCTTTTGGATCGCTCTAGACCCACTAATTATATTAAGAAAAGAAAATGAATAAAATTTATAAATAATGGTCCTAAATGGATTAGAACTTAGGTTTATATGATCCTGATGTGTCACACATGCCTTGATTTCTTGGTTTCCTATATCAAGCCTAATCGAATGGCTCTGTTTCATCTTTTGGGTTCACGAACCCATCAGGCATTGGGTGCTCATCCTCCTCATCCGACTCCCAAGTCAAAAAGCAGTGCACAGTATACAGGGGCATCTGGCCTTCCCGATCTCTCTCCATATTATTTCTCAATGCAAATTGATCTACATCTCACCATCCTCACATCTTCTTGAACCTTCCCATCCCTTACATGATAGGATTTCGTTGCCTAGAATCCCCAATCGACAAAATTTTCCCAGTTCTATCATTACTTGAACTCCTCCGATCATCTTTGCTTCCCCGACCCATCCCTTATATAAGAAACTACCCTAGAATGTTTGAATACACTTGTGTATCATGAGGAAGGTGACGTTATCCCAAAGAAGTCCCTAAAATCTCCGTACCTTGGACCCCTTGTTTCGGCGGAGGTGGGTTCATCGCCAAAGTGACTCAGACCACCACAAAGACATGGGATATCATCGTGCAGTTCCCTCAGAGTCAAAGATGGTTTTGCAACTCTTTTTCCTTCTGATATTGTAGGCATCATCTTTTCCAACCTTTATACCTATTTCCTAAAATTTATGAATCCTCAATGGTCTTCTTCTCTATGAGCCGTGTTTTTGTTGGTTTTGGCTTGTTTGGCTCCGCTGGGACTCAACGAATTTGCTCGGATGGTTGGATTTCAATTTTGTCACCTCCTTTGATTTCTTGGTTGACTTTCATGGCTAGTCTTGGCAGAGGGTATCATAGGTCCACACCGGTGACTCATGGCCTCTACCTGGGATCGACGAGTTTAGTTGAGAGAGGGGAAGGTAAACGGTTGAACCTTGGGTTCACGTTTGAAGTAGAGATCGAAGTAGATATAATTGTTTGATCTATTTGAGGCTCGATGTTTGTTTTCCTCTCATGTGGTTGAACAAATACGATAAAGGCCAATAGTTTTACAATCTAGCCCTCCCCTCTATTTTGGCTTTTTTTCACATGATGGACATTTTTATTTTTTGCTCATCTTGACCACCTGTTGACCGAGGGTTTTTCTTTGGGGAGATAGGTGGCAGGTGCCATCTCCTATAGGGCCAGTTGGGAAAGGGCCCCATCTCCTGAATAATTCTTTTATAGGTGTATTTAGTGAGCTTTTTGATTGGCCAGTATTGAAAATTCATAACTAGTTAATCGTACATCAGAAAATTTCATAAAAATACTCATCATAAAGCTAATACAAAAACATGGACTAATAATAAAGTGGTTTTGAATCCTATTTTGATCTGGAATTTTGACCAGTCCCTAAATAATCATAAAATTCTATAAATCAAGATGATATTAAATATTAATGAATTCTAAATTGTTCCAATAGGGTAATTACAGTTTCCTCAACATCAACAATCTATTAGGTGTTGCTTCAATCTTTATAAGTGGTCCATGCACTTTGAACACAATTATTGGATGTTTATATGCTATTATGTATAATTTACATGTTATTATGTTAATGTATAATGCATGTTATAGTTTTATTGATTCAAGTTAAAAGTTAATGGATAAACGAAATCTATTTTACTATTTATCTTTAAGAATTATCATATCACACCATATTCATGTTTAAGAAAAAGAGTAAAGAGTAAAGAGTAAAGATAATGAATAAACCATATATAACATCCTCGTCATAGGCTTTCCTAGCATACAATGCACTTTGGGGCAAATCATGGGCTTCCTAGCATACAAAGCACTACAGTGTAATTCAAGGGGCACTTCAGTGCAAAGAGAAGAGGCACTTATGTGCAAAACTTGGGGAATCTTATATTAGTCAGATACAAGATAATGATATAATGAAAAATTTATTTTCATAATTATTTAATGATTTATTTTCAAATTATATGTTATTTTTATTTTATAATATTTTTAATTCCACTTACAAATTGTTTTATGCATGGTTGGGGGCGCGATGCCCGCTGGAAAAGAGAAACATCAAGGATAAAGCTTATCTAAGGACCAGCTGAAGACGGAGCTCAAGGACATCTGATTCAGGTGGGGTGCCAACTATCAATAAATTATATTTCCCTTATGTTTAGGAGACATGTGTTTAGTTAGAGTTATGAGTTTGTGAAACTATGCAAATGTATCCTATGTTGGTTTAATTAAACACTATTTTTACGTAATGATTACCATTTTCAGACATGTCCATTGACATTAAGCTTCTGCTCAATGAATTGTATGTTTTAGAAAATTGGGATGTTACAATATGGTATCAGAGCTAAAAATATAGTTGGCCACCAAGATTTTCTTATGATATCCTAGATATCTCTTACATCCCTCGCCTTATAATAAGAAACATATTGTAACATCCTCAAATTTTGGTAAAATTAAATTATAAAATATGGTGCATGCATTAATTTGATAATTCCTAAATAATATTATTGGTGGAATAATAATGTTAATCACCTTGTGGCACGAGTGCTTTTGGTACAAGATAAATAGATAAAAGGAATTCATGCATGAATACATAGAATGACTTTTGATATGAGAATGTTTTTGAAAAGAGAATAAAGTATGTGATGTGTTAGATAATTAAAAGAATAATTATCTAGTCATTCTTGGAAATAGAATGCTTGACACACCAAATAACATTATCTCGACTTAACCATCATATATTTGATGATAATAATAATAAGAAAGAGAATTCTAGAAGTTGGAATTCTAGGACATTCCATAATATAATTGTTTTTATGAGATGACTAATAGAACAAGTTTGGTATATAAAGGGCATCTCAATTAAATGAATATGACTTGAGAAAGGTTTTGATGACTTGCCATAGAATGAGGATAATTGGCTTAAGGAATATATTGAAGAATTACAATATGATTGTACCTTCTTATGACCTCTGGGTCAATACCTTTTATCCTAAGAAAAGGAAGGAGGGATATAATTTAATTCTTTGCCTTTTTATTCTTTGGCAATCACGTATGGAAATACCTTCCCATCTTGGGTAGATTGTGACTCACGTTGGCTTTCACTCGAGAATATATGAGGAAGGTTTCCTCATCTAGACCATCAGGTCTTTCTCTCTCCCATCTGTAAGTGTATAAGAAAGGAACTTGGCTCTCCCTATTCCCCTCATCCTCCCTTCATCGAGACCCCTAGGGTTGCTTCTAGAGCAGGTATACATAGATAGGGGGGGGGACTCGAAGACACGAAGGCAAGCAGGATGGAGGAAGCTGCATGTGAAGCCTCACCAGAGCAGGCTTAGGAGGAGGCACCTTATTTTCTAGAGAACAGGATGATGCAATGAGATACCAGGGTTGTTAGGTCCATCGGCCAAGCTTGGCCACATAGGGAGGCGATGCAACACTAGCAGTGGCCTAGGTCAGTTAGATGATAGAGAAGGGATGCCTTGAGGGTGGCACCCTCTACAGTGAGGCCCATGCTAGAGAACGTTTCTGCGTCAGGAACAACAATGAGTTCTTCCTTGTAGAGATGACAGTACGATACAAGTTTGCATTGCATGAGGCAGGAGGAGGATGGGCGCCTGGTGCGAGGGTGGCATCCATGGTGGAAGGGATCGAGTTTCATATCGAATGTGAGGTTGTTAACCCACAGCCTAACCACAAACCCATGGCCGTAGGTAACCTGATTGAACGGCGATCGTAATCTGCAGCTACGCGTGGAGAGGAAAGAAGAAGTCGATCTGGGTTAAAGTAGCCAGCCAGTGGTTTAATCAAATAAAATCAAGTGATGGCCGGTCCACGAGAAAACTGAACCTTGAACTGCCGTGAACCGCACCCCCTAACTTAAACAATGTGGCACCGACGCTGACCAATGGGGAAGCGCCACGTGGCCCAAATTTAAGGTGTTAAAGATTATTTTTTTGATTAATTCATAAGGAATGCTAGAAGTATCCAAAAGTAGTGAAATTATATATGGTTTTCATTGGAACAATGAGAGGAATCCAAAGAAAATATAATTAGAGTCTAGTTATACTTCCTATTCCAAAAGTATATGCAATACTTGTTTGATGTGTCTAATATAAAGGAAAGACCTAGATTCAAGTAAACTGATGCCTAATTAAGTAGATTTGTATATGATACATTAATATCTGAGGCTGTTATGAATAATGAAGAAATCCTTGATAATGATGAATAATTGACATTCTAGATTAATAATCTTATACATGCATATTTAGGGTTTTGAAACCAATGTGAGTATCTTGCTATGATCTTAATGATAATAATATGATCTCGGTATCATGAATGGTCTAATATACTAAAGATGATGATTAGGGTTTCACCTAATATGCATAATTAGGTTGTAATATTAGAAACCATGATATGATGGAATTAGGGTTGTAACCCTAATCCCTAGTCCAAACATGAGATACCCCTAAACCTTAGTTTAGGAACACATCTAGATCTGATTAATGTAATGTGAATACATGGTGACACATATGTAGTATGTAAATTTCATATTGAATACTTTGTTGCTTGGATGTTTGGATATATTCTTAAAGTACATGAGTTGTTCTGCATGGTTTTTGTAATGGCATAAGGTATGTGGTTACGCTTATGAATACATGTATCGAATTCTGAGTTTGCCGAGGTTTCTCGATGAGATTGAATGAAAGATAAGCAACTTGCTTGTTTATTTATTTCTTGCAAATTATAAAGTTCCTATGAGTATCATGTAAAGTAATTAACAATATTCTGAACTCTGGGTTAGACTGATCTTAAGGGTAATGCACATGAGCCCCAAAGGGACAGTGATTACACCTGAGGGAGTAGACCAGATATGGGTTAGAATATGAAAACAAGTTTATGTTCTTATATGCAAGATAAATATGTTTTCTTATATGTGTACTTGTGATTATTGAATGAACCCACGTACCAATATAGAAATATACTGACCGCGTATTTGTTTGTCAGTGTTTTAGGTATCAGGTATACTTGATTCGTGGAAATGGGGTTACAGGATAAATATATTGAAGACACTAAAGTTATTCATTAGGTTTAGTCTGAGTGGTATATCTTCACAAATGTACATGTTAACTCCTTCTAAAATTTATGTAACTCCTTAGAGCAGCTTTTTATGCAAACATGTAAATATTTGTTCATTAATGGTAATTGTTTACTATTCTTTATTATTTCTTGAATTTGATCCAGGAATTTTTGAGTAATGATTCATGACTTTACGGTCTTTTAGACACTCAAAAGTGCGGGTCGTTACCATATATATAGAGGACAAAAAGTCAAGGAGTTAGAATGTATGTCCCTTTTTTTAGAAGTAGAAACCCTACAAGAAATACAAGTCTAGAGAGACACCTATGAACATATGTGTTAGGGATATGAGATTATCTAATCCGGATCCTTTGTGTTAATCTATATAGATATTGCCACATCCTCTCTTATTCTCAATGGTGATGGCCAACTAATTGAGAACTCTAGAGGAAATGTCAAGAGCAAGACTTATTATGCATATGTTCTTCATCTTGCTAGTATATGTGGTATGGGACATGTATGCTAATAAGATCTTTAACATTAGCATAATGAGTTCTCAGACCTTCAGATTTGTGTATGGACAACACAGATCTAGAGGTGTAATCAAGAGAGTTAATATATAAGATCTAAATTGGGTTAGCTCTAAACCTAATACGTGTAACACCCTCTGCCACACAAAGTGATATTACTCAAATTGAAAGCAGAATTAACAATATCAACAAGAAAATTACAGAAAAAAAAATCAATTTCATAGAAGCACACAATATTAAATGTTTCACATATATGTACTTAATAGAACACCTATATGTCATGTCATTAACATGTTACACATCATACATGTTCCATATATATATGCAAGTACATCTTCCATAACTATGTAGCAAAAGACACTCATGCCAAAAATATCATGACAATGACATAACTACAACCACATCAAAAATGCCTTCAAGACCTGATGTACAGGGATGACTCTTGGACTCTACACCAAAAGACTACCATCCCTTCCAACATTCTCAGCTACTACTCTGGTTGGTGCTCTGCCTTGGTGCACGATCACCACCTCATCGTGCACGACCACCTAAATGATGTGGAGAAACCCACGGGTTGAGATCCAAATATTAGCGGGAGATATAACTATCCTCAAAAACTATCATTAGTACTAATGTGGTAATCAAAGAACAAACATAAACTACATCTATGTAAAGCAGATTCAACCAAATGATATGTCTAATGCAAATAATCATTACTAAATAGTATAAACACCTGCAATTGTATTGTGGGACATCTTATCATCATAAAGGAATATGAAGAACATGTATATTTTCTACCAACTAATCATTACAAAATCAAGGCAAGGCTTCAACCAATGTTCCTGTATTTGATCTTAAGCAAGTATACTACATAGATGATTACATATTTTATTATACCCTGAGGATTTCAGTCATACCACCCAAATCCAACTGACCACTACTAATTTAAAATCAGTTCCATACAAGGTCTATGAAAGAGCCAGAATCCACGAACTCACCAAACCTCATGGTCAGTACATGAGTACACAACAGACACATACCAGTCAACTACATCCCATGGTAGATAGTCAAATAGTGAAAGTACTAGCCCTCCTTGGTACATGTCATGATGCAAGTGAAATTGAGATACGGTCTGTAGCCTCACTCCTTCCAGGTGACTCAACATGCCTCATGAAGGCACATTCAACCTATTTCATATCATAGTCACTGTAGCATACATTAGGTATGATTGTCAAGCTCATAACACCTTCATGGTTAGAGGTTCATAAACAAGAGAGATAACATCATAACATTGTATCCATTCCATAAAAGAGAGACGAGTGTGTTGCATTGCATATTGTTAGGGTTAGGGCTCCTTCTTCGCCGATTAGGGTTTTAAATACTAGGTTCCAACACCAACCCTATGTTTACCCACTCCCATCATCTTGGATCATCCTTAGGGTTAAAGAATCTGATTAGGGTAGATTAGATGTTATCCAAACAACACATTACATGACTTATGTATTACTTATAGAATGATACACATCATATGTTCAAGCATACCACTCAACCATCTATCTTCATCATGTCTCAACCACTCCACATAAAAAGGTTGTGACCACACCTTCCTAGACCATGTCATGACTACAACACCAAGGGTGTCTTGACAATGACATCAAGAGGGTCTCGACCCATCTAAGGTTAGGGTTCCAACTCCTCACAAAACTATCACGACCCTAAGGTACATGGTTGTCTCGACCCCAACCAAGGAAGCATGTCGTGACCTAAGGCCAACATGTCGCGACCTCTCTCAAGATCATGTCATGACCAAGATAAGGGCAAGACTATAACACAAAAACTAGGTAAGCAAACCATACAAAATAGGGATCAAATTGGTCATCAAAACCAAGTGTCGCGACCTCAAACACCACTAGGTCCATCTCAACAAAGTGGGAGCCTCTCGACCAAGACCAACTATGGGTCACAACCTACATGGAGATAGATGTCTCAACCATCACTGGGAGTGATATCCTGGTCCCAAACTAGAATACAAGACCAAGGAAAACCATGATCAAGATGAGGGAGAAAGCCCATGCAAAAGAATCACCAAAAACCTTAGGCATGCACCATGAAACCACCATGGAAGGATCTCATCTAAGAGAGAAGAAAACATGATCAAGGTATCCAAAACATAACATAACATCTGTTAAACAACTAGGTACATGAACACCATGGATGAGAGCAATAACAACATCAAAAGATAGAGAAGAACATCCATAACACATCTACTACAAAATGGGTGCATGTAGATTATGGTTTTGGATTTCTACCAAACCAAGCAAGATATCTCCACCAAACAAGTTCTAGATATTATCACTATCTACTATCATGATAAGAAAGCATTTTAGAGAGAGAAGGTGGCATCAAACATGCATAAAGAAGTGAAATAATAGAGTAGGTTATGTGTCATATAACCTGGCTTAAGAAGATCACTACCAAGGATACCACGCTCCAAGCACACGTTCCAAGGGTTGAAGAAGCTCCACCAAAGGCTCCACTCTAGGCCACAAGATCTCAAGATGAAGGATAAGACACCAAGGTCAATGATCTTACAAGAAAAGAGAGCCAAAAAAGCTCTAGGCTGACCCAAAAGAGAAAAAAGAGAAAGAGAGTAGAAAACTTCCTCACACTTGGGTCTACCTTCTCAAAACATGGTCAATGATACTTGTGATGAGGAGTATTCCTCCAAAACGACCGCCATGGAAAAAAATGGTCAAGGGAAGAGAGTAGATGGATATGGAGAAAGAAATTCCATCATAAAAGATAAACACTTACCAAGGTTGAAGATGAGCTATGGTCACAACAAGAACCACATGCAAGAAGAGGTTGGTCACCAAGAGCTCCAAGGTCAGATCCCCTTACTCTACCAAGATCCAAGAACAAGAAAAACAGAAAGAAGAAGATGGAGGGCCTAAAGGGTTACGAGCATGGAGAGATAAGGGGTTATATAGGTGGAAGATGAGACAGATGGCTGAGGTGAGGTGTCAACACTCTAAGACACCAAAGGAACACTTTTCCACTCAAAAGACCATAATACAACCACTCTACCCTAACATGTAAGACATGGTGATACACTCTAGATTGGGTGTCAAACACCTTGGTCACCCGCATTGTAACATCCATGACATGGGTTATGCTTTAACCCTAGATTTTTTGTTTAAGAAATATAATTATATTCTTGCTCTTATCTTTTGAAAAGTAATTAAGGCTCAAGAGGAACTTATGTTTCAATTTTGGTCCTATTCGAATAATGTTGAAACAATGTTTTACTTATTTTGGACTAATGTGCAAATTACCCAAGTTGAGGGGTTAACTTGCAAATTTTACATGGTAAAATGTTCCTCAAGTATTGAAGCATCATAAGAATGGGAATGATGCAAAGGTATGGCTTGTGAAAGCCTGAGCACCAAGAAAGAACTTATTAAGCAATGTTTGTGCATTAAAACCTAGTTTTGGTGTAATGTGCAATTTACCCAAAACCTAGGGTTCAATATGCAAAATACCACTTATAGAGAGTCCCTAATATTTATTGTTATTAATTAGAGACAAGAAAATCAGAGGGTCATCTCATTTGAATCTCTTTGGAGGAGAGAGAATCTTGATATTAAAATAATCAAGATTTAAGCATAATTGAAACCCTAATTCAATTTAATGCACAAAATAAATATATTAATGGAATTGCCCTTCAACCAAAAATGAGATGGTTGAATTTGTCTAAGTTTGGACGTCCTTGTGCCTTGTAAAGGAAACGAAATATCTAAAGTGAGTGGAGAGCCCACTCACATTAGTTAAAGAAAAAGTAATATCCACTCAATTTTGGATATTATTATTATATTGATTAAGGTGCTTAATTTGTTTTCTTTGATTCATGGATAATGAAGAGGAATTACAAGGTGGGGGAGATGGTTTCATATGCAAGGGATTGAGGGGAATACGTGGCATGAATTTTGGGAGTTGAAGGAATTATTTATCACTTTCTCTCTCATGAAAATTCCTTTACATATATCCCATTTTTCACCCACATGAAAGACTCTTTTCGACCCTTCTTTCTTTCCTTAATTTGGCCATGCACAAGGGAGCTTAGGAGCAATAGGATAACGTGCCCCAACCTGTAGGTAAGCTCCATAGTCATCTTCAACCTTGATTTCATGGTGGAAATCAAAATTCAATGCTTAATTTCTTCTTTTCTTCATTCAATCTTCAACCTTAGACATTCATTTCACTCAAAGACTTGAGAACGGGCCTTGGACAGTTGAGAGAGCTTCATTAACCATTTAGTATGTGAAGCTTGAAGATTGGATTCAGCTTTGAAGGCGGGTTATATAACTTGAAACCTTAGATGTTATTATTACATTCAATTCTTCATCATTTGTTGATCATTTTGTTCTTCTTGAAATTCATTTGATCAAATTGGTAAAATTACCATAAGAATGGAAGTAGATTTTGAAGGATCGAAGCTTGAAGATAATGATGTTATCTTAAGCACACACCTCAACATAGAACATGTGCAAATGGTTTTGCTTTTTGGTGATCAAATGGTCTCAAGACCGTTTGACACCAAACGGTCTCAAGAACGTTTGAGGTCAAACGACCTCAAGACCGTTTGAGGTCAGGCAATGTCATAAGTTGAATGATGATCCAATGGTTTCAATTTGATCTAATTTCAATGGTTTCAATGTTGGAGGGTCCATTGATTGCAAACCCTATACCCAATAGATTGATTCGATTTCAAATCAATGGTTGATGATTCAATTTCAAGACCGAATGGATAGATTCAGTTTCAAGACCGAATGGATGGATTCGGTTCCAAGATTGAATGGGTAACTGAACCCAAGATCGAATGGGTGATTGAGTTCAAAACCAAATGGGTAATGGATTTCAAGATCGAATGGGTAATTGAACTTCAAAACTATTTGGTGTTAATTGCTGATGTGAATGATGAAGATCCAATGGTTCAAATTGATTGAATTCTTAATGGATTCAAGGATGGGTGATCCATTGATTATTAACCCTAATAGGATTGAACGGTTGAAACCCTAAATTGATTGAGTCAATTCCTAAGTCAAATGGCTCAAACAATCTCAAGACCGTTTGAGGGCAAACGATCTCAAGACCGTTTGAGACCAGACAGTCCCAAGACCGTTTGGAGGTCAAGGGATGTGATGGATGGTTGGAAATCCAAGGGCTGTGATTTTATGTACTTTCAATGGTCCAATTGATGTGTGATTCAATAAAGCAAAACCCAAAATCAATTGATTGATTGGAGGAAACCCTAATTGGTCCATTCGATTTCAAGGTGGTTTGGGATCAAACGGTCTTCAGATCATTTGGAGGGAAAATGGTCTCAAACTATTTAATATTCAATTGGTTTCAATAATGAGTTGCTCATGTAGTTTCAAACTATTTGGAGATAATTATATTTTATTCAATCAGTCTCAAACCGTTTAGAGTTTTTGAGATCAAGACTGTTTGAAGGTCAAAGTACTTCAAGACCGTTTGAAGGTCTAGTACCTCAAGACCGTTTGAAGGTCTAATTAACTCAAACCATGTAAGTACTTTTAAACTCCATGATTGTTAATTATGTATATCAAAGATAATTACAATGGCCATACCTTTAAGGTACTTAAGTGATTAGTACATTTGGAGTGGTTAACCTTTGATTCTTGTGAAAGAAGTAACTCAGTACACTGTGGTAACCACAGATGTATGTACTTGAATAAAGGGTTGACCTAATCTATTTAAGTTTGAAGTAATCAACATCCTATAGAGGATGGGAGAGAGAGAGAGAGGATCCTATACATGTATAATAATCATGCAGTGGTTAAACTTCAACACTATCAACATGAGTAAAATATATAACTAGGATATGATCCTTGATAAAGAGATCATGAAACCCTAATTGATAAGATTGATGAGCCCTAACCCTAATTTAGGGCAATACTAGGTGTAACCCTAATCAAGGGTAATGATGTAACCCTAATGAAGGGTAATAATATGAGAAATCCCAATTCAGGGTAATATAATGGAAAACCCTAATCTAGGGTGATGCGATGTGAAACCCTAATAAAGGGTGATGTCATGTGAAACCCTTATCAAGGGTGATGGCATGTAAAGCCCAAATATAGAGATGATGTGAATACCTAATCTAGGGTCATGTTGTGTAATGCTATATGAAATCCTACCATATAGGTTGAAGGTAAGTGAAATCCTAATTTTTGGATTATAAGGCATGAAACCCTAATCTTGGGCAATATGATGATCAACCATAACTCTAACTTTGGGCTATGAGTTGAGAAACCTTAATTTCGGATAATTATATGAGATATTGGGTGTTGTTATGAGGATCCCAAATATGGGGAGATGTTATGTAAACCCTAATTGATAAAGATTGAAAACCCTATTCCTAATAATGGAATAGTGACTAATAGATTTATAAGTGAAACACCTAAAGAGGTTGATAATAGATATCTTTATATCAACAATGCCTTAAATCGAGATGAGTCCATATCATTAATAATGGTTGCATATTTCAAATAAGTGACTTGTGACCAATACATTACATGATAAATGTGATGAACTGGTGCATAAAGTATTAGGATGGGAGATACCCTAATACAAGATAAGTTGATGAACTTAAGATAAAGGTGATGAGGGAAGTGATACTTCAAGACATGGTGGATATCACATCTAGCACCTCAAGATTGATACACCTTGAAGTATCCTAAATCCAATATATTGGATGAGTAACACATGAAGTGTGCCATGTCAATTGATACATTGAGATGAAATGCACTTTGATAAGTGTAGGACAACATACCTTAAGAAAAGATAAAGTATGATGAAATCATATTTTGGCAAATATGAGAAAGGAACACATATCTTGTGTTGATAATTCAATTATTGATAAAATATGAGTATGATTGAATACTTATGTTATCAATGTTGGCTCCTAGCTGTGTGGAGCAATGAATTAGGGCTTGATGATTAATAATATGATCTTGAGAACCTAAATGGTTAATAATGGAATACCCTAACCCTAATGAAGGGTGATGATATGTAAGAGAAATCCTAACCCTAGATAAGGGAATAGTGACGCTACTCTTACATTGCTTAGTGTTGATATGCAATTGATACAACTATTATCATGTAATGATCTTGTAGGTAATCATGAGATGATGAGCATAGCCAGGTATGATCTATGATGTGTTAATTATTTAAATGATTTATGGGCCTTGTGAGCCATTATATGCTTTGTTTCCTAGTAAGAGGTAACAAGGGACTAAATGGGCTTTGAGAGCCATGTGAGATGCTTGTGTAGAAAGTATCATGTTCACCTTGGTCAGATGACCTAATGGTATTAGTTACCAGATAAGTGGAAACAAGTGTTCTTTGATGAACTGAGGGTTTGAATACCCATAATCCATAATCATGATGATGAGATGTTAAGGGATGAGAATGTCCATGATGTGATAAGGGATTAAGATCCCAATGTTTAATAAAGTTTTGAAAAGTACTTGATAGATGAATTATACTTTTCTTTGTAGCATTTGTCATAATAATTCCGGGTTGAAACTTGACTGATGCAAAAAGAATATGGTAATGTACTTAATTAACCAAGTGAAATATCATCATGTAGTACCCTGGCCATATAACCATGAGTGTCAGAATTTGCTGGATGGTGAAACGGGTTGCCCCGCGGCATAACCCAAAATGCATATTTTCGAATATGCGGGGGTGATGGGCGAAAATATCCTTACGCCCTAATGGAGGAATTGATGTGAGATAAACATTAAATCTATCAATCCTTCATTATATATGTCGGGGAGGATGTATCACTAATCCTCCGAAGTTGGGATGGATGTATCACAAATCTCTGAATAATATTAATGTCGGATCGATGTGAGATAAACATGAAATCTCTCAATTGCAAAGAGAGTATAACCACCATTGTAACTCTATAGTGAAGTTTCCAGTATACCCTGGAAAGCTATTTTGCAGAGACACAAGATGTCCTGCATAGAATCTCATATTGACTGAGATAAGGGAGGCCATGGTAGCCGACCATTCCTTTGACCTTGTATGGCACCGATTTCAACTTTGCAATGGTCGGTTGGAGTATGAGTGGTATACCTCATCTCCTCAGGGCATAAGTGTGATTGTAAAATGTAATTAGCCGTAAGCATGTTTGCTTAAGGATTGAATACAAAAATCATTGGCTGATGTTACATTTCTTTTATGCATCTTTAGTTGATAGATGATATATTTATGTTTTCTTACATTCCTTGCAAAGTAGGTAGATGATGTCTGATTCTACCATGGGTATATGGAATGTTCTCCTTGAGAAAGGAGATTATCTTATTTTGTTCATATAATGATTAATATTGCTATTAATATAAAAGAATTCCTGCTCAACTTTATTCTACTAATCTGCGATAATAATATTTCTGGCGGAGAGTTATATCTCTCGCTGGGAAAATTTTCAATTGTCTCACCCCTGTGGGATCCAACTTTTTAGGTAAACACAGAAGAAGAGACAAGAACCCCATAGTAGGAAAATAGCAGAAGCAGCAACGGAGACAACGGTGATATTCCAGGTGGAGGCACTGGCTGTCGCATTTTTGTGTAGAAAGTTCTATGTGTCATCTCTGTAATCTCATGTCCTCGGAGTCAATAGATAGTTCTTTTATCATCAATCTGAGATTTTGGCTTGAACTCCTCAAGGTTTTATGTTGCTTATGTATAGTTTGGAAAAACAATTGTTGCATGTAATCCTCGAGAAGAGATGGTACATCATATGTACTCATGAACCAGAATGTATATGTAATACTTTGGTTCTTGTTATAAGAGTTTTCTGGAATTGGATCTCTTTGAAAAAGGTTTTAATTTTTAGTGATTTTCAGTAATCCACTGTTAATGATCGCTTTTGTTTAGTCGATGTAGATATGTACATCACAATTTAGTTGTATCAGAGCTCTAGGTTCGCTGAGTCTACAAAGACATAGGACTAAGGTTGTTGAGTCTGTTCTAGTATCTTCCAGTTTATCTGATAGTGTCTTCTACTCGTATAGGAGAAGAAGAACTTAAAGATGTATGGATCACATGAAGAACATGCTACTGAGAGAAGCAATGTTGCACCAACAGAAGGTGTAAGGGACCAGGCAAGAGAAGAACGACTGCTTGAGAACCCCCAAGATGACCCAACTATGATAAGGAATCCTTCTTTTAATATAACTGATGGGCAAGCTAGGACAATGATGATGCATATAGTGGACCATATATTAACAATAAAACCTAGACTACCAGCCCCCAATGATGAAGTTTTGGATTCCAATAGGATTCTTGCTCAACATTAGCATGTTGAAGAAATGAATAATGATGAAAGGAATATGTTACAACCTGAAATCAGGATTTGCTACAAGTGTAGGCAGCCTGGACATATAAAAAAAGATTGTTTAGGAAAGTATAATGAGGAAAGAATTAAGAAAAGGCCTATCCAAACTTGGGATCAGAGGCCTAGTAGATCCAAAAAGGGGAAGTTTTTGGTACCATCGGTACAACCAATGTCTATTACACTAGGGAAAGGACTACCCAGAAAGGGTAAGGGACATGTTAGGCCATATCAAGAGTTTAGAACGTGTCACTGGTGTTTGACAGGTAGGACATCTAGTAAGGGATTGTCCAGTTGGAAATACAATGGTAACCCAACCACCGAGGTAGAGACATCAAGGTCGTCAGGGGAAATAGTTTTCTAGTGGCACTCGAGGACTTGGAAAGACGTCCCAGGTAGGAGCAACTGCATTAAATAACAAAGCACAAAGTCAACATCAGGCAATGATAAGATTCTATGAAAAGAATCAGCCTGAGGCAGTAAACAAACCATGAGATGAGGCGGGTCAGATGAAATAGTTTCATTCTAATATATTATTTCATGATTTCATGTGTTAAATATAAGAAAGTAGTTGTTTTTTAGCTTCCTTTGACAAGTCATATGAGGACACAAGGAAGATGAGGACTTAGATTTTACTCAGTATTCCTTTAAATGTTTTATAATTTCTCTTATCGGGGTGATAAAGGATGAGATATAGAAGTGATGCTTGAAGAAAATGTAGGAATGTTAAATCATGTATTTATAATGATATGAAAAGTAAGGAACATGATAGTAAATAAAGTGCATACTACCTAATCTCAGTACTTGTATACCCTGGCTAGGTATATAATTATTGGAGATAAGGCAAGTATGGAACTCTTAGATTGTTATCTTTCTGATTACTCTGATCAAGTAGTCATTCTGAAATAATCTAGAGAGCATAAAGAAACTAGAAATATGGCATGAATATTTTTATCACATCCTAAGTACAATAAAGTTGAATCTGAAATGATCTCAGATCAATCTGTGTATATGAGGAAGTAAAAAAAAGTATAATCCTCATGATAAAGAGAATGAGGACAAGGGATATGATCTTTGTCTGATAAATTCTGTGTATATAGTAAATATCTTTTCCCATGATGTGGAAATGGGAAATGTGATAAAATCACAAAATGTTCATAAATATGTTAAACAATAGCAAGGGAATGAGTAATGACATGTAATCATCCTTATAATTCCTATGCTTATGGCAAGGAACCTAGGATGAGATAGGAGTAAATGACTCATGAATAGTGAAAGTTCATACAATAATTAGAGGAGATGATAATCTTTTCTCTTAATAAACAACCTTGGGTGATGATAAGATAAAAAGAGAAATATGTTTCTTTGTGTTCTCTTCTTTTTGGAATATGGCAATCAAGTGAGTACTATGACACTTGATATGCATGGATTAGAACTAATCCAATGATGGATACTTAGAAAAGTATCAGTTTATCTTGGACTTTGGTTCCACGATAAAGAGATGCGTAACAAATAATGTCCCAAGATGAAACAATGATGAGGATGTGATGTTTTTTGACACATGTGACGGATACCAAAGTAAGGAATTTTGGTATCTAAGAGATATCAGGTGGTATGGAAAAATAAAAGCATAAATTCTAATTAGATGATATACGTTGGTTACCTGGGATAGCCAACTGTGAAATTAGTCTAATTACATAAAATAATATGAACATCGCTTGTTAGGGGTTTATGCTCCATATAAACATATCATTGACTAGAATGTATTAATTGAAGGAATAATTGTAAAATCATTGTGCGAAAAGCTTGTCAAGCTAAAAATAATTCTTTAAGATACCTCTAAGATAAGTTCTTAATTGATAGGTAACCTACCCTTATGACAAAGTATGTACAACTAATAAGATATTTGGTACAAGTAGTAAGAAAGTTTAGTGTTGTGTCAGCAGATTGGATGGCACAACAGATGTATAATAATACTTGTAATCACAAGTGGGTGACAAAATGTAACTCTGGTCTTTCCTTGGAAATGAAAAGCTTAACTAAATGAGTAATATGAAAGACTCCTCAGAATCAAGAATCATGTCACATAAAGTTATTAGTTGAGAAAGGTGATAAATCAGTAAGGTTTGACACCTGAATTAAATGAGGTGTGTATAATGTATCTATGACTAAGAAAAGCATTATCCGACACAGAGTTGACTCTACAGTCAATAATGAAAAGAAACAGTAGAGTATGAGTCCTGTGTGACAAGTTCTTTGATAACCCTGCATGGAGGGGCTTTGTATTGATCAAAGTTTTATGCCATCTCCATGACATTAAGATGTTATGTGGAGACTTGATGATATAGCGAATGAAAAATATTTGTTTCTCTTTACCTGGGATTTCGGGGACGAAATCCTTGTTAGGGGTTTATAATTTGTAACATCCCTGACTTGGGTTATTCTTTAACCCTAGATGTTTTGTTTAAGAAAGATAATTATATGCTTGCTTTTATCTTTTGAAAAGCAATTAAGGCTCAAGAGGAACTTATGTTTCAATTTTGGTCCTATTTGAATAATGTTGAAACAGTGTTTTACTTATTTTGGACTAATGTGCAAATTACCCAAGTTGAGGGGTTAGCTAGAAAATGTTACATGGTAAAATGTTACTCAAGTGTTGAATCATCATAAGAATGAAAATGATGCAGAGGTATGGCTTGTGAAAGCCTGAGCACCAAGAAAGAACTTATTAAGCAATGTTTGTGCATTAAAACCTAGTTTTGGTGTAATGTGCAATTTACCCAAAATCTAGGGTTCAATATGCAAAATACCACTTCTAGAGAGTCCCTAATGTTTCTTGGTATTAATTAGAGACAAGAAAATTAGAGGGGCGTCTCATTTGAATCTCTTTGGAGGAGAGAGAATCTTGATATTAAAATAATTAAGATTGAAGCATAATTGAAACCCTAATTCAATTTAATGCAAAAATAAATATATTAATGGAATTGCCCTTCAACCAAAAATGCGATGGTTGAATTTTTATAAGTGTGGATGTCCTTGTGCCTTGTAAAGGCAACGAAATATCTAAAGTGAGTGGAGAGCCCACCCACATTAGTTAAAGAAAAAGTAATATCCACTCAATTTTGGATATTATTATTATATTGATTAAGGTGCTTAATTTGTTTTCTTTAATTCATGGATAATGAAGAGGAATTACAAGGTGGGGGAGATGGCTTCGTATACAAGGTATTGAGGGGAATATGTGGCAAAAATTTTGGGAGTTGAAGGAATTATTTATCACTTTCTCTCTCATGAAATTCCTTTACATATATCCCATTTTTCACCCACATGAAAGACTCTTTTCGACCCTTCTTTCTTTCCTTGCTTTGGCCATGCACAAGGGAGCTTAGGAGCAACAGGAGGACGTGCCCCAACCTGTAGGTAAGCTCCATAGTCATCTTCAACCTTGATTACATGGTGGAAATCGAAATTCAATGCTTAATTTCTTCTTTTCTTCATTCAATCTTCAACCTTAGCCATTCATTTTACTCAAAGACTTGAGAACGGGCATTGGACAGTTGCGAGAGATTCATTCTCCATTGAGGAAGTGAAGCTTGGATTCATATTTGAAGGCGGGTTATATAACTTGAAACCTTAAATGTTATTATTACATTCAATTCTTCATGATTTGTTGATCATTTTGTTCTTCTTGAAATTCATTTGATCAAATTGATAAAATTACCATAAGAATGGAAGTAGATTTTGAAGGATCGAAGCTTGAAGATAATGATGTTATCTTAAGCACACACCTCAACATAGAACATGTGCAAACATTTTTGCTTTTTGGTGATCAATCGGTCTCAAGACCGTTTGAGGTCAGGTGATGTCATAAGTTGAATGATGATCCAATGGTCTCAATTTGATTTAATTTCAATGGTTTCAATGTTGGAGGGTCCATTGATTGCAAACCCTAGACCCAATAGATTGATTCAGTTTCAAATCAATGGTTCATGATTCAGTTTCAAGCCCAAATGGATAGATTCGGTTTCAAGACCGAATGGATAGATTCAGTTTCAAGACCGAATGGATGGATTTTGTTTCAAGACCAAATGGATGGATTCAGTTCCAAGACCGAATGGGTAATTGAACCCAAGATTGAATGGGTAATTGAGTTCAAAACTGAATGGGCAATGGATTTCAAGATCGAATGGGTAATTGAACTTCAAAACCGTTTGGGGTTAATTGCTGATATGAATGATGAAGATCCAATGGTTCAAATTGATTTAATTCTTAATAGATTCAAGGATGGGTGATCCATTGATTATTAACCCTAATAGGATTGAATGGTTGAAACCCTAAATCGATTGAGTCAATTTCTAAGTTGAATGGCTCAAATGGTCTCAAGACCGTTTGAGGGAAAACGGTCTCAAGACTGTTTGAGACCAATAGGTCCCAAGACCGTTTGGAGGTCAAGGGCTGTGATGGATGGTTGGAAATCCAAGGGTTGTGATTTGATGTACTTTCAATGGTCTAATTGATGTGTGATTCAATAAAGCAAAACCCAAAATCAATTGATTGATTGGAGGAAACCCTAATAGGTCCATTCGGTTTCAAGGTGGTTTGGGATCAAAAGGTCTTCAGACCGTTTGGAGGGAAAATGATCTCAAACCATTTAATGTTCAATTGGTTTCAATAATGAGTTGCTCATGCGGTTTCAAACTATTTGGAGATAATTATATTTTATTCAAACGGTCTCAAACCGTTTAGAGTTTTTGAGATCAAGACCGTTTGAAGGTCAAAGTACTTCAAGATCGTTTGAAGGTCTAGTACCTCAAGACCGTTTGAAGGTCTAATTAACTCAAATCATGTAAGTACTATTAAACTCCATGATTGTTAATGATGTATATCAAAGACAATTACAATGGTGATACCTTTAAGGTACTTAAGTGATTAGTACCTTTGGAGTGGTTAACCTTTGATGCTTGTGAAAGAAGTAACTCAGTACACTATGGTAACCATAGATGTATGTACTTGAATAAAGGGTTGACCTAATATATTTAAGTTTGAAGTAATCAACATCCTAGAGAAGATGAGAGAGAGAGGAATCTATACATGTATAATAATCATGTAGTGGTTAAACTTAAACACTTTCAACATGAGTAAAATATATAACTAGGATATGATCCTTGATAAAGAGATCATGAAACCCTAATTGACAAGAATGATGAGCCCTAACCCTAATTTAGGGAAATACTAAGTGTAACCCTAATCAATGGTAATGATGTAACCCTAATTAAGGGTAATAATATGAGAAATCTCAATTTAGGGTAATATAATGAAAAACCCTAATCTAGGGTGATGTGATGTGAAACCCTAATTAAGGGTGATGTCATCTGAAATCCTAATCAAGGGTGATGGCATTTAAAGCCCTAATATAGAGATGATGTGAAACTCTAATCCAGGGTGATGTTATGTAATGCTATATGAAATCCTACCATATAGGTTGAAGGTAAGTGAAATCCTAATTTTTGGATTATAAGGCATGAAACCCTAATCTTGGGCAATATGATGATAAACCATAACTCTAACTTTGGGCTATGAGTTGAGAAACCTTAATTTTAGGCAATTCTATGAGAATCCCTGATATAGAAGGATGTTATGTGAAATTTTAATATAGGGTGATGTTATGTGGTACCCAAATATGGGGAGATGTTATGTAAACCCTAACTGATAAAGATGGAAAACCCTATTCCTAATAATGGAATAGTGACTAATAGATTTATAAGTGAAACACCTAAATAGGTTGATAATAGATATATTTATACCAACAATTCCTTAACTCGAGATGAGTCAATATCATTAATAATTGTTGCATATTTCAAATAAGTGACTTATGACCAATACATTACATGATAAATGTGATGAATTGGTGCATAAAGTATTAGGATGGGAGATACCCTAATACAAAATAAGTTGATGAACTTAAGATAAAGGTGATGAGGGAAGTGATACATCATGATATGGTAGATATCATATCCAATACCTCAAGATTGATACACCTTAAAGTATCCTAAATCCAATATATTGTATGAGTAACACATGAAGTGTGCCATGTCAATTGATACATTGAGATGAAATGCACATTGATAAGTGTAGGACAACATACCTTAAGAAAAGATAAAGTATGATGAAATCATATTTTGGCAAATATGAGAAAGGAACTCATATCTTGTATTGATAATTCAATTTTTGATAAAAGATGAGTATGATTGAATACTTATGTTATTAATGTTGGCTCCTAGCCATATGGAGCAATGAATTAGGGTTTGATCATTAATAATATGATCTTGAGAACCTAAATGGTTAATAATGGAATACTCTAACCCTAACGAAGGGTGATGATATGTAAGATAAATCCTAACCCTAGTGACTGGCCTAAATTGCGCGTCCTAAAAATGGAGGCGGATTTGAGGTAGTCGAGCTTTTACATTTATAAACCTGAATCCTTCTAGGCCCCCACAACTTTGTTTACAGGGTCGAAGTAGATACACGGGGTCGAACACAGGGACAAGGGGGGTAGTGTCGAGAACCCAGAATCGACATGCTACACTCCGGCAGGTATAAAGAGATGATCAATTCCCGAAGAGGGAAGCATAAATATGGCACGAACAAAACAAGAAAACTATCTCCAAGTGGAGTTACTAGAAATATTTAAGGTTTTAAGCATTTAACAGTTTTTAGTGGTTTTCATGCAACAGAAATAGAAGAATATACTTGGAGCTAAGGCGAGGTACGAGGGATAAAACTGCGGTAAAACAAGTGGCGGTAGAACCAATCCTATACCCCTCCTCTCGAAGCGGGCACATCTAACAAGGCATCGGTTCCACTCTCGGGGTCACCAGACTCAAATTAGAGTGGAAGGGTTACTAAAGAAACTCCGTTCTGGGCACTCTCGTACTCCAGAATCGGACCAAACACTAGAGCCACAACACAACTCTCGAAGTTGTTGCGACGGGAAAACACGATTCGATAGCTAAGCGAAATGCGGTCCAAAACATGCAAGCTAGAGTTCAGATACCAAACATAGCAGTCATCCAACATATTGCACCAAGCATAGAGCAGCAAGTAAGTAAGCATTTCTATTTCTATAAGCATTAAAGGTCTGAGTTACAATGCATGAGTAAAGAATTAAATAACAAAATTAAAGATATGTGTCGCCTTCTTGATGTAGAAGGACGACAAGCTACAGTAACCATCTCGCCCGATATCGGACAAAGGGCCTAGCCCGATACAGCCGTGTCGGGCGGCACACTCTCTCAAGCAGCATACCGCGACGTGCCACTGTATCGCTCAAGGACCTGACCGATTCGCTCAAGTCGGGCAGCACACCCTCTCGGGCGACACGCCTGATGGGCGGAGCGTATCGGGTTCATTATCGTATCAGGCATGGAGCTGCGTATCCTACTGCCGGGCACTCGTGTCGCGTATCTACATCGGCCGATATCGGCTCCCAGTGTCGCCCAGTACAGTCCTAGGTGAACCAATCCCCTCCCTCTCGGGATGAGGAAGAGCTCACCTAGTGTCGCCCGGTACGAACACTGGAACACGATACGCCTGCTCTCACAGCCTCCTCCGAAGATCACTCGACTATTCGAAACCTGAAGTGACCAAGCTTGTCCGAATTGTCTAAGCTGTCTTTTCGGCTCCCTGTAGATGTTATTTATAGGCAGCTGGTCGGGGGAAGATATGGTGCTCGAAGCGCCACATGTCCTCCTTTCCGCCATTCAGTCGGTGGTCGGCTGACGTGGGTATCGCCCGGTACAAGGAGGTCGGTTGTCGGGCGTCATGGCGAGAGGCGTCTGTCGGTGGGTGGTCGATATCGCACGGCAACCAGAGTAATTGCGGCGCGCTTGGCTCCCTGTCGGGTAAAGAGGCGTGTCGTCCATCGCGCAACCCTGTCGGTCAGTGTGTGTATCGGGCGTCAGGGGGGACCGAGACAGTCTTGAACTTATTTGTGGGTCGGAACGGCCTTATTGGTGTTAAATGGGCCAAAATAGGAGGAAACTCTGCAAAAGATGGAAATATTGGACTGAGAGCATTGCTTTGTCAATTATTACGGAAATGCATATAAAAGTGAGGAAAACAACCGAAAAGGGCAGTTTTGATAACAGAATAAAGGCCAAAAACATCACAAAAATTGGTGTTATCACCTAGTTAAGGGAATAATGATGCTACTCCTACATTGCTTAGTGCTGATATGGAATTGATATAACTATTATCATGTATTGATCTTGCAGGTAATCATGAGATGATTAGCATAGCTAGGTATGAGCTATGATGTGTTAATTATTTAAATGATTTATGCACCTTGTGAGCCATTATATGCTTTGTTGCCTAGTAAGAGGTAACAAGGGCCTAAATGGGCTTTGAGAGCCATGTGAGATGCTTGTGTAGCAAGTATCATGTTCACCTTGGTCAGATGGCCTGAAGGTATTAGTTACCTGATAAGTGGTAACAAGTGTTCTTTGATGAACTGAGGGTTTGAATACCCATATACCATAATCATGATGATGAGATGTTAAGGGATGAGAATGTCTAGGATGTGACAAGGGATTAAGATCCCAATGTTTTAAAAAGTTTTAAAAAGTACTTGATAGATGAATTATACTTTTCTTTGTAGCATTTGTCATAACAATTATGGGTTGAAACTTGACTGATGATAAAAGAATATGGTAATGTACTTAATTAAAACAGTGAAATATCATCATGTAGTGCCCTGGCCATATAACCATCAGTGTCAGAATTTGCTGGATGGTGAAATGGGTTGCTCCGTGGGATAACCCAGAATGCATATTTTTGAATATGCAGGGGTGATGGGCAAAAATATCCTTACGTCCTAATGGAGGAATTGATGCGAGATAAACATTTAATCTCTCAATCCTTAATTATATATGTCGGGGTGGATGTATCACTAATCCCCCGAAGCTGGGATGGATGTATCACAAATCTTCCAATAATATTAATTCTGGATCAATGTGAGATAAACATGAAATCTCTCAATTGCAAAGAGAGTACATCTGCCACTGTAACTCTATAGTGAAGTTGCCAGTATACCCTGGAAAGCTATTTAGCAGAGACACAAGATGTCCTACATAGAATCTCGTACTGACCGAGATACGGGAGGTCATGGTAGCCAACTCTTCCTTTGACCTTGTATGGCACCGATTTCGACTTCGCAATGGTCGGTTGGAGTATGAGCGGTATACCTCATCTCCTCCGGGCATACATGTGATTGTAAAATGTAATCAGCTGTATGGCATGTTTGCTTAAGGATTGAATACAAAAATCATTGGCTGATGTTACATTTCTTTTATGCATCTTTAGTTGATAGATGATATATTTATGTTTTCTTACATTCCTTGCAAAGTAGGTAGATGATGTATGATTCTACCATGGGTATATGCAATGTTCTCCTTGAGAAAGGTGATTATCTTATTCTGTTCATATAATGATTAATATTGTTGTTAATATAAAAGAATTCCTACTCAACTTTATTCTACTAATCTGTAATAATAATATTTCTTGCCGAAAGTTATATCTCTCGCTGGGACAATTTTCAATTGTCTCTACTGATAAAAAAAATTAAATTGTCTCACCCCCGTGGGATCCAACTTTTTAGGTAAACACAGAAGAAGAGACAGGAACCCCATAGTAGGGAAAGAGTAGCAACAGCAATGGAGACATCAGTGATATTCCATGTGGAGGCACTGGCTATCACATTTTTGTGTAGAAAGTCATATGTGTCATCTATGTACTCTCAAGTCCTCAGAGTCAGTAGATAGTGCTTTTATCATCAATCTGAGATTTTGGCTTGAACGCCTCGAGGTTATATGTTGCTTATGTATAGTTTGGCAAAGCAATTGTTGTATGTAATTCTCGAGAAGAGATGCTACATGGTATGTACTCGTGAACCAGAATGTATATGTAATACTTTGGTTCTTGTTATAAGAGTTTTCTGGAATTACATCTCTTTGAAAAATGTTTTAATTTTTATTGATTTTCAGTAATCCACTGTTAATGATCACTTCTGTTTAGTCAATGTCGATTTGTACGTCACACACATGATTGTAGTAGCGACCATTTGTGGATCACCTTCCATGGTCGCGACATACTCACCACCATCACCACTTGGTCGAGACAAAGGATCTCCTCAAACCCTAGGTCGAGAAATTCTACAAGAAGGCAACCATCTCAACTCAAGATCACCTAAGTCTCGATTCCAACACCTAGAGGGGGTGTCTCAACTGTAACACTCACCAAAGCACACCCTAGGTCGTGACCTAGGTCACGAACTAGGTTGAGACAACCCACTAGATGCACATCGGTCAAGACACTCACCACCTAGAAACCCTAATCACCACTAAGGGTGCCAACTATCTACCAAGACTCAAACAAGGAACCCACTTCTTTCTCTATCTTCTAGATGATGTAAATAAAGAGAAGGAACACTCTATAGGTGACAAATTGTGCATCATACCCCTACTTTAAGTGTCGGGACCCACTCTTTTGATCAACATAAATACCAACCATTAGAGATAATCCCAAACCTAAACCGAGATTATGAAATGAAATAATGAATTCTCGACATAGACGATTAAACAATATATGAAAAACACAGATAAATTTTTCATTTTCCTTTCTTCACAAAATCATAAATCAATGTCACATCAAGGACATCACATTTAGATATCAAAAATCTTATTCAACTCCATTAAAACAAGAATCAATCTTGTTCTGATATGTTGTTCAATTTAAATTATATACATGTACATTGATGAACAAACTTAGTTTACAACCCATCTTGCGAAAGAGAGAGTACAGGGACATTCTTATCTATCTAGATTATGCTATTTATATCTTCTTTATCATGACCTCTCCGCTCAATAGCATTATACCTAAAAACATTTGAAACAACCTCATGAGACTCATATAGAGCCCTAGTGAGTGGATACCTCCAACTCAAGCTAGGTACATTCATCAACATCAGATCAAGTATAATAAACTTAATAGAAACATGTAGATATTGAAAAGTATAGCAGGCAGTTCTATCATAAGTCAAATATATCTTGCAATGGTAATCTAATCCAACATATAAGGTAATCACTTAAACCAATTATAACTTTGAAACTTCTTTTAGAGCATGTCTATGACCAAATCAGCATATACTTCTTAGTTCAGATTAAGAACCCTACCACATGAGAAATAAGTCAAGTTCTAAGCATTTTGAATCAATACATAAAAATAACATTATCTTTGTGACACTCCACCAGTTGGACCAGGAACACATCCTGCAGTCATGAAGCTAAAGTACACTTAATACATATCTACCAAACAATACTATCAAATAGTAAGCAATCCAAATCATATTTAGAATGGATATAAATCCCATCATTTATAACTTTTTAACATTACATATCATAATATGAAAATGTTCATAGCAACATGAATACATTCCACAACAAGAAGCATGATAAAAAATGACAAATCATCAAGTATCCGTACAAGGAATGTAACAACCATTCAAATCATGTTCTATACAGCTTATCACCTTTTATTCATTTTCCCTGAAACTACTTGGCTTGTTCCTCAGCAATTAGAAGTCGCCACGCCTGATTCTCATGTCAATGACTCACTGTCACTATCTTAGGTTTTAGCTGGCCACCTTAAGATATCAAAAACAAACCCTTACCACCTCAGGGTTTCCTAAAGAGGCTCACGTCCTCATCTTGGGTACACGAGATAGGAACTAGCAAAATAGTATATCACATATAACATCATTTCACATATTTTTCATTTCACATTTTATGTATTTCATTTCATCAGAGTCTATTCCATCTAGACATAGGATTTCACAACAAGGATTTAGGGCCAGAGCCACTCCAGATGACTCACTCCTAAATCCTGGTGGTCTAACCTTTAAGGTCTCGATCCACACTCTGGAAATACTTCTCATAATTTATCGATTACTACAAGGAGATCCATTTTGTTTCCCCAATGTGGTCCTCAGGAGAAACTCACGGTGTTCAGGGCACCTAACTAGATGTTCCATCATTTCACTTGTTATTAATCACTTTTACTCATCTTACAAGAATTCAAAACATCATATATCATATATGTGTATTCTCACGTAACTAGAATAAAATGAAGCAGATTAAGTTTATCAATAAGGACGATGATCAAAGCAAGAAGCACAATAAAACTGTAGATTACAACACATATGATTATTTCTATCTTCTACATCATCTCACAATAATCATCAATAGTAGGCTTTTAGTTCCAAGACATAATCTTATTGTCCAACATTTACCCCATCAGGGTTTTATCATCGTCAGTGGGCTTTCATCCCTAGACATAATCTCATTATGCAATATTTATCCTTATCGGTGTTTCTCAAATGTAAGGATTGCATATTAAATTCCATTTCAACATATTCCTTATCAGCTCATTGTATATCATGGTTCTTAACAAATATTAGCAGAGGCATTAGAACTAGCAATAGTAAAAGCATATAGACATCATGTATCATTCGTCATACTCAGAATAGATTTATCATACGACATATGCTTGTTCCAACTAATTTCAATAGATGCAAATAAATTTCATGCATATACATGCATAACAGACTTAGTTCTCTTCTTCTATTATTTCACATTCTTCATATGGGGTTACTAATCAACACATGTTGACTATCAATTGAAGTTTGTACTATTTGTCCATTCTCAGAGTACAATTCACAATTCAAGAACAATTCTTGTAAATCAATTCAAATACTTGACTTTCATCTTTTAGTTGAATTCAACTACAGTTATGTGCATCTCTTAATCCCACATTTGAGATTGTCATTCACTAGCATCATCAAACTCATCATTTTAGGGTCAGAGTTACATTCTTAGAATCATCTACTAATTCCTATCTTTTTCCATCATTTTATACTCAGTAGTCTCAACTTCTTTCATTTCATGTTCATTACATTATCTGGACCAATCTATCTTGATTCACTTTACATACAATGCTTTTCTTCAACATAACATTTATCAAAGTACAGTTCTTAGTATATTTCATTTAATTTGGGTTAATCCACATGTAATTAAAATAAAAGATAAAATACTTCATCATACTATCTTCGTTAGTTTCATCTTTATCTTGCAATCACCATTAAGTACATCTTGTTCATATTGTCTCTTATAATTAGATAAGTGTACCTTGCCATTGACTACTAATGTCATTCCCATAATCAACAATGATCATTCTTTATTATACTAAAAAAGACGCATTAGACTTAGATGATATTAGTAAGACTCATCATATTCAATTGAAGTATTAATACTTTCAATTTCAGCATTTGATCACGTTTACAACATCACATACAAGTTCTATATTTATCACTCATAATTGTCTTAATGCTAAACTTTTAGGGATTTCAAGAAGTCATTTCTTAGTTCAACATATCATAAGAATCATATCATTCAGTAATCTAATCATGATTCAAGGGTTCATTAGGGTTATTCACAAACATGGAAACCCTAGTTTCCATTTTCACACATTTCATTCATCAATCATAGGTATACATTGATTCATAGACTCATTTGATTCAGTTCCTCAACACAAATCATAATCAAGATATGTGGTCATTAAATTTTATTAACATTCCACAATACATTTGTATAATATAATCTAGTACAATTTAAATATGATTTTATGCATGTCAATTCAATTCCAAGAATATCAACCATTGGGCTGATTTTTAGGCAAAATTCACATGAAATAGCATAGTCATCTACCCAGAAAAATACCCATGAATCATCAATCAATATATCAGGAACTAATCAAGTTCCAATCAATGAGAAATAAGCAAAATCAGTAGAATTGGATCCCCCAATATCTTTTCCAAATCAAATCCAATCACATACATATACAAACAAGGTTTCTGATTGTTTTAGCCAGATAGAATTAGGCTTTCAACATGAATACAAAGCTTAGGAGGGAGAAAAAAAACTCACCTCAGGTGCCAAGAACCTTAAAAACGTAGGTCAACCTCTGAATTTTTGGAAACCCAATCAAACTCTCGCAAAAGAATCCAATTCTTTCTCCTCTCAACTCGAAAACCCTAGAAATGGGGATTAGAAGAGAAAGAGTGAGAAAAGGGGAAGATTTGATGTGATTTCAAATCAAATCAGATAAGGGATGAAATCTTTATATGTGAGAGAAGATTTACCATGAAATACTATGCAAATAAGCTAAACATACTTGATTTCATAATATCTTGGATACAGAAAGTCGAGGTCGACATCTCCACCACTTTCTTTTCTCAAAACCCTAGCTCTCCTCTCTCTTAAGAATTTCATTTATTTGATAGGAAGGATGAGTTATGAGAGCTCCGTGTGTGTTATATTAGTCACATAGATAAATTGAGGTGCTTAGAACAATTGCAAACAAGCCCTTCATTATATTTTTATTTTTCTCAGAGTTGTTGGTCGGCTGAGTTATAAACTCGACCGACACCACACTTTTTAAAATTCAAAAATCGTCAAAAATTTATAAAACTTTAACCCAATGTCTTAAATTTAGTTTATAATAAACAGGAAAAATTTTAATTCATTTGGCGTTATCAATAAAAAATTAAAAATCAAATACTATACTACTATATTACAGTCAGCAGCATGGTCGGTCGAGTTTGTCCTACATAGAACTCGACCAAAACCACTCTCTATAGGGATCAGAAATCGTCCAAATATTACCCCAATTTAATAGTATATCTATAATGGAGTTTTTCAAATACAGTTAAAATTTGAGATCAATTGAATATATCAATAAAATGATAAAATTCAATTACCATACAGCTATATCAAGCTAAAAATATGGTCGGTCGAGTTTGAAACTCGAATGACAAATAGGTCATAATATTCTTTAAAAATTTTGATATTTTTAAATAGTGCTCAAATTTGATATATCCAAATCATATACAAATTTTAATTAAATCAGAGTTATAAATAAAATACTAAAAATCATTTAGTGAGACATTATACTTATTAAATTATGTATTCATAGGTCATCAAAACCCGAATTTAGGCCGATTAGGGTTTCCAAATGTTAACCCTAATTATGTGAATCAAAGTATGATTAAACCTTCTCATTATATATAGAAAATAACAATTGAACTACCATAATTAATAAATCTTTAAACAATGATCAACTTAGTTAAGCATACAATCATCCAAGTAAATCCTAATTAATTGACTAATTTGAAAATGGGTCATTACATTAAGTAGATTGCAAATTACACCAAAACTAGCACATAAAGCACAAATAACATCCAAACAAGCCCAAACTTGAAACTTAAGCTCTCCAAAATCCCTAATTACATCTCATTAGATTAGAGAAAGGTCCTAATCATATGATCAAGTCAAAGCAAATATGGTTACCCCAAAACTCTGGTCAGGGGTCCTATAATATGAGTGGATAGTAGAGATTAGGATCATGGTACCCCTAGGCTTTGGGAAAGACATGAGGATGAAGTTACCCCCCAAACAAAAGTGGTTGAGGATAGATGATTCTAATTTTATTTGAGGAAAATAATTTAAGAATGAATTGATGAAACTACTACATCTAAATTGAGGAAATTCAATTTTGAGAATAGATTCAGGTCATTGATAAATAGGACATGAATTGATCATACTCTTTTTATGTTACTTTGGTAAGCCCTAAGTACATAATTGACCTTGACACAATTTTACCATGCGTAGAATGCAAGTGCACGCGTCAATGTAGTATAGGCCCTTGTGAGGCCCGAGTCGAACTCAGGGACACTAAATTATCGGTAGACTACAACTAACTACTTGCAATCAGCTAGACCAATAAAAAGGTTAGGAGAGTTGTTTGAAAAATAAAAGAAAATAAAATAAAAAAAAACAATCGATTAAATGTTTAGTTTAATCAATTCAAGTGGAGATCTTTAGGATTGAGCTTTCACCGTGGGTTTTCATTGTATGAATTTCCATATAGTTACTCAGGTTCATCTCTCAATCCGGGTAGTGGCCTATAGTCAGAATTGCCCACTATTGTGGTACAATTCACTACCTATGTCTAGGTTGGTTCCACTGTCATAGTAACCTATACCCTAAACTAGGTGTATTAGAATCGACCTCTGGGTTTCCACCATTAACCTTACATCACCTTATTCAAGGGATTTGTTAATTAATGTGAACATCGTCTCTTTTCAACTGTTAACTCTTCTTTCAAAGTAATTAAAGGCATTATATTATCATTATGGTGATCAAGCATAACAATATAATTGAGAAAACGAAATCATACCACGGATTTAAGAGATAAATTATGAATTACTATGATAAAAATGTCATACAATGCTTCCCCAGGCTACTCCCGGTCCTAAAGATAAAGGGGATTAGCCCCGCATGTTCATCTCAGAGAAAAACATGGTTGAGAAAAGGGGAAACATAGAGAAAAGCATGAATAAGTAATGAAACCCCTGAACGGAGAAGATCCAAGCATTCCTTGACGTAGAATGCACGATCTACAACCTTTCGGTGGTGGAAAACGTCTTCTTTGGCTTCCGGAATGGCTGGGGCGTGCTTCTGAGCTCCGTTCTTCTCTCCACACCTTCTCGAGACTTGTGCAGCAGCTAATGACGTGATACCCTACCCTTGGCCGCCGTCATTAGGTATAATCATCGAGTTAGGTTGCAAAAATATCACAACCGTTGGATTAGAGTTGATCTGAAACAAACTTTAATCTGACTATGTCGATACCATCGACGCGAGTCGATGGTATCAACTCCTCGCGATATCGGAAAGCCTTCTTTTCTTTTCTTTGTTGCGCCTGATGCTTACTAGATACCATCGATGTGGGTCGATGGTATCGACACCCTTAGGTGTCGATTTTATCCCTTTTCTGTCACTGAATCTACATGTGTCGCTAGTATCGACTTTGGGGTCGATAGTATCAACTGACTGGTCGCCAACAACCTGATGGAATGTCGCTACCATCGACTTCTGTATCGTTGGTATCGACTTTGTGCTGCTCCTTGCGGCTGCCTGCATGTGGTTGTGTCGACAGTATCGACAGCCGTCGATGGTATCGACAACTGTAGATATGTGTTTTTCCTGAAATTGAAATACAAAACCACATAAGCCGAGATAAAACCTATTATTGTAATCATTTATGCTCAAAACAATAAAATAAGAGAGATTTGATATTGAGAAGGATCATAGACTAAAGTAAGTGAATTATGCAATATTAACCACCAAAATGACCAATAAACGCATAAAACGCAAGTAAAACAAGTCTATAAATGCGATTCAAAATCATCACATCAAACTCCCCTAAGCTTGAACATTGCTCGTCCTCGAGCAAAAAAACTTTAGAATAGAATTGTGAGGGTCAACTAAAAAATAGATTATCACAACAAACATCACCATATGATCCCCACCGGACATTCACAATCCGGTCCTCACTAACCACAGAATGATAATTACCCTAAAGGCGACAATAATCATCCATAAAAGATATCTACCTCAAAATTGATGAACAATATCACATAAGGCAGTTAACATAATAAAATTCTCCGGTACAGACTCGGTGCATCTTCTGATCTTCTATTCTACGTTGCTCGCCCTAACTACCATCTACATGGAAGAAGCTCTCCTGGTATTAACGAGTGAGGAGAAAATCATGATGGCCTACCAATTCGAGCAACGGGTGGATGGAATCGGTGGCTCATGGAAGAAAGGGAAGCATTATATGGTTTTAACATGCACAAAACATTTATGACCTAAATGATGCATATGCAAGTGAAAATGCCCTAATGCCAACATTTAGGTGGAATGATGCATGCACTATCATCCCTTCTCAAGATGAGATGGAATATCTAAGAGAGCTACATCATGTACTTATTCTTCTTAGAATGTAGTGAGACATGTTCCTTTCTCCTTCTCAATCCTACTTGCTTCTCAATTCTCTTCTTTTTTTCTTTTTCTTTTTTTTTTCAAAACTATTTTTTTAAGCCCTTATTTTCATAGCTGACAACGAATTGTTTGACGGACTCACTTATTGCTGCATAACTTATACATTTGAAGCATTCAGAAGGTATGGAACAAGTTCATCACCTTTTATGTTTTAAAAGACATAAGATGCATGATGTACTTTATGCACAAAAATGTGAATGCAGCTACAAAATGACATGTATGCAACTAAATGACACACACATAAGGAATATGTGCATGTATAACTAGGCTATTTTTTTCATTTTCATGCAAAATATATGAAAGTAGTTGCAATGCAAAACCTACCTACATGAAATGCAATCAAAGAAATTAAAACCATAATGTACTTCCAGTTCTTAAGGTGGAGTATGAAAACAATGGGGTGGATAGATCACAAGACTAACTAACTGAACCTTTGGAAATTATTATATGTCCCTCCTTACTGACCTGTGTAGTACTAAGAGGTTTCTCTCTCTTATTTCAAATTAAGGTCTCATTATAATATGGTCAGTTTAGGCTCAAACAACCAATTCCGTCCACTTTTCATGAATCACATGAATGTACAGTTATGATTTCCTATTTTAGAGTTGGCAAACCCAATTATTTCCTTAAGTTATGTGCTCAAAGTTTAACAACACAAGCTTACAAAACACGAACATTTTTCAAATTTGCCCCTAATTCCCATGTACAAGCAATGAGATGACACATGACTTTAGACATCCACAATTACACTAGATAGAGTGTGGATTCGACAAACAAACTAAGCACTAAGAAAAAACAAATGACAAAAGACAAAGCAATAAAAACTAAAACTGAGAAAACTAAAGGATAGAGTTGTTCCAACTCCCCCCGTAAGCTTGAATTCAACTATGGCCTCATAGTCAAAAACAACATTAAAAGGTGGAACAGTGATACCAATCATTCTTCAGGAGGAGGCGAGTACTACGGAGCCGTGGGGTCCCAAGATGGATATTGCCTCTGGAAGCTCGGATCATACTGGGGCATGGGCGGAGGTTGTGGATACCCCCCAAAATAATTCTGGCTCCAGTAATGATCGTACAAGGGCTGCTGCTACATCTCCATCCTATGCAACCTATCGTGGATGTGTTATTGGTTGTCGAGGAGGAGGTGCTCATTCTCGAAAATGGCCCTATGATTATCTAACAACCGGTTTGTTGTATCCTGAATACCGGCGTATGAAGCCGTATGTTGCAGTTGGGTGTGCTGGATCTCTTGCAGCATTGTATACATCCCCTGAATGGAGTAGGCATCCTCTCCTGGATGAGAGGGTTGTGGTGGCGGAGGCTGTGAAGATGAAGATGCACCCGGATGCATGCAGGGTCTCTTCCGGGGTGCTACTCGTGCCCGGAGAGGAGTGAAGGCCTCCTCTTCCTCTTCATGCTCGTTGTCGTCATTATCATTGTCGTCATTGTCGCCATCTTCATTCGAGTCCTCAATGGCTATGATGGGCCACCTGAAATGTTGAGCGCCCTCGATGTTGAAGACGGGGTCTGGAAGCGAACACTCTTTATATGCATGATTAACATGGCAATGTGCATATGCCAAGCCATCACGAAGCAGGATGAGGTTGGAGCAGTGCAGATGCTGGAGGTTGACCTTGCTCCTGGTTGAAAGAGGAGTAAGCTGTGAGATATCCAACCCAAGATAGACGACCAATGGTGTAATTAGCCCTCCAAAATGGATAGTAGCTTTCCTTGTACTCCTTTTCACAGCCACCACACACGTTAAGAAGAACATGCCTGAATTGCACTCCTCGTGCTTTAGCAACTTGTGCAGGAAAAATAAATCCATCTCTTGAAACTTGCTGAGAGACAGGTCGCCGCGAGCAAACAGTGTGGTGTAGAGCATGCAGTGAAGAATCCACACAAACTGATGCTCAAAATCTGCCACTGCAGCATTGTGGTAGCTGACGGATTTGTCCGGAGGCGCAGTCACGAGCTGGGCAAATATGGTGTCATAGTCCGTCCTGTTATCTAGCCTCCGGTGCTAGTAAGCATCATGATACCAGTTGTACACCGAGTTGAACTGGGTGAGTGTGATAGTGTAGTTGATGTTGAAGAGTCTGAATGACGCCTGCCCTTTCTTCCATTCTCTGTCAATGGCAATCAATTCATTGGGCAACACATTGATGTCCAATGATGCCATGAACTCCGCCACGAGTTCCTTGTAATTCAATCACTCGCCGAAGAATGGCTAGCCGTCAGCGTGGAATTCAGCTCATCTGGCCTCCTGGTTGTGTGTCTCGCCATCCCCTTCAAGACGTAGGCGAGGTTGTCATTGAACCCCAGGTCACGGACCATTGTCCGATCAACATAGTGTGTGGGCTCGATCTTTCTCTTCATCAGTTCCTCGTAGACCTTCTGGACCTCCGCGGAAGGGTGGACAATCCTCGGATGAGGAATAGATGTAGTAGGTGAAGGAATGAACGCGGGGATCTCCATAGGATACGCCTGTGAAGAAGATTCACCAGTTGTACGCACCATCGTCATCGAGAAAGAAGGAATAGAAGATGGAGCTTGGTGAAGGTCGGAGAAGACAATCTCTGCCCGGTGAAGGCTCGGGGAAGATCGCGCTCCTTGGATGCTCGTAGTCAGGCTCCGGTTGCACAACAAGATGCACGGCACAAGTGGAAGGAAAAGGCTCTAAAAGTTTGACGTCATATGACAACCATCCCTCCCTTTTATAGCTGAGGTCGTCGTTGTTGTGCACCCGTCGATACCATCGATGTGGGTCGATGGTATCAAATCCTATAGCACAATCCGATCTTCCGCTAGTATCGACGGTCGTTGATAGCCTAATGTGGGGGCCCAAATTGATGACGTGTCGATACCATCGATGAGTGTCGATGGTATCAACCCATCCCACGGATCGACTCTCTTGATGCAGCGATCGTTGTTGATTTCTTCTCGCGGATCGCTGACATATCACTTTGATACCATCGACGTGGGTCGATAGTATCGACTCTGCTTAGGGCAAACACCCTTGCGAGACCCAGCCACCACAGTCTGCTTATAATCGGGTCGATACCATCGACATGCCCGTCGATAGTATCGACTTCACTGAAACAAATTTCGTCTGAATATCTCCATAGATCTCACGAGTATCGACAGCCATGTCAATACTATCGACCTCGTTTTTGTGATCAACCTGATGGTGGGTCAATACCATCGACGAGGCCGTCGATAGTATCAACTCAGAGAGATCTTTGCAGCCGCCTAAATGTACCCCTGTCGATACCATCGACACAAGGGTCGATGGTATCGACCCTGCCTCAGTCCTGCACATTGAACAAATGATCAAGGTACCTTGTTTACACTAAAAACAAAATCAAATCAAACTAAGTTAAAATGTGAAAGAAACTAAATGAAACTACCAATGGCTGGGTTGCCTCCCAACCAGCGCCCTTATTTAACATCTTAGGCTAGACGAAATCAAGCTCCTCATGCATCCGGAAGCGCAATGAGTTTGACCTCATTCACATTCCTTGTGTAATCCTCACCGAAGTACAAATTCAATCACTGTCCATTAACCCAGAATGTTGACTCGCCATCACACACCATGATTGTTCCATGTGGCCTGACCTCCTCTATAGTAAACGGTCCACTCCATCTGGATTTCAATTTCCCGAGATGCATCTTCAACCTTGAATTGAACAAGAGCACACGATCTCCCTTCTTGAAGACACACATCTGAATATGCTGATCGTGAATCAGCTTTGTTCAGCTCCTTGTAGATCCGCGAGCTTTCATAGGCATTCATCCTCAGCTCGTCAAGTTCATTTAGCTCTAGCATATGTTTCCATCCTGCCTCATCATAGTTCAAATTCAGCTTCCTTAGTGCCCAGTGCACCTTATGCTCCAATTCCATCGACAAATTGCAGGCCCGACCATAAGCCAACCTAAAAGGCGTAGTTCCTATAGGTGTCTTAAATGCCGTCCTGTACGCTCACAAAGCGTCCGGTAGCAAGGTACTCCAGTTTTTTCTCGTCGTAACCACAATGTGCTCCAAGATCTTCTTAATCTCTCTATTGGAGACTTCCACTTGCCCCTGTGTCTGCGGGTGGTATGGGGTACCAATGTTGTGCTTTACCCCGTACTTTCTCAACAATGTCGCGAACTTCTGATTTTGAAAATGTGTACCTCCATCACTAATAATCATTCGTGGTACACCAAACCTGCAGAAAATGTATTCTTTGACAAACCTGCACACTATAGCAACATCATTAGTCCTAGTGGGTATTGCCTCTACCCACTTCGATACATAGTCAACAGCTAATAGAATATACAAGTTAGAGTTGGAGGACACAAAGGTCCCATAAAATCAATACCCCACAGATCGAACACCTCGACCTCTTGAAATACATTAAGGGGCATCTCCTGTCGCTTTGAAATGTTACCTGCCCGCTGGTAGGAATCGCATTGCCGCACGTAGTCATATGTGTCCTGGAACAAGGTAGGCCAGTAAAGGCCGCTCTCAAGTACCTTGGCCGCCGTTCTGGAACTAGCATGGCTGCCACCAGTCGGTAGAGTATGGCAATGACGAAGGACACTTTCATATTCCACCTCCGGTACACACCTACGCAACACACCATCCTTGCACTGCATCAACAGAATGGGGTCATCCCAGAAATAATATCGCAAAGAATGGAAAATTTTCGTTTTCTCTTGGTATGTCCAATCATCTGGGATAATTTTGCAGGCAAGATAATTAACAATATAAGAAAACCAAGGATCTTTAGATTTAACAGAAAGAAGTTGTTCATCAGGAAATGTCTCGGTAATGGGTATATGCACGTCCTTCTCATCTACCCTTTCCAACCTAGACAAATGGACCGCAACCACATTTTCTATTCCCGCCTTAACTTTGATTTCAATATCAAATTCTTGTAACAGTAAGATCCACCTAATCAGTCTAGGTTTGGCATCTTTCTTTTCCATCAAGTACTTTATGGCGGCGTGGTCCGTCCATACCATGACTTTGGATCCTACAAGATATTGCCAGAATTTTTCAAAAGTGAAAACAACGACAACAAGTTCCTTTTCAGTTGTCGTGTAATTCAATTGTGCTTCATTTAAAGTTTTAGATGCATAGAAAATCACAGCGGGTTTATTGTCCACGCGATGTCCTAAAACAGCCCCTACTGCGAAATCTTATGCATCACACATCGATTCAAATGGTTTTGTCCTGTCCGGTGTTTGCACAACCGGTGCGGAAATCAATTTTTCTTTAAGCACATTAAAATCATGTAAACACTTGTCATTAAAATCAAAGACAACAACTTTCTCCAAAAGCTCAGATAATGGTTTGGAAATTTTTGAGAAATCTTTTATAAAGCGGCGATAAAAATCGGCATGACCTAGAAAACTCCTTACCCCTTTTACCGAGTTTTGTGGGGGTAATTTAGAAATAACTTCAATCTTCACCGTATCTACCTCCAACCCCTTGCTAGACACTTTATGTCCAAGCACGATCCCTTCTCTAACCATCATATGTCATTTCTCCCAATTAAGAACCAAATGTGTGTCATCACATCGTTGCAAAACCTTATCCAAATTGTATAAGCATTCATCAAAAAACACACCATATATGGAGAAATCGTCCATAAAGACTCCGAAACAGTGTTCAACCATATCGGAAAAAATGGCAAGCATGCAACTCTCTGGTGTGTTACACAATCCAAAGGGCATACGGTGGTATGCAAATGTTCTGTAAGGACAAGTGAAGGTGGACTTCTCTTGGTCCTTAGGATCAATGGAAATCTGATTGTAGCCCGAATAACCATCAAGAAAACAAAAATGAGATCGACCTGCCAAGTGCTCTAAAATATGATCAATGAATGGAAGAGGAAAATGATTCTTAAGCGTAGCAGCATTCAATCTACGGTAATCTATACATACACGCCACCCGGTTACCAGACGGGTCGTGACTGGCTCATTTAACAAATTATGTGTAACTGTAATTCCCCCCTTTTTAGGGACTACTTGTGTAGGACTCACCCACGTTGAGTCGGATATAGCATAGATGATACCTGTAGAAAGAAGCTTGATCACCTCCTTCTTGACGACCTCCATCATGCTAGGATTTAGTCGGCGTTGTGGCTGAATTACACGTTTGGCTCCCTCCTCGAGACGGATCTTGTGGTGGCACAATATAGGGGAAATCCCCTTGATGTCTGCGACCGGCCACCCGAATGCACCTCGGTGGTTCTTCAGCACGATCAGCAGTTGATCCTCCTCCTCGACACTCAGATATGACAAAATGATCACTAGAAACTTCTCACCCTCAGCTAGAAATGCATATTTCAAATGAGGTGGCAGTGGCTTCAATTCCAAATCTGGCAGGCTGATTAAGGATGACTGAAGCGGTGGTGGGAGTTCTCCAAGGTCTTCATAGTACCTAGCGTAGAAACACGGCAGCCCCTGAAGCATCTTGGTGCATTCTTTTAGTGACTTGCTTCTCATCCAATCATGTGTTATATTAACCAGGAAGGCTTCAAGAGGCAATTCTGGATATGCATTGAAAATAGAATTTGCTATAGCCTCATCTTGAGTAGAAGGAGGAATGTCCTCCTCTTCATCATTGGGAAAATCCACCGCCTTGCTAAGAGACACAACCTTGGTCTGCTCCATGATGTCTACAGCCAGTATCCCTTTCTCCACCTTAGTCATTACATGAGCCATATCTAGAAACGGCTTCCCTAGACAGATAGAAATATTCTGATCAAAGTGCTTCATCATGCGGCATTGCTCTTTAGCTTTTGATTGTGTTGTGTTGGAGGGCATGACCATCTCAAACCGATCATCAATGATACCCAAGGTCAAACGACCTCTCCCCATCTCAAGTATCATGTCAGCAGTGGCTTGGAAGGGTCGTCCAAGGAGTAACTCATTGCCCTGTTCATCTTGCATTTCCATTACTACAAAGTCAGCTGGAAACAAAAACTGATCGACTTTCACCAACACATCTTCGTAAATACCATATGGTTTCACCACTAAATTATCTGCCAACTGTATTGTCATATTGCTTGGCCTTGATTCTTTCAGTCCCAATTTCTTGAACGTAGAGAGAGGCATCAGATTTATGCTTGCCCCAGAATCACACAATGCTTCACCGAATTTCACCTTACCAATGTAGCATGAAATATTGAAGCAGCCAGGATCCTTCCTTTTAGGTGGTAATGTTCCCATGATGAAGGCACTCACCTTCTCCTTGAGAACCACAACCACAGTATCAGGGATTTTCCTTTTCTTTGTAATGATGTCTTTCAAAAACTTCCTGTAGGAGGGTATTTGCTCGATTGCTTCTAAAAGAGGAATGTTGACCAACAGATTTCTAAAGCTATCTAGAAACTTCTTGAATTGAGTGTCCACTTTCTTGGCTTTCATGCTATTGGGATATGGGATCGGGATAGTTTGTGCCCTTTGATGTGGTGGCACATATGGCATCCTCTTCTGTGTCTCCTCCTCAGCAACTGATTCAGATGTGACATTCTCCACCACATCCTCTACCGGCTCGGTGATTGGAATTTGAACCTCCTCAGTGGCCTCACCTGTGGTTTCTGGCTGGGGTGTGCTTGGTTCATCGGCCCTGGGGTTTAAAATCTTCTTACCGCTTCATAGAAAAATTGCCTTAGCCTGTTGGTTTCCTCCTAGAATGTTTGTATTACCTGGAAAGCCTTGCTGTGATGGCTTCTTTAAATTTTCTATCTCAGCTGCCATCTGTGATGATGTCTCTATTGTCCTCATCTGAGCCCCATGGCTTTGTAGAGTCCACTCGAATTGATTCATAAATTCCCCTTGTTGTTTGATCTGCTGGCCAAAAGTGTTCATTAGTTCTTGATTCTTCTTTATTACTTGATTGAGCAACTCATTGCTCTTATCCTTTGGTGACGGTTGTGGTTTTGCGTCAGGGTCCTGCAAGAAATTATTTGGGTCCTTCCAGGAAAATTTCTTGTCTTTCCTCCACGAGTAATCGTTGTTTTTGTACCCCTACTGCTGGTGCATGAATTTTACTTGGGCCTCATCATCTGATTATGCGTCTTCTTTTGCAAGAAGTTTCTTTGCTAGAAGGTCCATCTTATCATTTAGCTCTTTGATGGCCTTTGACTCCCCCACAGCCCAAACATGCTCTACGGTGTCTCCGTCGCCCCAAGATTGCTTCTTAGCCATGTTCTTCAAAATTTCCCAACACCTCGTGCCTGTGTTGTTTAAGAAGAAACCTGAACCTGTAGAATCTAAGTTACTTCTATCATGCTCGGAGAGAGCAAAATAGAAGATTTTAACCTGCTTCTCCTTGTCAAGCCCATGATGTGCGCACCTCCTTAGCATGATCTGAAACCATTCTCAGGCCTCGAAGTAAGTCTCTCCTGCTTTCTGACTGAAATTATGAATTTTTCTGATCATATCATTTGTCTTCTCGGGCGGAAAGAACCTTTCAAAGAACACTTCCATAATGTGGTTCCATGATTCCACATACTCATCATCAAGATTATGTAGCCATTCTCGTGCATTTCTCGCCAGGGAGCTGGGAAACAGCTTCAAGTACAACGTATCCTGTGGAAACATGTCTATCTTGATCATATCACAGTTCTCCAAGAACTGGCTTATATGAGTCACCGGATCTTCATTTTTAAGCCCATGAAAAGCATTTGATTTGACCAAATTTATTAATGCAGGATCAATTTTATAAGTTGGAATATTGATTGTCTGCTTCTTTATTGGCCCCTTTGAAGTGGATGAGGAAGAAGCTTTTATCTTCTCCCATATTGTCTGCTCTTCTTCCATGGCTTCTTGTTCTGAGTCGGAATCTATTTCGTCTGGTTAATCTTGAATATAGTTCTCCTCTTCTTCTGGTCCCAGCAGTGGAACCTCTGGTGATTGCTGCGTGCAGTCGGTGCTACGTGTCCTCACCATGCACCAGTACCTGCAAGATGATAATTTCAGTTCAGTACAGTGCTAGATGATTACAATAATATGAAAGATAAAACTATGAATTTCTAAAATGATAATAAAATAATAAAATAAAAATGTGGCCTAGAATGGTCGCTTGCAGCACTCATTGTGCCGACAATTGTCGTGTCCCCGACAACGGCGCCAAAAATTTGACGGGATTTTACCGTGCGTAGAATGCAAGTGCACGTGTCAATGTAGTATAGGCCCTTGTGAGGCCCGAGTCGAACTCAGGGACACTAAATTATCGGTAGACTACTACTAACTACTTGCAATCAACTAGACCAATAAAAAGGTTATGAGAGTTGTTTGAAAAATAAAAGAAAAGAAAATAAAACAAAGCAATCGATTAAATGTTTAGTTTAATCAATTCTAGTGGAGATCTTTAAGATTGTGGTTTCACCGTGGGTTTTCATTGTATGAATTTCCAAATAGTTACTCAGGTTCATCTCTCAATCCGGGTAGTGGCCTGTAGTCAGAATTGCCCACTGTCGTGGTACAATTCACTACCTATGTCTAGGTCGGTTCCACCGTCATAGTAACCTATACCCTAAACTAGGTGCATTAGAATCGACCTATGGGTTTCCACCATTAACCTTACATCACCTTGTTCAACAGATTTATTAATTAATGTGAACTTCGTCTCTTTTCAACCATTAACTCTTCTTTCAAAGTAATTAAAGGCATTAGATTATCATTATGGTGATCAAGCATAACAATATAATTGAGAAAACGAAATCATACCATGGATTTAAGAGATAAATTATGAATTACTATGATAAAAATGTCATACAATGCTTCCCCGGGCTACTCCCGGTGCTAAAGATAAAGGGGATTAGCCTCACATGTTCTTCTCAGAGCAAAACATGGTTGAGAAATGGGGAAACATGGAGAAAAACGTGAATAAGTAATGAAACCCTTGAACGGAGAAGATCTAAGCATTCCTCGACGTAGAATGCGCGATCTACAGCCTTTCGGCAGTGGAAAACGTCTTCTTCGGCTTCCGGAATGGCTGGGGCGTGCTTCTAGGCTCTGTTCTTCTCTCCACACCTTCTCGAGACTTGTGCAGCGGCTAATGACGTGATACCCTGCCCTTGGCCGCCGAGTTAGGTTGCAGAATATCACAACCATTGGATTAGAGTCGATCTGAAACAAACTTTAATCTGACGGTGTCGATACCATCGACGCTAGTCGATGGTATCGACTCCTCGCGATATCGCCAAGCCTTCTTTTCTTTTCTATGTTGCGCCTGATGCTGACTCGATACCATCGACGTGGGTCGATGGTATCGACACCCTTAGGTGTCGGTTTTATCCCTTTTTCATCGTTGAATCTACACGTGTCGATAGTATCGACTTTGGGGTCGATACTATCGAATGAGTGGTCGCTAGCAACCTGATGGAATGTCGCTACCATCGACTTACCTATCGATGGTATCGACTCTGTGCTACTCCTTGCGGCTGCCTGCCTGTGGCTGTGTCGATAGTATCGACAGCCGTCGATGGTATCGACAGTTGTAGATATGTGTTTTTCCTGAAATAGCAAAACAAAACCACATAAGCCAAGATAAAACCTATTATTGTAATCATTTATGCTCAAAACAATAAAATAAGAGAGATTTGATACTGAGAAGGATCATAGACTAAAGTAAGTGAATTATGCAATATTAACCACCAAAATGACCAATAAATGCATAAAACTCAAGTAAAACAAGTCTATAAATGCGACTCAAAATCATCGCATCAGACCTATAACTCTATGTGACCCTTTTTTAAAAACAAAAACTAGAACCTTTTTGGTAAATCAGATATTATAATTTTCATGTTAAGGATAAGAAAATCCCTAACGTGGGTTGACTAGTAGAATTTCGAGGATGAAATTCATTTCAAGTGGGTAGAATTGTAACGGCCTAACTTTTTTTATATAACTAATCCTCCATTAGAAAACCTTGATTTAAAATTTCAAATCTTGATACTTCATATAAAATCCCTTAAAACTTAGAGATCCAATTATAATGTTGAAATCATGTTCAGGGATAATTTTTGAATATCAATTTAATTTGAACTCAGTTTCATCAAATGTAACCCTAATTAGTAAATTAGTGATGGATGGGGAGTTAATAAGAAATTGATGCTATAAATAAGAAAAATTGACCTAATAATTTATGTGTGGACTTTAATTGGTAATATCTGGTTTACCCTAAAAGTTGAGTCTCAAATTTATTTTTGGTTGTCCTATGTATAGGTAATTCTCATTTTTTTTAAAAAAGTGGAGAAAAGATACAATTAAGATAGTCAAATAAGAAAACTAACATTCTTTTTGGATTCCTAGGGGTACAATTGGGTAACTACCAATTTTGGCCTCTTTTGCATGGCTCTAGACCCACTAATGATATTAAGAAATGAAATTAAATTAAATTCATAAATAATGGTCCTAAATGGATTAGAGGCTTATATTATCCTAATGTGTCATGCACATCTCGATTTCCCGATTTCCGATCTCAGGCCTAATTGAATGACTTTCCTTTATCTACTTTATTTGTGGACCCATCAGGCGTTGGGTGCTTGTCCACCACACCTGACTCCAAGTTAGAAAGGAGCGCATAGTATATAGGGGAATTTGGCCTTCACGATCTCTCTCCCTATTCTTTCTCAGTGTAAATAGATCTCTCCCCACCATGCTCACATATACCTAAACCTTCCCATCCGTTACACAATAGGATTTCATTGCCTAGAATCCCCAGTCGACCAAACTTTACCAGTTTTATTGTTACTTGAACTCCTCCGAACACTTGTGCTTCCCGGACCCATCCCTTATATTAGAAACTACCCTTGAATGTTTGGGCACATCTGTGTATGGCAAGGAAGGCACTATTAGCTGAGAAAAGTCCCTAATATCACCGAACCTCGAACTCATTGTCTTGGCGGAGGTGGTTCATCACTGAAGCGACTCAAACCACCGTGAAGCCATGGGATAATATCATGCAATTCCCCAAAAGTCGAATAAGGTTTCACAACTCTTTTTCCTTCCGATATTGCAAGTATTGACTTTTATCTCTTTTGTACCTATTTCCTAAAATTTACAAATCCTCGATGATCTTCTGCTCTGTGAGTTGTGTTTTTGGCTTGTTTGGATCTGTTGGGACTCAACGAATCTACCTAGAGGATTGGGTTTCAATTTTGTCACCTCCTTTGCTTTCTTGGTAGAGTCTTGTGGCCTGTCTTAGCAGCGAGTATCATAGGTCCGCACTAGTGACTTGTGGCCTCTACCTAGGATCGATGAGTTCGGTTGAGAGATAGGAAGGTAAAGGGCTAAACCTTGGGTTCTAGTTTGCAGAAGAGACTGAAGTAGATATAACTATTTGATCTATTTGAGCCTCAATTTTTGTTTTCATCTCGTGTGGTTGAAAGAAGAAGATAAAGGTCTATAATTTTCCAATCTAGCCCTCCCCTCTGTTTTGCCTTTGTTTTGCACATGATGGGAATTTTTATTTTTTTGACCACCTTGACCACCTCTTGAGCGAGGGTTTTACTTTAGGGAGACGAATTGTAGGTTCTGGCTCCTATTGGGCCAGCAGGATGAGGGCCCCATCTCCTAGATAATTCTTTTACATGTGTATTTAGAAAACTTTTTGATCGGATGATATTGAAAATTCATAACTAATTAACCGTACATCAGTAAATTTCATAAAACTACTCATTAGAAAGCTAATGAAATATGGAATAATAATAATGTGGTTTTGAAGACTATTTTGATTTAGAATTTTCACCAATACCTAAATAACCCTAAAACCCTACAAATTAAGATGATATTAAATGTTAATGAATTCTAAATTGTTCCAACGTGATAATTAGAGTTTCCTCAACATCAAGATACTATTAGGAGTTGCTCCAATCTTTGTAAGTGGTCCATGCACTTTGAACATCATTATTGGATGTTTATATTCTATTGTTTACAATGTACAAGTTATTATGTGAATGTATTATGCATGCTATAGTTTTATTGATTCAAGTTATAAGTTAATGGATAACTAAAATCTATTTTACTAGAAAGAATTAAGATTAAAGAGTTTAATAGAAAGAATTAAGAGTATTCAAGAGTAAAGAGTAAAGTGTAAAGAGTAAAGAGTAAAGATAATGAATAAACCTTATATAAGATGCTCTCATCGGCTTTCCTAGCATACAGTGCACTTTGGTGCAAAACATGGGCTTTCTTTTCATACAAAGAACTATAGTGCAATTCAAGAGTCACTTTGGTGCAAAGAGAAGAGGCACTTTAGTGTAAAACTTGAGGACTCTTATATAAGTCAGATAAAATACAATGATAAATTGCAAAGTTTTCATGATGTTTTAATGTTTTCTTTTCATATAATATGTTATTTCAATTTTATAATATGTTCAATTCCATTTACAAATTGATTTATGCATGGATGGAGGCGTGATGCCTGTAGGAAAGGAGAAACAACAACGATAAAGCTATCTAACGACCATATGAAGAAGGAGCTCAAGGAATATCTGAGACCAGGCCTGGTGGGGTGCCAACTATCATTAGATTAATTATGTGTTTTAGTTACTTTTATGAGTTTGATGAACTATGCAATGTATCATGTGTGGGTTTAATTAAACTCTATTTTTATGCAATGATTATCTTTTTGTGACATTCCCAATGAGATTATACTTCCCCTCAACAAATTATATGTTTTATAAAATTGGTATGTTACAAAGAATGAGTTGTAAAGGGTTACACTGATTCAAGCTTCCAAACTAAAAAGGAATATTATCAATATGAATCATGTTTTTTTCCTAAAGGGTAGAGTTGTAAGCCAAAAGATCTCCAAGAATCAAAAGTAGTATATCTACAATTGAGGATGAGTATTTCCACATCTAGTATAGAAATAGTAGTGGTATATATCAATAAGTTCTTTTAAGAACTTGGGGTGGTTCCAACCATTGATGATGCACTAAAGATATACTATAAAACAACACAGCCATCGTACATGCTATGTGACCCAGGCTACATTAATGCTCCAAACATATACTGCATTTTTTTCATATGATATGAGAGATTGTAAAGGGAGGAGATGTAAGAATTTGTAGACTAGTATGTGAAATTAATGTTAATAATCCCTTGATGAAAACATTTTCAAAAGACAAGGATGATTGTAATGTTAGATCACCTGGAATTAGATTCATGAGGGGTCAAATTTACTCTGAGTGGGATACTACTATTTATATGCACTTAAAGCAATCAAGTGATTATTTTAATGGGTTTTTGTACATTTATTATTACAATAAGAGATTCCATTCATTATGTTTGTCTCGTTATTGAGATAATGATATAATATAATTGTTCATAAGAATGTTTTGACTAGATAACATATGCTTTGGGTTGACGATGCAAATATGAGATGATATGTATACTAAGATTTTTCATTCTTGTCATGTCCCTCATCAATATTACTATGAATATTATAGGACAACAATAACACAAAAGACTAGTGTGTCATGACTAATGACTATGCCTCATTAGTCATGATATTGAATATTGAGTTATACATGCATATACTTGTTACATAACAAGTTTTACTCAACTATCCCACCTTCATAATGGCATTTGGAAGTCATATCATGGTTGACAATGGCATGTCTTTAATTGATAATGGTGGTTATGATCTTTAGTTCTAAATCCACTAAAATGATCATAGTTCGTTTGTGTACTCAAACACTACCGAAGATAAATTTGAACAAGAATTCCAAATGTGTAGTAACTGGTTCACTATGGAGCTTGTGAGTTGTTATGAGTGATTTACATGGAATTTTTCCCTCATATAGGAGTGATATCCCCAAACACTTGATGCGTGAGAGTTTTGAAAAAATGGCCATGATCATGTAAATCAATGTATGATATTAACATTCACTAAATCTCATTAGTATACTCTAGCCCAATAAAGGTACACGACTGTAAGGACCCTGACCCATGTTTTGGGATAACCCTCTTTTCTTTTCTTATGAAAGGTGCTTAGAACCTTAATCTAATATCTCTAGATGTATTGATATCATGTGACAAGCTCATGTTTCCAGTTTGGTCCCATTTGGATGTTGTTTGAGCAATGTTTGCTTGTTTTGGACCAAAGTGCAATTTACCCAAAGTGGAGGGTCAACATGCAATTTTTCAGCTCTAGAGTCTTCTTGCTTCTGTTTAGCATCACCTAGGACAATGATAGAGGTTGGGGTGCCTTTTTTGGTTGTTTGATGAGGAGTGACATCTCTATATGGCCCTTGATGTGAGACGGCAAGGCCATGGATAGGCCCTTGATGTGAGAAGGCAAGGCCATGGTTATCTCCCCTCCTCTCTTCTTCTTGAGATATGCATAACCATGGTATCTTCTTCTTCTGTTTAGCATCACCTAGGACAATGATATAGGTTGGGGTGCCTTTTTTTGTTGTTTGATGAGGAGTGACATCTCTATATGGCCCTTGATGTGAGAAGGCAAGGCCATGGATAGGCCCTTGATGTGAGAAGGCAAGGCCATGGTTATCTCCCCTCCTCTCTTCTTCTTGAGCTATGCATAACCATGGTATCTTCTTCTTCTTTTTCCTTTGTTTCTTGAGGTAATGGTGATGGTGTCGAAGGCATGTTTGGAGCTTTGGATGGATGATGTTCTTGGAGAGGAACGTGTGTTTCTTCTTGGACCATGGAGCTTCATGCCTTTCATGGAGATCCTCTTAATGTGAGTTACATAACTCTTAACTATGTTTATTATGTTCACCCTTATTAAGTGGATATAGTGGTTCTTGTAATTAATTTGGTACCTTTCTCCATGATAGTTTTATATATGGAATTTGGAATCTGATCTAATGGAAATGGTCACGTTTTATTACTATCTTATTCTTGTTTATCTTGTGCATAACGGTTTTGGTTGACTTGAGGTTGAAGATGCACCACCCGATAGGGTGCCTGCACGATACAATGGTTGCACGATATAGTGCCTTGCCCGTTAGGTCTTGTTTTGGTTGTTGGCACATGAACGATACCCCTTGGACTTGAGAGGTGAGCCATGCTCTCGTATCTTGGGAAAAACCCCTCTCTCTCCTTGGTTGATGAAGGGTGAACCTATGGTCTAGATGTTTGGACATTAGGTTGAGTTGGTTGGCCACTAGGGTGTTGCTCTACCCTTGTTTCTAGTTATGCTAAAGGTTGTGCAAGACCCCTCTCACTTGGTTGTTGAGAGGTGAGCCAATTTTTGGTATTGTTGGATGATATGGTGTGGTGACCGACATCCTTTTCCTACCCTAGGGTAGAGGGTTTGGATGATATGCATGGTTGATACCTAGATGGACCTTTGATCGATATGAAATGTTGATCTTTAGTGGTGAGTTGATGGTCTACCTTTGTTGCGTGACGTGCTCTTGGGGTTGAACCCTTGGATGATATCTTGGGCATTATGGTGGTGATCCCTTTGATGGTTTAGGAAACCGATAAGCTAATCCTTTGGGTGGGCGATAGCCCTAGAAGTAGTGCTATGGATGATATGGGTGCCCTAACCCTAGTTTGGGGCGATATGCTTGCTTTGGCCGATAGGATGATCCTAACCCTAGATGCCTGACATGGAGTCTTGAACAATAGGGTTGCCCTAACCCAGGTTGACTGATAAGGTGTTTTTGAGTGTGATGATTCACACCTTGATCCTTCACTGATATGATGTTGGGAGATGTGCCCATGAGGTGCTTTGCACGATACTCTTGGATGAGAGCCCTACCCTTGAGTAAGTTTTTGGGTGAGACTAAGTATCCATGCCCGATATGCCTTGCCCGATACATGTTCCCTCCTTTGGACTTGATTATATGCTTGATAGATTGGATGGCTTTAGAGTAGAGACTTGGCCGCTACATGTGTGGAGCTTGGATGGTACCCTAGACATATAAGTGAGGGATGGACGACATAGTGTCTTGGTCGTTATGGGGTTTCAAACCCTAGTTGGACGATAGGGTACCATGGGCGTCATGGCAACGTTGAATTAGTGTGCCTTGGGTGGTATGAGAGCCCCTTGAGTATTTTAATTTGTTAACCAAGTGAGTGTGCTTGTTGAGCGCCATGATCTTGGCCGATATGGCCTTAGGCAGTAGAGAGTTGAGGGTTGCCTGGTATGAAACCCTAACCTTAATGGGCGGTAGGGTTTTGGGCAATAGGTGACACCCATGTGTTGCACGACACGCGCCATTGCACCTGGTTACCTAATATCGACCTTGCATGGATGCACGATACACAACTCTGGATCATGTTGCATGACACACCATAGATCATGGTTGGCATGATACCCCCTTTTTGCATGAATGTATGACATGCTTGTAGTCGACAACCTTGGGCGAGAGTTGATACTCTATGTGATACCCCCTTTAGTGAGGGTTTGCGGTCGCTACCTACTTTTGGTGAGGGTATGCGACACTTTTGGTGAGGGTTGTGCTCTAACCCGATACCCCTATGTACGTTATTGTGAATGTACACCTTTGTTATTGTCGAAGCTATGACAAGATAGGTTGTGAACCCTTGTATAGTGGTTACCTATGGTTAATGATAGATGAACCTCTGAAATAGTTGGATGGTGGATCATGGTGTATGATCCTTAAAGTTAAGCCTAAAGGATGATGCACCTATGATTTGATATATAGGGTATGATGGGATACCCATGATGTGGTAACAATAGTATGTGTTGATTTATACACCAATTATGACATTATTCTGCATACGTTCATAATGATGGAACAATATTCCAATGCTATAAACCTTAATATTGATGACATGATAATCAAAGATATGTTCATGAGATATGGGGAATGATGGATGCTCACATTTTGATAAAAATAATATAAATTTGCTACAGACACAGCTATGAACATGGATGTTGTTCCAATCATGTGCACTTAAATTCTTGATAGCATGATGATCATAATATTTTCTCTAAGATCTATGTTCTATGTTTGGTGATCTAGTTATCTCCTTCTTATGCAAGCTAACCATGTAGGTGTATTGAATTCATAGCCAAGTAAGAACTATGGTGATTATATGATTATGTGCTTTGTATAGCACTTGATATATGTGCAATATCTAAGTAATAATGATATGTCTTATTGATGAGACAACATATATCACCAGTATGATGAGAAACACTTGTTGAGGTGTGATCCTCTAGTGATGACTTGAGGAATTGATATTCCCTAATGATTTTGATAATGCCTTGAGAGGCACTGGTGTAATGTGATGAACTCAGGGATTGATATCCCATGATGATGTGTAATGATGAAGCCTTGAGAGGTAGTAGCACTATGAGGTGAAGTGAGGGGTTTATATCCCATGACAATGTGATGATTGTTGAGGGCAATGGAAATAGCAGTAGAAATATAACACCAATGTAATGAATCTAATGTTGTTCAAGTTTTATATGTGGTTTCTTAATACAACTTGATTGCCCTAATAATCTACTTAAAATACATTAACTATTTACAGATGAATCTCTCATGTAGTTTTCCTTGGCCATAGATCCATCATCGTCAGTATTAGGTGATGGTGAAACAAGGTTTATCCTGTGGGATTACCTGCAACGCATATTGTTGAATATGTGAGGTTTCCCGTAGCCTAAAATAGGAGGATTAGAATGCAACTCTGGTTGTAGACTCAAGATGTGTATAAGAGCATGGTGAACAAGCCCATGGCTCAGTGATAGAGAATGAATGTGTTCATGGCTCGGGAGCACGATGAATTGGCACGTGGCTCATATGTATACTAGTGTCGAGACTTGTACCAAGTCGGGCTAGAGAAAAGGCAACCAACGGGACTGACCTTGTGGCTGGGGCCACTTTGTTGGTTATTGTGCACTGACCACGAGGAGGAGATGTCATGGAGTCTGAATCATCCATTGACCTTGTATGGCACCGGCTTTGGGCTTCGCAGCCGAAGGTTGGAATTGAGTGGTACGTCTCACTTCCTCAGGGCATAATAAATTGTAATCCAGCCGTTTAGAATATATTGCTGAAGGAAAAACATGGAACATTGGTTGAGGCCTTGCATGTATAGTTGCACTAGTTATATCTTGTAGGTTATTTGTGATGAGTTCTTATAAAGCTTATCTTGTCAATCATTTTCCATGAAGAATGCTTGTTATATGCCTCCTGGATAGTATGGTAAGAATGTTAATAAAGCTATCTTGCTCAGTATGCTGCTCTTATAATCTGTTTATATTAGTTATTTGTGATCTAATAAAGTTGGTAGAGGGTTATGTTTCCCGCTGGGACTGTGTGTCTCACCCCACTGGTTAATAACCCTTTTTAGGTGGACGTGCCTGGCGAGATGAAGATCATGTGGCTACGGATGATATGAAGAGGTGTCATACCCAGTAGCTTAGATAGTGTCTATAAGTAGAGTCCTATGTGTCGTCCCTGTATACTCAGGTCTTTGGGAGAGCTTTTCGATGTTTCTTGTATAATGATCGATGTATGGTTTCTGGTATGTATCTTGATGTAAAGCATCATGGCAAACAGTTAATTCATGTAACGAGATGATGGGAAATTATGTTGTAGCACCTTGGAAATATACTATGGAATGAAAGGTGTTGGCTCATATATTATATGTTTCATCTTGTGGTGCTTTCTATAAATCAGTTTTAGTTTCTCATGTTTTTCGGTAATCCACTGGTTAGCATGTAATCGTGTTTTGTTGTGGATGGGGTGTTACAGTGTTTGGTATCAGAGCTCTAGGTTCTCGGAGTCTACAGGGACACTAGGACTAGGGTTAGGATGGTGTCTAAGGTTGGACCGTGACATAAAATATGGTGCATACTACCTAATCTCAGTACTTGATGCCCTGGCCAGGTATTCAAATATTGAAGACAAAGGTAAGTATGGAGAACTAGATTGTTTCCTCCTTGATTACTCTGATCAAGTAGTCATTCTGGAGAAATCTAATGAGCATAATAAATCAAGAATAAGATGTTAATACCTTAATCTTGTTATAAAGGAAGTTAATGAATGCACCATAACCTCTTAATACATGTATGCTTGATAATCAAAAGAGGAAGTAATGGTTCTATGAAACCTAAATCTGTATAAGAATATGATGAGATAAGTTCTTGAAACCGTAATCTCAAGAAATATACCTGACAAAAGACAGATTAACCTGTGATCACAAGGTAAGTTAAAACATAAAACTTACACGAGATGAAGAAAATACCTAAAAGTAAAGATAAAGTTAGTAGAAAGAGGAGAACAAGTGATGAGTAAACTAGATGGAACCTGAGATAATCTTAGACCAACCAATGAACGTAAGCAAAAATGAGAAATTATAAAGTGAAAATTCGTGATAAGAAAGAGAAAACTAAGGGGATGATCCTTGTTCAATAAAGAATATGTGAAGAACAGCGACCTTCTTCACAAAGGGAAAATAAAAATCTAATATAATCAGGAAATAATCATGAGTATGATGAAACGACAACAAGAGAATAAGGATAATAACACGTAATGGTCTTGATGATTCCTGTGCTAAATGCAAGGAATCCAAGAAGAAATTAGATAAAATCATATGGAACAAGGTTTATCGATGCTTAAACGGTTGGAAAACTCATGTAAGGATCAAGGAAAGTGATAATATCCTCCCCTTTGATATGAAACCATAGATGTTGATGGGGTGTTTGGAGGAGTTTGTTCCTTTATGTTCCTTCCTTCTGAGGGAGTGGCTGTCAAGTGGACCTTATGTCACTTTATGTGTATGCTTTTGGAGTGACCTCTGGTTGGATACTTCAAAAAGTATCAGTTGATCTTGGACTTTAGTTTCCAAGATGGAGATGTTTGTGATAGATGATGACGATAGGATCCTCTTGACATGTTTTGATCCGGTGACGATGGTAGAATATGAAGGTGATACCAAAAGTGATGTGTTTTCACTCAAGAGAGGGATACCAAGGTAAAGGAAAACCAGTATGTGAGAAGTGCCAAGCGAATGGGAAGATGAGAACATGCCTTCTGGTAAAGGGTTAAGAATAAAGATGCTTAGATAAGTGAAGGTATGGTGGTGAACCGTCTTGATAGATCATCCTTGACCTTGAACCTACAAGCTTGAAGCTTATTTTGGATGTATGGATCTATGTGGTGACCCTCGAGGTAGCAGTTCAACATCACAGAGGAATGCTGATAAGGATAAGCAAGTGAGGACTAGATGGTTTGACCAGGGTGTGTTGGCAGGTTGAATGGAGTCACTCCATAAGGCATTATCTTCTTCTTGCCTCTTATCTGCTCTAGTTGATCCAGTTCAGGGTGTACCCCCCTTTGAGCGCTTGTTGTATGACTGGTATATGTTTCCTTCCTATTAGTCAAAAGAGAGATAACTTGTTGTCAAGAACCTTATTGATGACCTATTTGTGCAGGATGAAGTATACCCTTCTCCGCATCCCTTCTTTTCCTAGATGTGACATGTCAAGGATCGTTATAACCCTGGGAATGGATATGCTTGGAAAAGTGTGAAGTTGTCTCAAATGGAGAGGTTGGATTTGGTTTGATCTAGCTAAGTGCCTATAGTATGGCTATCTTTTGTTAGGGGTTTATGCATGACATCGGAAGATATGCACCTAAGGAAAGGAAGTGTTGTAAGGTCATCTTAGGAAAGTTCATCTAGTTGAGCCTGATTCCTTGGAAGACTCCTAGCTAAGTTTCGAGTAACGAAAGATCCAGGATGGATGTGTAGTGGTTATAGATGGACGAATAAGGGTCGGGAATCCCATCCTGATCAGTTGAGATAGTGCATATCTGTTACCATCTGGGTTGGTACTCTTTGTGCTCTTGGGAGCTGATGTGAACACATGACAGGTTTGAAACCGAGATGATGTGGTTGTTGTTAACCCAAAATATTTAACTCTTTTTGTGTTGAGCCTTAAGTGATACATAGTGGGGTGCCTTATGAGCCCTATCATGTGCATACAGGTGTTTCGTAGAGTATGTATCTTGTGATAACCACTTCTGAGATAGATTTCCCTTGGATTCAGACATCCTTTGTGGAAGGAGAAGGAATAGTTGGAACATATATAGCAGAAAGATAGTGATACAAGTTATGCAAAGCTTAAGTGCCAAGACTGTGAGATTAGAGTAGTGCAGTGGAAACGTAATGAGGAATGCAATATATCAGTAAAGGAACCTGATACCTGAGTAATACGAGTTGCATGTGATGTTCTAGTGTCTAAGAGTGTTACCAGACAAAGGATGATGAGACAGAGGGTTGAGTCTGTGACCAGTACAAGGAAACCCTGAGTTGGCTCTGAAGGAAGAGCAAGTATGTCAGTTTTGGATCTGTGACACCTAGGAGCTTTGTGGAGATGTATGATGAGATGTGTAAGTAACACCCGTCTTCTTTCTGCTCGGGATTTCAGGGACGAAATCCCTGTTAGGGGTTTATGTCTTATAAGGACCCTGACCCAAGTTTTAGGCTAACCCTCTTTAATTTGCTTATGAAAGGTTCTTAGAACCTTAATATAATCTCTCTAGATGTTTTTATATCATGTGACAAGCTCATGTTTCCAGTTTGGTCCCGTTTGGATGTTGTTTGAGCAATGTTTGCTTATTTTGGACCAAAGTGCAATTTACCCAAAGTAAAGGGTCAATATGCAATTTATCAGCTCTAGAGTCTTCTTTCTTCTGTTTAGCATCACCTAGGATGAGGATAGAGGTTGGGGTGCTTTGTTTGGTGGTTTGATGAGGAGTGACATTTCTATATGGCCCTTTTAACATATATGTGTCACATATGCCACCTTGTCCTTTTGTATATCGGCTAGGGCTTAGAGGTATGTCACCCAAGAGGGGTGTATCGGCCATGATAGTTGCCCAGCTGCATGATACACATTCTAGAGTGTACCACCAGGCCATGCATGAGATTCTAGGGTGGCAACAAGTGACGTTTAGAGTAAGAGCAAGTGGCACCTTGGTTTATGTGGTTATGACACCTCTCCCTTGCTACCTCTCTCTTTCTTGGTGTATATACCCCCCTTCCTCCTTGACCAAGTGCTCCCTTTCGGCCACCTTCCTCCCCCTACCTATATGGGATGAGCATGGAATCTTGGGAGCTTAAGGAAACTCCCATGGAGCTTGGGAGGACGAGCACCTTGGCCATGGAGACTCCTTCCTCAAGATCTGACCTTGGTGAGTCATGCTTCTTTGCTAGCTTTTCCTTGTACTTTCTTCTTCACCTTCTTCTTTCCCTCTCAGCCATGGATAGGCCCTTGATGTGAGAAGGAAAGGCTGTGGTTATCTCCCCTCCTCTCTTCTTCTTGAGCTATGCATAACCATGGTATCTTCTTCTTCTTTTTTCTTTGTTTCTTGAGGTAATGGTGATGGTGCCGAAGGCATGTTTGGAGCTTTGGATGGATGATGTTCTTGGAGAGGAACGTCTGTTGCTTCTTGGACCATGGAGCTTCGTGCCTTTCATGGAGATCCTCTTAAGGCGGGTTACATAACTCTTAACTATCTCTATTATGTTCACCCTTCTTATGTGCACATATTGGTTCTTGTAATTAATTTGGTACCTTTCTCCATGATAGTTTTATATATGGAATTTGGGACCTGATCTAATGGAAATGGTCATGTTTTATTACTGTCTTATTCTTGTTTATCTTGTACATAACGGTTTTGGGTGACTTGAGGTAGAAGATGAACCACCTGATAGGGTGCCTGCATGATACAATGGTTGCACGATATAGTGCCTTGTCCATTAGGTCTTGTTTTGGTTGTTGGCACATGAATGATACCCCTTTGACTTGAGAGGTGAGCCATGATCTAGTATCTTGGGCAAAACCCCTCTCTCTCCTTGGTTGATGAATAGTGAACCTATGGTCTAGATGTTTGGATGTTAGGTTGAGTTGGTTGGTCGCTAGGGTGTTGCTCTACCTTTGTTGCTCGTTATGCTAAAGGTTGTGCAAGACCCCTCTCACTTGGTTGTTGAGAGGTGAGCCAACGTTTGGTATTGTTGGATGATATGGTGTGGTGACTGATATCCTTTTCCTACCCTAGGGTTTAGGGCTTGGACGATATGGGTGGTTGATACCTAGATGGACCTTTGATCGATATGAAATGTTGATCTTTAGTGGTAGGTTGATGGTCTACCTCTGTTGCATGACATGCTCTTGGTTTGAACCCTTGGATGATATCTTGTGTGTTATGGTGGTGATCCCTTTGATGGTTTAGGAAACCGATAAGCTAATCCTTTGGGTGGGCAATAGCCCTATAAGTAGTGCTTTGGACGATATGGGTACCCTAACCCTAGTTTGGGGCGATATGCTTGCTTTGGCCGATACGATGATCTTAACCCTAGATGCCCGACATGGAGTCTTAAACGATAGGGTTGCCCTAACCCTAGTTGACCGATAAGGTGTTTTTAAGTGTTATGATTCACACCTTGATCCTTCATTCATATGATGTTGGGAGATGTGGCCATGAGGTGCTTTGCACAATACTCTTAGATGAGAGCCCTGCCCTTAAGTAAGCTTTTGGGTGAGACTAAGTATCCATGCCCTATATGCCTTGCCTGATACATGTTCCCTCCTTTGGACTTGAGTATATGCCTGATAGCTTGGATGGCTTTAGAGTTGAGGCTTCGCCGTGACATGTGTGGAGCTTGGATGGTACCCTGGACATACAAGTGAGGGATGGACGACACTGTTTCTTGGCTGTTATGGGGTCTTAAACCCTAGTTGGATGATAGGGTACCATGGGCATCATGGCAACGTTGAAGTAGTAGTGTGCCTTGGGTGGTTTGAGAGCCCCTTGAGTATTTTGATTTGTTAACCAAGTGAGTGTGTTTGTTGGGTGCCATGATCTTGTCCAATATGGCCTTAGGCGGTAGAGAGTTGAGGGTTGCCCGGTATGAAATCCTAACCCTAAAGGGTGGTAGGGTTTTGGGCAATAGGTGATGCCCATGTGCTACACGACATGTGCCCTTGCACCTAGTTACCTGATATCAACCTTGCATGGATGCACGATACACAACTCTGGATCAAGTTGCATGACACACCATAGATCTTGGTTGGCACAATACCCCCTTTGTGCATGAATGTATGACATGCTTATAGTCGACAACCTTGGGTGAGACTAAGTATCCATGCCCGATATGGCTTGCCCGATACATGTTCCCTCTTTTGGACTTGAGTATATGCTTGATAGCTTGGATGGCTTTAGAGTTGAGGCTTGGCCGCGACATGTGTGGAGCTTGGATGGTACCCTGGACATACAAGTGAGGGATGGACAACATGGTGTCTTGGTCATTATGGGGTTTCAAACCCTAGTTGGACAATAGGGTACCATGGGCATCATGGCAACATTGAAGTAGTGTGCCTTGGGTGGTATGAGATCCCCTTGAGTATTTTAATTTGTTAACCAGGTGAGTGTGCTTGTTGAGCACCATGATCTTGGCCGATATGGCCTTAGGCAGTAGAGAGTTGAGGGTTGCCCGGTATGAAACCCTAACCCTAATGGGCGGTAGGGTTTTGGACAATAGGTGACACCCATGTGTTGTACGACACGCACCCTTGCACCTGGTTACCTGATATCGACCTTGCATGGATGCACAATACACAACTCTGGATCAGGTTGCATGACACACCATAGATCCTAGTTGGCACGATACCCCCTTTGTGCATGAATGTATGACATGCTTGTAGTCGACAACCTTGGGTGAGAGTTTATACTCTATATGATACCCCCTTTAGTGAGGGTTTGCGGTCACTACCTACTTTTGGTGAGGGTTGTGCTCTAACCCGATACCCCTATGTACGTTATTGTGAATGTACACCTTTGTTATTGTCGAAGCTATGACAAGATAGGTTGTGAACCCTTGTATAGTGGTTACCTATGGTTAACGATAGCTGAACCTCTGATTAAGTTGGATGGTGGATCATGGTGTATGATCCTTAAAGTTAATCCTAAAGGATGATGCACCTATGATTTGAGATATAGGGTATGATGGGATACCCATGATGTGGTAACAGTAGTATGTGTTGATTTATACACTAGTTATGACATTAATTTGCATATGTTCATGATGATGGAGGAATATTCCAATGCTATAAACCTTAATCTCGATGACATGATAATCAAAGATATGTTCATGAGATATGGGGCATGATGGATGCTCACAGTTTGATAAAAATAATATAAATTGACTACAGACACAACTATGAACATGGATGTTGTTCCAATCCTGTGCACTTAAATTCTTGATAGCATGATGATCATAATATGTTCTCTAAGATCTATGTTCTATGTTTGGTGATCCAGTTATCTCCTTCTTATGCAAGCTAACCATGCAGGTGTAATGAATTCATAGCCAAGTAAGAGCTATGGTGATTATATGATTATGTGCTTTGTATAGAACTTGATATATGTGCAATATATAAGTAATAATGATATGTCTTGTTGATGAGATAACATATATGTGATCCTCTAGTGATGACATGAGGGATTGATATTCCCTAATGATTTTGATAATGCCTTGAGAGGCACTGGTGTAATGTGATGAACTCAGGGATTGATATCCCATGATGATGTGTAATGATGAAGCCTTGAGAGGTAGTAGCACTATGAGGTGATGTGAGGGATTTATATCCCATGGCAATGTGATGATTTTTGAGGGAAATGGAAATAGCAGTTACAATATAACACCAATGTAATGAATCTAATGTTTTTCATGTTTTATATATGTTTGCTTAATACAACTTGATTTCCCCAACAATCTACTTAAAATACATTAACTATTTACAAATGAATCTCTCATTTAGTTTGTCCTGGCCATAGATCCATCATCCTCAGTATTTGGTGATGGTGAAGCAGGTTTATCCTGTGGGATTACATGGAGCGCATATTTTTGAATATGCGAGGTTTCCCCTAGCCTAAAATGGGAGTATTAGAATGGAATTACGATTGTAGACTCAAGATGTGTATAAGAACATGGTGAACAGGCCCATGGCTCAGTGTGATAGAGCATGAATTTGTTCATGGCTCGGGAGCTTGGTGAATTGGTTTGTGGCTCATATGTATACTAGTGTCGAGACTTGTATGAAGTCAGGCTAGAGAAAGGGCAGCCTGCGGGACTGGCCATGTGGCTGAGGCCACTTTGTTGGTTATCGTGCACTAACCACGAGGAGGAGAGGTCGTGGAGACCGGATAATCCATTGACCTTGTATGGCACCGGCTTTGGGCTTCACAGTCAAAGGTTGGAATTGAGCGGTACGGCTCACTTCCTCAGGGCATTGGTTGAGGCTTTGCATGTATAGTTGCACTAGTTATATCTTGTAGGTTATTTGTGATGAGTTCTTATAAAGCTTATCTTGTCAATCATGTTCCATGAAGAATGCATGTCATATGCCTCCTAGATAGTATGGTAAGAATGTTAATAAAGCTAGCTAGCTCAGTATGCTGCTCTTATAATCTGCTTATATCAATTATATGTGATCTAATAAAGTTGGTAGAGGGTTATGTTTCCCACTGGGACTGTGTGTCTCACCCTGCTGGTTAATAACCCTTTTTAGGTGGACGTGCCTGGCGAGATGAAGATCATGTGGCTACAGATGATATACAAAGGTATCATACCTAGTGGGATAGATAGTGTCTAGCAGTAGAGTCCTATGTGTCGTCCCTGTGCACTCATCTCTTTGGGAGATCTTTTCAATGTTTCTTGTGTAATGATCGATGTACGGTTTCTAGTATGTATCTTGATGTAAAGCATAATGGCAAATAGTTATTTCATGTAACAAGATGATGGGAAATTATGTTGTAGCGCCTTGGAAATATGCTATGAAATGAAAGGTGTTGGCTCAGATATTATATGTTTCATCTTGTGGTGCTTGTTGTAAATTGGTTTTAATTTCCCGTGTTTATCTGTAATCCACCGGTTAGCATGTAATCATGTTTTGTTTTGGATGGGGTGTTACAACAACATTCTTAACTGAGTACTACTTCATGCCTCAAGTTCAATCTGGATATCTATGAAAAAGGGACTATATGCTTCTATAGCTGTCATTTCCCTTAAGGCCTTTGACATCACTACCAACATAATATGCACTGAGGGGTCACAAACATAACGAAGCTCAAGCAAGAAGAAATTTACAATCACACTCATGAGTAGAATGTTTTTGGTATTATACAAAGGATGAATGTTAGTCCAACCAAATTCCTATACAAGTAATTTGATCCACTCAATGATTCATTAATAAAAAAATTGATTGATTTCAAATGGTCAACTTATTATCCACTTAGGAAAACAACCAAGTGATTGACTAAACAAATCAGATGATCGATTGGGGATTAACATTAGAAAAAATCAAAATAGGAAAATTGATCAATTGGGATTCCAATTTAATTTTTGATTAAAAGTAGACAGTTCTAGATTAGTTTGAATGGTGTTTTGGACTTCCAAATGATCAACTTGAGTACTTTCCAAGTAATTCCTAATTTGAACCTGTTCAGGATTGCATCTAGAAAATGAATTTTGGTTTTGAGAAGGCCTACCTCATGGATCCATATATAAAGGGGTGGACGTCCATGAGATGTGGCACACAAGATGTCCATGAGTTCCTCCACTATAGAAATAAAAATAATTGACAAGGATGGCACCTCGTGATAGGAGGAAAGGAGAGAGATACATTTATGCATTGAAAACCTAGCTAGGCTCTTCTTAGAGACCATGGTGGCTTCCTAATAGTTGTCCTAATCCATGTCATTGATGTAGAGGTCGAGGCATGTGTGTGAAGACTTAAAGGAAAAGCTCTATCATTAATAAGGACATATTCTATCTCTACTTCTAATTCAAGGGCATCCATGTTGTGGAACTACATGATATAGATTTAAATGTGTGAACCAAGAATAAATAAAGAACATTTAATATCACATATTTTCTTTAATACACCAATATTTTATGAAAATGAAAAATCCATGACTTAAACTTATTTACAAAATGGTTTGTGGTTCCACTATATTCCTTCCTAAAAAGCCTACACCCCATCCCTCTAGATACACAACTTATAGATAAATTCTACTAGTTTCTTTTCATTGATGTAAAATGTAGTGTAGTGGTGTTCATCTATGATGCACTCAACCCTATATATTATGAATCCCTATAATCTATCTATTGTAAGAATACATATTACAATACTCACATGGTCATCAAGTTTGAAGTAGTAATCACCTCATGTAGGAAGTTGCCACACCTTGACACAACCTCCACTAGTGGTGATGTTTCCTCTTGGAAGGCATTTTTTTGTTTCTTCATTGCTTCCCTTCATCAAATTAGTGTATGCTTGTAGGATCCATTGAGTCATGAATACATCCATGCAGATTTTTTATTCAAATGAACTAAAGAAATTGTTTAGCCCAATTTCTCCTCTAATTCCTGTAGCTTTGCCAAGGTAATTAGGTGTTCCTAAAGGTATTGTGATTGCATCCCTCTAACCCTCGGGTTGAAAGGTTCATGATGGATGGTGTTTATTCTATTCTCTTGTACGAATAACATAACAAGTGTAAGAAAATAAGATATTACACTAGAAATAATAAAAACTTGAGACCACCCTAGCTTTGTCCTTGTCTTGAGTTGTACCAAATTAATGTATATATGTATTAGTTCACCAAAAACAATGTATATATGTATTAGGATTCTCACTATAGAGTGTCATTTTCTCATCAAGATTAATAAGAATGCTTTTATCCTTCTCCTACTTTATTCATGATTTTGATTGTTACTCCTAAGATTTGGGGCTCTTACACAAGTTTTTGTGGGAGCCCCATCACTTTTACCAGTTGTGTCATGGTCCATGACATCCTTGCCTCACAATTTTTCTTCTACGTTTCACATCCTTAGTGGATCATAGACTGATTATTACTCTTAGGCATGAATAATGAAAAAAGAGACAAAACACCACCCTCGAAACAATTTATTTTGAGATGGGAGTCTCTAAATCATATATACAATATAAATATTATGATAAAACTTATTGATTCTTATAAAAGAGTTTTCAACATGTTAGACAAGGGAAACACTCATGAAATTTAGACCATGATTTTTTTACGGAAGAACAAAGTCCAATTGAAGAAGGAAACCCTACTCCTAAAGTCTCTCTGGATTATTGTGCTACCAAAATCAATAGCTTGCTCGCTGAAGATCAAGACCAACCTTTTGTGAACTGATTATCCCCTCACTCTTTCCTCTTCAGAAATAGAGAGAACCTTCTCATGTTTAGATAGAGAGAATTTAGGTAGGACATATGAGAAAGACGTCACCCTCCGCGTGAACCACAAGCTCCCATTGTCAAGAGGTAAAGGCCTATCCTAGAGACCAGGGCCTCTATTGAAGAAGAAAACAGGTTGATAGAAGCTACAATCCTTGAAGCTGAGTGTCAAAAGTGAATTATGGACTTTTTTATTCCAAAACCAACAAATAGTCATACCCTTATGGTTCAGATCCACTATTATAGTTATGCAGTTCGATATTCCAAAATAAACACACCTTAGATATTTACGCCTTCAAAAAGAAACAAGGAGTTTTTTGAAGATACCATTAAAGTCTAACTATTCAAATACTCTTTGATAGATAAGGTGAGGAGCTAATACAACTTTATGGGAGGGAATAATATCATAATGTACGAAAGATTGCAAAGTAAGTTTCTAGAAAATTTATACCACCCTCTCTTACTTATCAGATAAGGAGATAAATCAATTAGTTTTCCAAGATTGTAGGAGAATCTCTTGTAAAAGCATAGGACCATTTCAAAGAATCCTTCATTGATGTCCACACCATGGAATCATACATGTACTACCAACTGAGACATTTTATTGAGGTGTGGATGAAGACACCAAAAAGTTTCAGGATTCCTCAGCTAGAGGAAACTTCAGGTTTGAAAACTACGTCAATGCATGGAAACTTGTAAAATACAATTCTTAAAATCATTCTCACTCTATAAAAGGACATATTTGTGTCCTCAAGGTTGATAAAGTAGAGGTTAGTTTTTAGCTCAAGTTTGTTGTCAAATCTTTGAAGAAATTGGCCTTGAAGCAAGACAACTAGGATACCTCTTATAATGCTTATGAGAGGATAGAGTACCCACAACCACTCCAGCAAGAAGTGAAATCAACAAATTGTTAATGTGATGCTTGTAAGGGTTGGATACTCTACCATTGGTTGTCAGTTACTTTATGATATCATGGTGAACAACTCACAGGATCAAGGGTATGTCAATCAACACTACAAGAAAAAGATGATATGGCTACAATTACCATGCCTACATATATCTTATGTATAGATAAAATAATCTTTTCACTACCAATATTATATTTGTAAATAAAAAATATAGTTAATTGCTATCACTTATTGTTTACAAATTTACATATATTTTCTAAATGACAAAAAGAAATATCTCCCTTGCCTCCAAACTTTTATGTTATCCTACCCTCCTTTCACCTTTCACAGTGATCTTCTATTTGAATTTTTTTGCAATGCCCGTGTTCTCCTTTCTGATTCTTCCAATTCTTAATCACCACCCCACTCCCACTCAACCCCCTCCACCCACCCACAGCTACAGGAGTCCTGCATAGTCGGGACACCTTATTCCACTCCTCAACGCCAATTTGTTATGTTGTGCCCATCCTTCTCCTCTCCTCCTTGTTCCCACTCATACGAAAGGCTAGACAATTAAAGGGCTTAGATGAAAGCTAGACACTGAGAGGAAGGATGACCATGGAAAGCGCTTGAGGACCATGTGCAAAAATGAATCATCTTGGTGTTATAGGAATGGATCAGGATTTCATATATATAGAGATAATAACACAAACGATGGGCATGTCTCATTTGCACATGCCATATTCGATCTAGATGGACTTTGCGGATGAGAACAATCTGTAAGTTTCTACTGTTATATTTTCTCCTAAGTTTTAACATTTATCTATAATTAATTTACTAGTTGTTCGATGGTCGATGTTACTGCCAATTTTTGCACTATGATTGTGTGTGAGCGTATGGGTGGATTGCTATTTGTAAAAGAGCTACAGTCTTAATAAAAAATAATTATTTGTACTGTAGATCCCAAAATCCAAAACCACTATTTTCTGTTATTTTTTTATTTTGAAACATCTTCTATTTTTTAATTGAACATAAAATGTTACATGTGACATGATGCAAAGGTATAAATGAGAAGGTCATAAGATCCAATAACTATAACCTCCTGCTGACACCGGCATTCTAGACTGTCAGGCAACAACAAATGAAAAGAATAAGTAAAATTTCAACAACTCTTTTTTATTCCTCAAATCGTCACTTTTTAGTTATTACTTTCCATAGTAACATATTCAGATTCTATATACTTCTAGTCAAGATTGCTTCTTAATTAACATCCACATGCGTTTAAAATGTAACCTTATAAATTTCAATTTCTCATCATTGAATTAGAAGATGTGTAGATATATAAACATCATAATTTTATATTTTGACGAGGACTACTCTCAGAGTGTTCCCGTCATTTGTTTCCATACTATTAGAAAATTAGAAGATAAAATGTTGTTATTTGTTGTATGTGTAAATTGGTGGTTCCTCTTTATTAATTGTCTGAAAAAATATAGATGAAGTGATGGCTGCATTTTGACAAAAAATAGAGCTAATATGTTCTTTATCTGCTAAATGTTTTGGCAACTATCTTAATATGCCATCTATCAACTATATATCTAGCTAGGAAGCAAACAACATAACACAACCAATATGGAGTTTTTATTAAATTGTTTGAATCATTCTACAAATTGGCATTACGAATTGTCATCTTGAACAATGAAGATTTATATAAATAAATATGATTAAGAAATGATGCATTGAATATGAAAACTACAAGATTACAAGGAAATAGAAGGGAGGCGGGCAACAAGCTGTGTCGCCACCCCTTTTTGAATGGCAAATCCAATCCTTCGAAACACCACATCGATAGATCTGGGAGTCAATACATTACTATGCATAACTTTTTGAACTCTATTAAGAAGCTCCAAAACCTCAGGTGCTAGGAACCAAAAAGTCAAAACCAAACGGGATAAAAACATGTTGATTGTCGATATATACCTTCTCATGTTTGGCCACTTTAGCAGAAACGGCTTTATGGGCAACATGTCCCACAGTAAAGTCACCACCCTTCAGACCAACCAATGGGGAAACTCCTATTATATCTACACATGCATGTTTTCCTCCAACCCAGTCAAAAATAAGAACGTCTGCTGGCCTAAGTGTCGACCTGCCCTCATGAGGATCAGTCAAAAAGTTCACAGGAGCTTCCTTCTTAGCTGCAACTCCCGCATTTCTAAGAACATCATAAAAAACGTCTCTTACAAGATCATGCCGATACTTGAAGCCTGAGAGCTCCCTACAATGAACTGCATGCTCCGCAAAAGTGTCTAAGCAAGATTTGTGGCACACTGGGCATACCTCATCAATAGGAAAAAGTGGAATCATAAGATGATATCTGAGAATAGTACGATACTCCACTGGAGACATATGTAGTCCAATGCCATCAATAGGTATAGCAAGAAGAAAGTCCTGAGCATGTTCAGCCTGTAAACACTGGAAGACTACTTTCTGTCTTACGGTCATATCAAATTCAACATCCATACCCTTAACAATTTTGCTAAAAAGGGAACTCACCAAAGCATTTTGGGCTTTAGGGGGGATGGTGTCCTTATTAGCAAAACAATTAAGATTGAAAAATGAAATTGTAACACGTAGACAATCTAAAGCATAGTTAAAATCAAAGTCCATACCATGTATCCCGCTATCTCACAAAATATGGTCTTGGAGCACCGAAGATTGTGCTCTAGAGGCCACAAATGCATATAAAGAAGCCTCCATTACTGAATATAGGCCCAAACTACCGAGTCTAATAGGTAAGGATGCCACACGCCATTGAAGATCCCCAAAGAAAGGACTTCAACATACCACAATATCCTCAATAGATCCACGCAACTCTTTGTCAAAAAAGGTTGCATCCTGATGTACATGTGTGGGTTGGCATGTCCATAAGCCGAACATAAGCTTAGACGTACCCATGCAAGACCGTAACAAAAGAAGCTCACTTTGTGGGTCATGCAACTGAGGAAGTAGATGCATCAAGTCAAAAGTGTCAACTATAAAATAATTAAATAATTACCACTAACAAATTTAACATGTGAAAACTTATGGTACAAAAGTGTCTAGCAAAATATCTGTACTTTCTTACAGTCAATGTCATATTTGATATGAGTGAATATTTTAATGAAATTACACTATAGTCGGTGTAGATTCATGCATGTCATCTACCGTTTAGTTTTTCCCATGTCTATTTTCTCTAGGTTGTTTCTTTTTTCTGTTTTGATATGTTTATTTCTATGAGCTTACTATAAGCTTTGAATACCTTTTTTCTTATTTGAGTGTTATGATTTGTCTCAGAATAAGCTGTATGAATATGACTCTGGATTGAAAATGGGGAACCGTAGCGCTGCGGGCGGCGGCGGGGGCGACGTGCATGGCGACGTGCTGTTGGACGACGATGGAGATGGGGGACAGCCGGCTACTCATCCGTCGGTTCCTTTGGGCAACACGGGCATCAATCTGAACTATGCAAGTTACCGGAAGAACAAGGGGGACGATGCAGGCAACCCAACCCATGATATGGAACTTGACGTAGGAGAGGCCCCAGCGTCGCAATTCCCTCCCTTAACGGGTTCTACGGTGGGGTCGGGCCAAGAAACGTCTCAAACTGCGAGACCATCTTACAGAGACACAGTGGGGAAGGCGTTTACTGAAGATCACGACTATATCCGTATCGATCGAAATGATTGCGGCATAAATCTGAGACGGGCAGATATCATCGTCTCGTCCGAGGGGGGCCTGCCGGCCTTCGACCTGAAGCAGGAAGTGAGGGATAGTTTGCTCAAACCTTGGCAATACACAGTTATCGTGAAGCTTCTTTCCAAAGGGATTGGATATCTAACCCTAAGGGATAGACTTAAACTTATGTGGAAACCCACCGGAGGGTTTAACCTGATAGACTTGGCTAATGATTTTTACGTCGTTCAACTCCAGTGAGAAGACGACTTCATGCATGCGCTCACAGGGGGGCCCTGGCCACTGTTCGGATCCTATCTGACGGTGCAGAGGTGGCAACCAGATTTCTCGCCGGAGGCATCATCCATGCCAAAGGTGGTTGCTTGGCTGTGTATTCCAAATCTCCTGTTACATCTGTATAGGGAAGCTTTGCTCGCAGAAATTGGGGACTACATAGGGAAGACGATCAAGGCTGATCTCAATACGTTAAGTCAAAGACGGGGTCGTTTTGCTAGAATCGTCGTGGAGCTGGACATGGCCAAACCGCTCACACCCCAGGTCATGATCGAAGGAAACCACTACCTCATAGAATATGAGAACATCCCTTTCATATGCATGTATTGTGGTCGAGCGGGGCATCTAGACAAGGACTGCTCAAAACGAATCACTGCAGAAAATGAGGCAAGGAAGCACGCCTCAACAGACGGCGCAAAACCACCTTCTCAGCAATCCCACACAGAAGGATTCACAGAGCACATCTATGCAAAGTCGATTCAAAGAAGGAACAGGACAGTCCAAACCAGCAATCTCGGTGCCCCATCGCAATGTGCCAATAAATTCCAAACCCTAGACGCTCTGGAAGAAGAAGGCGAGGTTAGGGAGGTCGTTAACATTAACGGAGTTGCCGACAGAGTAGTAAACGGAATCGACTGGAGTTAGCGGAAGAAATCCTATAAGCAGAACAAGGAGAATCACAAGCAAAGCAATGAGGCCACCAGCGCGCCCAAAGAGACGCACCCACAAGTCCGGAGCAAAGACTCACAGACTACCACTGAAACAACACCTCAAAATCCTGCCCACTCAGCAGTAAACCTTACTAGAGACTCTACTGTCCTTGGCAGGCAGAACCCCAGTCACCCTTTCATCACAACCCCTTTCACCTTTGGTGGCTCGGCAAGAACCACCGGTCCACCATCTCCCTACAGAAGTCCTGATCGGAATTCAGTGGGGATTCACCTACGCAATCGCAAGATTGTTAACGTAGGGGAAGCTGGTAAATCGGCTAGCCACAAATGCGGGAAAACCTCCCTGCTACATGATCTGGAGAAGGAGGCTCGGGAGATGGGGAGTTCCACCCTAAACGAACCTTGTTAATGAACATCATCACCTGGAATGTGCAAGGGGTCTGTGACAAAGACACCCAAAACACTGTCAAGGATCTGTCTGCGAAATACAGAGTTTCGGTCTTCTGTCTTGTTGAAACAAGATGTAGTGGTGAAAGAGCCATGAAAATTGTCAAGAAACTGGGATTTGCCCAATCCCATAGAGTCAAGGCGGTGGGTTTCTCAGGGGGTATATGGATCCTCTGGAAGCGCGACATCGATCTAGAGATCATTCTGTCTCATAAACAATTTGTGCATTACAAGATTCAGAACTCTTTCTACACTTTCGTCTACGCTAGTACCACGAGAAGCGGAAGGAAACTTCTATGGAAGCAGCTCACCGACCTGGCTTGTTCCATCAGCGAGCCTTGGGTCGTGATGGGAGATTTTAACGTCATCATGTTCGCCTCTGAAAAGTTCGGCATCACTTCTTTTGATAGAGCAAACAGCCAGGACTTCCTCGACGCCGTCGCAGCCTGCTCACTTTACGACCTGGGAGCTAGTGGCGCCAGAACGACCTTCTGGAGGGGTCTCCTTCATGAGAAGCTTCACAGGGTGTTGGGGAATCGTCAATGGATCAATCAGGCTGGTAACAGCAAGGTACGGGTCCTGGAGAAAAATCACTCGGACCACGCACCGATCATGGTATCGTCGGGGTCATACCACAAGCAGGGAGGGAGGCGCACCCTGCGTACATCTGCTAGATGGCACTTGACGCCTGGGTACGATAGCTTTTTCTCTTCCTCGTGGCCGTGTGGATAGAAGCTCATGGAAGCCAATTCCTCATTTCTCAAAGAGGCAGTCACATGGGACGCTGCTAGGTGGAAAGATGATAGAAGAAACAAAGACCAGATCACGAACAAAATCAGGTGGAATCAGATGAACCTAGCTTTAAGATTCAATCAGGATATGGAAAAAGAAACTATTGCCCTACAAGCGACCCTGGACTCCATCCTTAGAAGAGAGGAGGCTGAAAGCTAGTAGAAAGCTCGTTGTAACTGGATAAAACTCGGGGACAACAATACCAGATACTTCCACTCTCTGACGAAAGCTCGAAGATGGCGCAACAAAGTTTCATGTTTAAAGGATGAAGATGGCGTTTGGCACGATGATGAGCAAGAGATCAGGTCCCTCATTGTAAATTTCTTTGCTAATGTTTATCTGGAATCTAATGCAGTTGTGCGACAAGCTAGAACTGCTACCTTCGCCGGGGTATTCCAACCTTTATCTTCTGAGCAATCGGCAAGGATGGAAGCAACCCCTGAAGACGACGAAATTAAGCAAGCTCTTTACGCCATGTCCCCGGTCAAGGCACCGGGACCTGACAGGGTAGATGCCGGTTTCTATCAAACAAACTGGAAGTGCATCAAATCTCAACTCTGTACCTTCATCCAGGAACCATTCAAGGGATCCCCTTTACCTGCTTCTTCGACTGACACATCTATTGTCCTCATCCCAAAGACAGTCACGTCGGAGCGATGTTCTCAGTTCAGATCGATCTCTCTAAATAATGTTTGCACAAAACTCCTCTCAAAAGTGAGTTGGACGATTGGATTTCTCCTTTCCAATCCAGCTTTGTCCCCAGCAGGAGGATTAGGGATAATATCGCCCTTGTGCAGGAAGTCATCCATTCTATGGAATCTTTCTCGGGTGCCAAGAGGTACCTTGCTCTTAAGCTGGATCTTGTTAAAGCTTTTGACAAGCTAAGTTGGCACTTCATCTATGACACGATGATCAGAACCTCAATTCCAAGAACTATCATCCATATCATCATGCAGATCGTCAGTTCAGGAAAATCCTCTATTATTTGGAATGGTGAGATAGCTGGCTATTTCTATCCTTCCTGTGGGGTAAAACAAGGAGACCCGTTGTCCCCTTACATATTTGTTCTGTGTCTGGAGAGATTTTGCCAATCCATATCCGAAGAGGTCGATGAAGGAAACTGGAAACCAATCCTTATATCCAAAGCTAAGGTGTCGATCAGGCTTTGCGGACGACATCATTCTTTTTGGCGAAGCTTCTGTTCCTCAGGCTAGGACAATAAACCGATGCTTGAGAAGGTTCAGCGACGCATCAGGCCTGTTTCTCTCTCACAAAAAGTCCACGGTGTTCTTCTCTCATAACACCAATAGAAGGAATCGGAACCAGATGATAAGGAAGCTGGGGATAGCTGAGACTAGCAACTTGGGCCGGCACCTGGGTGTGCCTATCATTCACAAGAGGAAAAGCAAAGAGCTATTCACATCCCTCGTGGAAAAGTTTCATAAACACATCAACTCCTGGAAGAATAATCATCTCTCCTTAGCTGGTCGGATCACCCTAGCAAGATCAGTTCTACAAGCACAGGCAAGCTACATCATGCAAGCAATCCAACTCCCGATAGCTACTTGCGACAGGATCGATCAAGTAATCAGGAATTTCATCTGGAATGGAAACAACCCTTCTCGTCGTCTGAATCTGGTGTCCTGGAAGCGCATCACATTACCAAATCAGCAAGGAGGGTTGGGGTTGAAGAAAATGCGCCATTTTAATTCTGCTCTAATCATGAAGCTAGCATGGGATTTCTTACAGCGGCGTGAAATACCCTGGGTGGAGGTCATGTATGGGAAATATTAGTTCAGAGACCAAGTTAAAGCTACCGGTTCCCACCTTTGGAGGAGCATAAGGGGTCACATTCCGTTCTTATTACAGAAGTCCTACTGAACTGCTATTTCCGGGCAGGATACCTTGGTATGGACTGACGAGTGGGTCTCTGGAGGGCACCGCCCCCTTCTAAAGCCGGGACTTGCTCCACCGGAAGACCTGCTGGACCTAAAGGTTTCTAGCCTCGTCAAGGAGGACGGATCCTAGGACATGGACTTCATCAATTACTGGTTCTTTGTGGAGTCTGCTACTACAATTGAGGCAATGCATACACCGAGGATATGTTATGGTGAAGATACTCGCATCTGGCGACCTGATACACACGGGAATTTCACTGTCCACTCAGCTTATGTGATTCTTAATCAAAGCCTGCAGATAGCAACTCAAACTCACTTCGGGACCATTTGGGCGCAGATGCTTCCGCACCGTATCAAAACCCACCTATGGCTGCTAGGACATGATCGTATCCTCACAAACGCGCTCAGGAAACAAAAGAAAATGACCGAGGACACTAAGTGCACTAGATGCGACGCTCAAGTTGAGAATAGCATGCACGTCATGAGAGACTGTAAGGAAGCGAAACTGGTTTGGAATGTTCTGCTTCCTCCCGAAGCCACCCAATTCTACACCAGCTCCGACATTGTCAGCTGGATGACCTATAATCTTTCGTATCAAGGAACGACAAGCTGGAAAACGACCTTTGCTGTCACCTGTTGGAGCTTGTGGAAGAACAGAAATGCGGCCATTTTCGAGCACAAAACAATCCCTCATCAAATCCAGGCACTGATATGCAGAGCTGAAGCGGATATCATACAAAAAGCTTTCACTCCACCCTACTCTTCCAAAGAGGATGCGAGCAGAGACAGTTTGTCACTTACATTTCCTAAGGAATCTATGGTCATCCATGTTGATGTGGCCATATCTTCTGCTACCAACCAGTCGTGCACTTGTGCGATCACAAGGAGTGTAGAAGGGGATTGGATTACTGGAGTAGCCAAGAAGAGCCCAGGCATTGCTGCGATGGAAGGCGAGCTGGAAGCTATTATCCAAGGAGCCCAGCTGTCTTTACAGAGTTCTCTACATACGACGACCATCATCACAGACTCACAGAACGTTGCTATGTGGGTAGAAGACACAATCAAGCCACCGCGGAAGTATCTCCTTCTAGTACGGAAGATAAGGGAGCTTCTCCAGCAGCCGATGTTGTACAGGCTAGTACACCTGAAGAGAGACCAGAACAAACTAACATACATGCTTGTGAAGCATTGTCTAAAGCAACCAGACATGTCGGCTGAATGGAACTCGGGTCCGGACCTAGCTGCTGCAACCCTTTCCAAGGATAAGGAGTTTTCTTCAATATTTTAGAACTTGCTTAGTCATTTTTGTAACCGGTCTTCCGGTAGGTAACAAAAAAAAATATGACTCTGGATTCATTTTTCCTATGAAGAAGCTGTGCAAATACAGTTGCCACAGGTGCATCACCAATCCAGCGATTAAGTCATATATCAATGTTTTTTTGTGGTTCTTTTGTTTCATCAAAAAATATTAAACACACATTGGAGGGTTTTACCTAACGTGAGACAAACTTAATAGACAGTTTGACCCTGAAAAATTGGTCTTCGTTTGTGAACTGAATAATAACAATCCATGTCCTTCTATGGGTTTATATCTGATGCTTCTGAATCTTAGATTGTTTTCCTTTGAAGTGTTTCTTGTTTTCTTCAGATGGTAATTTCCACTTGAATGTTTTTTGAGGCCAAGATCATGGTTCATAATAAAAATCCAATCGTTCCATAAATCCAGTCGTCATATTGGTTTAGCAGATCAATCATTCATAATCCAAACTTGTATAATATTCATTTTGTGTCGTATAATACCAGTCTTGTGATTTAATATCCGATTTTCTTGCATTCTTTTGTTCTGTAGTTTTGGAGATCGATATTTATAATCCAAACATGATATAAGCTGCAAGTAACGATCTTTGTAATTGAATTGTTTGTAGAAAATTGTAAAGTGCTAATTTTTTATTACTTTGTGAGACAATCACATTGTTCGTTACTTCTTAAATTACCTATTCATTACGATATGTTATTATGGATTATATAGGCATGGAACAATGTATTTTCAATGAGATTCCTTCTTACTCCTTAAATGTCTCTTTAAAATTTGGAAGTATTTCAGCAGTCATGGTTATGGATGTTTGTTTTATTTCATATGGAAAGATGGAAGTTGTATATAGATCACGTAATACTAACACACATGTGATGTTGTTGTGTCAGCTTGATTCATTCATATATATCCATGGCATTTCCCCTCCCGGCCTACAGGGTTAACAAAATTTTATTATGATTAAGTAATGATTTCAATGACTACATATCATGATGGATAATGTATGAAACTCCTATACATAAATGTATCTGAAAGTATAATAATTCATAGTATAGCTAGATAAACAAACGCCCTTCAACTTTAAACATCCAAATAAAGACAAAGAATGTAGAAGACCATCTTTATCAAGCTATACAATACAGTTTCGATCCTAATACAAACATCAAGGTCAGTAATGACCAATTTATATAGATTGTATTGTTTAGTAGCACGGGGAAAGATTTCACAATAGTCGATTGAACAGATAGCCATGTGTGCTTTCTTTAACAAAATTATTCAACATAGACTAAGTAAAACCAATCTGGTTAGTATGCGGGTCTTTTTGTCAGACTACTTAGTGTATTGTATTGTTTATGTAATTTCAATAACATAGATAGCAACAAAATGTAACTACTGATTTGGATTTGTAAAGGCTAGATTATAATGAGAATGTACATGCATTAACATCCAATTACTGCATTTAGTTCAGGGCCCCTTACTTCTACGTGCATTAAGCATCCACATCTATTCGAGAAAATAAATGCTTCTTATTTTTGGCACCAAATTTTAGAGACATAAGACATGTTTATTTAAAAACTAAAGTCTTCTTATAATATGAACTATGTATTATTCATAACATGTATCCTCAACTTTTGGTCATAAATGCATGATAATGCAGAACCATGATTTGTCTAATGCCTTCAAGATCACAAGATCAGCATATATATATATATATATATATATATATATATATATATATATATATATATATATATATATATATATATATATATATATTTACATACATACATACATATATATACATACATATATATATCTACTTAGATGCATTTGGATCATAGAATGATTGAATCACTCTAAAGTCTTATATATAACAATATGCCTTACTTCTTTGGTTGTATGCCCTGTATTTTTATTTAATGATATCTATATAGATGGTCACATTATGATCACGTTCAAATTTGATGATTATTTCTACTCAGACAATGACTCCTTTGGAAGATATTTGTAAAACATTGTTTTGTTAAGATAAATTATCTTCTTGCATGATGTCACAGGACCAATGTGAGGCTATCCAAAAGGTCAGAAATCATAACAGCAATAGCTACTGAAATAATGAAAGCTAGTTCCATGAGTGAGGATCACTGACTTGTTGGTAGACAAATTGAGTATATAGGTAGGACAGTAATCTTGTAGAAAACATAAATGTTCGTAAGCAGCTCTGTCCAACCTTAATGATTCTCTGGAAAATTGTACGTTTATGATACTTGAACTGGAAATCAACCGTTCGTAGTAGTAGGATGTCATAGGATTAAAGTTGACTTGATTTTTTTTATTTATTGTTTGACTCAGGTAGTAAATGAACGCGGTCAAGCTTAAACTCAGATAATAGAGTAAAGAACATCATGTCTTAATCTTTGATCATAGAGTAAAGAATACCATAGGTATTCTATACATGTATACCATGCATCTATTTTAAAGGTTTTTTCTTCTAAAACTACCACCACCAGGGGCTCACATAACCATGTGAAGGTAGGACCAATTAAATGAAAAATGTTCACAGTCAACATTTCACCTCGACCCATATTATAGTTTTTCAGCTCTTGTTGGATCATACATGCCAAATGTATTAGTTGAAGCTCTCATGCCATCATATGTTTTGGCAATGTTCTCTTTGACCCTTAGAGTCATCATATGCATTGTCAACACCTCCACCAGTAGCCATCCTTGTAGCATCATATCCATCGCCAGCTACATAATCTCGCAACATCATAACCCCTCAAAGTAGAAGTTGTTTGAGTTTCATCATATCCCCCAGCATCTCACAGCTAGTCTAGCAGCATCATAGCCACCCGTCAGGGCACCTTACTTCCATCATAACCACCAATACCCATGTTACCTTTGCCGACATCATATGCACCAGAGCCTTTGGGAACATCATGAGCATCGATACTAGTAGCGCCTCTAGAAGCATCAAAAGAGCTTGATGTAGCAACAAGCTATATTGTATCATCAAAGCATGCTATTGCAGTATCATAACCTCCAACACTTGTAGCTTTGCTCATATCAGAATTACTAGCAGCAGAAACTGCTGCAGTGTATAAGATTGCGCCCTGTCCCACTACAATGCTCCAACAGCCTGAGCTTGGCCCCTTCCATAAGGATCCATGAGTGGATGTTGATCGCTTGTTCTCCACAAGCTTCACTTATGCACCTTGAGACACCTTGAGCACAAACCAGCCACTGGTCAGCCAGAAAACACTCAACTAGGTCGCATGATACAATTGATAAAGCAAGGAGAATAAGAAATAGAGAGAAAAGAGTCTTTCATCTAAGGTATGTAAAAATACAAAGGAAACCTAAACCATTATGTGATAGGCCATAACCAATCACATCCTATTGTGTCAAGTTCTCTGCTCTGTTACAAGCCTTAACAAAGATCTGAGATAGTTCCCCACCTTGTTGTTGTTCAGATGTGAGTATTTATATAGAGTTCCCTTTTGTACTTGAGAGATTTTTTTACTTAAATCAATTGTTGTGATAAGATGGTATGATAGATACTCTAACTTTTTATTTGACTGCCAAAAGGTACCACACATGTACAAGGAGGAGGATTAAATTAACAATATGTTTTGACTTGTTCTAGGAGACTCTTGAATGGCCTGGATTCAAATTCCATTTGATGTTTATGTAATAATCAACAACTTCGGTAGTGTAACATGTCCTTTCATATCTAATATGATTCTTGTCCTAGATCAGATATACACAGAGTGTAACATGAAGTGAAATTTAGCTGCACATTCGCGCTCAAAGTGGCCAACAAATTATAGGTAATGGACTTCCCAACATTGTTTTAGTTAGCTTGTTAGAAAAAAGCATTAGTGTTCTCTGACCTTCCTACTTTCATGGTTGAAGTTTTATTTAACACCATGTGGATCTCTTAGCTAGTTGGCATTTTTCTCAGCCTACTGATCTAATCTTCAATTCAGTTTTAGGAACTCACTTGGCAAGCTATTGAGGCCTACTCTCTCCAGAATGCAGTCAGCATAAGGTATTGGACCGACTGTAGGTATATGTCTTTCCTTAAAACCAGTCGTAGGACATTTCCTTTATACTTGTAGCAAGGATTTTCACCATAAGTGAAAATACTATCATTTAGTGTTTTTTACTATTATGGTGACTGAGTTGCATTTGTTTTGTTCAGGATTGTGATAATCATTCCTCTTTTATTTGTTGTAGTTTGGAACAGGTAAATAAAATATATTAGATTGGCTTCAATGGACCATAGGATGAGAGTTCATGTACTGTATAGATTTTGTGTGGAGCTTCTCTTAGTTAATGGTGCTATAACAAAGTAGTATTTGAAGCTTCATAATTGCTCCCCCCGGTTGCTGACTTTCTCTATGCTAGTTAAAATATTGAAGCCAATGCCTTGAAATATGCATGCAACTAGATTTGGGTTATTATTCTTAAATTGAAATCTCTCAGTACTACCATGACTTTGCACTTTCTTTTTTGGATGCTAGGTGTCCAGGTTTACCAAATCAATCCATATAAGATCTGCATTGAATACTCCATGCATGGAACTCAAGGATTTGAAATAAAGGTCAACTAATTGTGCTAAAGAAAACACTGTAGATTTTAGGCGCATGCATTATTTGGATAGACACAAAGGATTATTGTTATATATGCTGCCTCTTTCTTTTTATCTATTCATTCTATCTATTTCATTCTTCATACGGCTGGAAGAAGCTAAGGGATGGTAGCATGGTGCAGTTGGGTTGTAGTAGGTTAGTAGGGGTCTGCAGCTGGTGGTTCTCCTATCCTTTATTTCCTTTCCCTCTCTCTTATTTCTATTGCTAAAAAGGCAAGTAGGCTTGGTGATAAATGGAACCTGAAAGTAGGTTGGCAGATATTTTCTTCAAATTTAATATTATGCTATTCCTTTAGTGTTTTATTCATCTAGTGAAGAAGCTTATTGGATCATCTTCTCAAAGACTACATAATAAGGCCATTCATTGCCACAATGGGGTGATAGTCCAAGTAATGACTACTAAGATGCTAAATAAGAACATGCAGTGTTTAGTTAAAAACAAGATAAGAACCAAGATGAAAAAGCGAACAACAAATTAGATAACCAAAGAATAGTAGAACAGATATGGCCCTAGGTAAAGTTGAGTAGAATGATGCATCCACTTACTTATATATAACATTTGATCTATTCTATTCTTGATGTATCACATGTATGATATATGAAGTTCAAACCTTTTTATGTATTCCTTCTCTCTACAATAATACATTAGATTGGTTTTAAAATGGCATGTTTTTGCTAAAAAGAAAGTTTCTAAGTCTTGTTTTCTCATGGCATGGGTCTGGATTAAAATAATACCTATGTTTGTGCTATTAGCTTTAGATGTTGTAAGTATGAAACAAGATTCATATTTGGATTGTTGTTTGTGTCGTTATTTTTTGGTTGATCTGTAGACACCATGTCATCAGTTGATACATGAACTAAATTCATTTTCTTTTTTGGATTCATGCTTTTCATTAGATTGATTCTAATTTTTTTTTCTAGAAGGTCTCATATTCTTTATATCATACCCAGTCAGATTACATAGGGGCATACTCTCTACTTTTTTTTGTTGTTACTACTCTAATTGAAATGAACTATTTTGTTATAGGCGTATATTTCCCTAGGGGAAGACTCTCTACTGGAAGTCTTGTTCGAATGTTATGGCTTGCTTAATCAAGACCATTCAGGTTTGTGTAGGGACCACACCTGCTCTGACATCAGCTATTGTTTTAGATGCTACAAAGTTTTATTTTGATCTGACTACCACATTGCCACATCAGTTGTTGGTAAACAATGATGCCATTATAACTCATATATAGCTATTCTTTGTATAAATTCTGATATGTATAACTTTTAGCAAGGCAACTTGATCATGCGCTATGACCTTTTTGCAGGCCAGGTTATTTGATGCCAAGAATGATTGTAGAGAAGGCCTTCATATCACATCTTCATCCTAAACAAAATAACCCATTGCATAACCTTGATTAGAGTATCATAAATTGGTGCTCATGTGCATCTGAAAGGTAAACTATGCAATAATTTCATTGGTTTGTTCCAGTACATGTCATTTTCTCAAAATTAGAGTCATAATCTCTTACTTTCACCCGTATAACATAAATTATGTTATTGTAGGTTAAGTTATAGCTGACTGCCATATGTCTTGTACAGGAACAACTGCCACAACAAAAGGAAGAGAGGACAAAGGTATTATCCAATATATAGTCTCAGATTCACAAAATATGTGCTGAGATATATGGAAACCTCTAACTTGGGGATCGGGTGGAACTGCCAGTTGTTGATGAGAATGATTTGTCTTTCAAGAATCTCCATGAACCAATATCAAGTACAGGAGTTTCCTATGGCTAATCAGAAGCATAGCACGTAAATGGAGAAGTTTTCTTATTTCAATCAAGAAGAGCAACACCTTAGCAGTCTTTCTCTTCTTATGAGTTTATCAATGTTATCATATTCGTTGACGATACAAGTGGCGAAATTAATACAAAAGAAAAATCAAGATAGAAAAAGATGCACATGATCATGTGGCATATAGAGTCTGTAGTGGATAGAGGCAACCAGAAGAAGATATTGTATACATGTATCCTTTTTCCATGCATATTGTAAAACAGGGGTCGGGTTAATGTCCTCCCCATGTGTACTCATTATTCAAATATAAACAAAAGTATCATTGTTGACATTGTAAGCACAACTCCATCTTGACTAACATTCATCTTTTTTTCTTTTTGAAAATCCCTCTATATTGGCAAGCGACTGACTGGATACATAATGTCTCTCACTACATATGTATGTGTAGTACATGGTGTCTTTCACTACACACTAGCTATAATTACATGTGTAACAAGTGCTAATTTTTTCTATACATGAACTACATATACAAATTGTAACCAATGTCATCTCTCCCTACATATCATAGCTACAAATTAAATTGTAGTCATATATTTAGCTACAATGGAAACTACATTTTTACCTACAAATAGGGTTACATATGAATTTGTAGCTAGAGGAATAACTAGCTACAACTTTGAAAAATGTAGCCTAAACAATTAGCTACACGGGTATTAGCTAAGTATTATAAATGTATGGATAAATGTAGCCAAAGCTTTTAGCTACAAATTTTGGGGTTTTTTCTACAATTATTTTTTGTAGTTAAAGACCATATTTTTCGTAGTGCAAGTAGAGGACTTTAAATATGTACATAACATCCACGTACATGGATACAAAAATGCAAACCAAAGTTGATGTCATTAGGGATTTTAGTATGGAAAACCAATAAGTGCAGCGAATGCTTCTTATTTAAGGCATGAACAAGTAAACAACTAAGTTCGGGGTCATCCAAGGTTCTACAACAACCAAAGAGTAGAAGTTTGGGAGTTAGGGGAACTACCAAAGTAATTTCCAATATCAGGGTTATAATCAAGGGTACTAATTGTAGAAACCTAACTAGGTCCTATAATAGCCAAATGACAAGGAAAAATTACCATCCATACAACAAATCACATAATTTCAAGAAATACTAATTTCCAATTAGCATGCTCATCAGATATTCATTGCGTCTCACCTATTCTACTCCCCCTTGTAGGTACATTTCATAGAAAAATGGAGAAAAATACTAAGCACCAAGAGCATCTGTGAAGTGTGGAAACCGAGAGGGGATTTACTTTTCACTAATAAGAGAAATAAAACAATAATATCTACAAATATGAAGGAAAGGAGTATTAATTTTCAATATTTTCCAAATGGTATATGTAAATCACAGAGCATGAATGTTTGTAAGAAATAGAAGCATAACTACTATAGAATTACATGAGGATTCATCTACAATTTTTCCTCACTATAAAGGTGGTATAGAAAATAAAAAAAGGTATGCATCTAATAAATCTAATAACATGCTAGACATGTTGCAGAGGGCAACCTAGACATTCCAAGCTATCCTTAAGTTCAAATTCCAAAAATTTAGTGTCGTGTAGTCCTTGTCCTCTAATTTACCTACACCGAGGTGGAAGGGAAACATCACCCAAAAAATAATAAACCTGACATGTATCATTAAACAATAAGTATGTGTATATAAATAATATTTAGGCATAATATTTGGTTAGAAATACAAAAAGGATGTTTCCATGAAAAAGGGGCCATATAAAGTTTGTAAGTTCAATTAGAGTAAAATTAAGAGATTAAGGCATACTATTTATGTAGAGAAATATTTGGGTAAAGGAAATATCTCACCATAATAAACATTTAAAACTTCCAAATAAACAATATATTTGTATGTGTAAACAATATAAACTAAATATACCTGAAATAGGACCATAACACCACAAGATCATGGACTAAAAAGTAAATATGGAAACACACATTGCGGATGGAATATATGTTCCTTTTATAAGTATGTACAAAACTACCACTATTTTAGATATGCTAGTCATACATATAGCATGTACAAATAGAGTGGCAATACTATCATTCCGGTCCTAATTCAAATCATGGTTTATAGGAAAAGAATGTAGGGTCAAAGAACCTATTTAAATAAAATAATTTAAGTCTATAGGATTTGATAAGATTTGTCACAAGAAATTATGGATGTTCAAGTGTCAATTTCCAATAAAGGATAGTAGCCAAGTAAATGCCTTAGTACAAGAATAGATCATAGACATAATAATGTCCAAAATAAAATGGGGGTTGCACATGCCTCATAATCTAGGGCTAATCATTAAAAATTACTAAGTTCGGGGTCAAGTCTTTCATCATCGAATTGTAATACTAACACATTTGTGTTAACAATGATTTTTTATAAATTTTTAATTCCTAGAAAAGTCTTTTTGGAAACTCCAGATTACAGTCTAAAAACCATCCCAATAAATCTAAAACATTTTTTCTAATTCAAAATTATATATATTTATATTTTAATGATTATCCAATACTTATGAAATTTACAAGTTAGTATATTTGTTAGAAGAAAAAAAAAACTATTGAAATGACTATAATACCCTCACAACCTTAGAGCATGATAGGGTTTTCTAGTCACTTAATCATCCAAAATCCATGCAAGTGAAACATAATAAGTTAGGCATGAATGTTCAGAACTACACTGTGAAATAAATCACATTGCCACCACAGTGAGGGAGGAAAGGTGATTCAATGCTAAGATTCTATACTATTAATCATTGGAGGTCAAGGCTCATCTTACCATGTCTTGGACCTCCACATATTACACATAATGGATGAAATTATTATTCCTACAAAAATAAAGGCCAACAAAACCTTCCCTAAGTCTCACCAAACTCGGAAATACCTGATTCATGGCTAGAGGCAACAAAGAGCTCTGAAACCCTATGCCACCATGGCTTGTGCCAAGGTGGAGTTCCAAGCTGTGAAGGAGCAATGATAGGTGAGAAACCACAAGAACCAGAGATAGCCCAAGGTCTCAGCAAAATAGTACAACTACAATGACATCACAAGGAAAAACATTATTGGGAACACCTATCAGAGTTGATAGATTCAAGATAATACCTCACACTCTATCGAGGGAGACAAAAATGGAGTCTAGGTATTTACCTAAAAATAGAGGATTTGGAAAACCATTCAAAAACTAGATACAACAAATGAGGGTCTTTGAGAAGTTTGTATGGTGCACAACTTCTAGTAGATCGTTGTCTGTCTCAATGTAGTGGTCCGACACACCTAGGATCGGGAAGGAGATATGAGGATTTTGCCTAGTATTAATGGTTTCAAGAGGGTGGGTGAAGCATGACCATCCATAATATGAAGAAATGAAGAGGGTGTCAGATTTCTCTACTAACTTCAGTGAGATGAGAGGAGGCTGGAGAAGAAGCCTCGCTCAGAGGTAGGAGGTGGCAACAATTTTCTGTGTTCCAGGACCAACAATGTGTCAATTGTAGGTCCATACTATTTGAATCCAAGCCAAGTAAGAGTAGGTTATCGATAGGAAGTAGAAGATGACTTTAGTGATGTCGAGGAGAGGAGAATGACTTCTGACATGGGTGCTTGTAGATCATCTACCAACTACAGATGGAGGCAAGTCTTATAGTCATTTTTGTTGGATACAGGGTGAAGGAGCACTATTGGCCAAGAATAGGTGACAAAGATGACTTTGAGGGAGAGAGAGTGTGCAATTTAAACATGGAAGAAAGGGTAAGGATTAGAGGCTGAGAAAATAGGAGGATACTAGGCAGTGACCAACCATTTCTATGATGACCCGATACCACATGACTGAGATAACTCAAAACCAAAGTGTGATTAACACCTAAAATAGCACATTACCACAAAATAGGGTATATTAAAATCGATCTCCTATAATCATTATGTGCAAAAACATATTACATCAAGGTACACAATCTGTACCATATCACATATCATAATAGTTATGTACATCTGTATAGTGACTAACTACCACACACCTATTACAAAAGATTACATGTTCACATGTACAACGCACATCTATAAAACCAAGGAACATTATTAAAACATGTATCGAGGTACATATCATCTACAAAAAATAACCCTCCTAGACATAAGAGTACAAGGATGACACATAAGACTCTACTACACCACTAGCAGCTTATCCAACCTTCTACATTCACTGATCTCTAAGCTGCTCTTCCTCGACAACACAATCTCTACCATTCCATTGAGGACCACATAAAAATATGTGACAAACCACAAGGGAGAGACCCATGTCATAGTGAGAGATATAACTATCTGCCAACAACTAGGGTAAACACATATTATGCCTAAGTAGAAAATAACATTATTAAACAAGATGAGAATAATGTAAAAATTAATTACACATACAAAGTAGGTTAAGTAGCTACAATAGATAAGTAGAACATGTTTTTTATTTAGAAGGAATATGAATAACATGTATAACAGTTGATTTCTCTTACCAAATTATGATAAAATTGAGCAGTACAAGAAACAAGGAAAGGGAAACAACCGATGTGAGTCGTTCTTAGCCCAAAGCAGATATACTACACAATTGTATTATGTCTTTTATTAATCCCTAAGGATTTGAGTCGTACAACCCAAATCAAACTAACCTATTCTAAGTCGAAATCAATGCCATACTAGATCTAGGAAGAGTCAGACTCCAAGATCTTCTCCACACTCTACTGGTACGAGTCTGCACCACAGAGACATATCAGTCAACTACTACCAGTGACATATAGTCAAGCTAAAAACACCTCGTCTGCCTTGGTATAGGTCACTGTGCTAGAAACCAAGTTGTAAACACCTATATCATTGAGGCATTACCACAATTGTTTTCATTGATGCGTCACACAATCTGAGACATGACCACAACCATTCTCAATAACTTGAAATTTGGATAACAATGATGTTTTCTCCAAGAATCCCGCATACTCAGCAATATGTAATCTAAGTTTCCCTAAGGAGTACTCATTTCACCATCTTGAAAGATGTGACACTGGGATGGACCTATGGAACATGGCAACTACATGATTAGGGTTTCACTTGATTAGTTAAGCCAATTGAGCATCTTTTAACTACATCAATCCAGTTACAACATACAAACCCTAGGTGGTTCTACAAATATAAGGTAGATTGAAACTCTAGAATATATAAAATGTATGAAGCATAAGGTTGATCACATATTCACATGGTACTATTTCACTTCCACACACAAGAGCATCACGATTGTCACATCATAATGGGATATCAATCCCTTATCACTTTACTAGAGGGTATCATCTCAAATGGACACAAAGCCATTGCCAAGGTCATAAGACCATTCTCACTATTCCATGAAAGCACATTATTATTTCTCCATGCCTCATATAGGCTCATAGTCACCACACATGTGTCACATAGAATCATGATCAAGCATTACATATGATGTTTATTCAATCAAAAATTAGGACTACAACATTAGCAAAGAGATAGTACTTCATCCATCATGTTAATCACTCAAGCAAGCTAAGCATTTACATCATGTGCTCAAATTAGGGCTAGGGTTCCTCATAGCTAACCAATTTAGTATTACACAAAAATATTATATATTCAACCCTAAGATTCACCATCACCCATGTTCTTGGAAACCATAAAATGAAACGTCATTATCATAATCAATCAATTACTGAACCAAGGAAGCATGGTGACCAAACAAGTAAATAAATCTCTAGCGAGTGGTAGGATTAGGTTTCCCTACCGACCATTAGGGTTAAGATCCACCATAGCAACCGCCATGGTCATGGAGACTGCAACAACACTTCAACATAGCGACCCACATGACTCATCAAACATAGAGACGCAAGAAATTCAAAGAATATTGACCACTCCAAGAAATCCATGCATAGAGACATCAAGAAACCTACCAACTTGACCAACATGGTTCAACATAACGACCATGGAGACATAGAATCATAACGACCATGTAGGGTCAGGAAACCATAGCAATCGTTATGGGAAACGTAGCAACTAGAGAGTTAGGGTTTGGGTTATAGCAACCAAACCAAAACCCTATCCTCAACCACCACCATGGACTTAGCAACCAGATATAAAATCAAACATGGGTAGAGACCAAACCAGATGACTCATCATCAAGAAACGAATGAGTCATCAAGGTGAAAAGCACATGAAGAAGATGCAAACCAAAACCCTAATTATGATCGTCATAAGGTTAATATAGAAACCATGTCATGAGAGAGAAAACCAAATGTTCAGCATATGCATGCAAGAATCAAACCTCCATCATTATGCTAAAGAAAAAACCCAGACTATGAGGAAGGAAACCTAGGTTAAGTGCATGCTTGAAAGGATCACCACATCCACCATCAAATAAGAATTTGGCCACATAAATTAGGTTTAGCAAGGGAGATTGTCTACTACCATGGGAAAACCATGGATTCGAGTACATAGAGAGATGTTCCTCAAGAAGAACTACCATGGGAGAACCATGGATTCGTCTAAGAGAAGAATGAGAGGTAGAATTTGCAATAAAACAAAAAAAAGAAGGATAGATCACTTACCAAGGATCAAGGATCACCAAAGGGTCATGAAATAAGAGTTTCCCCAACCCTAGATCTCCACATGCATGGGTCCAATCACCTTTCCCCAAGGTTGAGCTCTTCTCCACCACCAAGATCACAAGGGAAGAGATCCAAGGATGAGAGAGAGAAAGAGAGTGTAAATAGGGCAGTTGCATGTTAAGAGAGGGGTATAAATACCCAAGGGTAAGAGAGATGTTAGGTGTCAAGCCACTGCTAACACTTTTTCCTCCAAAAACTCAGCCATCAAGCACTAAGGACATGCATGCATCAAGGGTGATAAGATCAAGGTAAGGTAGAAACCACTTGATCTTCAAAACACTTCAGTCTAAGTAAAACATGGCGACCAACATGGTAGCAACCTAGAATGATCAACTATAGAGACCATGGTGATCATAACAACTAATATCTAAGAGAAAATGATTGTCAAGACTATAGCATGTGTCCAAAACACCTTCTACAACTACAAACAAGACCCAAGGAAAAAATATTGGTCGCTACACTCAAAGGGGTCCACATACGTGGTCAACATCACCAACAACTTAAGCATCCATGCAAAACCCTAATCCAACAACATGATGCAATCTCATCATCCAAGGTACAACAAGGCATCCCATGCATCATTTTCTTCATTATGATGCCAAAACATAAGAGGCGCAACAAACATGGGATGAATTGTAAGATAAACCCTAAACATGGGTAAATTATAACTTGTCCAGAACAAGTGTACGTATGTATGTCATAGCTAGCTCAAACAACATTCAAACTAGACCAAATTGAAAACATAAGCATGTCACATGATAAATTAAGGTTCCAACACGATCAACTATAAGATCGGATTAAAGTGTGACATTGGGAAAATGAACGAAAACCTTAGGAAAATTAAATTTTCACATTGACTATATGCATTTGACCTAGATTATTCAATATATTACAATGTAAATTCAATTAAATGGGTAAACATTATTAAAGTAGTTTTAAATTTTCTAGGTAGGAAATTTGAGATGTAAGGAATTCAAAACTAGGGTCAATTTTACCTTCTGATAAACATTTCATATTAGATTTCATTACTAGTATGTTAATCTTACATTTAATATATTTACTCCTCTAAAATACCCAATTGTGACACGGGGATGCATATTAAGTCAAATTATTTGATCTTATAATCATATGTGTATTCTAAAGTGTTAATTTGTAAACAAGCCCACTATTTCATATATTTTCACCTCAAATCATATTGTTTCATTTATCAAGGTCATTTTATCTTTCAAATATAATTTTTAGAGGGTATTTATGAATACCAGATACCATTTGACTACAACTATTCATTATGAATTTTGAACTAGGTAAATAGGCACTAGTTATCAATGAAATCAGATAGGGTATCAGAGAAGGGAGGGCTAGCCTATATACCTAGATTCAAGTATTTTACAAAAACTAAAGGATTTTGGTACTCATTCAGGGAATCTTTATGCGATGTCAGTGGTCACACCTTTTGCACAAGCCTTGGGCTCAATTGATGATGATGATTTCATGATAGTAGATGAGATAGAGGTGCAGAATCTAGTTGAAGATATAATGATCGACCTAGCAGAGGGTAGTGGGAAAAAACATGAAGACAAGGGAGAAGTAGGTTATATTGTGAAGACACTTTGAAAAGTAGTTTAGCTGAAAGTTCCAGCATACAAGATAAGACCCCCCTACTTGAACCACTTCAAGAAGAATAATTTGGATACTCATTTCATGAAGTTCAAGGAAGCTATGAAAAAACTTCATGTTGACATTCCATTCTTAGATGCATTTGTTGAACTCCCACTTGGTTCAAGTATCTGAAGACTCCTCTCACTATTACTTACACTAGTAAAGAGTATGAAATGGTCAACCTTTCTAGGACAACCTCAAATATTGTTCTGAATAAGATAAAAAAAAAGTAAAAGCATATGGGTTCGTTAGTTATCGACTATTATAAAGGAGATAGTGCCTACAAGAAGGGATTAGCATATCTTGGTGCCAGTATCTCGATCATGACATGCAACATATCTCATAGATTGGCATTTATTGATCTTTTACCTACATCCATGACAATCCTAGTAGTAGATTTTTCAATGACCAAACACATGGGGATCATTACAGACATCCCATGCATGTAGTAAAAGATTAATATGTGTCCCATGAGTTTTTTGTTGTAAACATCAAGGAGGATCTCATATATCCTCTCACCTTTGATTATCCCTTTCTAGATACTAAACACACTCTCATTTATGTGTAGGAATGTACATTACTTATGAGGTTAGGAAAATAAACACTATAATTCTGAGTGTTTGACAATATGAAGGGGGCTAGCTTCCATGAAGAGATCTATTTTCTTGATTGTATTGAAGAAAATGTCTTACCTCAGATAAGACAGTATGATCCAAAAGCCCCAAAACTAGGATATGCATAGGTTGAATAATTTTCATTCCACCTTGATACCTTTGAAGATGACTTTAATGTTGTTTTCACAGAGCTGAAATTTGTTCCTATTGTCAAAGAGGATGCACCAACATTCAAGGAACCTGAGATGAAACCCCTAACTTAGGGGTTGAAATATGTTTCTCTAGATGAGGAATAGGTCTACCATAGGATCATAAATTCCAATGCCACCACATAATAGAAGGGAAGACTGCGGGCAGAGATAAGGAAGATGAGAGAAGAATTGAGGTACATGATGGAAGATCTCATAGGTGTTAATCGGGCTATATGCATGCACAAGATCCCCGTGCTAGAGGATTACCAGCCATCCACAGTCCCACAATGTAGATTGAACCCCAACATGAAAGAGGTGGTCCATCTAGAAGTGATCAAGTTATTAGTTTCAGGGATCATCAGTCCCAATTATGACTGACCATGTCTGAGTCATGTTCATGTGGTGCCCAAGATGGGAGGCACCACTGTGGTCTTGAATGAGAAGAACAAGCCGATCCCCACTTATATCATCACATGGCTAAAAATGTGTATTGATTACCTGAAGTTGATTAGAACCATAAGGATGGAGCACTTCCTTTTCTCTTCCTTGACCAGGTATTGGAATGTCTAGCACACCTGAAGTACTTTTTCTAACTAGATGGGTATCTCGATTTTATCAAATCCCAATCCACCCATACAATTCAGAGAAGACCACATTTATCTGTCCATTGGACAGGTGCATTCCGGAGGATGCCATTTGGGCATACAATGCCCTAGCCACATTCCAACACTTCATGGAAGTTGTCTTCATAGGTTAGGATGAGACAATTATGGAGGTGTCTGTAGATGATTTCTCTATCTACAAAGATCTATTTGACTCATGGTTACATTATCTCTTCAGTCATCCTAGTACCACCTAAAGCCTATCTTGAAATTTTGATTTCTCTAGTTAGTGTATGGCACGTGATTTGATATCTAAGGAAAATCTAAAAAAACATTTATCTTCAGATCTCTGAGTACACCAATGTAGGTGAGGGAACTTACCTACATATGTACCCCTACAGCTTAAGATAATGATTTTAAAATTTTCTTAGTCCTACAACACATTCTATATATACACTCACATCGAAAGTGATATTAAGTGTTCAAGAGAAAACTCGCGCTAGGGCCTTTTTAAGATTTACTCCTAGTGAATAAACTTAGATGAACATTTCTAGGTCAAATAGATAACACGTATTTTATAATAATATATGTTGATTGTGTACCATCTAAATCCATTCTTGAACAATTGACCTCACCAATGAGTGATTGGCATTTTGTCTTGTATCCAATTCAATTTTAATGGTGTTTCCTTATAGTAGGTCGAGTTCACTGATGTTGGTTTCATATGTACGAAGAGAACGAAATGGAATACTGTCAAAACTTCCTTGGAACCATAGTTCATGCCATTCAACGCCCATGTCTCATCAATTGATGCTTCACATGTCATACACATAGTGGGCTACGAATATCTTTTGCTGTAGGATCTATATTCTTTTTGAGTGGTGGGGACTACGCTCGATATTACAACTTTCGACCCCTGCATCATGCTAGTGTCATTTCCGTTTAATCCATTAATATACTGGCGATTTCTCCTCATTCAATAAATCCACTTGCAATGTAAATCGATTCAGGAGAATCAGCAAGTAGATACGGTGCAGTACCGATCCGTGGCCGTTGCAAATACAAGTGTAGCCCGGTGCATACATTGTACTGGGAACACAGCCCTCAACATCATACGATTTTGGTTCTCGCCTGGTACTACTTTCTCTGATTCTCGACTGATTGGGCATGACGCCTGTCCTATGTTCCAGATGAATTTACCATGAGTACCACGGCTTTGATGGAAAAGTGAATGATGCGTAAGTGCAAATCATCAGCGCTTTCTTCCAAAACAAGCATACAAACAGAATATAAGTCTCTACTTTCTATGTTAATGCGTGAGGGATCCACCCAGTCTCTTTCGCCAATACTCCCTCTCTATTGAAACAATGGGAAAGGATGTCGCTCTAGTGGAGAAGGGAAAGGTTGAGGAGGCTACAGTTTCGTCCAGACAGTGACCACTGGTTAGATGGCTTAGATAAGTGGTTTCGTTGCCTGCTTCTAGTCTTTAGCTGAACCAAAAGGAAAAGGAAAAGACACAAGCTGTGTCCAACATCATGCAGTAACGGTTACAGAGGGGAGGGGAAGAAGAAGATTCACAGGCTCACAGCTGTCATATAGCATGCAAAGGAAAACAAGTGGCCGAAGGCGGGCGCCACTTTATTGGAGCTTCAATTTGGATCGTCAGTCTACGTCCCGACAAATCATTGGGTTGCATTCATCTGGCGAATGCATAGCCCGAACTAGTGGGCGCAAGTACAACTGGTGGGTGATCCATTAGACAGATCATTGATGGCGAAAGTAGTGGACCCAAACTCAAATGTGTGCTTCCATGACGGACAATCAGTCACAGTTTAAGGCCTATCAGTTGAGATGCACACAGCAACTCGCCCGTCGTCATCAACCCCACCACTGCCGCCAGTTTAATATGACGGCAAACCATGGGTTGTAAGAGGTCAGATACGTTTCCCCACTATAAGTGCAGTTTGGCTAGTTAGCTCCGTCTAATTAATACCATACAATACAAAAATGTATACTGAAATACCATACTCACAGTTGATATCGCTTGTGATTGTCCTCCTTTGCGCTTGTAGCTATTAATGGAACGGATGCCGACGACCAAGGTTAGGAGCGAGACCCCACTACAAAAATTTCCGGTACCCCTGCCGAGAAGATGAAATCAGTGGTAGCGGGCCACACGTATCTGTATGATAACAATTGTTGGGGATGCAGCCCTTAAAACTCTGATTTTCTCGTGTAATATAACAAGATCCACAGCAAATTGCGATTTCTCTGTTTGTGTCAGGATTTTATTAAATTCGTTGATCCTGTTTAATCAAAAGTATATCGTTCTTTACAACAGTACAAAAGTAAGCAAATTCGACGCAATTGCATGTGAGGTTTAAGATTTTATTTGAGATACTGATGTAAATTTAAAACTAGTGTCGATAAGGTGTATTCTCAGAGTGAGATGAAACTTTGGTAAATATATTAACAAATATCTTAAAAGTACATGATTACATGTGTCGATCTAGACCCGCCCCAGATACCACTAAATATTCTTATAAAATAAGATATTTCTGTGTCAATTTAGATAAAAGCCAACCAAGCTATATGTAGAACCTATCGTGCGTCACTATTCTACTCAGTCCAACACGAGATGCTCCTTCATCATAATCCTAATTTAATTATATATATATATATATATATATATATATATATATATATATATATATATATATATATATATATATATATATATATATATATATATATATATATATATATATATATACAGAGAGAGAGAGAGTCAAGCTAGAATACACTCGAGTGTACAGATCACACGGATACACTCAAGTGTGTTTGCATACCAAGTCTACTTTCTTACAAAATGTAAACCATTGATATTCATTGTCATACTATAGTTAGGCTACATACAAATTTTGAGTCCATTTGGATGAGTGTAAGTCACTCATCCGAGGGCAACAAAATCGATGCATGAAACTAATTTGAAATGCATAATTTTGCGGTCTTTATAACATGACCTATAAATGTCCAAATGGGCTCAAATTTTGTGTATGAGCTATTCACAAGATGTTTAAGAAGATCAATGGATTAAATTTTTGAAAACAAAATTGCATCATGGAAAACTACATGAGTGTATTCTATTTTGAATACACATGAGTGTATTCTATTTTGAAAACTATATATATATATATATAGAGAGAGAGAGAGAAAGAGAGAGAGAGAGTCAGGCTAGAATACACTCGAGTGTATCCGGAGCGGAATACACTCAAGTAGTTTTTCATGATGCAATATTTTTTTTTGAAAACCTAATCTGTTGATCTTCTTAAACATCTCGTGAACAACTCATACGCAAAATTTGAGCACATTTGGATATGTATAGCTCATGTTATGAAGACCGCAAAAATTATGCATTTCAAATTAGTTTCGTGCGTCGATTTTGTTGCCCTTGGATGAGTGACTTACACTCATCCAAATGGGTTCAAAATTTGTATGTAGCCTAGTTATAGTATGACGGTGAAGATCAATGGTTTACATTTTACAAAAAATAGTCTTGATATGCAAACACACTTGAGTGTATTTGTGCAATCCGTACACTCGAGTGTATTCTAGCCTGACTATATATATATATATATGTATATATATATATATATATATATATATATATATATATATATATATATATATATATATATATATATATATATATATATATATATATATATATATATATATATATGGCTAAAAGAATTGTGTACCCGAGTACATATAGATTACATGTACCCATCTTCATATATGATGATTATAACATTCTACTGAGTAATCTAACCTTATGGATGTAAAGTTTATGCCTTAGATAAGATGTGTATAAAAAATCACAAAAATCCGATATTCATAGATCATTCAACAAAAGAAAATGTATATTTTTTAATCTACGGTAAGTTGATGAAATTGTAGAAACTGTTGAATAGAATATTACTATATATCATGATCTATTTGAGATATGGTTATGATTTTCCAAATACATCTAATCTATATATAGTTGAATCAATCCATATGGTTGAATTTTATCAACATACTCCACATGTTCTATTTTAATGGGTGGTACACGTATCTTACATGTACCGGCCGGTACACACTTCCTAACCTATATATATATATATATATATATATATATATATATATATATATATATATATATATATATATATATATATATATATATATATATATATATATATATATGTATGTATATATCTATATATCTATATATGTATGTATGTATGCATGTATGTATATATGGGTAAAAGAATTGTGCACATGAGTACATGTATCTTATATGTACCCATCTTCATTTATTATTGTTGCACAACTCTACACATTAGTCTAACCTTATAGATGTGATCTATACACCTTAGATAATATGTGTATCAAATATCATCTCAATCCAACATTCCTAGATCATATAATGAAAGAATATTTATATCTACTAAATTGTAAAAAACGTTGGATGATATATTGATATATCTCAAGATACAAGTGAGATATGATTTTTAAGCACATATAATATATTTTTTTTATTCAATTCATATGGTTAGAATTATATAGTGGATTCCACATATCCCATTTTAATGGGTGATACACATAACTACCATGTATCGGCCGGTACACACTTCCTAAACCCTATATATATATATATATATATATATATATATATATATATATATATATATATATATATATATATATATACATATAATGGGTGATACACATAACTACCATGTATCGGCCGGTACACACTTCCTAAACCCTATATATATATATATATATATATATATATATATATATATATATATATATATATATATATATATATATATATATATATATGTGTGTGTGTGTGTGTGTGTATATATACACACACACACACACACACAGAGAGTCAGACTAGAGTACACTCGAGTGTATTCAGAGCAAAATACACTCAAGTAGTTTTTAATGATGTAATAATTTTTTCAAAAAACTAATTCGTTGATCTTCTTAAACATCTTGTGAGTAGCTCATATGCAAAATTTGAGCACATTTGGACATTTATAGGTCATGTTATAAAGACCGCAAAAATTATGTGTTTCAAATTATTTTCACACGTTGATTTTGTTGCCCTTGGATGAGTGACTTACACTAATTCAAATGGGATCAAAATTTGTATGTAGTCTAGTTATAGTATCACAGTGGAGATCAATGGTTTACATTTTGTAAAAAAAATAGTCTTGATATGCAAACATACTTGAGTGTATTTGTGCAATCTTTACACTCAAGTGTATTCTAGCCTGACTATATATATATATATATATATATATATATATATATATATATATATATATATATATATTCAAACATGACCCAACTATCAACATGTTTGACCCAAATACAACTAACTATTGTTATAAAATAAGATATTTATGTGCCAATATCAGATAATGTTAGGATTTATGTGTCAAGAGGGAAGAGGGGAGCGGTAGTGACCAGGGACAAAGTTATGGCAAAGGATGGACAATGAAGGATAGGATTACCATGCAAGACGAGGGGGAGAAGGAACATGAGAGAAGGCGATCCAAGTTTTGCAAGAGTTATCAAAAGATATAATCCAAGGATCGACATACATCTGAATGTGGAAGAGATGGGACTAAAGTTAACCTATTAAGGGATGCAAGGGGGGCGCATGTACACAAAACAATAAAAGATCTTAACTATTAGGATTTCAATTAGAGTATACTCAGATTAGATACAAAGAACAAGGAGATCAAATATGATAGGATGTCAACCACAAACTTTGTGGAACAATGAGGAAACCCTAATATGTCACATGCCAAGAATAGCCAAACGTCAACCATACATGAAGTTCATCAAAGGATGCAATGATATGAGTAAGAGCATACACATATAAAAAATTCATTAGTGACCACAATTGGTGGATGCCTAAACCCAATGCATCTTGAACAAATCGTGGACAATAGGTACCCTCATATACATGTACAACTAGAAGTGGGGGGATTACCTAAATGCCTTAAGGATAAATCTTGTGCCCTTTTATGACTAAGTGTCCTAAATATGAAATGAAATGTGACCTTAATGCACATGTTTTTAAATTGAGATCTAACCTTGTACAAATCTCACTATAATGATGACTCATTCTATTTGATGTATTCAAATCTGCAACTTGTTGACCTTTATGACATTTAGGGGCCATTTCGGTACCGAAATGTAAACTCCTAGTAGTCTGGTGCACAATAAGTAGCTGGTTTGTCCTCATCATGGATTTAGTGGCGGAAGCCACACACTCATTATAGTGGATAAGCACACCGATCATGTGGCACCTATGGCCTGAGGTTCCAGTTGTCAATTATGCCAAAATGGGTTGGAATTCAAAGCTCATCAATCTATTATAGAATGTGGCAGTGTAAAATGTAGACGGATTTAGTAGCACTAGTCTAATATGTTAATTTATACATAACTACCAGTATTCCAAATGCTTCCATAAAAATGGATCATAAATCAAAAATGATCTCATATGTACTCAAATGTTGACCATCTTGCATGGAAATGTCTCAATATGACTTAAATGGATGCCACGATGGTTAAGAAATTAATCTTAAAAAAATCTTAAGATTTTTCTATAAATATCAATGGAACCCTAAGTTTGATATCCTTGATCTTTGTAGGATGTTTGATCCTAGGTATAGATGATATATGATGTAGTATGCTACTTGATGATTAATATTGCATGAACACTGGGGATGCCAAAATCAATCATTATGAAAATGGAACTTAGATTAGGTGAAGCATACACCCTTGATGAATTTTCTTAAGATGACCTAAATACATCTATTGTTATTTAAAGCACGCTCGTTTGTAATGGCATGATCCCATTGGACTCTTTTCAAAGATCTAATCTTTTCCATAATGCCAGTTTACTCATATCATGGTACACTTTATCCTCCTATTGGCCAGAGTAGTGGTATTGAAAATTGTATGTATGAATGTTGTATAAATGCTTGGATTTATATACTTGTTTGAGATACATGTTCCCTACAACTATGAAAGTTTGGTCTTGAATATTCTACATCGAACAAACTTGAAAGCATAACTATAGATGTCCATTATTCAACCTTATTTACTGATGTGTGTGATATGGCACAGACAAATTAATTAGGGCTAAATCCCCAGAGTTTACCTAAACAAGTACAATTATCACAGCCAACACACTGACGGATCTTATCGTAGTATAGTTCAGGATCAAACCAAAAGGACAACATTTTTAAGAACTAACTGATCAAACTAAACACTAAAGAACTAGTATTTAGCACAAAAGGGTGATTGTGGATTATGCGAAGATGCAATTGATAAAATGTTAGATTGAAATCTATATTCATAAATGGATGGAAGCACTAGATTGTAATGTGTTTTGCCACCTCTACCTATCATTCACTCTTTCACTGCATCATATTAAGAATGGAAATACATATGTTGAGGCTAGGAAAATCCCCCTTTTGGAATAAGGATTATAACCTAAAACAATAGAAATCTAAGATCACCGTAACATTACCTACAAATCATACATCTATCACCCCAGAAAACACCTATCTAAAATTATCGCCCAGGGTTTAACATGAATCAATTGGTATCCTAGATCCTAGGTTTGAAATTCTCTACACCCAAGATATGATTTACATATAAACTTGATGATCAATAAAGAATATAAGCATGAAAATGATTGATTTAAAACATATGATGGTTCATACGAAAGTAGATGCAGTAAAGAGAATGAAATCTGGTAGTTGGGCTACTCCCTGCACCCTAACGAGAGGACTACTTACTCATGACAGTACATACAAGTTCAATAGGAAAACGAGAAAAGATGCCATCATCAAAGAAGAAGAACAATTTGTAGATGTGGTGTACAAAAGTGTGTCCTCAGATTCTAGAATGATGATGTTAAAAGAACAATAGGAAAACCTCCTAAATGTTTGTCTGAGATAGATTGCTAGATCATCAATCTCTCTTTTCTTATGCAGTGTATTTGCTTCTATGGAGGTGAGTAGGTTGAGAAGATGATGGATCAACAGTGGAGGTATCCTTAGTTCTGACTTCCTTTGGGATCATAACCGAGGAGCTTTGACAAAGGGTGCAATCTCATCGACTGCTAGATCAAGTAAGGCAATCGATGGAGGGGTCGATGAAGGTTGGATGAAGGTGTTGTAGAGTGAATATGGTAGTATGGTGGTGTGGTCATGGATCCTTTTACTCATTGGCTCTAGTGTTCTATTTATAGACATCAACTAGGGTTTAGGACACTTCCTAGCCAATGTTTACAACTACCATAGATATGAGGGGTCGGTGGCTGGAGGTACAGGAAGGGTCTGGAGAACCTTACAAACCATCATCGTTGTGAGGGGTAGGATCTTCATCGGTCTAAAATGAAGAAATATCATCAGTTGACGGGTTGTAGGATTCCTATCTGTCTCTTCAGGTAGTAGACTCGTTGGGAAAAATTATCATCGGGCCTCAAGTTTCCATCAAAAACTGGTGACTCATCAAGCCAACAAGATTCTTGGGTAGAGCAATCCCACAATGGGAGGGTATGTATGTGGGTCAACGGGGATACATAGATGAGACTTCTGATCGAAAAAGCATAGGACGATGATGTCTCTCGAAAAAGGCTCTTGTAATAAAAGAACATTACATTTTATGAAAATTTTCTTTGGTCTGCTAGTCAATTAGCGGGACCACTGCCTCCTACATGCCTCACACGCACTGAATTCAAGCCTATAATGAAAACCCAAAATTTGGATCAAAACCTTATAGATTATTATAAAATTGAAAAGACCTATATGCAAGCTAGTTCTAAACTAAAATGATGGAAATGAGTGTTAAACTCTGCTAAAAATGCAACTAAACATTGTATGAATATGTGTTCACCAAACAACCCCAAACTTAAACTTCGATCATCCTTAAGTAATACAAAATCTAAAACAAGCAACAAATGAATATTTTCAACCCATGTGATTTCCTCCCATTCAGATCATGCTAATTTCCCTACAACCTATTATACCCAAGCAACCAACTTCCTGATAATACATCTATCCATGTCTTCATTTCCAATTTTTCTTTCCAAAAACACTTCTCATCACTATCCTCAATACCATGTACATCAAAGAATTTTCATGAGCACTCTGATAATTGCACAAAACAACAAGTATACATATGATCTAACACTAGGATGAGTGAAAAGGATATCAAACGGATACATTCATTGTGTCTCTGGGTAGAAACATGTAGGGAAGGGGGTTGTGGAAGGAAGATGCAAATCTCTCGACTGAAGATTTCTTTTATTTGTGCAAATAGTATATTGCAAATATATTTTCTTTTCGTTTTGTGCACATTGGCATCTTTTCTTCTTGGTTGTATGCCATTATTATAGAGAGAGGTGTATGGAAGAAGTGAATAGAGTAGGGAGGGGTTGTGCCACCTCGAACTTGGAGTTTGCACTTTTTATATATTTTTATTTTCTTTCTGATGGATGGAAGGTAAGAAGATGGAAGAAGAAGATGTTTAGAAGAGGGATCAGATCAAGAAGCAACTTGATTTATAATTCAGTGCATCTTCTAGTTCTCCTAGTCTCATTTAGCTTGAATAATGACACGATAAGGGGAAAACCGATGATTCCATGAATGTGTTTTCCTATTTAGTTAGAAAAATGATGTGTTTGATCCCTCTCAGTTCCTCAAATACCTACCATCTTTTCCAGGAAAACATGATGTTTAGGTTTTTAGGCTAAACAAGATGATTTCTATTCATTTATTATTTCAAAAATTGGTCATTGTGAGATGTTGGTTTGAATAAGGGGAGTTAAATAATGAAACAAGAATAGATGTAGACACAAAAACTTTGAATCTAAGTTGGATAGATAATGGCTTTGATTACTCCAGAAAGTTTTTTTTATGTAAGCTAAATGTGATGCATGGATGTAATGATAAAATCATAAGCTACAAATAGATAGGTGAGGGTGGAAAAGTATAATACATACCACCTACCCTCCACCCCAAACATAGATATTTGCCCGTACTCCAGCAAATAGTAAATCGTGTGCCCTTTTATGACTAGGTGACCTAAATATTACATGAAATGAGACCTTAATATGCATGTTGTTAAATCGAGATCTAAACTTGTACAAATCTCACCCTAATGTTCAGACATGTGATTTGATGTATTCATATTAGTAACTTGTTGATCAATACAAAACTAAATAAAGCTTGATTTATGTGCACTATAATGGTTACCATCTTGCATGAAAATAATGGAATATGAATTAAATGCTTTTCATGATGATTAAGACATTAATCTTCTTCTAATCTTATGATTTCTGATGAATATATATTTCTCTATTTTTACTTCATCTTTTACATCAATATTTGAGGACATTGTGTTGATATTTCTCAACTTTTGGAATTATTTGCTTTTGTCACCTAAAGTTAGAGTTTTTATTAGATCTTCTCATTTATTGTAGGAAAATGACCCAATTATTCCCAATCACTCTAAAGATCATGAACCCCAAATTTCAAAAGATTTATGAGGCCTAAAGAAGACATCCCTACCTCCCAGAAGTCCAACCTATCAATTGACATCCACAGTAGGTCGACCCATTGGCATGAATTGGACTGAACAAAAACTCCAACTGGTCGATTGGACACCCAATTGACTAACTGAACATGGAAAAGCAGGACTCAATTTGTACTCAAATTGGTTGAGTCGCCACCAACTGATCAATTTGCTTACCTAAAAATATGACCATCAACTCACCCTATCAACTGATTGAACTCCAATTGATCGACTGAACTACCTACAAATTTGATCTTAAACTCACACGAGTTGATCGACTGGGTTTCTAACTGATTGACTAGCATAGTGGACCCAACGTTTGCAACTGCTACTAGGATATGAATTAGGGTTTGATGCCATTTCCCCTCCCTATAAAAGAGGTGGAGTAGGAAAAATAGAACCATCTCATATCTTACTATCCTAGAGCCTCCTTTGGGTTCATAGAGTAAGGAAAGGGAGAAGGACCAAACATCTTCCTCATGGAGTCTATTAGAGTGCTACCAGATTGTAGATTAGAGTATGATATCTTTACATTCTCCTTCTTCTTCTCTAAACATGAATCCCCTCTCTTCCCTTAGTTACTTTTGTGTTTTCTTTAATGATGAGAGAGTAAACCTTTTACTTGAGCATGGGGAGTAGCCTCATTAACTGTATCTTGTTTTAGTAGGATTTGTCTCCAAGAACTATGATTGTTAGATGTGTTTCTTTTGAATTATGTACTTGCTTTATGGTTCAATCAATTATATTTTTGTTGGTGAACAGATCATGGATCCTAACACTGAATGAACACATAGAACTCTGGCTTAAAATCTTCGATGGACTTCTATGATTCAATCAATTGTAATTCTAGTTTGTTATAATCCTTGGTAATGAGATCCTAGAACCTTGTATTAGAACACTGAGTGAAACATGTAAAGCTCCAAATGAGATCTTGGATGAATCATGACTAGATGATTCGACCATGATCCACAAACCGCAAGATCCAGGGTTTGTGGGAAGCTTAATCCTTCCAAGATTTGTATTCTAAAAGTATATAAAACTTCTTGGTCCTAATCTAACATATCTAATTTAAAAGAGACTATTTGACTAAGATATGGGAGTAGTCTATGGTGGTGAATCTCGGACCCCGAGTATTTTTATTATTTGAATCAAATACTTAATATAATAGTTTTACTTATGCAATCTTCTTGTAAAAGACAATATGACAATTAGAATCTAAGGAGTAGTATTTCAAGAGGATAGTTATGATTATCAACTAAAAAAGAAAAACCCTAATTATGTAAAGAATGGGGATTAAAAGAAGCTCCGTTGTCCCTAAAAATGGAGCCAAATTTGATGCAAAATTTAAGTACACATAAAATTTCACTAAGGATGAGATTCCCAATAGTTTAAACATTATCAAAGTCGGTAATCAACTCACCCACAAGAGAATGGGTGATTATATCATAGAAAAGGGTTGAACTCAAGAGACAACGTGCCTCCAACCTATGACTAAGAATGATATTTAATATGGTTAATTAGTGGTGCATTTTATGTTTACAAAGTGTCAATTCTATACCATCCATGTTCAACCCTGATATCGTAGGACTTTTCATTGTTTGAACCAGACTTATTAGAACAAAATGGACAAGGAAGAAGTCAACCATTAAGTTGAAGTGGCCCTCACCATACAAAGAGTTGCCCTAGTGTCTGAGATCAACCCGACCATGGCCATTGAATAGGAAGCCCAAGCCATCGTCAAACAAGAACAAGATTGATAGAAGTAGCTTAAGAACTTTCCAGTCCCTAAGTCTTCCATCACACAACATCCTGTGGTACCACCTGCTATCACTGCCTCAAAATTTGAGATCCACACATAGTGGATCACCGTGCTTCAGAACAACATGTTTGCTAAAATAAGGGTGAAAGTTGTCAAGATGGTCTCCGACACTTCTCCAACCTATGTTCCTTGAGAAAGATACCTGATGTTTTTGAAGACTCTATCAAACTACAACTATTTAAACATTCTTTAGCAGACCAAGCCAATAGTTGTTACAATGCTATGGATGGAGAGATAATCACCACTTGGGAAGTTCTCCATGCCAAGTTTCTTGAATAACACTTCCCCCCATCCCTCACCTATAAGATCAGGGGGCAAATTACCTGGTATGTCATGGTTCCTAGAAAACCTTGGATGAATCCTGGGAGCGATTTAAAGAGCTCCTCCCTCGTTTCATGAATGATGAAAATTCTCAAGTCGAGTTGATTGAGACCTCCTACTGGAGAGTTTATGATAAACAAAGACTCTCCTTGACACCTCACTTGGAGGTAACTTCATGTTCCAAAATTTTTATAGTGCTTGGGTTGTTGTTAAAAGAAGTTCTGAAATGCAATCGTAATCAAATTAAGGACAACGTGGAGTCCTCAAGGTAACTAAAACCAAAGATAGTTCCGATCTAAGATCTATTGTTGAATCCCTTAAGATGATTGACTTAAAATAAGATTACCACAATAATCACAACATTTGCAACAGCAAGTAAAATATGTGGATTCTCTTTGTGAGTTTTGCAAGGGACATGATTATTCTACTCTGCAATGGAAACAACTTTACACTATCTTGGTGAATAATTGTCCATTGAAGATGTCATCTCCATCCACATCACAAGTAGGAAAGCTTACTATAACCCCAAACTATACTAGAAAACATCATGGTTTCAAGTACAACATTCTGGTACAAAGAATGCATCTCAGCAGTGGTCTTCTCATATAACATCCAAAGTTGTGACCCTCTAGGATTGCAATATAATAATCAACAAAGCTTTAATAACCAAGGTAACTATCAAGGGAAGTAATTCCAAAATCTTAATTAATTTCCAGAGATGCAAAAAATGTGCCTCCTTCTATACAAGACAGAATTGCTACCCTAGAACAAATAATTCTATTTTGGCAAGCTTATCAAAAGGAAATAGATTCTCAGTTACCCCAGCTCATGGAATCCATATGTCCTCCTATAGGTTCTATTGTTTGACAAGTGGAACCCAATCTAAATAACATAGAACAACCTCAAGTTGTGTCCACCCACTATGTCCTTACCGTTCAAGAAAGGTTAAATATTTCAACCTTGATGACAAGCCAAAATGAAAAGGAAGATGCAGTTATCACCCAAAGCACACAACAACTCGATGAGAAATTTTCACACCTACATCTGACACACATGTATACAAGTTGTGTGTGCCATACCAAAGTTAGTTAAATCAAATATGAAATTAAAAAAAAAACCTATGAAAGGATTGCATGTCAATATCCCACTACTTGATGCCATGGCTAAAATGCCTCATTGAAGGAAATTCTTCAAGCTCTTATTTATTTGTAAATACATGACTAAAGAAATTGAAATAGTAAAATTGGTGAGAACATCTTTATATATCATTTTGATTAAGATACCTTAAAAATGCAAAGACCCAAGGTCCTTTGGGATTTCATGTTCTATAAGTGATTCTACCAAACAAATAGGTCTAGTGATTTTGGAGCTAGCATCTCTATGAAACTCCTTAGCCTATGTAGGAGACTCAGCCTTACCAAGGACGACACACAAGGATGACTATTAAAGCTGCCAATTCCTCCATGACTAAGCCAATAGTATAATTGAGGATATATCAGTAAAAATTGGGGAGTTCTACATACCTTGTGACTTCGTAGTGTTGGACATCTAGGAAGATCGTCGCTACCCCCCTATTTTTGGTAGGTCATTCCTCACCATTACTAGGGCCTTAATTGATTTCAAAGAAGGATTTCTGACCCTACGAGTGGGTAACCAATCTCTTGATATTAAAGAACTTGAATTCTCCATGAAGTACACCAGAGAAGAAGTATACTTCCTAGACTAAATTGATCAGTTCACTTTGATGCAACAAAAACTAGAGGACGATCATAGTGAAAAGAAGATTAGGAGTGTACCTATATAGTTCATACCAAGAGAAAGATCACCATCCATATAAGAAACATGCCTCCTCTTGTTTCTACTTATGTAGAGCACACCCCATGTGCTCAAGATTCGTCTATTTTGTAAACACATGTCTATGTATAGGCCCAAGTTGCACATTAGAGAGTTCTTTCTCACTCCCATCCTTCTCCTCACCAGGTTGTAATCTATGAGTACTACAATATACCTTGTGAGTTAGCAATACCTTATGTCAATCACGGACAATCAATTGGTAACCTAGATTGTGAATTCTCCAAGTATCGACCTCCAAATATGATCCCTATAGATGCTAGTGACCAATATGATGGGATGACCATGCTTCTAGTGAACCTCACTCTTGAACCACCTCAGTATTATCATGTTTGATTCACCCATCCTTTATAACATTTCATCATCAAACATTGAGCAATGGGAACCATATAGGTACAACTCCCAACAATTTTCCTTGGTTTTGACATATGTCACAACATTTATGGCAGGTTACAACAAGTGAAAATCTAAGAAAGGATAAAGAATTGTCTGAGGGGGACACAACCAAGACCATAAAAATGTCTCACACAAGATCCAGTTGCTTCTCCTCAATGGTGAATGACACAGGTGTCAGGCCTTTGAGGTTAAATAGAGCATGTGCTAAGAGAAAACCCTACACTTTTCTTCCCACAATTTTGAATTTAGGATTTTCTTCAGACGAGTAAAACTCTAAGTTTAGGTCAAGGTGGGTTGTAACTACCTATTCCACCTACTCTATCTTTCCTTGTTTCAACTTTTCTATTTCAGTTTGCATGTAGTTTAGTCTATTTTTTCATTTTTCTTATATATGATATGGCTTTTATATAATCATCCATATATTTTTATGCATATTTTATCAATTACCCCTTAAATAAAGTAACTTTTCTTATAACAATTCATAAACTCTCTTTTCTAGAGCTCTCCCTGTCACCTAGGAACTTAAGTAGCCCTAATCATTGGAAAAGATGTTAAGACTTAAAGGATTGATAGTAATCAAATGCAATGTGTCTTTTCTTGACTTATATAATAACTTGCTAAATTTCTGGATTGTTTCTCATTGCATCAAGAATGGAACTGATGTTAGGAAGCTTCCAATATGTAAAATTCAAAATACAAGAAGCCCAAATTGAGCCTCGTTTACATTTCTTCTATGACCTTATTATCCCCTCATTCGCCAAAAACAAATAGAAAACAAAAATAGAGCCAAAATCTAAGTTCAAGGTGTCAAATCTCTTCTCCCCCTATTGTCTCTTCCATACCACTCGTACGTAATTGGGCCATACCAAAAATAAAAAAAGATTCAAACGAGAACACAAAAATTGCAATCAATAAAGTTGCAATAGAAAAATGATCTCGAGTCGAGTAGAGGAGAGATCACCTTCTTCCATACCTCCCTTCACTTTATTTTTAAACCTAAGGGAATTTCCATACCCCAATACACTAAATCATTGAATGTTGTTCTTGTGAAAAACTTGTAAGAATATGCAGGAGTACCAAAAATAGAAGGGATATGACATATGTTTCTTAGTAGGTCATGGAACTGAAAATGTTGAAAAATGCAATTTGTAATTTTAAAATGTGGAAAAATGCATTTTGTGATTTTGGGAAATCAAGGTCGCTTGGCCATGAAAGGTTGTAAGGATGCAAGTGTTGCTCGAGGACAAGAATATTCCATGATCAGGGTGATCTAATCAATGCATATTCATAGTTTTTTTACCGCATCTTTTAGATTAGTTATTGGGGACATTGTGTAGATATTTAACAATTTTGGAATTATTTGCTTTGGTTTTTCTTTTGTTCTCTAAATTAGAGTTTTTATTAGATTTTCCCATTTATTACAAGAAAATGGTTTAATTATTCCCAAATCAATCCAAAGATAAAGAACCCATAAAGTTAAAAGAATAAGGAGGCCTTAAGCACAGATCCCAGTCTCATAAAAGTCCAATCGATCAACTGACATCCACAGTCGGTCGACTCATTAGCATAAATTGGACTGACCCAAAACTCCAACTAGTCGAATGGACACCCAATCGACTAACCCAATATGAATAAGTGGGACACCAATTGCAACCAAATTGGCCAACTTGCCATCAAACAATCACTGAACTGTCTACAAATCCGAGCATCAACTCACCAAGTCGATCAATTGGATTCCAACTGATAGATAAACCTACCTAAAAACTGAGTGTCAACTCACCACAACTGATTGATTGGGATTGAAACTAATTGATTAGTGCAACGAGCCCAATCTTTATAGCTTCCACCAAGACGTGAATCAGGGTTTGAGCATATCAAGTTACCTCATTGGGTTGTCGTAGTTATTTTCAAACCCTAATTACATCTCATCAAATTAGACAAGTAGATATTTTTAAAACCCTAATTATATTTCATAAAATTAGAAAAATAGTTATTTTTAAAACCCTAGTTACATTTAACCAAACTAAAAAAATGTAGATAAACAATAAAAAATGTAACTTGATCAACTGGCGACAGTGGTCAACACAGGAACCAAAAGTAGCAGCAGTAGTAGCAACGACGATGATGGGGGAAGCAACAATTGTGGGAGTAGTAGAGGTGGCAGGAACTAAAAGCAGCAATAGTAGCAACAACAATATGAGCGGCGACGGTGTTGATAGCAGCACAAGTGAGCAGCAACAACATGATCAACAACAATGGTGGAAGCATGACTGGTTGAGACAGGAGTGAGTGGTAAAATCTCCAGAGCTTAGTAAAATCACATGATGAAACATGGAAGTGGGAAAGGAAAATCCCATCAATGTTGTTAAGTGGTACATAGTCTCCAATTACAAGAGAAACTAATGACTAAGTCTAAGCATAGTCATAATCTTTGATAATAAGAACCAACAACTAATTCCTTATCCAAACAAAAAAGTCAACCTCATAAGGATTTAGTAGTCAGTTTATTTTGTGAAAATTAACCACTAAATAAGGACACGTCAGTTCTAAATTGAAAAACAATGATAGAGACCCTTATCAAAACAAAACAAAAAACTTGACCTCTGTAAGGACTTAGTCATCGATCTTTTTTGAGCTAAACAACACGAGAGAATTTAGGAGGGGGTCAATATTTTTGTAAGGACGTGGCATGATCCTCTGTCAACTGTTTCTTAACATCAAATTAAAACCAATTGTACAACTTTTTCACATTTTTTTATGAGTATCAACATCAATTTTTCTAATGCCAAATTGATGCCAGAAGTATTTTGTAGAAAAATTTATTTTGTGTGAAGGTGGCTATCATCTTTTCTAGAAAAACGAAGCTAATCTAAAAATTTTTGGAGGCAACTTTTTTTCCTTGAAATGTTGTATTTAACTAGTTATTATAGACGTCAATTGTTGTAATATACAACCAACATTACTGAAAAAGTGGTACATGTGTCTTTTATAAATCGGCAGGACTTGACGAATGGTGACATTTGTGCTTAAGAACTGACATTGTTTAGTCTATAGTATCATTTTTTTCTTTTGAGCATACATTAGGAAAAGTGACACTAGAGGTCAGAAATGTACTAGTACATGAGAATGACCATGCATTTCATAGTCTAACTTATCAAGTGGATGAGGATATGACTTCAAAGGAGGTAGAAATTCCATCTTAATCACTTACTATATTCCCAATGTGTCACAATGCACCCAATCACTACCTTTCTAGAAATCCTTATTCATAAAATGTTAAGCTAGCGATCAAAGTACATAGAACAATATGTGATTACTATGGTGACTTCAGGTTTAAGAACCACACTCACCAATGTCACATTGAAATGTGGATTTGACATGTCATTACATGAATTCCATGTGTCAATCTCAATGTGGGTCTATCCAGACAACTTGTTCTCTAACAACTACCTAGGTATTTGAATTGATATCCAATATCATGAAGAAAGAGACATAGTATCACTCACCATATATTCTAGTCTTGTGTATTATTGTTGTCTTATAATAATTACAACTAATGGCATAACAAGTATGAGTACTTGTATTATAAATTTGATCTCATTGTCATGTCCTTAACTCAAACCATAAGTCATCGAGTCAAAATACTCCTAGGAAATTATTATGTTTATCATTATCTCAATACTGAAACAAAAATAATAAGTGGAATTAACTTTTTATTAATAATCAAATGAAATAAAAAATATTGCTTGTACCATCATCACATGTTGGATATCATGGCATATAACAAATATTTCTTACTAGAAAACATGAGATTATTGCATGATATATAGTAAAATGTGATGATAAGTTATCAGAATACCCCAATCCAGCTAAAAATTTGGACTACTCCTAGTTGGAAAGATACACTCTTTTTATCAAAATGATGGAGTCATATTTCAAAGAGAATGAACCTATACAACTTCTTTAAAGGGAATGTATATGTTCTGGTTTTTTATATGTAGAGTTTTGGCGAGACACTCAGGTATTTTAGGACATGGGCTATATATTAAATTCTTGTGTTGTAACTATATCAACTATGTTATCAAAACTCATAAATATGAAACTATATTAATGTTTCAAAATCTAAGTCTTTTATAACTCATGTACATATTATTTTTTCTGGACATCAACCATATTCTATCAAAGCATTAATAATATTTAAGAAATGTAGTCTATACTCTTTGGTAGATATATACAACTTGGTATTTGATGATATTAGGTACATATATACAACAAGGTTTATTAATATATGATTGTGTTGGAATGGTTTGTCCATACTTTAATATATGTTCATCAACATGTTAGTATAAATATTTTTCAACACTATGTTTTATTGCAAACCCTATGTTTTTCTGAACTTGTGATTTTAATTCAGTGCAATATTACATGGGTGAAATGAGAATTTGATTGCAAGCTTTTTCTAAATGAAATGAATGCTTGGAAATTGGTAGTATTCAATGATATGAGATTTCCATGAATTATTGCATGGGTTATAGTATTCAATGCTATTCTTTAATATTTTAGGTTGTTTCTTTGAATATGTGTAGGTTAAATTGGTAGGATTGGTAAATTTTATTTTATAACTTTTAATTCTATAACCTTAAATTTTAAGGAAAATCATAACCTAAAACATCATTTAATAAAATTTGACTACAATCTGTACAACCTATAACATCAGTTATAGGTGGAAAACTAACAACCCAAGTAAAAACAGCAATAGTTGTATTACCTGATTATAGTTGAAAAGTTAATGTTATGTTTGTTCAATCGAAAATATAGGTCCAGTTTCTTGTAGAAGTCAAATGTGGGATGGTTACAACCATCACCTAAGGTATTTTCTAACAATAACAAAAAGACTCATTATGTATTAGTGCAATTATATTTTGTGTGATAAAATTTCCATCCATGATAGATCAAACACAACCCCCATTTTGTGGGAGAAAATGACTTTGGTGACACCTAACACGAAGACACATGATTGATCAATAGAGAATGAACATGTGTTCAATACAAACTATTCAAACACTTTCAATTTATAAAGGCCAATGTTCACTTTTTATACCACTATTGTTTCTATCAAAGTTGTTTTCTTTATTAGGTCTCAAAAATACGAATTATCTATAGAGTTTGAGTATAAAATAGTTGTTGCATTGTAGTGCATTCTGAAAAACTAAGACTAAAAGAGAAACACAAATAGTAAAAATCATGAGTGACAACAATAACCATGTGGTAGTTTCAAAAATCAATGATCTTATACTACAAATAGTTCCCTATGATTACAACATGTGGCACTATCCTATATCTCACTACTACAGAAATGGCTTATAAAGTCACTTTTCAAGGTGTTGGTTGTATACATAAACCGACACCTAAACTCTACAGTGTCGGTTGATAACATAAATCGACATCCAATCTATGAAGGTGGACCAGACACGGGTACCACTTTTATTAAGTGTCGATTAATTAATAAAAAACCGACACCTAAAATCAACTGCCAAAACCAAAATTCCAGCGAAAAAATTACCACTAAAATTTGACATATGGCGTCGGTTCATAAATGAATAACCGATGACTAAAGGTTATTCGCGGGACAGGAATAGTTGTCAGTTGTCTTTTAGTTAAAAACTGACGACTATAATCTAGTATAGGCGTCGGTTGTTGGAAAAGAACCGACACTGTTGGTTTAGTTGTCGGTTATTTTGAATAACCGACGCTTATTGTCAACTTAATAGCTCACCAGCGCGAGCGAGTCTTCCCCTTTCCCTGTTTCATTCCCGATTTCAGTTAGGTTCGGTGATTTTCTTGCTCATCCTCGCCGGTCGTTGCTCCGTGCTCGCGCCCGCCGTGCTCCTGCTCCTTCCCTCGTCGCTGCTCCGTGCTCACCGGCGGTCGTGCTCCTGCTCCTGCTCCTGCCCTCTGTGCTCATCGGCGGCCGTGCTCCTACTCTGTGCCCTCTCCACTGCTTCGTGCCCTCACCGCTGCTCTGTGCCCTCGCCGCCGCTCCTGCTACTCTCCCTTCTGCCGCCACTCCTCGCCTTGCTCCGGCCGCTGCTCTCCTCTGCCCTTAAGGTATGCCCGCCCTGCCTTCTTCCTTCTTCCTCTGCTCCGGCGGCTGCTTGGGCAGTGCCAAGGCAACCACGGCCTTCTTCCTTCTTCCTCTGCTCCACCCTGCTCTTCTTCTTTCTTCTCCCTCTCCTTACCAACAGCAACCACGGCCGCGTGGGCTGGCACGGCCGTGGCTGTGTTGGCCGACCACACGG